>CM027121.1:45951179-46551179 GCA_015476505.1 Urochloa ruziziensis | reverse complement strand
CGTCCTCGTAGTGATGTCATCCACGGGATATCTGTCAGGGGCCTTGGTGGAAGCAATGCTGCTATGATGCTGAGATGCGGGGCTGATCTCCAAATTCTCACCGCCTGCAGGAGCACTAGGCTGTCCCTGCTGCTGGCTAAGGACATCTACCAGGCGCTGATCTACTCGCTCATTTATTTCTTGGGCTGTTCTATTTTCAACCTGAGGTAGCCTGTCATGGAGCTCATGCAATTCTTCTTGGATGGCTTTCTTGCTTCTGGAACGGCTTCGGTACGTCTGTATATCCTGACTGAAACCACGTTTCCATGGTACGACGCCCATGCCTCGAGTCCGACCAGTGTGTTCCGGATTGCCAAGAGCGTAAGTCAGCTCATCCTTCTCTCGATCAGGCTTGAAAGATCCATCTTGCACTTTCTTCATTGCTTCGTCTAGCCTTTCGATCGCTTCGGCTATGGCATCGCTAGTGATAAACGCACCATTTTCCATGTTTAGTGTGCCTTCATGAGCATAGAAGTACCACCTCACTCGTAACGGCCATGAGAGTGTCTGCGGTACGATTCCTCATTGTATCAATTCATCTTCCATCTTCTTCCATTTCGGAATCGCCTTCTCATAACCTCCTGGTCCTAGATGGTGGAACTGACTTTTTTCAAGGCATTTTCTATGTTAGTTTGAACTCTCTTCAAGTAGTATGCCGACAACTGGTTCTGCACAAATTCATCCCAAAAGGGCCTTTGGTTCTGGTACTGCTTCTCAAAATCTGGTGTGAGATTCTTCTTGACGAAATTGGCTTTCAACTTCTTCTTAAATGACTGAAACTGGTTAGCCATCTTACTCATCGTCCAAGCCTTGACTTTGTCTAATTTGTCTCCCGGAAATGTGAAGTGTGTAGTGACCTGTTTCCATAACATTTCCTTCTCTGGCTCCGGGACTATTTGTCGAACTTTAACATTTGGATCGCTGTTTTTAGATATCCACCAAAGCTCGTACTTGATGGGGATGTTTTCCCTAACAAGATATCCACATTGATTCACATAAGTCGTCTTAATCCCAGGCGGTTCCGTTGGTTTACCATCATCTGTAACTGCTGTGACCAGGGTATGCCCGGTCATCTTTCTTTTGCAGCCTCGCTTCCGTTTTGGAGCCTGCGATCCAGATGCCTGGAAATAATTACACTATTATTTAATACAAAATTAATTAATACAAAATTAATCTAGATGCCCGATCAAAATCTTTATGTATATCTCGATCTCATTGTCTTCGTGAAGACCAGTTTCTTGTTCTTGGTCGTCTCCATCATCATCTTCCTCATCATCTCCATCATATCTCCATTCCCCCCGTCCCCTCCATGTCCAGATAAAACAAGAAATTCACTGCCGTCAAGCTCTACGGGGTCTGTACCGTCTCGAATCATATTATGAAGCAACTCCGCCTCCTCACTACGTCTCGTCATTTATCCTAGTATATGATAGGACTAAGTTATGAAATTTTTCTAACACATAAATTTTTTTTAAAACATATGAAATTTTTCTAACACATATAAATTTTTCTAACACATATGAAATTTTTCTAACACATATAAATTTTTCTAATACATATGAAATTTTTCTAACACATTTGATTTTTTCTAACACATATGAAATTTTTCTAACACATAACAACTTTTCTAACACATATAAATTTTTCTAACACATATCAATTTTTCTCACACATATGAAATTTTTCTAACACATTTGATTTTTTCTAACACATATGAAATTTTTCTAACACATAACAATTTTTCTAACACATATAAATTTTTCTAACACATATCAATTTTTCTAACACATATGAAATTTTTCTAACACATTTGATTTTTTCTAACACATATGAAATTTTTCTAACACATATAAATTTCGCTAACACATATGAAATTTTTCTAACACATATAAATTTTTCCAACACATATGAAATTTTTCTAACACATATAAATTTTTCTAACACATATCAATTTTTCTAACACATATGAAATTTTTGTAACACATTTGATTTTTTCTAACACATATGAAATTTTTCTAACACATATAAATTTTTCTAACACATATGAAATTTTTCTAACACATATAAATTTTGCTAACACATATGAAATTTTTCTAATACATATCAATTTTTCTAACATATACGAAATTTTTCTAACACATTTGATTTTTTCTAACACATATGAAATTTTTCTAACACATATAAATTTTTCTAACACATATAAATTTTTCTAACACATATGAAATTTTTCTAATACATTTGATTTTTTCTAACACATATGAAATTTTTCTAACACATCTAAAATATTTCTAACAAATATGATAATTTTCTAAATCTTTTTAAACAAAAAAAAAGTGTGCTGACGTCAGCACATCACGTACACACGGCAGGGGCGGTGGCGTCGGGGCAGCGGTGCGGGCGGCGGCGTCGGGGGCGCGATGCAGGGCGCGACGAAGCCGGGGCGGAGGCGGGCCGGAGAGGACGCGGGGCCGGCCGCCGGCACACGTACGGCGAGGAGGCGCCGGCGCTGGCCGGAGGAGGAGAGGAACGGGCGCCGGACGGAGTGCGGACGACGAGGAAGGCGCCGGCGTGGTTCGAGGTCGACGGCGGCGCGCGGGGGATGGTTGCGGCGACCCGCGGAGAAGGCCGGCCAGGCGGTCCCGGAGAGGCGCGGGACGGCGGCGGCGCGCGCGGACGACGGCGGAGGGGGCGTGGCGCGGCGGAATTGTGGAGGTAAAAACGGCTAAGTCCGGAGGAGGAAGAAGAGTGAGGTTTTGTACCCCAGGCAGGTTAGTACCGGTTTGTAATACGACCCGGTACTAACGTGCCACAACTGGCGGGAAGCGAAAAGGTGAGGCAGGTTAGTACCGGGCCGTGTTACAAACCGGTACTAACCTGCCTCAGCTGTAAATGTTTTAGTTTTCACTTATTTTTCTTTTATATTTGTGTATATTACTTTTATTTCTGTTTAACACTTATTACAAATCGTAAAGGCATAAAGTATACTTTAAATTTACTTATTGTGGAGTTTCACAATGATGATTAAATGTTTAAATTTAAATTTGAAAATACACAAACTTATAATAATTTGTAAAATATCTCATTATATATCTCACATACATATAGTAAATCTGTAAAATACGAAGAGGTTATTATTTTTTACATGCAAAAATATTTATAAATAGTAACTTTCAAATCTCATATAACTGTTTCTTCAAATCAGAAATTAATTATTTAATTAACGTCAAATTTCAATTATCAACACTTTTCATAAAAAAAGAAAATTAAATTACATAAGTCCATAGTAATGTCACACACATATTGAGTTAATTATATCGACAGAACACACATTGAGATAATTACGTCAAATTTCACAATCCAAAACGACACACATTACATTACACACATTACATTACATCATTTAATAGAAAATAAATAATTGAAGCTATTAATCTTCATCTTCATCATCTTCTGCTGAAACAAAATTAATCTTCCTTCTGACGAATGTCCCCTGGTTGTGATCGCGTAGTAAGTACGGAGCGTCTTCTTTGGATAACAGGATGCTGGGATCAACATCAACTGAGAATGGAGGACGGTCATCTAACTGATCATAATCTTCTGATTTGTCCGTAATGTCTTCAACTCCAACTATTTTTCTTTTTCCTGGAAGAACTATGTGACGTTTAGGCTCATTATCTTCTGGCTTCTTTACCGTCTGCTCCTTTTCTGTCTGCTCCTCATCCATCTGCTTCTTTTGTTTTCTCTTCTTGGGTTTAATTTTTTTCTTCTTGGGCTTGCTTGCCATGTCTTTCACGTAGAACACTTGGGTCACATCTTTGGCTAGGACAAATGGTTCCTCCTTATATCCAATCTTTTTTAGGTCCACCGTTGTCATCCCATATCTGTCTATCGTTACACCGGCGCGGCTCACCCATTGGCAGCGGAACAGGGCAACTTTTATATGTCCACAGTCAAGTTCCCATATCTCCTCTATGACACCATAGTAGATGTCCTTTATTCCATCATTTCCTATTGCGTCTATACGGACACCAC
This sequence comes from Urochloa ruziziensis, assembly GCA_015476505.1. Taxonomy (NCBI): domain Eukaryota; kingdom Viridiplantae; phylum Streptophyta; class Magnoliopsida; order Poales; family Poaceae; genus Urochloa; species Urochloa ruziziensis. Next base: position 46,547,108 of record CM027121.1, on the reverse strand, counting down.
TATTTTGGTTAGTGCTATTCTGGTCTTGAGATCTTGTGTAGAATGTATACCCATTTATCTCGTAGCCTTGGTATTGCAAGATTGTGATTGATGGTCCCCTAGCCAGCCATAGAAGTTCTTGATCAATCGTGCCATCACCGATGAATTTTCGTCTCAACCAATCTCTGAAAGTCACTATGTGATGACGGGTAATCCATTTTTCACTCTTGTTTGGGTTTTCGGATCGTATAATATCCTTATGCTCCTCTATATATGGAGCCACCAAGGTCGAACTTTGTAGAACCATATAGTTTGCTTGGCAAATTTCAATTTGAGGGAGGTCCATTATAGCTTTTCTCCCAAGTGTTCCCTTTCCGTAGAGTCGTCCCTCATGGTGTGACACGGGGAGTCCAACCGGATCAAGATCCTCAATAAAGTCTACACAAAATTCAATGACCTCCTCTGTTCCATAGCCTTTAGCGATGCATCCTTCTGGTCGAGAACGGTTGCGAACATACTTCTTTAGGACTGTCATGTACCTCTCGAAAGGGAACATATTGTGTAGGAATACTGGCCCCAGAATAGTTATCTCTTTAACTAGGTGAACCAGGAGATGTGTCATAATATTAAAGAATGAAGGTGGGAATATCATCTCGAAGCTTACAAGGCATTGGACCACGTCTTGTTGTAGCCTTATTAAATGACTTGGATTAATCACCTTTTGTGAAATTTCATTGAGAAACGCACACAGCTTCACGATTGCCATCCTTACATTATCTGGTAGAATACCCCTCAAGATATCTGGAAGTAATTGTGTCATCAGGACATGGCAGTCATGAGACTTCAAGTTCGTGAATTTCTTTTCCTTCATTTTTATTATTCCTTTTATATTTGAGGAATATCCGGTGGGCACCTTGATACTGTTCAGGCAATCAAACATGCTTTCCTTCTCCTGTTTGTTGAGAGTGTAGCTGGCAGGCGTTAAGTATCGCTGGTCTTTTCCCTTCTTTTTAGGATGTAGGTCTTTTCGTTGTTCCAACGCTTTAAGGTCACGTCTTGCTTCCACTGTATCTTTCCCTTTTCCATAAATACCCATGAATCCTAGCAAGTTCACACAAAGATTCTTCATCAGGTGCATCACATCAATTGCATTGCGCACCTCAACCATTTCCCAATAAGGTAGCTCCCATAATATACTCTTTTTCTTCCACATGGGTGCATGTCTGTCCTCATCATTTGGAACGGCTTGGCTACCCGGGCCCTTTCCAAATACTACCTGCACATCTTTTACCATCGAAAACACACGCTTTCCGTTGCGGAACAAAGGCTTAGATCGATTATCAGACTCGCCTCTAAAATGTTTTCCTTGATGTCTTAATGGGTGCTTCGGTGGTAAAAACCGACGATGGCCCATATACACGCACTTTCGACAGTGCTTCAAATAAATGCAGTCTGTTTCATCATAACAGTGGGTGCAGGCCGAGTATCCCTTGTTTGACTGTCCCGAAAGGTTTCCAAGTGCAGGCCAATCATTGATGGTCACAAAAAGTAATGCTTGGAGGATGAATGTTTCCTGTTTGTACTCATCCCACACACTTACACCTTCATCCTTCCACAACAGTAAAAGCTCATCGATCAAAGGTCTTAGGAACACGTCGATGTCGTTTCTAGGTTGTTTTGGACCTGCGATGAGAGCTGGCATCATGATGAACTTTCGCTTCATGCACAACCAAGGAGGAAGATTAAATATACATAGGGTAACTGGCCAAGTACTATGACTGCTACTCATATCGCTGAATGGATTCATTCCGTCTGTACTTAAACCAAACCGTATGTTCCTTACATCTTCATCAAATTGTGGAAATTCTCTGTCAATGTTCCTCCACTGGGACCCATCTGCAAGATGTCTCATCATCTCATCTCGCTTACGATCTTCTTTGTGCCACCGCATCAACTTTGCGTTCTCCTTACTTCTGAACAAACGCTTCAATCGTGGAATCACAGGAAAATACCACATCACCTTTGCAGGAATTTTCTTCTTCGCTGGCTGCCCGTCAACTTCACCTGGATCGTCTCGCCTGATCTTGTACCGCAACGCACCACAAACAGGACAAGCTTGTAAATTCTCATATTCAGCGCCGTGATACAGGATACAATCATTAGGACATGCGTGTATCTTCTGTACCTCCAATCCAAGAGGGCACACAATCTTTTTGGCTTGGTACGTGGTCGACGGCAGCACATTAGCCTCAGGAAGCATGCTTTTTACGAGTTGTAGTAGCTCACCAAATCCTTTGTCGCTGACACCATTAGTTGCTTTCCATTTTAGCATCTCCAGCGTGGTACCCAGTTTCTTCAGGTCCGGCTTGCAGCCTGGGTGCAATTTTGTTTTGTGATCCCCCAACATCTTTTCGAACTTCTTGGACTCTCTCACAGTTTCACTGTCTTTCTGTGCATCAAGCAAGACCTGGCCTAACTCATCGGGTGCCTCCTCCTCCTCTACGACATTTGCATCAACCCCTTCCATTGGGTCATCATCGTCGTCAAAGGCACCGGCTTCATGTAAATATGCAAAGTCTGGGATGTTGTTATCGTCGTCTTCTTCATCGTCTCCCATCAAAACACCAAGTTCACCATGCTTTGTCCAAACATTATAGCTATCCATGAAACCGTTTTCAGTTAGGTGAACGTGTAGAGTATCCCTTTTCTGGAACTGTTTCACATTGCGGCAAATACGGCATGGACAACACATGAGACCATTCATGGACCTGGTGGCTTCAGCCGCATTGAGAAAAACGTCTAGGCCAACAATCCAGGCCATCGTGTTCCTACCGCCGTACATCCATTGACGGTCCATTTTGAATCCTATCATAAAAAATAATTAACAAATAAATAAAGCTAAATAACAACATTACTAATATTGCAACATTTCATTTATTATTAGTAATAATTAAAAAGTTGAAAAATCAATTACACAACATTCAATATAATCAAAACTTTTAAAAAATACATTACACAACATTAAATATATATAGTTAAAGGTACGGAATATCCATTACACAATACATCATGTTGCAAAAACATTTCTACGAACCTAAGTTGGACTAAGTTGAGGAGCAAAATGGAGATGATATCGATGGACTTCCACATTTTAGAACAAATTATATTGAAATTTCTCTAAGTATAAAGCATAAAACTAAGCACAAGTACCGTCAAATAAAAGAGAATGAAGTTCCTAACTTTTTGACGCGCTTGTATCGGAGAAATCCACAAAATATGCAAAAATTGGGCAACAACTCCCCCTCTATGGCGCCATGAGTGAGAGAGAAGCTCTCTGGAGGAAATGAGCTCGGGCTCGGAGAGGAAGAAGCTGGTAACACTAGCCGGTACTAAATGCAGAAAATTAGTACCGGTTGGTAACACCAACCGGTACTAACGTGCAGCCGCGTCCGGGCCCTGCCACGCGGGGCAGGTTAGTACCGGCTGGTGTTACCAGCCGGTACTAACCTGCCACTAGCCGTTGTGGCCCGGCCCCCGATACGCACGTTAGTACCGGTTGGTGTTACAAACCGGTACTAACGTGCTCCCTGGGGCACTGTGCTTACAAACCGGTACTAATTTCATCATTTAGTACCGGTTATAACACAACCGGTACTAACGTACTAGGGACCAAAGGTCGTTTCTCTAGTAGTGAGACGGCGATGTAGCAGATGAGGACGAGGACAGTCGAGGGACCCAGAGGGACGCTCCGACGGGAGTCGACTCTTGGCTAGGAGGGACGCCGCGCCAATAGGAGATTGGAGGTTCGCAGTTAGGAGGAGCACCCGTACCTGCGACACAGTTGTCGCAAGCAGCCTACGCGACACCGGCTCCTGAGGACACTAGACGACCCGTTCGCCAGGTCATGCCAGCAGAACCCCTTACGTACTCTCAGGACCAAACGAGGGCAGCGCAGGCAGCAGAAAGGGCGCAGGCAGTTGCGAGGAGGGGCAGACTACCCGTGGCAAAGCGAGGGCGCATTTAGTATGTTCGGTTGTATTTATTTTGTGTGTGCGAGTACTGAATTATGATGTGTCGTACCGTTTCATGTTAGCGTATTCGACGTTTCACTGTTTATTGTTTGAATCACACAAATCATATGAGAAAATCGCATTGGACCCTCGCGCATTGGACATACGCATAAAGAAAATGAAAAATTTCCAAAAAAAAGAGAGAGTCACCGCCGTGTTAAATGGCGGTATATGTCCAACCCTAACCGCCGTTCCAAATGGCGGTTAGGACGTCCTAACCGCCGTTCCAAACGGCGGTTTATTTGTAGCCCACCTGCCGCCAGCCAGCCCGTTTCGCTGCTAGTGGGAGGCATAAACCGCCGTATCATTTGGGAGTCAAAAGAAACCGCCCTTTGAAACGGCGGTTACGTTTCGGGAACATGTAAGTGGAAGCCACGTAAGCAACCGCCATTTGAAGGCGGCAGCCGTTTCATACAGCAGCAGGGTGCTACTTCTGCAAAATTTGATTTTAAAAAATTATTTTTGAAAAATCTAAAAAAAATAAAAAATAAAAAATGCTGACTCAGGTGGCAGCGGCAGCTGCTAGCAGGCCAGCGAGTGGCGCTGTCCAGGGAGCGGTCCAGCAAGGCAAGGTAAGCAGGCTACACCGGCCGGCAGCAACAGCTGTTTGTGTCTTTGCGCAGGAAAAGCAGCAGACCACGGCATCCAGCCCGGCAGAGCAGCAGCTCGCGCAGTCCAACGCTCTAGCAGCGCGCTTCTCGCACAGCACGGCTTGCAGCACAGCGACGGCAAACAACAGCAAGTGCTTCTGTGCCTCTCGGCCCTGTTAGATGTTTCGTGAATTTTTTTCGAGTATGTTCCCTCATATGCATGGCATATTAAATGTAGTTAAAAAAATAACCCATTATATGGATGAATTGTACTTCTCGAGACGAATTTAATGAGCCGAGTTAGGTCATGATTAGACAATAAATTGCTACAGTAAACATGTGCTAATGACGGATTAATTAGACTCATTAGGTTCGTCTTGCGATTTACTGACAGAATCTGTAATTAGTCTATATTTGATACTTCAAATGTCTACCCGACATACTCGAAAAAAATTTCGCGAAACATCTAAACACGGCCCTCAGCAAATCAAGTGCAGGTAACTGTTTTTCTGTGCAGGTACAGAACAGCAGCACCACAGCGACAACATGGAGTAGGTGAGCAGCGACAATACCAACAGATTGCCACTTGTTTGTTCTTTGCAGTATCTTAATTAGTTTAATCACTTGCTCACGTATGTTGTCTCGAATTTGACTTGAATCAGCTCATCATTGTGCCGTTCACTTGCATAGTGGTTTAGCTTGTTCACTAGCTTGCTTGTGTGACGGTAACTGTTAGCCCTTGTGTTTATTCATCAGAGAAGAATTATTTCAAGAACCTTCACTTTCAGGCTACATCATCTAATGATTAGGAAATCATGGCTTTCTCTTTTAGTTTATTACTTGAGCTTTGCATGTTTGGTGGGCCGTAGGTGTTGATAATCTTGTATCTCCTTTTGTTCAGCCCTTCAGGTTGCTGTTCAGTTTGTTTGCAGTATACCTCGTGCAGTTCATTCGGAGCACTAGCTGAGCGTGAATTTGCATCTTATGGTACATCACTTTCATGCTATAGTGATAACACTATTGATTCAAAAGTTTAATCTTTTTTTTTTCGCGAAGGATTCAAAAGTTTAATCTTTGCATGGTTGGTAACTCTAGATGTTGTGTGGGCTACAGCGTTTCATTTTGTTACTCCAATATTTGAGGCAACCGTGACATGCATGCTTGATTAATTAAGCATTATATACTAATGCTTCTTCGTACTGGAGGACAAATATTCATGCTTGTAGCTCTGAGTTAAAAAGATTTGCATGTGTAGGCCGGCTGCAAGTTAATTGTTTTTCTTTCATCTATTTTTGGTGAAGCACTTGCTTTCGAGTAGCTCGACATTTACAGTGCATTCTTGTTCAGAATTGGCCGGATTGCTTCACTGGATTGTTTCGCTTCCACATTGCTTTGAGAAATTCCTAATTGTTCTTAGGGTGAGCACGTCACGAGTTGTCTTGTGTCACCTTAGTAATTAGAAGAGAGACGCGTTGAGTTGTAATCTGGACATAGGCCTACTTCTCATTGGAGAATTTTTAAAGGCTCTCATTCACACCCCCCCCCCCCTCTGGCGCCCATTTCGATCCTATATCCTCACCAGGGCATTTGACTTGCCTTTCTTCATCCTACTTCTAATGATAGCTATACGTGGAGCTCAAGGTAGGGTATGAACGATAAGGCATACTTGCATCACATGTATTACAAAGTCAAAAATCGGATCCAAGGATTAAAAACAAGTCATACAATCAGATCAAGATGTGCACGTGTATGGATATGGTGGATGGTGGATGGAATAAAGAACTCCTTATTTTGTATGATCCTTCTCTCCTTGCTTTCTTTCTTTTGGAGACTTAGGTTATCTTTTTTTTTCTTTTTTTCATGCCTTTTAAGCAAGTGGCATACCTTCTTTGGGTTTGTATCTTTTTTTAATAGGCTAAGTCTTTTCATGCAAGTATAACTTTGGAGAGAGAGGTCATAATTAACATGGAGCTTTTATTTGGTAGAATGGATGGATGGTACAATGCTAACTTCCAATGTAGAAGCATAGCAAGGGTTATAAATGACGTGCATGTGAATCTTGATCATGAAAGCATGACAATAATTCTCACAAGGGTAGAGTGCACATACCATCGCTTTTTAAGGAGATGGGGATCAAGACAGACCAGTAGTGAGATGAACAACCCACGGGTGTGGCCAATTTATTATGGTGCTCTCACCTTGTCTCATTGTCATGTTGGCGCAGTCGATGTTGTGTGACACCTTTGTGGGAGATCTCAAGTGTGTATGTTGATGATGAGCTTGAGAGACCTCCCCCACACTTGTACTTGTACGGGTGCTGTCATTCTAACAAAAGGATGGAAACAAAGAAGGAATCTACTGGTTTGAGAACCATGGAGTCTTTATTCGAATTCAAATATTTTAGGATTTTTTTCTTTTATTTTATTTTCACCATGAGACTTAACCTAACAAGGCTGAGTCAAGATTGCATCAACACAAGCAAAAGAGGGTATATTTACGGTAGACCCTTGATATGTACCTCCTTTGTCTATTGTGCAATATGACTCAATGCCTTAGCTTACCTTCCCGTTTGAATCAAGATTGACTACTTACCCATATGGATTTGAAGTTGTTTCTGTAGGGGTTAGTTCACATATACATCCAATATCTATGGAGGCATTAACTCTAAAGTCCAGCAATCAAAGTCGACACCATGTCTAGTTTGATTGAAGAAGACATTTCAACCTAAGCACTATGTTTAATTTGAAAAGCCTATGAATGCACGTAGCTAAGCATACATTCAAACTAGAGAGTAGACAGACACAAGTAAATGAGGCATGAAGGCATGATCAAGCTATTTTCAAGAGAGATAAACATGAGCAGAAGACTAGTGATCTTCGGATGATCTCCCGGATGGGCTTCGTTTAAAGTCAAAAGCAGGACATATCTGAAGGAACTTACAATGGAGTTTGAAGATGAAGAATTCAAATGCCGCTGTGGTAACTCCTCATTTCTTTCTTTTTTTTTTGTTGACCAAGATGCAAGAACCGACACCATCTACAACCTAAGATAAGATTTGGTATGAGAGGAACTTTACTTAGGATACTCTCATACCTCCCCCACACTTGGAGTCTGCATTGCTGTGCAACACAATTCAAGTGTGTGGAGTTCAAGCCTCCTTTTGTACTCATTCCCTTACCAAGACTTACTAAGGTGTTGTAGTTGATGTACCTCCCATGTTCTTAGGCGTCACCTTGTCCATCGTTCTTGTTTGACCTTCACCTGAAATGGTTAGCAACCAAAAATATCCGAAGGATAACTTTATCCTAAAGACATGCTCTTGTTTTTTATTTAAAGGGAAAACAAATGATCATCCGGGCTATTTCCCGGCAGTGCTTTGTCTATGGTCACAAGCTTGACCATAGGAACTTTCTCCTGTAGCTATCATTGGTGGTGTCATTCCCGTCTCACCACCAATTGTTGATGTGTCAAGGAAGTTTTAGGTGCAAGGTTAATGCCATAGAGTGGCCACAAAATTTGCAATGCTTATGGTAAACATATGCATCTACAACCATCCTTGTAAACTTTTTGCAGAAGAGGATCTTAAGGTGGTTGTAGTCCTCGTGTGTGCTCGAGGCACAAAGCATCGCTGACTCTGGAGAGGCATTATATGAGCATGGTTCTTGCGGTGTTACAAGAACGAAGCTTCCATGCTCATCTATGGAATCCTTTCCTTCGGACTCCAGAGTCGGTGCCTCACAAACTTCCATGGCCCAAGGATTCTCCATCTAAAGTGATTTATCATGGCAGCTCAATGTTGATTCTCAATCATGATTGGGAACAACATAGTGTGAGCCAGTGGAAAGAAATTTAAATTCGGTCGAGGCTGATGACGATCAATCGTCTTCACAAATGTGAAGGGTCTCTTCCGAGTTGTACCCTTTCGGGAGTGGAAAAATCAGCCACTTCAAAGAGGACGGGCTCAGATGATATGAATGGAGATCTATGCATCATACTTTCGAACGGGTTTAGCTTGGGAAGAGGCTTCGCCATAGGATTTTCTGGACAACGGGTAGCGACGGTGAAGGCAGCTTCCCTAAGCTTTTCATCTAGGCTTCCTTGAGATTTATCAAGAAGTTTTTTGAATGGGTAGCCTAGGAAAAGATCAAGATTGAGGATATTGAAGATATGAAAGTCTAAGCTCACCTCGTTCTTATTTATCATGAGCGGCACGGCACTTGCGACCCCCTGACATTCAAAGATGTGTCCAAAGGGACAACCTTTAAGGAGCTTGTCGGATGGTCTTAGCGTAACATCGTCCAATAGAGTGTATGCTAGGTGTCATGGCATAATATTAACCTCCATGATGGGGATAAGATGGGCTTCTACGGTGACCCCCCTTACAGAACAAGGGATGATCATGGAGGGTGAATGAATCCAAATTGCTTCAAACAATCGTCTCACTCCATCTGACCATTCCTCCTTCATGGTCTTCCTTAAAGGATGCTTTGTTAGGAGGATCGGGAGGTAAAGGGGGTACCGTAGATCTGAGGGAAGATTTTGTCATGCGATTTCTAGATTGGTCGATGTGGACAGAAGAAGGTTCCTTCCCTATTTGGGCATCAAAGATATTCAAGATGTTTTTATGTTTTGCAGATTGATCATCCTCGAATCAAGAAGAGAACTTTGGAGGTTGAATTTCTTCTCCCTCCAATGTCCCTATTTTGGAAGAGGATTCTATGGCTGAATTTGAAGATGTGGAAGATGAAGCGTTGGATTCAACCACTAGAAGATCCTAGTTGCTCAACTTGCACTCTTGTCGGAGGGGTTTGTAATTGCCTACGAAGGAGGAGTACTCGGTCACACAAGCTAGGATTCTCCTACCTTCAGACGGGTCCTTTTGGAGAAATGACCCCCCAGTGACAACGTCAACATAATAGGCGGAATCTGTGTCGAGACCCTCATAAAAGTTGAAGAGCAATAAAGATTCGAGTATCGATAGGATAGGTTCAAACTCTGCTAAACGCGAAAATCTAGACCAAGCCTCACCTGCTGGTTCCTCCTCTCTCTGGCAAAAATAGCGTATATCCTCCTATAGGGTAATGATACGAGAAAGAGGGAAGAACTCAAGACAAAAGTTGCCTCTAAGCTCATCCCAACTGTCGTTCACATTACCTATGGTGTACGTGTACCATTGTTCAGCCTTCCCCATAAGTGAGTAAGGGAACAACTTCCACTTGAGAGTATCTTGTGTCATGCCCGCAATGGCATAGCAAGAACACAAATGCTCAAAATCACGTAGATGGTCATATGGGTTCTCGCTTTCTAACCCTAAGAAGGAAGATTTCCGAACCAAAGTGATAAGGTCAGGAAGGAGCTCATAGCTAGATGTAAGGATTATTCATGTGGATGGTGGTGGATCTAAGAACTCCCCCCTTGGTGTAGAGAGGCTATGAAAGGTTGGCTTCTCCATGAATAGCAGGGGTAAAGGTAGGATGAAAGAAAAGAAAAAGATACGAGGACGACTAGTCACGAAGATAGATACAACAATAGTTCCCCGACAATGGTGATAGAAAGCTTGTTGGGTATTTTAGTGAACGCGAGTAAATCCGCAAATGCACAGATACTGTTGTAGCCTTCACCTCAGAGTATTCCAAGGGTTATCAAATCCAAAGAACGTGTGTGCATTAACTACTATACTAGTCGGTCTAAGGACACACCACGATCTGTGGCAGAGGGTAGAAAGGATTCCTAAGCATAGCTCTATAGATAAGTTAAAGGTCGATCTCTCAAATATACCTTGGTTCGGGCACCGGCTTACCTCTGATCTTTTAGGCTACTTCGGCAAGCGGTTCCATGAAGAACCCAGCCTACGCTATATCAGAACATGGAGGATTACAAAGGACCGATATGGCTATCACCCCCTACGGCCTACCTCTACCAAATATGTGAGATATAAGGCAAACAAAGGATAACCCTTAGCCTAGACACCATGTCTATGCTACTGATTGCTACCGTAGTCTAACTACGCTATTCCATGGTACGTAGCAAACTACGACACTCTATACAAATACAGAGCGACAATTCCACAAGTAAGAGAACTGATCTCACTCAACTATAAGAACTAAATAAGAAAGGAATCACATATACTACTTGTTGACACCGGATTTCAGATAAATCCGATTTAATCTGATCTATTAAGTAATCGGCTATTCATGTGCATTGACAAAATAGAATATGCATGAATACTGACTTTATTCTAATTGGAGTGTAGCGGCATCCGTACAGGTACAAGCTAAGAAGAGAGTGCTAACACCTTGGCACTCCTCCCAAACTACCCCTCACTCTCTCCCTACTCTCTAAGCACTAGCTAGCCAGCACCTAGGCCTTGCAATGAAGCTCTAAGATGAAGAGGAGCTTTTGATCTTGAGTGGAAATGTGTGTCTTCATTTGAGCCCGCTCCCCTCATATTTATAGGCCTTGGGAGGTCGGTATCCCGAGAGAATATTTCCTCACATATCTGGCACCGCCTTTGAGCCGTCACGTGGAAGACGATCACGAGGGGCCACAAAAAGGGTTCGGCCGAACTAGGGGTTCGGCCGATCCAAAGTGGGCTCCCCTCGCACCACCTTTCATCCAGGACACTTGTGGGGACCCCTTATCAAGAGGTCCCTTGATTACCTGTATCAGGTCCTGGATTGGTCACTGATACAGATCTTATCACAGATTATTATCAGAAGCAGTAAATAACGGGTAACTAAATAAATTAATCACCGTTTTAGCTAGCGGGGAGCGGGTAGGCTCTTCATTCCTCCACCGGAATGGGCTGTAGCACCTTCTCGCCCTGGAGTCCTAAACCTATATGACAATGAAAGCAAGAGTGAGTATTCAGAAATGAATACCCAGCAAATCCCACAAATTCAATAATATAATATATTAATTAAATTAACTGTAAAGGTCGGTCTTGGAGGGGCACTTCCTCCCTGCCAGTCCCGATGTGTCATCCAGAACCTGACCAACGGTACCTTCGCCGTCTCAGGTTCCCCATACAAGAAAGGAAATCTAATCAATGGGGGCTTTGACTAAATGGACTCATTCCGGAGTCACGGCTATCAAGATAGATTCTACACTCTGCAGAGGTCGTACTTATATACCCGCATTCGGTCAGTCCCTACCTTCGTCAAGGCAGGTACTGCCCTACGAGATTCGTACCAACCGGTGACCATCGCTGGTCAGCATTCCCTAGGTCCAGCCACAGGTAATACTGGGGGCTAAGCAGGGGCCACTAATCATCCGCCTTGCGGATGTCGACCCGGGTCTATGAGCTCATTAATTAGGGCCCTCGGCCCTCAGTGTCTCTGACCCTGTATCCTAGTCGACCCGTGCCGTCCAGTCCCAGTCCTCTGCCTGGGGCTGTCTCCAGCATACCCGTTCCCGACTTGGCGCATGCCCGACTCGGCACCAGGCGCTACCTAGTTCGCCGGTCGGTACTCTGCACCAATCATACGGCTCCTTGGGATGGATTACTAGGTTCAGCTGGTGGGGTGTGAATCAAGGCCTCACATAAATAGGCATTCCCGTAGACTATGCCTTTTTGGCATGCGAGGTTGTACTGGGCACTAGAAAGACTCTCCCATGAACCGGTCCTTAGCTGGGATCAGAGTGGCTCTTACGATCCTCCTAACGAGGCCATCCTTCCACTCCCAATCTTAAAGCATCCTATACTACTGCGATGCTGGGCATACCCTCAGGTCATGCCCCCTATAGCTTATGCTGCACATAATGTAAAGTTTAGTGAGGGGGAGGGGGGGGAGGGGGGGTGATATTATTGGTGAGACTTGCCTTCATTGTCAGTCCTTAGACGTTCCTTACGCAGGCGTATTCTGTAGGTCGACCGGGCTAGGCTTCGGGCCTTCTGGAGCTTCGGCGTCTCGTCAGGGCCCGGTCATGCTATCGATAAAACACATAAAATAACAATCAGTATAACAGTACACCAATCAAATCGTAAAAGGAAGAGGGGAATGGAAAGAAAGACGGGGGATTGAAGGATTTCCCTAAGGGTTAATGACTAGAGATTGGCCTGTTAACCCATTAATTATATAAAATAATTAATGGATTAAAGGATAAGGATTTTGAAGAGAATTATTAAATAACTCCCTGGAAGATGGTCAGAACGGTGATTATCAGTATTTCAAGAATTATATAGATTTCTAAGGAATAATTCCCAGATAACTGATATGGATTTTTAGAAAGTCCTTATTCTATTCCGGGTAGCATAACCACTAAGGTTTCTAGGGGTTTACGGACGGTCGGTGTGACGACTAGGGTTTTGATGGGGTTTAGGGTCTATACGGGCGGCGTACCGACCGGGTTTCGGGTGGTTTAATGGCTAGGCTAGGTTTAGGATATAAATATTAGGGAAGTAAGCATATAGAAATGCTTAGGATAATCCCTAGTATTTATGGGAATTTCCTGGGGATTTATGGGGCTAAGACAGGAAAAGGGGAATTTCCTAGGTACACTAATGGCGGCCTTCTATTGGCTAGAACTTAGCCTAATTGGATTTAGGCTCTAATGATGTGCTAAAAAAGATTGGATGGCGCTAATAGGCTTAGAAATATTCCTAGTATTTTTGAGAATTTTTGGAAGTGAGGAAAGGCTCTAAATAACATTGTGTGTGCACTTACCCGAGTGCGCGTAGCAATTTCGCGGACGCTGACGCATGGGGGTGGGCCGGTGTTGGCACTCCTTAGCCTAACTAAATCTGCAAGCGCACAGAGTACGATGTAGCCTTTCACAGGGGAGTAAGAACCTGGATATTGAATTCAAGGAACGGTAGACGCGACTAGCCTAGAACTTTTGTAACCGGACCCACCAGGGAGCAAAAGGTAAGCGGGTAGAGAGCTTGAATTTAGTTAGCTACTCGTTACCCCAGACAAACTATCTATATCTAATCTAATCTATTGAGACGGCTAGAACGGGAAGAACTCAGAACGGGACGAGAGAGGAGTTCTCCGGGCTCAGCACTACTGTTATGAGTACACCCGAACGTGATGGAGTACAAAGGACGGACAGGACTGTCACCACCTGCCGCCTACCACTGCAGTTCCATGGGGTGCAACACAACCTGAGGTGGCTAGCCAGCACAGGCACCACGCCTAAGCTTTCAGCCACTGACCTCCACCCAACGCGAAGGGCTATAGAGGAAACCCCAAACAAGAGTCGCTGTCACTCGCGCAGACTCAGGTACCCGCAGATCAAACAGACAAGATAACTTGCTGAAAGTAAGTTGTAAACTAGCGAGGTACTAAAGGCAAGAGACCGAGGACTTACTGAAGATAACTCTTGAATATATTCCTCGGGGGCGGAAATGTTGAGACGAGACCGAGGAAGAAATCCCGGGCTCTCTCTACAAAGCTCGGCTGTCACCCGAGCAACTCACCCACTCTCTCCCTACTCTAACTCTAAAGATGAGAGCAAAATCACTAAGCTACTCTTCTCTCCTTTGGATGGTGTGTCTTCTCACGGTGAAAGGGGGTCCCTTTTATAGTCTTCAGGGGCGGTTGCCGGCATCAAGCTTAAGCAAAGCTTCTGCTTAACTGCCACGCGAAGGGGGGCACGTGGCGGCCTCTGGGGGAGGCCAGCCGGGCTAGGCCAGGCCGATCGGCCTGGTCTAGCTGCCCCGTGGCACCGCCTTCTTCAGGGACGATCTGGATTGATCCCTGAGGTCGGTAACGGTTGCTTTGGATCAAAGCTGTCCAAGAATCCAAGGTTGGTGGGCCCTTCAATCCATGCAAGTGTAGCTTAGGCCTTTCGGGTCCTTGGATCAAACCAACGTTGATCTCACGTCTCAGGATCATTGGTGTTGTGTTTAGGATCTCCTGGATCAATGACGTGGCAAGAGGCCACAGAAGGGGGGCCGGTCGGCCTATGCTAGGCCGGCCGGCCTGGCTTTGTGCCCAAAGTGCTTCATCTTTTGCTTGCTTGCTCCTGCACTCACAAATTATACAAAACTTGTGGAACTCATTAGAATTAACCAATTTTACTTCGTTGTGAGCAAGATGAGCCTGAAATGTGACAGAATGTTGGTGGTGAAATCGTATCGGAAGGTCTCGTATTTCTAATTCAAACTCTTGAAGGAGCAGAATCCAACGGATGAGTCGTGGCTTAGCATCTTTCTTGGTCAAGAGGTACTTCAGTGCAGCATGGTCTGTGTATACTATCACCTTAGCACCAACCAAGTAAGATCTGAACTTGTCCATGGCAAACACCACTGCCAGGAGTTCCTTCTCCATTGTTGCGTAGTTCAACTGAGCTCCGGTCAATGTCTTGCTTGCATAAGATATGGCGTAATGCTGCTTATCCTTGCACTGACCGAGCACTGCCCCGACTGCGTAGTCGCTAGCGTCGCACATTATCTCGAATGGGAGATTCCAATCGGGTGGTTGTATGATGGGAGCTGAGATAAGTGCCTTCTTGAGGGTGTAAAAGGCAAGAAGGTAATCATCGTCGAAGTTGAAGGGTACTTCTTTAGCTAGAAGGCTTGTAATAGGTCTGGCTACCCGAGAGAAATCTTTGATGAATCTTCGGTAAAAGCCAGCATGGCCTAGAAAACTTCGCACACCCTTGACATTTGTCGGGGGTGGTAGTTGCTCGATAGCTTCTATTTTTGCCTTGTCAACTTCTATTCCTCTGTCTGACACCTTGTGTCTCGGCACTATTCCTTATCTGACCATGAAGTGGCACTTCTCCCAATTTAGGATGAGGTAATGCTCTTCGCACCTCTCGAGGACCCTTTCAAAGTTCTCGAGACAGTTGTCGAAGGTTTTACCATAGACGGTAAAGTCGTCCATGAATACTTCCATGATCTTTTCGATCAGGTCAGAGAATATCGCCATCGTACACCGCTGAAATGAAGCAGGTGCATTTCATAGGCCGAAAGACATCCGCCGATAGGCGAACGTTCCGTAGGGGCAGGTGAAGGTAGTCTTGCTCTGGTCATCGGGATGAATAGGAATTTGGTGATAACCAGAGTATCCGTCAAGGAAGCAGAAAAATGAGTGGTTTGCCAACCGCTCAAGCATCTCGTCAATGAAGGGGAGAGGAAAGTGATCTTTACGGGTTGCTTTGTTGAACTTCCTGTAATCGATACACATCCTCCATCCAGTAACGGTCCTCTGAGGAATAAGTTCATTCTTCTCGTTCTGGATAACCGTCATTCCGCCCTTCTTTGGCACCACTTGAACTGGGCTGACCCACTCACTATCTTGCACAGGGTAAATTATACTCGCGTGCAGAAGCTTCAACACTTCTTTCTTGACTACCTCCCTCATCGCATCATTCAGCCGTCTTTGATGTTCTCTTGACGGCGTATGGTCTGGCTCCATAGGTATGCGATGGGTGCATAAACTGGGGTTGATCCCCTTCAAGTCCTGTAGAGAATACCCGAAGACAGACCGGTGTTTCTCTAGGACTGCGATAAGCTGCCGAGTCTCATTCTCTGTCAGTTTGGCACTGATGATGACTGGCGAGCGTCGGTCATTGTGGAGGAAAGCGTATCTGAGTCTAGGAGGCAGCGGCTTCAACTCAGGAGGGGGGTGGTGTGGCTTTTCTTCCTCGCTGAGTTTCATAAAGCCGTCCGTTTCTGCCTCTCAGATGAAATGGTTAGCATCTTCAGCCTGTGATGACTGAGCTTGCTCTTCTTGAGCCGAGCTAACTGCTTCTTCCACTGGGTCTGTCTCGGATCGAGCCTCTGCGATGGTGTTAACCGCGCGCACCAGGCTGATCGGGATGATCTCTTTGCCAACTTTGAACTGGATCATTGCTCGATCGTGGTTCGGGTTGGCAAGGTGCTCTATTGGCTGTCCAATCAGGAAGAAATTGTCACCTCTAGGGACATCGAAAATGTGGAAGTCTAGGAAAATCCTGTTGCGTCCCATGTGTACGGGCACAACACGGATGATTCCTTTGCACTCCATCATTTGGCCGTCGATCCACTTGAGTTACTTACGGGAGAAGGACCGGGGTTCGTCTGGTTGCACTCGTGCTACGAATGCACTTGATATAATATTACTCCCGACCTTCGGATCGTAGGCAATTTCCTGAGTGTCAGTTCCCTCAATAGTGCAATGGAGTACTCTAAAGTTGTGGGTGGTTCGGATGATATCTTTGCAACTTTCAATTTCCTCCATCCATTCCTTGCTCATGATCGCAGATAAACCCTCGATCTGCGGTACGGCTTCTAGAATGAACGCCTTAGACCTTGAACTTGTGCACACTTGTTCCATAGGCATACGTGATGTATTACCGATCTCCGAGTACTCTTCTTCTGTAAAGAGCTCGGGAATGAAGTGCGGCAGATCGTCAAGAATAGTTTCTTGGTCTGAGGACTTGTGTTCAAGCACTCCCTCTATGATAGGAGGAGGCGGATCGAATGTGAGGGCGAGGAGTGGCTGTTTGTCTGTGGGAGTTGTTGGTGGTGTTGGTGGGTCATCGTATACGCCAGTGTACTCGGTAGAGTTGAGGACCTTTTCCAAGATCTCACGTGCCTCGTCCACTGTCTTGTATAGCACTGACCCTGCGGAAGTGATGTTCAAGAACTGCGCACTTTCCGGCTTCAATCCACCAACAAAATGCTGCATAAGCATTTCCTTTAGAATGTTATGCGGTGGCCCTGAGTTGGCCAATTTTATGAACCGCTCCCACGTGGCTCCAAGTGACTCATCGCCTTGCTGATATGTCATCAGCTCAACTCTGAGCTTCAAGATCTTGGAGACAGGGTAAAAGAACAGACAAAACTCGTCCTTCAATTTGATCCAATCTCCGCTAAATCTCCTTGCAGTCCGGTCGTACCAAGATTTTGCATTTCCCATCAGAGAAAATGGGAAAAGTTTCCATCGTATAGTGTCTTGGTTTACACCGGGTATAATGAGAAGAGAGCAATTCTCTTGAAAAACCTGCAAGTGAGCATAGGGACTTTCGTCTTTCGTTCCACCGAAAGACTGTGCACGAACCATGGCAACGAGACTAGGATGGATCTCGAAGCCATGAGGTGGTATGGGGTGGCAAGATGAAGGCGGTTCCAAATACTCGCTAGATGGAACCGTCGGATAACTAGGAGAAAACTCCATGTGGTAGATGGTTATAGGGGTAAAGTGTACGGCTAAAAAGATCCTACACTAGTGTTGCTACCGTTCCCCGGCAAGAGCGCCAGAAAAGCTTGTTGGCACTCCTTAGCCTAACTAAATCCGCAAGCGCACGGAGTACGATGTAGCCTTTCACCAGGGGAGTAAGAACCTGGATATCGAATCCAAGGAACGGTAGACGCGACTAGCCTAGAACTTTTCTAACCGGACCCACCAAGGAGCAAAAGGTAAGCGGGTAGAGAGCTTGACTTTAGTTAGCTACTCGTTACCCCAGACGGCTAGAACGGGAAGAACTCAGAACAGGATGAGAGAGGGGTTCTTCCGGGCTCAGCACTACTGTTATGAGTACACCCGAACGTGGTGGAGTACAAAGGACGGACAGGATTGTCACCACCTGCTGCCTACAACTGCAGTTCTGTGGGGTGCAACACAACCTGAGGTGGCTAGCCAGCACAGGCACCACACCTAAGCTTTCAGCCACTGACCTCCGCCCAACGTGAAGGGCTATAGAGGAAACCCCAAACAAGAGTCGCTGTCACTCGCGTAGACTCAGGTACTCGCAGATCAAACAGACAAGATAACTTGCTGAAAGTAAGTTGTAAACTAGCGAGGTACTAAAGGCAAGAGACCAAGGACTTACTGAAGATAACTCTTGAATATATTCCTCGGGGGCGGAAATGTTGAGATGAGACCGAGGAAGAAATCCCGGACTCTCTCTACAAAGCTCAGCTGTCACCCGAGCAACTCACCCACTCTCTCCCTACTCTAACTCTAAAGATGAGAGCAAAATCACTAAGCTACTCTTCTCTCCTTTGGATGGTGTGTCTTCTCAAGGTGAAAGGGGGTCCCTTTTATAGTCTTCAGGGGCGGTTGCCGGCGTCAAGCTTAAGCAAAGCTTCTGCTTAACTGCAACGCGAAGGGGGCACGTGGCGGCCTCTGGGAGAGGCCGGCCGGCCTAGGCCAGGCCGATCGGCCTGGTCTGGCTGCCCCGTGGCACCGCCTTCTTCAGGGACGCTTTAGATTGATCCCTGAGGTCGGTAACGGTTGCTTTGGATCAAAGCTGTCCGAGAATCCAAGGTTGGTGGGCCCTTCAATCCATGCAAGTGTAGCTTAGGCCTTTCGGGTCCTTGGATCAAACCGACGTTGATCTCATGTCTCAGGATCATTGGTGTTGTGTTTAGGATCTCCTGAATCAATGACGTGGCAAGAGGCCACAGAAGGGGGCCGGTCGGCCTATGCTAGGCCGGCCGGCCTGGCTTTGTGCCCAAAGTGCTTCATCTTTTGCTTGCGTGCTCCTGCTCTCACAAATTATACAAAACTTGTGGAACTCATTAGAATTAACCAATTTTACTTTGTTGTGAGCAAGATGAGCCTGAAATGTGACGGAATGTTGGTGGTGAAATCGTATCGTAACGACCACCAACAGCCGGCTGGCGTCGGCTGGTGGGGCCCACCATGCGCACTGTTCGGCGCATCGGGGGCATGGGTGCGGTGGACCGTGGCCGTTGGGCCACCGGTCCAGTGGATCGCGTCCACTCCACTGGTGCGGCTGCCGCGCCGTCGGCCGGCGATGGACCGTGGCGGCCGCTGGGCCTGCGGTCCTTGTGGACCAGGTGTACGGGCTGGCGGCGAAGGTGTAACGAGGGAGGGGGTGACGGCGTTTGGCGCTTGGGCCCGCCTGTCGGGTTAAGTGCAGAGAGAGAGGGACGGCGTGGTGACAGCAGGGCCACGGCGGGCACCGGCTCGGGAGGGGGAGGCGGCGCCGCCGAGCGCGCCATTTGCGCCGCCTCGGGGCTCGACGGAAAAATGCCGGGACGGCACTACGGCTCGCCGGCGGCCCTGCGGATTGGGTCAGGAGCAAGAGTAGGCCACGGCGAGTTCACCGGGGACAAGTAGAAGGGCGGAGGAGGGGTGGTTTGGCGTGGCCATGTATGGGGAGAAAAGGAGAGGAAGCTCGGCTCGGTTTCCTCTGGTGCCGGGGGAAGAGGGGCGGGCTCCTCGTTTTATAGGCGGGGGAGGGCCCGGCAGAGCTCGCCACGTTGCTCCGGGTAGTTGAGGGCGGCCGCGGAAATGAGGGCGCGTGGCGCTAGGGAAGAGGCGGCGGCGAGCTCAACTCCGGCCGATGGAGGGTGGTCGGCGCCGCACCCTCAATGCGGTGGAGGCCTGTGGCACTGGCATGCGTCGCGCAAGCCTTCTTCCGGTCGATCCCAGCCAAAGACCGGCCATCAAGCGGTGGCGGCGAATTGCGGCGGAGCATTAATGGAGGGGGAGAAGGGGTACCGAGCGGAGGGTGAGGTCACGCGGGGGCTATGTTTTGCGCGCGGCTTGTGGTGGCGCTGATGGTGGCGGCGGCGGCGTTTAAGCACGGCGGCGGCGTGATGTGGAACGGGAGGAAGGAGACAGCCGCGTGGGCCACTCGGCTGCTGGGCCGAGGCGCGCGCACGGGCCGCGGGGAAGGCATGTGGGCCGCGGCTGGCTGTTGGGCCGGCAGAGGGAAAGGGCGAGGGAGCGGGGACGGACGAGGACGAGAGTGGGAGGGGCAAACATAGACTTGGGCGGTGGTTTGGCTGGGCTGAAAGCGAGGCTTCGGCCCATCTAATATTTAAACGGTTTTCTCTTTGTTTGAATGAGTTTTTTGGGGGAATTCGAATTCTAATTCAAACCAAACCTTCTCTAGTTTGATTCTAGGGTTTCAGAGACTTGTTTTGGGTTCTAGTTGAGCACTCGAGCTAAGAGCATCCCTTTTACTTCCCATAGTTATTTATGATTTACTGTCTATGTTTATTTCTTTTTAATTCTATAATTATCATAATAAACCTAATGATTAACTAAATAATTCCTAAATTAATTCTACTTAATTTTGAGGGTGTTACAACACTGCCAGGTGGGTCCCCAAGTGTGTATGAGTGTGTCGTGGGTGTTCCTACGCCATTTACTCACGTTTGTGGGCCCTCCAATCCACGTACTGGCTCCTAATTGTCGAGCGTGTGTTTCCTTGTTCATGTGGGACCATGGATCCGTGGGAAGCCTATGTGGCAGCCCCTGGTTGGCTGGAGTTGTGCTAGTTCAACCACTTAGGTGCATTCCCACTTTATTTCTATAGATAAGTGACCTGCATACAAATATTCAGCAACACTTGTGGAATTCATTAGTAATAAGTCCTACCACTAATATTGATGCTCACTTTTGGTGCATTTATGCAGGAGTTGACAGCCTAAATGTGGTACTTAACATCAGTCAACATGCATATCATCATGTGGTGCGGGGTGCCAATAGGGAGTAACATCCCGTTTATTGACACACCTTTTGCTGTCATTGATGATGCTTATTTGATTCAGGGGCACACACTTAAGAAAGGGTCGGATGGCTCCTTGATTTTCTATTATCCCAGCTATACAAACAAGATCCCATTACCTAACGCAGGGTTCCACTTGTATAGTTGCCCTTCTCTAACCATGCCTCTTGTGCCACAAAAGGAAGCCCGCAGGCATAGTGTTTCTGGTGGCAAAATTACGAGGAGCACATCTAGATGAGTACCTGTGTAGCAGCCACCACCACCACCTCAGCTGCAGCCGCAGCTGATGACTCCGCCCATCGTGCAGCAGGGATGTTTCATAGTAGGGTGTACTCCAGTGGTGACATCAGGATATGCCTCTGGGCATCAGCATGAGTCCGATAGTTCACACTGGCAGGATGCACCGGTCGACGCATGGAGCCAGACTGTGGCAGAACCGCTCAAATTAATCCGGCTTAAGTGTGCTAAACATCGCCTTAAATGTGATCAGACACTTAAGTCGAATTAAGGTGACAGTCTGTCGGGTCAAGCCCGATGCAACCACGGACAGTTACCTCAATCGAAACGAGTCATGCAATTACTCACACAAAGGCGAGTCCTAGAGATTACAACAATCCACAAGTTATTCAGTAGGTCCCATTGAGGTACTTTATTACAAACCAAGTTCATGCATAAAGTAAAGAGTTCAGAGTTCAAACTGTAACGGAATTAAACTATTTATTCGACGAGGGCAATATCATGTGAAGCCGTCATGATATCAGTCAGAAGAGTCGTCCCAGACAACGGTCCAACCAGGAGGAAGGGTGGTTGGCCAAGTAAGACCCGCAACCATCTTCTCGAGAGCACTGCCTGAAAACAATTCAACAAGCAAGGCTGAATATACTAGTACTCAGCAAGACTTACCCGTCGGGTGAGAACTACATCACCGACTCCTAGACATGCAAGGCTTTTGGCTGGTGGGTTTGTTTTGCCAAAAAGCGACTAAGAGTGGGTCCTTACTTTTAATATTTTAGCATCAAATTCTAGTTTGAGTTAACCACTCTAGGTAAGCAGCCTATTCTAATCAAGCAAGTTGTGCAAGCAATTAAGCAAGCATCAAGTTTATCAATGCCATGTTTCACTTTCTTACTCAATGCGGCAGAGAGGTTAGGCAGTCTCATTAGCTGCGAGAAACAGACAGTTCGAACCGATTTTATAACCTTGCAAGGAGGACACTAAACACACGGAAGAGCCCAACCACAAAGGCTGATGCTAACCAGGTCGTTCCCATGTCTTCCTGGCTTGTTAATCCGAGCCTACTCCCCTTGGACACAAGCCTATCCGGTTGATACTTCGCGGCAATGCCGGCTGGATTCGGTCTTGAGCCACATGTGTACCGCATGGGGAGGTGAATCCCAGGGAAAACAGGACAAGGCCACTTGCCATTCCGAACAGGTACTAAACTTACCAGTCCCATGTCCCAAACAAGTGCTTAGTGCTTTCAAACGCTTAACCAGCTGTACCAACACCATTTGACCTTAACCAAATTTTAACTCACACGGACGGGGCATCTACATGACAAAAATCCCCGCCTGTCATCCTTATGATTCCAACATAAGTAGACAGGTAACTCCTATAATCTCGTGAGAGACAGGGAATCACTCGACTTTTACTGGGTCCTTATAGCATAGCAACTATCGACCTATCATACTAGTATTGCAAAGCATAGGTACCTAGGATCATGCAACTGGGGTTTCAATTCAACTCCTGAAACGTAAATGCACAAGCATAAACAAGCATAGTTGCATAAGTTAGAAAATTGGGATACGCTCCGGGGCTTGCCTTCGGGCACTTGGTTAGCCTGGAAAACGTCCAAAGTTGGGTTCGGGTCTTGCTCGACCTGGACCACGTTCACGTCACCCAAGTCTTGTCCTTCTCCTCCTGCCGGCATGAGTTCGTAGTCTCCATCGGCGAGGAATTCCTCTACACGAAATGCACATGCATAAGAGTATGATCTTGTATCGAGTCATCATATTTTCATAAGATAGACCCGGGGTGTATTGAGTGGCCACAATCACCTAGACAATTTTTGCCTGACCTTCCCTTTCTTTAATTAAGTGTGTGATTTCTCATAAAAGAAACTGGGGTTGGTGATGGTGATTATGTACACATCTAAAAATTATTATTTTTATTCTTCTTCATTAAACAAGTGATGTGGGTGGTGATTTACACTTCTTTGTTTTCAAATGACCATTTTCTTTTTAACAACCTTTCATGTTTGGAACTTAGATAATTAATTCTAGATGTTTGGTGTGTGATCTTTGAACAAAATTACAGCATGTTCTCTGTATCAACAGTGATTTGCTGACCAACAACCAGGCCAAAAACATGTATACAATTACCATGAAAAATCATACAAGATCAGCACACTATCATCAAGAATAATCCTTAAAAACTCACACTAACATAAATAATTCCTAACAAAAATACCAGAGCTACACCTAGCTAAGACAAGCTATCATGTCAAACATCAGCTTAAAAAGATTAAAGGATCTTGCTAGAAAATTAGTTGTACAAACAGCTGTCTATTTTAGCCGAGGTGGGTGTTTATTAACTTAACAGCATGTTGGCAAGGTCAATAGAAGCTCATCTATTTATCACAAGCACATTATCAAGTTAACAAGCTTCTGCAGAAAGTTGAGATTTATTTGGTGAACAAATTAATTATTAAAATGCATAGATCCAACTATGTGCAGAAAGCTAGATTTGAATATAACTCGAAATCTAGTGTGCCATTTATTGCCATCTTTTTACAGGAGCCTATACATAGTACTAGAAGCAACATATAAAAAGATCAGCGCAAACAAATCTGTAGATCCCAAACTGTGCACAAATTTGTGTTTGAACAGATTTGAACTTAGTTTGAAATCTACTCACAAAACTCCTATACATGCTTTCTAGAAAAGATAGAGCTCTTCACACAGATTCCAGAACAGTTGACCTTGCATTTTTACGATTTTTGCGTTTTTTTTAATCAATTTTATAAGATCTCAGATTTTAAACCCGAAACTGAAGAATCTAACTTTACAAAACCCCCTGGGACTTTCTAAACTTCGTGGATAGGTCCCTGAGCTTTTACACGATGGACCCTGGAAAGAACTCGATCCTTGCAAGGGTCTCCTCACGGCCGGCCGGCGATTGGGCGGCGCGATTCCGGCGAGGTGGGACCGCGGGGCCGCGTGAGAGCATGCTAGGATCACTCACTGGGTTACCTACAGCGGATTTGGTGAAGGAAGCGCGGGCGGAGGTGGACCGGTGAGTGGAGACAGTAGAGCACAGCGGCGACAGCTCTGTTCGGCCGTACACGGGCGCACTGGCGGCCGGGGCTAGGCAAGGCAGGGCCTGGGAGGCTCGAGTGGAGCTAGGAGGTGGCGCTGGGGTGACTGGGTGGTGGCAGAGCGGAGCGGAGAAGGGTGTTCGTCGGAGCGGCCTGGCAGCGGCAATGGTGGAGCGGCAGGAGCTCGAGAGGAGGGCGATGGGGTGCTATTTATAGGCGGAGGCCGGGGTTTGGCGTCAAGGCAAAGCTTCAGGGAGGGGCAACGCGGGCAGCGACGCGGGCACGCGGCCAGGCAGCGGCGCGGCGTTGGCCGGCGGGCGGCGAGCACGTGGCGGCCGGCGAGTGAGCGTTGACACGGATGCGAGCTGGCGCGGCTCTGCAGTCATCCATTCTGCCGGGCGCAGAGAGTGGCAGGCCGCGGTGGAGTGAAAGGAACGCGCCGGGGTTGGCCAGCGGTGCCTGGACGCGCGGGGGAGAACCGAGACGGGCAGCGGCGGCGATTGGACACGTGGGATAGCGTCGCGACAGGACGGGGATCGCACGTGCGGGGGTTGGGCGAAGCCCTGCGGGCTGGCGAGTGGCAGGCGGGCAGTCTCGGGCGCGGCACGGGAGGCGGGACGGTGCTGCCGCGTGGCGTGCAGCGGCGGGGTGCGGCGCGCGGGTTGACGCCGGCGGGAGAAGCGAGGCCAGGGCCGGGACGAGTCAAGGCTCGCCCTGTCCCATCACCATGATGGCTCTCGAGCCTCGGCGTCCGGGACAGACGGATGGCGACGCTTGACGGTGGCCGCGACGGCGTGAATGCGAGCGCTCGGACGCGAAGGGCATTCCGTCGAACATGTAGCGGGTGCAGCTTAGCACGAGTAGTTCTCAAAATTTTTGAACTAAAGTTCAAAATATCCAAAAACCAAAGTTGTGTCCCATAGTGTAGGCTACAACTTTTGTAAAGGTTGACCATAGAAAAAGTGTGCAGATCAATGGGAAATTTGAGGAGAAAACAGCGTGAACTTCGGTGCCGGCCAGGGTGAACTCAGCGGGTTTGACTGCGTTTGACTGAGTTTTTGGGCATGATACGCTCAAAATCTCGAAAAGTGCCTATTGACAAAAATGTGTCCCATTAAAAACTGAACAACTTTTGTATTGGCCGATTTTCAAGTTCTTAAGTGAAAATTCAAATTTGAATCATGCCAACCGACAAAGGTCAAAAGTTCACCGAGTTGCAAAGGGATTTTCAGGTGGAACTCCTTAAGTGAAAATCTAGGTGGGGCTTAATTACACCTAATTAAGCTAAGACAAAAGGTTTAGCAGGTGATTAGGTTAATTAAACACCTAGATTGTCACACATATGAGGTACATGGATCGGTCAATCAGCTCCAGCTCTGGTGCACCACCGACGACATCTGCGCGACGATTGACTTCTTCCAGAGGCCTCGATGCTCTCGCCCAGGGCTTGGGCGAGCTCACCGTCTGCACCGGTGACTTGGAGAAGACCATGGCTCAGCGCACACAGTCTACACAGGAGTGGCAGCGTATGACCGGCGAGCAGATCCACACCATGCGACTGGCGCAGCAGCAGCACCACGAGATGATGATGGACTACCTGCTCTCTCAGGGGTACAACCCTGGCCCACAGCAGTAGCCTGACTCTAGCTTAGGGGAGACGCCGACAGGAGAGGTAACTTGTATCTTTATCGCTTTCAGAACCTTGCATGATGAAAACAATAAAAAACAGAAAATTTAAAAAAACCAAAAATATTTACTGCTTTTCTATGCATAGTAAGAATGCTTTAATCCTTCTTGGCTGAAATGATGAATAGTTGCTCTGTTTATTCTTCTCATATGCCTTTATACAACTTAGTATCCTACCTAAGTCTTGAGTTTGTTAGCTTGCATGATCAAACCTTAGCTTGAAACTTATGGGTAGCGATAGCATGATCCATACCTAGTTTGTTGTGAGGTATGATATGGTAGAATAGAGTAACTACAAACTTGCTTATGTGATGCTTAATATCCGAAGTTTTATTTTTGAAAATTTAAAAATGAAGTTCCTCAGTGATGAGAAATTCCTATCCAAGGCCATATGTTGATCCTATATTATAGCCTCTACATATGCAGCTTGTTCTCTCATTGAGCTTCGCCAAATTGTTGACACCCATAGTGAGAAACTTGTCATACTCCCGCAATCAAGATCATGTACACACACCACCATATGCTAACTTCTACACTAGAAGTGAAGCACCCATCATTTCATCCATCCATCCATTCCACCACCAAATAAAGCTCTATGTTGTTCCATGACCTCTCTCTCCAAAGCATGAAAAGCCTTGGGCTATGCAAAAAAGAAATAAAAGATGCATACCAAAAGAAGGTATGCCACATGCTCAAAATGCATGTCATAAAAAAAAGTGAAGAAGGAAAAAGATAGCCCAAGTCTCCAAAAGAAAGAAAGCAAGGAGAGAGAAGGATCATGAAAAAGGAGTACCACATACCCACCACCACACACTTGCACATTCTTGATCAAGATGTATGACTCGTTTCTCCAAAGGATCCAGTCTTTGACTTAGCAAAATATGAGAGACATGTATGCTTCCATTTTTCTTACCTACAGATCCACATAAAGCTTATTAGGAGTAGGTTATGAAAAGAAAGGCAAACGTATGCCTTGGTAAGGAATCATACACATTGAGCGATCTGAGAGAATCATTTGAGGCACTTCGATTTCTTTTCAAAAATTTGCAAAACCTCCGGATTGATAGTTAACCATGAATGAGTAAATAGTGCTCTATATAACTGTTCTACCTCTCAACCGTCCAATGCAAGGTGAAGCTACATGCCCCACAGGAGTATGGCAAAAGGTAAGATCAATGCCAATTTGTTCAATTCTTGGTAGAGTACTTCATTATAGACTTGGCATATGTTAGGAATACAATATTGTAGCAACTCCGGATCAGTCAAAAACCTAAGTCCAAGTACTTGCTTGGAATGAGCAAAAGGCTAGCTTGGGGAGATGTTGATGGTTGTTAAGTACCAAAATTAGCCGTCAATATTCTCTAATAAAGATGAGGATTGGCATTTCTTACACGCATATTTCCCTTCGAATAATGTAGTTCCACATGTTCTTGGAGAATATTTGGTTGCAGGTGATTTAATGTAGAAATAAAGAGAAATAAACCCTCATAGATCCAAGTGACATAACTCCAATGAATCAGAGGCTGCCACACGTGCATCACATGGATTAAAGGGCCCACAACAGACCCAAACCGCATCAATTCACCGTGGACACGTGCAACAGAACTTGGGACCCACTTGTCAGCCACCTGAAGAAAACACAACAGGAGGGGGCCCACCAGGGGTTCGGCCGAACCCTTGGGTCGGCCAAACTGCCTTAGTGGCGCCCCATCCTGGCCTTCCACGTGGTGTTCTTTCATGCTGCCCTAAAGGTCGATTGCTGGTGGATACCCCGAATATTCCCTTGGAGGACTGCCTCTTGGAGCCTATAAATATGAGTGGAGGGGCTCTCATTTGGACACACACAACTTGGGCAATCACTCTCTTTCTTTAGGCTCTATGCTTAGTGGAGTTAGGCTAGATTAGCTCTATTCAGGTTCCAGGTTTTCTTAGAGCTAGGGTATGGCTATTGTATCTTCTAGTTCTAGGATGACTTTATTCTACTTCAGTGATAAATCTTCTTCATATATTGTTTGTCTTTGTCATGATATGAATGAGTTGTGCTTGTGTTCTTGCTGTCATAAGTTGCTAGGCTTATATGCTCATGAGTTAGTCATATACCCTTGCTTCGATAGTATAGGATTGAGTGTCCTCATACATATTAGACATTGCTCTAGTTCAATTATAGTATGGTTTCATGTGCTGAATAGTCTTCATGTTCTATGCCACAGCATGGGTTCATCGGCCATTCATATGGTGGTGTTGATCATAGTCTTATTAGTCCGGCATGATCAACATGTTGCGAACAATCCAAGCATGGTGTTTGGGTTGGAATCATCGAGTGGATATGAGTGTGCCCCATGGTTTCGCCAGGTAGGCCGCAGGTGGTGACAGTCCTGTTGGACCCTCTGAAATCCCTCATGTTAGGATATTGCTGTAGGAGTTCGTAAATTAGTAGTCATCTCGCCATGCGTAAGTGGCGAGGGAGGCGATCTCCCCGTGTGACTGCGTGCATAGGCTTAGACTGTTCATGTATATGTTTGCCTCTCTAACTTGTGTTGTGCAGTATATAGAAAGTACATTAGAATCTAGATGCTAACTCTTAGTCCTTCTCCCTAGCCTACTAGTCCTGAGTTGATCCCGTGTGTGTCACACTACTCCATTATCATATTATCTTATCCCCTGTCCTTTGTATATGATTCTGTCCATACTACTGCTATATTCATGATCACAATAGTATTCTTTAACCAACCACCTTCCTTTGGGAAATATGATACCCTTGGGAATACTCATGAGTGAAGTGCTACAATAGTATATCCGTGCGCTTGTGGATCCTTTTGCATTTGTTAGTTTATACCAACAGGCATTTCTGGCGCCGTTGCTGGAATAACAATTCTAGTAGCGACGTTAAGAAATGCCAACAGTGGGCTTGGCCCAGGCAGGAAAGGAGGGGGACGAGCTGGGCCAGGCTGGTGGGTTGGCCCAGCCAGGGAAAAGGAAGAAGGAGAAAAAGAGAAAAAAGAAAAGGAAGAAAAGGGTTTAGGGAAAAAGGGAAAAAGGTTTTAGAGGAAAGGAAAAAGAGAGAAGAAGATGGGATGGGTCCCACCAACAAGCTCACTCAAGCAAACGAGAAATATGCAACAACATGAATGCATATTTGCTATTAAATTCTCAAAAATTATTTACTTGCACTATATTAAATACGAGCACTTGCAATAAACAAAATTAATTATATACTAAATTAGATAAATGCATTTTAGGGTGTTACATATAGGATCCTTGGAAGGGATGGGAGCCAATGGTTTCCTTATGCAGTGATGATTTGAGGTGTTTTCAATGTCTTCAAAAAGTTCATCCTCGAATTTGATTGGGAATTCTGAAGGTCGAATCTCTTCTTCCTCCAAAACTCAAGGTTCAGGAGAGGGTTCTAGGCTTGAATCTAAGGATGTGAGAGGTGAAGGATTGGATTCAGCTACTAGAATTTTCTCATGGCTTGAAACACGCTCTTCTCGAAAGGGTTCGGACTAGGCTATGAAGTAGGTGATTTCAGTGATTCGATCTAGGTTTTCCTACATTTAGTCCTTGTGGACAAATGACCCTCCAGTGGTATTGTCTAGATCTTGGGTGGAATCCTTATCGAGACCTATGTAAAAGTGTTGAAGAAAGATAGGATTGGGTATCGATAGGATAGGGGTAGATTTCACCAAGAGTGAAAGTCTAGCCTAAGCCACACCAATGGTTTCCTTCTCATTCTGCTAAAAGTAGAGGAAATCCTTCCATAGAGCAATGATATGGGATAGGACGAAGAATCAGATAGAGAATTTATCTCTAAGGTCATCCCAGCTGTCGTTCGTGCTGCTAGCATTTTGTGTGTACCATTGCTTGGCCTCCTCTACAAGGGAAAAAGGAAACAACTTCCACCTGAGGGTAACATATGACATACCCACGATAGCTAAGCATGAGCACACTTGCTCAAACTCTCGTAGATGGTGATATGGGTTTTTGCTATCTAACTCGGAGAAGGAAAGTTCTTGAACCATAGCGATAAGATCAGGACAATGTTCATAGCCAGAATTGAGAATTGGGTACTTGTTGTTATTTCTTAACGACCACGAATAAATCTGCAAGCGCATGCAGATTCCATTGTAGCACTTCACCCGAAGAGTATTCAGGGTATCGTAAATTTATATGGAACGGAGGTGGAACAGTTTCCTAACTCATTTACCCTAAAGAATAAGAGATAGGATGGCCTTGGGTAGAGTGTTTCACCTACGGGTAGAGATCAAGGGTGGCTAAACTACGGTACGACTCGCTTAGTTTAGGCACCAGTCTGACCTTGGTCTGCCAAGGACCTCCGGTTATTAGCACTACTGAGTACCCGAATGTGGGGGACTAAAAAGACCCAATGCGCATTGTCACCACACACCGGCCTACACCCCTGTGAATCCATGGGGTAAACAGAAAACATAGGTAGGCTCGGGACTAGACACCACGTCTATGCCTTTGACTACAAACTCTAGCATTGCACAGGGTTATCCCATCTTTATTAGGGGCCCTCTACTAGAGTCTCACCACAAGGACGACAGCGAACCTGTAAACGAGGAATAACAAAGAATGGATTAACTGAGAACTCACCACCGTTGACGAACTCGGGCACTTACTCAAGTGATTCACACCCGACGAAGTACAAGGTTGAGGAAGAGGCCGACAAGCCCGGCTCTTCTCCACTCTTTTACCCCACACTCTCCCTATGCTAATGCTACAAAGTAGCTATATAGTGGAGCTCACCTATTCTGTTCTATAATAATGTGTTGTTGTATGAGAGGGTGAGATCCTGCTTATTTAGGGGTGAGTAAGGTGGTTCTGGAGAGGATAAGATCGCGGGACATCCGCAACCGCCTTCAACACTGCACTAGGGATCGACACGTCCCAGGTGGGCCTGGGTGGCGACCGTCCATGTTCAGCCGAACCTGGGGGTCGGCCGACCCTAGCGACTGCCTCCCCGCGACCGCCTTTTAGTGGGAGATTGACAGGTTGGTCCAAGCCCTCATTCGGTGGGATTTGTATCAGTTTGGGCTAACTTGTGGGCCATGGGATCTTTTGTGCTTCGTCGAGTGCGCCTTCTGCTATGTTTTTGTATGTTTCGGTGTTCAACTCGTACCTTGTACCTGAAATCATAGATTCACCAAAACTGTGGAAGTGATTATTTGATACAAAGTTGATGGTTTATTTTGGAGTCTACAGACCGTCAACAACGCCCCCACACTAGCCATTTGCTCATCCTCGAGTAAAGGATGGTGGACTATTGTTGAAGCATCTCTGTGAAAACTACTTGCATACAAATTATTTTGAGCTTCTTTCTCGTGTGCAAACTTTTTAAGTGGCTACCAAGTTTTCTTGGGTGATTGAAGAATGGAATGAAGCGGTTAACAAGATACCTTGATCCTCCTGCTTGTAGATGCTTGGCGTTTTTTGAAATAATTTTTGAAAGAAAACATAACTTTTCTCCTCAATTGATTTGTCTTGAGTCTCTCAAAGTATTTATTTGTTCCTCACCAAGGCAAAGTTGCTGCCTTTTTGCCCTACTTCTAAAGGTCTTTGTGGAACTCAGGGTAGGGGAAAGGAAGGCATACTTACTTCGCATATTGTTGTTAAGTCAAAATCCTGATCCTTAGAGAAACAGGTCATGCAATCTGATCAAGAGGAGCGATAGTGCGGATGATTCTAGTGGATGATGATTGAACTCCTTTATTTGAACTGACTGTCCCCCATTTCTTTTATTTGTGACATTGGCTATCTTTCTTCTTCTTCCCTTTT
Organism: Urochloa ruziziensis; assembly: GCA_015476505.1. Classification (NCBI taxonomy): domain Eukaryota; kingdom Viridiplantae; phylum Streptophyta; class Magnoliopsida; order Poales; family Poaceae; genus Urochloa; species Urochloa ruziziensis. The sequence goes on along the minus strand of CM027121.1, from coordinate 46,515,252 downwards.
TTTTGACATGCCTTGGGGTATGTGGCATACCTTCTATGGGTATGCATATTTTATTTATATTTTTTATATGCCTTGTGGGCATGTGGCATACCTTATTTGGGTATGCATCTTTTTTTTAACAGCCCATGTCCTTCGTGTACTAACAACTTTTGGGGAGAATGGTCAAGAAAATGAAGTGGAGTTTTAATGGTGGGATGGATGGATGGTATGCACTCACTCTTAATCAATAAAGCATGACTAGTCTTTCTCAAAGTGTCTCAACATTTTGACAAAACTCAATGTGAAAGACAAGCAACAATTTTAAATGGTTTTTGATAAAAGAGTAACTTTGGCTTGTGGTAGGTATTTTGATCAATTGAGGAGCGCAGTTATTTATTTCAAAATTTTGTAAAACAAAACCCAAGTTCTTTATGCAAGAGGAAGCAAGGTTTCTGTCATCCATTTCGTCTCACATTTGTCAATTACATAGAAAACATGGGGTTCCTATGAAGCATGTGTTTGCACAAGAGTTTTAGCAAGGAATAAAGATCATGTGGGCGCTTAAGAGAGCTGAGGGTGCACAGGCCATTTTATTCAAATATTATTTAGTTGACATTTTTATATTTTTCTTAAGCAGGGAAACAAGTGGGGAGAGGGGGAAAACTAGCGTTGTGGAGGAAGTAAAGGCTGAATGGGCCATAGGACGGTTTGGCCAACCCTTGGGCTCGGCTAATCCCTCTCTAGGCCTTCAGGTTTGCTCATTTGGCGTGACGCTAGTTGTTGGCACTCCTTAGCCTAACGAATCCGCAAGCGCACGAAGACTGCTGTAGCCTTTCACCAGGGGAGTAAAACCTGGATGTCAAATCCAAGGAACGGAAGACGCGACTAGCCTAGAATCTCTAACCGGACCCACTGAGGAGTGAAAGGATAAAGAGGGCAGAGAGCTTAACCTTAGTTAGCTACTCACTACCCCAGACAACCTAACTTTATCTAACCTGATCTTCTTCGATGGCTAGAGCGGGAGGAACTCATAAAGGGATGAGAGAGAAGATCCTCCAGGCTCAGCACTACTGTTATGAAAACACCCAAACGTGGTGGACTACAAAGGACGGACAAGGCTGTCACCACTTGCCACCTACCACTATAGTACCGTGGGGTGAAACACAACCCAAGGTAGCTACCCAGCATAGGCACGACGCCTAAGCTATCAGCTACTAACCTCCACCCAATGTGAAGGGCTTATGAGGAAATCCCAAATGGGCGTCGCTGTCACCCACGCAGACAAGGGATCCCGCAGATCAAAGATAGAAAAGATAAATTGCTGAAAGTAATAAGTAAAACTAGCGAGGCACTAAGGTAAGATACCGAGGTACTCACCGAAGATATCTCCGAACTTTATTCCTCAGGGGCGGAACAATGTTGAGGGAAGGCTGAGATAAATTCCCGAACTCCTTGTACAAGCTTGGCTGTCACCCAAACACTCACCCACTACTCTCCCTACTCTATTCTAAGAATGAGAGCACTTCTTACTAAGCTTCTACTCTCTCCAAAGATGGTGTGTCTTCAATGGCGGTTCCCAGCGTCATCATCAAGCTATGCTCCTGCTTAACCATCACGCGAAGGGGGGCACGTGGCGGCCTCAGTGGGAGGGCGGCCAGCCTCACCTAGGCCGGTCGGCCTGGGCTTGGTGCCACTTAGCACCGCCTTCTGTAGGGATGGCTCAGATGGTCTCCTAAGGTCGGTAACAGTTGCGTTCAGTTGATGCCATCCGAGAATCCTAGGTAGGTGGGCCCTCCAATCCATGGCTTAGGCCTTTCGGGTCCTCGGATCAAACCGACTTTGATCTCCCATCTCAGGGTGATTCTTGATGTGTTAGTTGTTCCCTGGATCAATGATGTGGCCAGAGGAGGAGATAGAGGGCCGGTCGGCCTTAGGTAGGCCGGCCGGCCTGGCCCTGAGCCCATTTTAGCTCTTCTTTCACCTATATGTTCCTTCACTCACAAATCATCCAAAACTTGTGGAACTCATTAGTAATAAGCAAATTTACTTTGAAAGGAGCATTGAGAGCCTGAATTACTATGGAATGTTAGTGGTGAAACCTTGCGATAACGGCCACCAACACGCCCCCCGACCTAAACTTTGTTAGTCCCTTAGCAAACGTAGAAATAAATCCTGAGGACTTAGCAGAAATTAGGATCAAGATATACACAAGTAGTATTTCCTATCTTTCTTTCATACCCTGGATTCCGGTGGCTAATACCTTCACTTTCACCGGTTGAGCCTTAGAACAAATCGATGATCAGCCGGACACTTCTCCTCATCTTAGCGCTTGGAGTTTTTGGTAGTTTTTCAACCCTTATTATTTCTAACAACGCTCAATCACTCAGAGTGTTTGGATCTCACTTAAACTTAGAATCAAAACATGTCCTATTCCTAGGCTGATATGAGGAGTTTTTGGGCGAGGATAGGTATTGCACATCTTCATTATTTTTATTGCATGACCAACCAAATTGTCTAAGCACTCAAGCCGATCATAACTTCTGGTCATGTGCATGTGTATTTTGTGATGATGTCTGAAGGACCGATTAGGCGACCAGAGAGGGGGGGGGGGAGTGAATGGGAGCCGATAAAATTTCTTTCCCAAATCCGGCTTTTTCCAAATCAACACCAAGCCAACCAAACGATCTAGCCAAGATCACGTAGCTACTGAGAAGCTGCTGACCCTAGGAACTAGATCAAAGCAGCGGAAAAAGAATCGAACAAATCGAGCACAAGACGTGGCCTCAACAGGAAGAGTTCAGCGAAAATTGCACGGGTCGTTTGATCCGACCGGACAAGAAAGGTCGGTCGGATTTATCGCATATGCACCGACCGCTACCGTGAGAAAACAACAGATCAAATCAGTGGAAAATACACGGGTCGGATCGATCGCCTATGCTCCGACTGTCGTTGAGAGAAAACAACAGGTCGATTGATCCGACCGAGCCAAGAAGAACCGATCAGATTGATAGGTCAACAGTCGTGTCACTGACTCTCATTGCGATCGGATCATCCGACCGAGGGTCGATCGAAGCATCCAATCAAAATATCGACCTTCTACCAGAGAGTCTGCAAGGCTGCGAAGGCTAGCGGTCGATTGATCCGACCGAGCCAAGAAGAACCGATCGGATCAATAGATCGACTCAGCGAAAAGGTCAACTCGAGATTGCAAGGCCGCGAAGTCCTAGCGATCGAATGATCTGACCAAGCCAAGAAAAACCGATCGGATCAATAGATCGACTCAGTGAAAAGGTCAACTCGAGGATGGATCTCCCAAACGACTTGGAGTCTTGAGACAAGATTTTGGGTAGATGATATACACCTCAAGGAGAGGATATGCCCCAAAGATCTCGGTCTCAAACCTCCTAGAACTCCGGGAATCTCAAATCTAGCGAAGAACATACCCTCCTCGAGTTCATCCCAAAATCTTCAAATTTAGGACGAATCCCGGCATTTGGGGGCAAGAGATCACCAAGAAAAGAGGCACAAGGCACTCATGTGTGATTCCCCCAAAGAAATCCGAGAGGAAACGGCCTAGACATTGAAGAACGAACATCCCCAGAAATAGCTTCGAAAATATCTCTGAAAATAGGAAAAAGAAAAGGAGCTCGTGGATTCAAATCATGGCACAAAGATGAGCAGCACAAACTCAATCAACCAACCATGAATTCACCTATACAAACTAGGAATGATTCGAAGTAGTTCTAGGTGGAAGGGATGAAAGGAAAACTACAAGTGCAAAGGAAAACCAAAGAGATAACTAGGGAGATTGCAGCCACCAACCCCTAGGGGGTCTATTATATAGTCCAAGTGGTGGTGCTCGAAAGACTAAACTACCCCTAAGCGATACATACCCCTCAGGGGCAAATTTCACATTTTCCGCGAAGATTTTTCCGTCCGGGACACCATCCACTGCAAGCTAGCTTCCCTCCGACGCAAGCCTTGCAGTCATGCCGCGTGTCCTCCGGATCGAAGCTCCTCGACGCCCACGGCTCCTCCTGATGGGCCGCGCCACGCCAAGTCCTCGGGCTTGGTTTTGAGGCCCAAACCAAGAAACCGTCCTCGTGATGATTTTGTGGCCAAATCACCAAACCCTGTGTACAAGCTTCGGTTGTTAGCCGCTACCTTGCACTGGCTTCACGTCCGTGTACGAGCTTCTGTTGTGAGCCGCTACCTCGCACCGGAACCACGTTCCCTCACTTGTTCTTGCCACCATGTGAACCGCACTTGATCCATCTGGCCACCGGGTCCCTCGAACCACGCCTACTTGTCTCTCCACTCCTTGGAGGCCACCATGGCTAAGACCTTTCGCCCCTGTTCTTCACCTGCACTAATGCAATCAAGCCGCATTCTACACCTGCAATACTTGAGCCAAGGGAAACGTCAGTCCACACCACATTGTCAATCACTCATCACACCAGGAAGTGACCATCCACCGGTCCTCGGACACACCGGGTCCTCAATGTCCTTGCACTTAGCATCTTTCATCTTTCCCCTTCTTTTCTTTCTTTCTCTTTTTTTTCACTGAAGATAATGAGTGTACTTCACTCTTCTCTTTTTTTCAGGGGGATGAAGAGCTGTTGATAATGATGGACTTTATTGAAGTTTGTGTACATGAATGACCAAAAATACAGAGTGGCAAGAATTGTAAAGGCAAGAAGCTTGAGCAAGCTCAAAATTCAAAAGATGGCTATGTGGATGCTCAACTTGGAATTTCATATGGCTCTGCATAGGACTTGTCAAGTTGATAATTATAAGAGTAGCCTCGGATTTATGTTTTCAAAATAAAATCTCCAAGGCTTTGAATCAGGAAAAGAATTAGCATCTCATGTCATCATATCTTAGGGATCAACAAGCAGAAGGTCAAGCAATCCTACAATAGTTCCATAGGTAGTGAAATATCTGTATAGAAATACCACTGGTGTAGACTTGATAACATGTAGGGCTTACTTATATGAGTTTGATCGAATTTTTATGTTGAACACATGCGAATGAATTTAGACTAAATTCACAAAAGTATAGGGATTAGGAGTCTCAAACCTTACTGCAAAGTTGAGCCAGTGCGGTGGGGCTCAAGCCGGGGCCGATCAACCTAGGCCTGGCCGGCCGGCCTAGCTCTGTTGCCAACGGTCGAGATTCAGGTTCCTGTGCGCATGTCATCTCCTCATGTACGTGTCCTGCACGGGGTTTGCTTTAGGTGAGTCAGTAGGGGGCCGATCGGCCTGTCTTGGGCCGGCCGGCCTGGTTCTGCGTCCGTTCGTTCTCTGGTTCACGCAGCGGCCTGTGAACTTCCTGTGTAACATATCCTTCTGCGCGCTTGATCAGAAATTAGTCCAGGAGTGTGGTTAGCACACAAGTGTGTACCAACTACTCATTATCTTCAGGGTTCATTTAACGAGAACTTTATTTTATTCAAAGCAAAATGGGGGTGCTGCTGATTACAAAAGGGAAATTTGGAAGAACAAACAAATTAAGGAAATAAAACTAAGCACCCAATCCTAATCCACCTATGCTAGCCAAAACTACTCCTCCTTCGGGCGATAGAGATGCTCGTTTCCGGTTGCCTTTGCAAGACGCTTGACCTTAGAGGTCATGGCCTTTCGAAGGATCTCCATCTTGTCCTCCGCTTCCATCAGCCCGATCATGGTTTTGGCCACGCGCTCATCCATGTTATTCACTTTTAGCTGGAGCGCAGCCAACTTTCTCCTCAGGGTCTCCACGTCCTCCTCCTCTTCCTTGGACCACTCCATCTCCCCCGGAGGACCTCGGATGGGTGGAGGCGATTGAAAACGCCTCACCCCTTCCTTGGCCATCATGAGGGAAGGGGAGAAAAGTCCCTTCCCGATGCCCGGCCCGCTGCAGCGTAGTGGGCTAGGACTCCCAGGCATGTACTCCGCCGAGTACACCGAAGAGGCTGGGGAAGCGATGGCAAGAGGCACCACCTTCATGCCTGGAAGGGATGGCCCAAGCTTCTTCCGATGGCCTTGTTAGGAGACAGAAGTCCCGTGGTAGGCCTTCGGGGGGTCTTCGATCGCGGACTCCCATCTCCTTCCCCCTTAGGGCTCAGGAGCGGGGCCTTTGCAGAGGGAGACCCGAAGAGGCGGCCAGGGGAGGCTAGCCGGCCCTCCATAGGCTGATCAGCTTGGTGGAGGCGCCGCTGCCCCCCCCCCCTAGCTGCGCGATGATCACCTCCACAAATGCGGCCTTCTCGATGATCTGGAGGCTGCTGGTGTTGGATTGGCTCGGTCTCCCCTTTGAGGATGAAGATGGGGAAAGGCTGCTCCCGGAGACCGAGTTGGAGGCTTGCCTTGCTGGCTGAAGCGGTCGGCCTTGGCACTAGATCTAGAAACTGAGTGGTGGTTCTAGAGAAGAAAGGCTCGAGAGTTCTCAGAGAGGATAGGATGAATATTGGATTCAAGTTTGGAGCATCACGAGGGGGCACTGGGCTGGGCCGATCGGCCTTGGTGAGGCCGGGCGGCCTCCCCCTGGCCTGGCTCGGCTCCAAAACTTTCGTGTAACCTCCTCTTTTCATTCTTCCAGAGGATTCACTAGGTTTGGCTAGCAAAGGTTTAGAAAAGAGAAGAAAAAGGAAAAGGGAAATCTATCCTAGATAAGGGCCATTTTTAAGTCCCGCCCGGACTTGGACTTGGTAACTCGGACAGCTCAAAGACGTCCATCTCTCTGAGATCCGGCATTTCGGATTCAAGAAATATTTTCAGTCTCTGGCCATTGGCCTTGAAAACATTCCCGTCATCATCCTGGAGGATTATAGTGCCATGATCAGCGGCATTAAGCACTTTAAAGGGGCCTTCCCACTTACTTCTAAGCTTACCATGACCAAACAAACGGATACGAGAGTTGAAAAGTAGTACCTTATCTCCCGCTTTGAACTGCTTGATCTTGATTCACTTGTCATGCCATCTCTTTGTTCTTTCCTTGTAGAGCTTGGAGTTGTGGTAGGCCTTCTCCCTCCATTCATGCAATTCAGCCAATTGCATTTGCCTTTTCACTCCGGCTCCTTGGAGATCCATGTTCCACCTCTTTATAGCCCAATAGCATTTGAATTCAAGCTCAACTGGTAAGTGGCAAGTCTTGCCATAAACCAGTTGGTAGGGTGTCATCCCTATCGGTGTTTTGTATGCTATTTTGTATGCCCATAGTGCTTCTGATAGCTTACGTTTCCACCCTGTTCCCATCACATTGACCGTCTTCCACAGAATGTTCTTTATCTGTTTGTTGGACGTTTCTGCTTGACCGCTGGTCTGAGGATGATAAGGGATAGCTACCCGATGATTCGATCCTAGATTGCATAGGCACTTCCTGAATGTCTTGTCGATGAAGTGTGATCCTCTATCACTGATCATGACAAGAGGTACTCCGAAACGGGGAAAGATGATTTCTTCAAACATCCTTCTTGAACTCTTCGAGTCAACTGCTACGCAAGGAAGTGCTTCCACCCACTTGGACACATAATCCACTGCCACCAAGATGTACTCACACTGCTCGGATACGGGAAACGGACCCATGAAATCTATTCCCCATACGTTGAAAATCTCCAACTGGAGGTTACTCTGCAATGGCATTGATATTCCCATGTTTCTGACATCTGGCACATCGCCTCACAAATTCCTTGGCATCTCCATGGTTGGCCAGAAGAATCCACTCTGCCATACTTTTGCATGGGTTCAGAAGACTCCGTAGTGTCCTCCGTATGGTGATGAGTGACAGCAATCAAGTATCTTATGTGTCTGTTGATGAGGAACGCATCTTCAAAGTAATCCATCAGCACAAACCTTGAACAGATAGGGGTCATCCCAAAGGTGAAATCTGCTGAGGTATACCAATTTCTTCTTGTCTTCTCCTAGAGGTATATATCCAGTCACCATGAAATTCACCAAGTTTGCATACCATGGACTGGATGTAGTGAGCATGAGGAGAGTATCATCTCTGAGGTAATCATTGATCGGCAGATCCGACCCCTGAACTTGCATTCTTGAGAGATGATCAGCCACACAATTGTCTGTCCCCTTCTTGTCCTTGATTTCTAAGTCAAACTCTTGAAGGAGCAGAATCCAACGGATGAGTCGTGGCTTTGCATCTTTCTTGGTTAGGAGGTACTTTAGTGCAGCACGGTATGTATATACTATCACCTTAGCACCAACCCAGTAAGATCTGAACTTATCCATGGCAAACACCACTGCCAGAAGTTCCTTCTCCGTTGTGGCGTAGTTCAACTGAGCCCCAGTCAATGTCTTACTTGCATAAGATATGGCATAATGCTGTTTATCCTTGCATTGGCCGAGCACTGCCCCAACTGCATAGTCACTAGCATCGCACATGATCTCGAATGGAAGGTTCCAATCGGGGTGTAGAAGGCAACGAGGCCATCTTCATCAAAGTTGAAGGGAGTTTCCTTGGCCAGTAGATTGGTGAGAGGTCTGGCTATTCGGGAAAAGTCCTTGATAAATCTTCGATAGAAGCTAGCATGGCCCAGGAAACTCCTTACACCCTTGACGTTAATCGGGGGTGGTAGTTGCTCAATTACCTCAATCTTTGCTCGATCCACTTCGATCCCCTTGTCTGACACTTTATGTCCTAGGACAATTCCTTCTCTGACCATGAAGTAACACTTCTCCCAATTCAGGACAAGGTGGGACTCTTCGCACCTCTCGAGAACTTTGTCTAAATTCTCGAGGCAAGATTCAAAGGTCTTTCCATAGACGAAGAAATCATCCATGAAAACTTCCATAATCTGCTCAATCAGGTCGGAGAATATCGCCATCATACACCTCTGGAATGATGCAGGTGCATTGCATAGGTCGAAGGACATTTGCCGGTAGGCGAACATTCCGTAAGGGCAGGTGAAGGTAGTCTTGCTCTGGTCATCAAGATGAATAGGAATTTGGTGATAACTAGAGTATCCATCGAGGAAACAGAAGAATGAGTGATTTGCCAACCGTTCAAGCATCTCGTCAATGAAGGGGAGAGGGAAATGATCTTTCCGGGTTGCTTTGTTAAGCTTCCTGTAATCGATGCACATCCTCCATCCAGTCACGGTCCTCTGAGGTATGAGCTCATTTCTCTCATTCTGGACCACTGTCATTCCGCCCTTCTTTGGCACAACTTGAACAGGGCTGACCCATTCACTATCTTGCACTGGATATATGATACCCGCGTGCAGAAGCTTTAGTACCTCTTTCTTAACTACCTCCCTCATCGCATCATTCAGCCGTCGTTGATGTTCTCTAGACGGCGTATGGTCCGGCTCCATAGGTATGCGATGGGTGCATAAGCTGGGGTTAATCCCTTTCAAGTCTTGTAGAGAGTACCCGAAAACAGACCGGTGCTTCTCGAAGACTTTGATAAGCTGCCGAGCCTCATTCTCTGTTAGTTTATCACTGATGATGACTGGCGAGCTTCAGTTGTTGTGGAGAAAAGCATACTTAAGTCCAGGGTGTAGCGGCTTTAGCTCAGGAAGGGGGTGTTGCGGTCTTTCTTCCTCACTGAGCTTGATGTGGCCGCACGTCTCTGCCTCTTGAACATAATGATGAGCATCTTCAGCCAGGGTAGACTGAGCCTGCTCTTCTTGAGCTATGCTCACTGCTTCATCCACGGGGTCTAGTTCTAGTCTGGCCTATGCGATAGTGTTAACTGACCGTACAAGGCTGACCGGGATTTTCTCTTTGCCAACTCTGAGCTGTAATGTAGCTCGATCATGATTTGGGTTGACAAGCGGCTCTATCGGCTGACCAATCAGGAAGAATCTGTCACCACCATGGATATCGAAAATGTGAAAATCTAGGAACACTCTATTGTGGCCCATATAGATAGGCACAACTCTGATAATCCCCTTGCGTTCCATCATCTGGCCGTTGATCCATTTCAGGTGCTTACGAGAGAAAGATCGTGGTTCGTCCGGTTGCACTAGTGAAGCTAATGCACTGGACATGATATTTACCCAGACCTTTGGATCGTAGGCGACTTCCTGTGTAACAGTTCCCTCAATAGCGCAATAGAGGACCTTAAAGCTGTGGTAGATTCTGATGACTTTCTCACAACTTTCAGTTTCCTCCGTCCATTTCTTGCTCATGATCACAGATAGACCCTCAATCTGCGGTGTGACTTCCGGAATGAATGCCTGAGACCTTGAGCATGCGCGCACATGTTCCACTGGCATACAAGATGTATTACCGATCTCCAAATACTCCTCCTCTGTGAAGAGCTCAGGTACATAATGCGGCAGATCGTCAAAAATACCCTCCAGGTCTGAGGACTCTTGTTCGAGCACTTCCTCTATGATTGGAGGAGGTGGATCCATTGTAAGGTTGAGGATTTGCTGCTTGTCTATGGGTAGGACTGTCGGTGTTGGAGGGTCATCAAATACTCCCATGTTTTCGGTACAAGCAAGAACATTTTCCAAGATAGCTCGTACTTCAGCCACGGTTTTGTAATAGACTGATCCTACGGAAGTGGCATTTAGGAAATGGGCACTTTCTGGCTTCAATCCGCCAACAAAGTGCTGCATAAGCATTTCCCCTGGAATGCCATGCGGTCGCCCTGAGTTGACCAATTTAATGAACCTCTCCCACATTGCTCCAAGTGATTCATCACCTTGTTGATATGTCATCAACTCGATTCTGAGCTTCATAATCTTGGAGACAGGGTAAAAGAACAGACAAAACTCATCCTTCAATTTGATCCAATCCCCGCCGACTCCTCTTGTGTTCCGATCGTACCAAGATTTTGCATTCCCCATCAGAGAAAATGGGAAAAGTTTCCATCGTATCGTGTCTTGGTTTACTCCAGGTATAATGAGAAGAGAGCAATTCTCCTTAAAAGCCTGCAAGTGAGCATAGGGATTTTCGTCCTTCTTTCCATTGAAGGACTATGCACGAACCATGACAACGAGATTGTGTACGTGGCGGCCTCAGAGGGGGGCCGGTCGGCCTGGGCCTGGTGTCACTTGGCACCGCCTTCTGCAGGGATGGCTCAGATGATCTCCTGAGGTCGGTAACGGTTGCGTTCAGTTGAAGCTGTCCGAGAATCCTAGGTAGGTGGGCACTTCAATCCATGGCTTAGGCCTTTTGGGTCCTCGGATCAAACCGACTTTGATCTCACGTCTCAGGGTAATTCTTGACGTGTTAGCTGTCCCCTGGATCAATGACGTAGCCAAAGGATGAAATAGGGGGCCGGTCGGCCTGGGGTAGGCTGGCCGGCCTGGGTCTGAGCCCATTTTGGCTCTTCTTTCACTTGTATGCTCCTTCACTCACAAATCATCCAAAACTTATGGAACTCATTAGAAATAAGCAAATTTACTTTGAAAGGAGCTTTGAGAGCCTGAATTACTACGAAATGTTGGTGGCAAAATCTTGCGATAACGGCCACCAACAATCATATCATTCATCAATCTTCTTTAACCATACTGCTTCCCTGCGGAAAAATAAATACGATACCCTGGATCACTCCAAGGTGAAATGCTACACTGATATATTCTGTGCGCTTGCGGAATAACATTCTTCTAAGCTTACACGATAAATCAGAGCGCTCATGTGTGCTGCTAAAAAGCGACGCTAAGTAGTGCCAACAGTCATCCGGGGCATAGCGCATCATCTTGGTTAATTGGCGCTCATACTCCTCCACCTTCATCGTCCCCTGAGTCATGGTACGGAACTCCTGGGCCTTCTGGATGAGTACCTGCTTCGGGATGTGCTGGTCACGGAAGGCCTTGCAGAACTCCTGCCAAGTGATGTTGGTGGGATTCGGGTGAATGCTGCAGTAGCTGTCCCACCACGCCTTGGGAGGTCCCTCAAGTTGGTGCACGGCGATGGCTACACACTCCTCATCGGTGTAGTTGGTGAGGTCGAGCTTGGTGTCAAACACCTTCAGCCAGTCATCAGCGTCAATCGGATCATCCGAGAAGCTGAAAGTAGGGGCCTTTGGGCAAATGAACCTCTCAATCTTGCGTTGTAGATCTTCCTCCGGTGGGCCTTAGCGTGCGGTGCTCGGCAGCCTCGGCCATCCGCTGAAGTAGCTGGGTCTGCATGGCCATGACCTTGGCCAGATTGGTCAGAGGTGGCGGAGGCGGCTGCTAGTTAGCGCCACGGCCTCATCCACGACCCTGAGGAAGTGGGTTAGCTTGGATGTCCTCATTGTACTCCTCCTTGTCTTCCTCGACATCTTCATGGGCGCTCTGGCCAATCGGGGCTAGTTCAGTGGCGGTGTCCTATCCGCGACCCCTTCCACGACCCTAGCCAATGACTGGTGCGGGTTCGGGCATAGGTGCAGCGCGTCCACGGCCACGGCTATGAGCGGCGGCTTCTTCTTCCTCACCGGTGTTGACGGCTATTAAGTACCAAATATAGCCACCAATATTCTCAATAATAAAGAAGAACTAACATGTCTTACACGCATATTTGGTTTGGAATAATGTAGTTCCACATGTCCTTGAGATTATTTGAGTGTAGGAGAAATAAAGACACAAGGATGGAGAACATGCACTCTCATGGTGGAGAAACACAACTCCAACCAATGAGGGGGCGCCACCTGGGCAGCACATGGATCCATGGGCCCACAAGAGAGAGAAGAAACACACTCTCGGCCAATCAAGTGTAAGCACACGGATTGGTGGGCCCACCTCGGGGGTTAAACTGCATAGAAACACCCAAGACACCCCCATACCCACTTGAGGACCCACCTGTCAGTGTGCTAGCCAAAGGCGGTTGGGAGTGGACCTCACCATGGGTCGGCCGAACCCCTGGTTCGGCCGAACTAGGGGTGGCTCCTCTAGCCTCCAACCGCCACGTGTCCTGTCCTAAAGTCTGCAGCTGCCTCTCTAATTATAGGTACACTCCTTTTGTTCATTGAGTTTGATCTCAATTAAATTTGGATGCATATGCATGCGGTGGTAATTGCATTCCATTCGAACATGCAGGAGGAGCAGTGGCTTCTGTGCGGCTATGGCCACCGGCCCAATCCACGCCAACCTAGAACAGATTAATTAGGCATCAAACATGGATCATTAGTCAGGTACAGTTTGTCATTTGTTCTTTACTCATTTGTATTTTAATTTTGCTACAGCAATAGCTGAGTCCCTACTCCTTGATCGTCTCAAATAAATTAGCCATTGTAATTGTTTTACCCGAGGTAGGATCACCAATGTGGTGTCGTCATTCCATCGATTAAATGAATTTTATTGGTGATTATTCTGGTTACGGCTTTAATTTTTTGTTACGCTTTGCTCAATATCTTTAGCTTATCAATATTCATGTTATTACAAGGCACCTTTAATTCTAATGGCCCATCGTGTTCCACTAGGAGAGGTGACAAACACAATAAACAGCAGGAGCCAGGAGTGGTCTCGGTAGCAAGAGGCCCAGAGTGGGGTCAGTGCAAACAATCAAACACCATTGTTTGAGGGATGAAGTGTTGCTATTGGGGACCATGGTATAATTATGATTTTGATTAAACTATCTTCGTTGTTGTATTTTTGAAGCTGTTTCTTTTTATACCAGGCATACAGTAACAACTTTATAAGAGAGCGCTTAAGCTGCAAAGATGAGGAAAAATTTCCATGGAAGAAAGTACGATAGACTAGCAGTAAATATGGCGATAGAAACGCCTGGTACTATTTTCTCTAAATTATAAATATTGTCCTTGTATATTCTCATATCCTTTCATCTATACTATATTCATACCTTCTATTTGTGAGAATTTTAATTGAATGTAATGGTTCCAAACTCGTTTCTATTTAAATCATGATTTTTTATGCTATTTTCTATTTGTGTGTCATGGATGTGCGTCTACCTGCACCCTAGAGTTTGATGTGCATGGACTCTATAGTGCAACCAATTTGCCCGGTTTGGTTACTATGTTTCCGAAAAAAATAGTATTGTGTCACGCAATATATCTATACAATAGAGGACGAGCAAATTGAAGTCAAAATCCACATTTTTAAAATATTGTACTACATACATGTATACCAACACTATAGAATTCTTATTGCCTCCTCTATCTTTCAATTTCAGGTTATAAATGTATACATAAAGCTGATCATTGTTGTTCTAACAAAAAAGCTGATCGTTGCTAAGGAACATACTTTTTATTTGTGAGAATTTAAACTGAATGTAATGGTTCCAAACTTGTTTCCTTTTAAATTTAGATTTTTTACATGTACTTCATATGAGAAATTGTAGCTTTACCGTGTATCTTTTAGCTTTCGCATTCTGAATTGTTAATTTTAAACTTCGTACCTTTTTAAGTTGTGTTAGTTTTATAACACGTGCCTGTGACACTAGTCTCTTAAAATCATTCAACAGATTTGGATGTAGCTTGGTTGTGCATAATTAATGCCGGTCCAACCATCAGTGACTAGGGTGCACGGTACTGTGGTAGCGATCGCATATTCCACAAAACATTAATTGACTTCTTGAGGTTGCAAGTACGCCAACAAAATGCACACCACATAATTACCACTTGTTTGCCACACTATTGATGATTTCGTTACTCTACAAAATTTGTTGCAGAGGATAGCCAGATCTCCATAGTCCCATGGTTGGCTTGTTGATTTATGACACTAACTGTAAATTATTTAATTACTGGTTCACTAAACGCAATCGAATATTTAACTAAATGCATGTTTGCTTGGCATATTGCTTATTAAGTTGATGACTGTTGCAACAATGTTTCCCAAGTCATATGTAGCAGTCAATATAAAGTAACAAAATAAAAATAGAAAAATAAATAGTATTATAAGTTATTGGGAAATATCTCCTATGGACACCCTAGGGACATTATTCATTTCAATGTTTGCCTCTCTAATTTACCTCCATCAAACAGATAATTCCTACCAACTGTAGTAAGTCATTTTCCAAAATCCATAACCGAATTCCTCAAGATCAAACAATAACTAAATAAGTTTATTTGGAACGCTATGCTACCACTAAAAGGTTACGTGAAGTTCATTTTTAGGCACTTAATTAATTCCATTAAACTAACATAGAAATTACTATATTTGAGGATAGATGCATGAATGCATATAACATGTATGGGTTCCAGATGCATTTATGGTTATGATACAAAGGCACCCTTTTTTGACATATAAAATCCCAACACTACTATTAATATTCTAAGATCAATGCTTGGATGAAAATTGTTAGATTTTTTATTTTTCAGGTGAAGAAAAAATATTCTAGAAATTAAATGCTTCATATTGATAAATCAAAGTTGTAGAAATTTGGATGAAGTCTCATTATTTCACCAACATTTTTGGCCATATGGAACAATGACACATAGATGAATCTGGGTGTTAGGTTTCCATCCAATGGCTAGAAAAGTGACGGATTTTCAGGTGACGCCCTTTCCACAGATAAATATATACTCCCAATATTTATTGATTATTTATAATGAGTAATTATTGGCCACATAGATATATACTCATTTTTCCTGAACTGCCGGGAGGCTTGTACAAGTCACAAATCGTGCAAATTTTTCACACGTAAATGCGTGTGCGCGGCCGTGAGGATTCAAACCGACGACCTCTGGCCTTGCGTGTAGCTTTCTTACCATCCCATATACACATCACATGTGATTGAGTGGGAGATGCTTGTCTTTTAAAATAAACCGTGGAGGACCATTATTTAGTACCAGGTCACTACACCACCTGGTACTAAATATCACCCTTTAGTACCAGGTGGAGATATTGACTGGTACTAAATGGGATAGCCACTTTAGTACCGGGTTGAGGCACCAACCGGTACTAAAATGACTCCGTGCCACCTTTATTACTGTACCAAATTGTAACGGGTACTAACGTGCACCGACAAAAGATCATTTTTCTAGTAGTGATTGTACTTCCCATCTAGCGATGTTGACATAACAGCCCTTTAGTTCGAATCTGAGAAGCACATGTGGAGGTGGAGATGGTGGAGATGAAGGAGAGCGTGTGCTCCCAGACAGTTACTTTGAATCGTAACAACATATGGGTTAGGTGGCTTCCTGCCTTCCTAATACCTCTGATTCCATGTTTTTGTTTAGAGGCTGAGATATACTGGAGGTGGGGGGTAGATATACTAGAGGCTGAGATATACTGGAGGCTGAGATAACTTGGCAGCACAACGCCGGTAGTGCCCGTGAGTGGAGGAAAATAAAGTAGCCATGCATCTAAAATTTCGGTTGGGGGTGAGAAGGCTAGAAAATGAGAGAACTGATGAGGGTTGTGGGTGGGTGAATCAAATAACCCTAATTCTTTAATAGAAGCAACCCATAACATAACTACATGAGGATTGACAGGGTCCGTCCGATACACTTTTTAAGGTTACTAGCCTCTGTACCACTCAACAAGTTCAAAACAATTCTTCACTTGCGAGACTTGAGCATACAGTACCGATGTCCTACTCACACGCTGATCGAGTGAGCTGTGAATGGCAATGCATACCCGCAGTCCCGCACTCCATTGCTTCCACTCTTCTGCTTCCTCTGCTGTGATAGTCGTGTAATGGTAGCTGAATTGAAAGATGGAGAAGGGGTGGACCTCAACTTGCAGAGATGTTAATTTTTCTCTAGTTTAGTAGAGAGGATGGATGGGTTGAGCATATTATTGATCCTGATCATGTGCACAGTATCAATGGAATGTTGTTCCGGAAGGCAGGCTTGAGCGATTTTGATGAGATGAGTGTTTCCACGAACCTTTGCAAGAGAATTTCACTTATATTGGTTATGCATGTTTTTGAAAACTCTTCACGATGGGACAAAGTAAAAGTCTGAAGTTCACTTAAATTCAAGAGCATTGCATTTATTTAATTATGGCTTGTTCTTTATTGATAGTCTATCTTCCATAACAAAAGTAGCCGGTCACAACTTGAACATTAAATGCCAAATACTTGAGAGAGCAATATGTCTTGTTATGTATGACTAAGTGCAGGGAAGGCATTGAAGGGCAACGTTGATTTCTATGGTAAGCAATGTTCCTAGACTTACTCGAGGATGAGCAAGGTTTACGCATGGGAGGATTGTTGGCGCTGTTAAATAACATTTTTTTGGTGCCATCTAAGTGGAGTTTTTGGACTAATTATTACACTAACCCGCCACTTGGCACCTAAAATAACCCCATTTTCGCATGTGCACATATTTTTGGAGGATTTCTGTTTACGCAAGTTTTTAGGCTATTTTGGAGCGTATTTGGATGAAGCTTAAGATCAACGTTGATTCAAGGTCCAGAAGCCCTAATGAAGCCCAAAGGGACTGAGGCCCGTTTATGCTCTACTCCAACGGGCCAACCTCTGGCAGATAAGGCCGGAGTACTTCGAGATCAAGGCAAATCCAGCAGACTTGGAGGAGATATCAAGACCCATTCATATCTCAGAATAACTGACGTCTCAGGCCCACATGGAGTGGAACATGAAGTCCAACACATCAAAGAAGCTTGCACGCGAAAGATGAGACCGAGGCGGGCCAAAAAGTCCTTGTGCCGTTCGGTCTGGACCCCTCCTTGCCATGCGGCCTGGCTTGCTTTTGCCCCGCCTCGACCTCCCCTTTAACCTAGGGTTTTCTCGGCGCATAAATTGCTCGTATTCTCGAAGGGAGGCGCATCCATCCACTGCAAGTCAGCAAAACCTAGAAGTGAACACCGGAGGGATACGACGGCCGCCGCAAGTCCTCAAAGTTGTCTAGGAGATGACCTAGCCGTGCCTAGCCGCCATGACCTCCCTGCGTGGTTGTGCCATGGGGGAGTTTAGGAGCCAATCATTCATTGTCAATGGTATGTACTCGGAGGTGATGGTGTAATCAATACACTCGTCTGAGTAATGATAATCTTGTCATTCGATCTATTAGCGACCCAATGCCTCCTTTTATGTTTTCTACCTATCATGAATGTGCATGTCCCTTAGTCTAATGCTAGATTAGACTACTTAGCTTGCTTTGTGTAATCATGGTAATTAGACCTAGTAAGTGGATCCTTCGTGATATCTAGACACGTTCACTTGTGGGCGTGCCCTTATAACTAACCATGCCGATAGGGAACATCATGTCAGGGTGTGGCCTGTGTAAGGTAGCGTTCTCAGGAGGTTGACTGGAGGTAAGAGTTTAAAGACGCTTAGGATGAGATGCATGATTTGTTTGCTCGTTGGCTAGAACAACAACTAGAAGGCGATAGGCCTTGTTACCCCATTGGTTGAGCTTTACCTTTGCTTATGCTTGTGGATGAGATCAACCCTATACCTTAATTCATATCTATTAGGTTTACCTTTCATATGCAATCTATGCTTCGTGTTAGGATTAGATCCATTCGATTAGATAGAAAACCCTAGGTAGTTCGCTGTCGATCCACGGATTGATAAACCTTGGGGAAATATTCTAAGGGAAGAGCTACAATGATCCGTGCGCTTGCGGTTCACAATTGGTGTGCGTTTGTGTCGGCAACACTTGGGGGAGTTGTTGACAGCCGTCAATATTCTCAAGAATAAAGGAGAACTAGCATTTCTTACATGCATATTTGGTTTGGAATAATGTTTTCCACATGTCCTTGAGATTATCTAAGTGTAGGTGAATTAGCATAGAAATAAAGGGGAAACCACCTTCATGATCCAAGAAGCACAACTCTGACCAATGAGAGGGTGCCATGTGTGTATCATATGGATTGAAGGCCCCACAAACGACATCAAATGGCTTCATCTGCTTCTAGTTTGACTTTCTGTAATCGAATCTGAGCTTTTTCAAGTTGTTTAAGGGTCTCTCTACGCAATTCTTCTGAATTTGAAATAGTACTTAAGATCCTCTGTTTTTGATTATCTAATAAATCTTGCTATTAAGTTTACAATTTTTATGATCTCTTCTCGAACCAAACATGAATCTTTCGATTTATTTGGCTCTCCTGCTCCTTTTTTTAGGAGGGTCAGCCGAACCACCACTGGCTCCCCTCACCTCCAGCCGCCACGTGTCATGTCCAAAGGTCGGTTAGGGAATATTCCCAAAGGATCCCCTCAAGATGCTGCCTCCTGGAGCCTATATATATGAGTGGAGGGCTCCAAATGAAGACACCACAAGTTGAATCACTCTCTCTCACTTTTGGTCTTTAGGATACTGGAGTTAGGCTAGAGTAGCTCTACTTCAGGTTTAGGTCTCCTTGTAGTCTATGGTATGGCTTGTTGACAGCTATTAAGTGCCAACTTTAGGCCATCAAATACTGCATAAAACACATAAAATATGACCATCAACATAGTGGTAGGAGTTATTTCTAAGAAGTTCCACGAGTGTCGATGAATATTTGTATGCAGGTCACTTAACCATAGAAATGAAGTGGGAATGCATCAATGTGGCACAACCAGCAAAACTCAGCCAACTAGGGGCTGCCACATCATTTTCCCATGGATCCAAGGGCCCACCTAGCAAGGAAACACACCCTCGACCAATCACGTGCAAGCACACGGATTAAAGGGCCCACAACCGGGAGCTAGAAGTACCATTTCACCCCAAGCACACCCATACCCACACATGGACCCACAGTGTAGTCACTGGCCAAAGGACGGTTACAAAGTCGGTTCCCCTGGGTCAGCCGACCCCCTGGTTCGGCCGAACCAGGGGTGGGCCCTCTCGCCTCCAGCCGCCACATGTCCACTCCTATGACGGTTACATGGAATATTCTCTGGTGGATGCTGCTGGTTACCGCCTCCAAGTGCCTGTAAACACTAGAGGGGGGGGGGGGGAGGGCTCCAAATGAGACCATCACTTCCTACTCCAAGTTTTGCAACTCACTTGAGTTGAGAGCTCTCTTGCATAGGCCTAGAGCTGGCTTAGCTAGTGCTAGTGTAAGGAAAGAGTGAGGGGTTGTCTAGAGAGGAGTGGCAAGGTGTTGGCACTCAACTCTCTTGCTTGTACCTCAGAGGATGATGCTATATTTCAGGTAGAATAAAGTGAGTATTCATGCATATTCTATTAAGAGTATAGTCTTGTTCTTCATTCCTTTGTGTAGTTCTCACTAGAGTGTGAGTCTAGAGTGTGTGAGTTAGAACTCCCACTCGCGGGTTCATCGTTCTGTCTTAAGACGGGTGCTGTGGTGCCATCACGGGGGCCCCAATCTGTGGCCGGATGACAGTAGAGATCGGTTGGTAGGCGTGGTGCCTAGCTACTGGTTACGCGTCATTTGCGCAACTTATTCTGCGGTTTGGCCAGGGTAGTTAGCAGGTGGTGACAGCCCTGTCTTTCCTTTGAAATCGCCCATGTTTGGATAAGTCGTAGAGCCGTTAGCCGGAGTCACTGCGGATGCAGTGTAAGCCGGTGCCCAAAGCGAGTGACAAAAAGGTAGTTCTAGTTCCTCACTGCGAGAACCATTCAATAAGAATACTCTCTACCCTTAGCTTAATAATAGGAGTGTATCCTTGGGCCTGTTAGCCTATAGAATGAGATCACACATTCCTTGGATTCGATACCCTTGGAATACTCTTAGGGGAGAGCTACGACTATATCTGTGCGCTTGCAGATTCTCTGTGAACGTTAAGAAACGTCAATAAGCTTTCTGGCGCCGTTGCCGCGGAATGGTTGCTTTTCTATCTAAGTGTCTAGCCGCCCTCGTATCTTCTACCTTTACCCCCGCTATCATGGACCACTCTCTATCCAAAACCTTTTCGCTCCTAGGGGTGAACTCTTAGAGCCACCACCTTCAGAACACCCAATTCTTTCATCTGGCTATGAGTTCAGTCCCGATCTTCTCACTTTGGTTCAGAAGTCTCCTTTCTCCGGGTTAGATAGTGAGAACCCGTACCACCATTTGCAAGATTTTGAGTCGTTATGCTCATGCTACGTTATCGCGGGCATGAACCATGACACCCCTTTAGGTGGAAGTTGTTTCCGTTTTCCCTTTCAGGAAACGCGAAACAATGGTACGCCCATGGCGTGAGACGCTCTGACGGGAGTTGGAGGAAGTTGAGAGACAAGTTTTGTCTCACTTTCTTCCCTCGACCCCGCATTGTCACTTTGCATAATGAGGTGCTCAATTTCAAGCAAATAGAAGGAGAAACGATAGGTCCAGCTTGGGCCCGAATCCTACTTTTGGTAGAATCTGGCCCTGACTTGTCAATACCCGAGCATGTGCTCCTTGAGCATTATTATGACGGTCTTGACAAGGAATCCGCACTCTATCTGGAAGTGGCTGCTGGAGGATCGTTCGTTCTTAAAACCCCAACCGAAGGTAGGAAACTGTTAGATACTATCGCAGAGGAACCCACTTTCAGAAATCACACCGATACCTCCCGAGAAGAGCACCCATCCACACCTAAGGACTATCTAGCAGCTGAGCCCAGTACTTCATCTTCTTCACCTATAGATCCAGCTGTCAAGTCCTTGCCTAAACCACAGGCCTCGAAGGAAGAAGAAATTCAACCTTTGCTAATGCCTTTCCAATTCGAGGATGATCTTTTTGACATTCATCCAAACACCTCGAGTCGTTCCCGAGGGAAACTAACGAATTTTGTCCCTCCCTACGATCCTCAGGAAGCTTCCTTCCTTAAGGAATCTGTATGGGAGCTGACTGCCATTATGACTCATGAGTGGTCAAGTGAGCTGGAGCTATCGTCAGAAGTTGTACGGAATTCGCTAAGAGCCCTCTATAGTCCCACGGTTGGAGCTAATATCATTTCCGAAAATTATGCTTTACATCTTTTGGGTGATGAGCCGTTAGTCCAAACCGACACCTTCTTTAAGACACCTCGTGGTGAAATTTTGGAAGGGATTGGGATGTTGAAGAACGTGTCGATCAGACACGGGGATACGGAAGCGATTCTTGATTTTCATGTTTTCGAAGTCTCTGACTTTGATCTCATGATCGGACATCCTATCGAGAAGTTGCTCGTAGATGCCCGAACGCAAGGAGAGCTGAAAATCAAATTCTCCGTCAAGATCACCAGTGTTAAAAACACAATGACGGATCCTCTCCATGAGATTGAGCCGGTTGAGGAAGTTAAAAGAGTTCTCATTTCTGACTCACCCGAATCCCGTCTAGAGGAAGATGCTAAAGACTTCCTCTCTGACGAGGAGGACGATTCTGAGCCCATAGACATATCCGAGTGTGAGACTCCTCCTAAACCCCCGATCGAGCTAAAACAGTTGCCCACAGGCCTTCGTTACGCCTTTCTCCATGGCGACTTCGAGTCTCCAGTGATCATTAGCGACAAACTTACGGATGAGGAATCCGAGAGACTCACCGCCATCATAGAGGGACACAAAGCCGTCCTTGGATGCTCTCTCCAAGACCTCAAGGGGATTAGCCCAGCTCTTTGTACTCATCATATTCCCGTAGATTCTAAAATCCCACCTACACGGGAGCCTCAGCGAAGGTTAAACAACGCGATGAGGGAAGTCGTAAAGAAAGAAGTCATGAAACTCCTACACGCCGGGATCATTTACCCTATGCCGTATAGTGAGTGGGTAAGTCCCGTTCAGGTTGTGCCCAAAAAGGGAGGAATGACGGTTGTTCCTAATGAGAATGGTGAGGCGATAGCCAAACGTCTTCCCACTTGGTGAAGGATGTGCATTGATTATCGGAAACTTAACAAGGCTACAAAGAAAGATCATTTCCCGTTGCCCTTCATCGATGAGATGCTTGAGCAATTGGCAAATCACTCTTTCTTCTGTTTCCTTGATGGGTATTCCGGTTATCATCAAATTCCCATCCATCCCAATGACCAAAGCAAGACGACTTTCACATGCCCCTATGGAACGTATGCTTATCGTAGGATGTCATTCGGGTTGTGTAATGCACCCGCTTCGTTCCAAAGGTGCATGATGTCTATATTCTCAGACATGATAGAGGAGATCATGGAGGTATTCATATACGACTTCTCCGTCTATGGAAAAACTTTTGATCACTGTCTTGAGAACTAGGACAAGGTCTTGCAACCATGTTCCGACAAGGACCTAGTGCTAAATTGGGAAAAATGCCCCTTCATGTTCCATGAAGGCATCGTTTTGGGACACTTAGTTTCTGAACGAGGGATAGAGGTGGATAGAGCAAAGATTGAAGTCATAGAAAAGCTTCCACCTCCTATCAATGTCAAGGGAATCCGTAGCTTCTTAGGCCATGCTGGGTTCTACCGCCGCTTTATCAAAGATTTCTCTCAAATTGCTAGACCCCTCACGAGCCTCCTCGCTAAGGATGCACCCTTTGACTTCACCGATGAGTGCATGATCGCTTTCCAAACTCTCAAGAAAGCACTCATCTTAGCACCAATCATCCAGCCCCCGGATTGGTCGCTACCATTTGAGATCATGTGTGATGCCAGTGACTATGCCGTAGGAGCCATTCTAGGCCAAACTAAGGATAAGAAGCACCACGCGATCGTCTACGCTAGCAAGATACTGACGGGAGCTCAACTTAACTATGCCACCACTGAAAAAGAGCTCATGGCCGTTGTCTTTGCTATAGACAAGTTTAGGTCTTACTTAGGAGGAGCAAAGATCATTGTTTACACTGATCATGCTGCATTGAAATATCTGCTCTCTAAGAAAGATGCTAAACCCCGCTTGATACGATGGATCCTCTTACTCCAAGAATTTGATATTGAAATAAAAGATAAAAAGGGATTAGAGAACTCTATTGCGGATCATTTGTCTCGTATGCATTTCACTAACATGCAGGAACTACCGATTTCCTACGAGACGACATGCTCCTGAAGGTCACGGACTCCGCCCCCTGGTATGCAGATATTGTGAACTTTATGGTTGCAAGATATGTACCACCAGGAGGAGATAGGAAGAAGCTGATCTACGAGAGTAAGCTCCACTTGTGGGATGACCCGTACCTCTACAGAGTTTGCGCCGACGGACTATTGAGGAGATGTGTACCCATTCCCGAAGGAAGGCAGATCATCAAAAAGTGTCATGCGGCACCCTATGGGGGACACTACGGAGTATTCCGTACTCATGCTAAAATCTGGCAAAGTGGATTTTTCTAGCCAACCATGTATGGTGACACCAAGGAATTTATTAGAAGATGCAAAAGGTGTCAGAAACATGGAGGAATCACTGCTCGGGAGGCAATGCCTCTACAAGACAACAAGCAAGTAGAATTATTTGATGTATGGGGCATTGACTACATGGGACCCTTTCCCAAGTCCTATGATAGTGAATATATCTTGGTGGCAGTGGATTATGTGTCGAAATGGGTGGAAGCTATGCCATGCCGTGCTGCTGATTCGAAGCATGCTAGGAAGATGTTCAGGGAAGTCATGTTTCCTCGCTTCGGGACACCAAGACTGGTGATAAGTGATGGAGGACCTCATTTCATTCATTGGGTCTTCTGGAGATTTTTGAAGGATTTGGGGATACAGCACAACATTGCAACTCCATACCACCCCCAGACAAGCGATCAAGTAGAAACATCGAACAAGCAAATTAAAAACATTCTACAGAAGACTGTTGAATAAATGGGGAATAATTGGAAGACACAACTGCCAGACGCACTTTGGGCATACCGTACAACATATAAGACACCCTTGGGATTGAAACCTTATCAATTGGTGTACGGTAAAACATGCCATCTGCCAGTAGAGTTGGAACATAGAGCCCACTAGGCCATCCGGAGATTCAACTTGGATTTCAGAAAAGCCGAACAAAGCGGAAGCAGCAGCTCGCAGAGCTAGAAGAATGGAGAAATAAAGCTTATCACAATGCCAAGATATACAAAGATAGAACAAAAAGATGGCATGACAAGAGAATCAAGGAGAAGGAGTTCCATTCAGGAGACAAGGTACTACTCTTCAATTCCAGGGTCAAGTTTTTCGGACACGGGAAGCTTTGAAGCAAATGGGATGGACCTTTCACTGTTGTTGAGGCCGTGTCACACCCTGAAATTGTTGGATTTCAGGATGTGGTTAGAAAGAAAAATGAAGCAATGATTTCTCATAATTTTAAAACTTTTCCAACATTTATTTACTTTATAGGGAATTTAGTGTAGGAAAAAGAATTGTTTGTTGTTTTGAAATTAAACAAGTTTGTTATGTGTGTTGCATTCATGCCGATGCATTTTGGTGTTTCATGAGTGCAGAGCTTTTAAAATGCGTTTATGCGACGTTTAGGTTTTTCGGGGAAATTTCTGGACTTTTCTGAAATTTAATTCTCCTTTTCTAGAGCTCTTTCTATTTATTAGAAAGCTCTATAATCATTTTTCATGAGCTCCTGATATTTTATTTGGACTCATCTTGTCTCAATCTACCTCTGGGAATTTTCCTAGAATTTTTGGGATTTTCTGGGTATTTTTCGTGCTTTAAAAACATTATCTGGAGTTTTCTGGATATATTTTAGCACTGAAAATATTGTTCCAGAAAATAAAAAGGAAAACCTTAACCCTAACAGATCGGGCCGAGCCACCCAGCCCAACCCGACCCGCACCTCCTAACCCGGCCCGCATGGCCCATGGCCATCGCCTCCCCCTGGCAGGCCGCCGCCGCCGGCCTGGCTCGGCTTCCGCGCCCGGCCAACCTAGGGTCGCGCGCCCTATAAAGGGGCGGGTCCCTTCGCCCCGCGCCCCTGCTGCCCCTTCGCCGCTGCGCCCCCCTTTTCCCTCCGCAGCCACCGCCGCCGCCGCCTGCAGCAGCCGACGAGCCGGAGCGCCGCCGCCGGCTTCGCCGCCCCGACCGCCGCCTCCGTTGCCCGCCGCGCCGAGCCGAGGCCGCCACGAGCTTCGCGAGGCCAAGCTGCACCCCCTCCGCCGGACACCATCGCCAGAGCATCACTGGAGCGCCACCGCCCCGTGCCACCCGAGCCGCCGTCGCCGTCCGCCGTCCGCGCCGAATCTCTGCCGCCACGAGCCGTCTCCGCCATCGGTGAGCACCCCCACGTGACCCCCTCGTCCTCCTCCGTCGTTCCCCCACCTCGCCGGACCCCCTCCCCGCCCGGAACGCCGGCGATTGAATCGCCCAGAGCCGCTAGCCGATGTGAGCAGAGGAATAAGAAGCTCTGAATTTTTGCGATCTAGCCCCTAAAGAAATATGTAATTTCGACAAGAACTTATGTGTCTTGCCAAAACTACAGAAAACACCCTAAACCTTTCAGATCCTTTCAACCAACCCCGTGCCCTGATCTTTTGCGGAGCTAACCCTAGAGAATCGTCTATTCGTGGTGACTATTCACTGAGTCTAGCGAATATTCTCTGCTAGTCCCTGAGATCTACGTTTAATTACGACTAGGTCCCTGCAGCCTTGTTTTAGCCCTAGATTTCACGTTTTAGCTCCGTTTCGATCCGTTCAAGTTGCGTTAGGTTCATGCCAACGTAAACAATACGCTAGTGATGTTGCTTACCCCAACTTGTGCTTTTGTAATTTAGTTTGAAATTAATTTGATTAATGTCTACTTGTAATGTCTTTCTCTTAATAAAATCAACCTAGGATTTACATTCGGTTTTCGTAACTAATATTAATTTGATTAATACTATCTCAATGTATTTCTAAATAAAATCTAATTAGAGCTACACCCCGGTGTTTCCAAATCAAATGTTAATTTGATTAATGTATATTTCATCTGATTTTCTAAATAAAAGTTGACTAGGTTATACCTCGCTTTTATGAATAAAACTAATATGATTTTTTTTTGAGCATAGCAGTGGGGAAGGTCCCCACTGACTCTTTTTTATATTAATGAAAAGGAACGCAAAAATATGTACATATACAAGGTCCAAGACCCAAATTTGAGACCCTAACTAGCTGCAAAAGATAGACTACCTATTACATATCCAAGTATCAAGTACCAGCTTTAGGGAAGGCTTGGCTCTAATAGACGCCTTAGAGATTTCCTCCCTAAAGAGAGCTTTCCATCTATCCAGAGATGTACTAGCATTATCAAAAAAGATGGAATTCCGATGACACCAAATACACCAGCAAGCTGTTATCATGATCTCCCTGAAGCATTTTAGACCAAAGTCCTGCCTAGCTTGAAGCACCATTTCAAGGGGATCAAGAGTTAAATTCCACACAATGCCAAGATCAGACCAACAGTCTTGACTGAAAGGACACATGAAGAAGAGGTGCATCAAACTTTCCTCAGCAGATCAGTCACACTGACCACAGCAGTAGCTCTGGAGTACCATGTTTTTCCTTCTCAACATGTTCCTTGTGTTCAGCCGATCCCTGAGTAGCAGCTAGAAAAAGAATTTTAGCCTTGGTCTGCAGCTGGTTTTCCACAACCATTTGAAAAGGGGAGTAGCTGGTCTTGAACCAATAATTGCTTTGTAAGCCATCATTGCTTTCTAATATGATTAATACTACCATCATTGCTTTCTAATAATAATTTGATTAGCTTAACACGATTAATAAATTTATTCGATTAGATGTTCACGTACCTTTCTTTTCTAAATTAAATGTTGAATTTGTATAATTGATACATAAACAATTATAAATAAAATTTGACTAAGTCTACATCCGCTTTTTCAAATATAAATATAACTTGTGTTAATTCTAAATAGGGTATTTCTCTGAAATAACCTATGCACATGATTTTACTTAATTAAAATATATCCAGCACATAGTCTTTTGCCTTGTAACCGGAAATCTGTTCGATAGTGGTTTCCTTTTGACCGTAGTTCCGTCTTCAGTGCTTCTCGTGCGTCTGCGTTCATAGCAACGAGCCCTTTTCGTTTAGCACGTTCTTTTAAACCTTTTCTCTTTGATTGGTGTAATGTCTTATTTGTGACTATTTGTTTGCTTGTATGTTTGTGCTTGTTATTTGCTACAACTAGAAGGATCGCAGTCCGAGTGCTTTGAACATGAAGAGTTTGAGGAGCAAGAGCTGAAGATCCTGAGCAACTATTAACTGGATTAAAGGCAAGTATAGCATGGAACATCCTTGATACCTATACACTGCTGCAACAATACATACATATGCATGTGCCTTAAATTGTTTACCTTAAGGTTGTTCCTAGTCCTTTTACCTTGTACCTTGTTATCCCAGGTTAATGCATTTATGGGTAGTCTTTGCTAAGCGCAACTATAACACCTCATTTAAATGCTAATCATGAATAATGGTCCACTTTAACTATGGTAAAACTTGCTTTTTAGCAACATGGTTCAGGGAGCTAGAGCTTGCTTCGTGGATGCTCTAGTGTCTCTCCTTATGGTCCGGTTCATTAAGCGGCAACCCAGAAACCTGTCGCCGCCGCCGTAACTATTATGGCTCTGGTCTTGGACAAGTAGCTTGTACTTCTCTAGCTCGCTAGTTGTTACCGAAAGGCACTAGATGGGGGGACAGGGGTTTTCAGTCTGAGCC
The DNA here is from genome assembly GCA_015476505.1 of Urochloa ruziziensis. Lineage (NCBI taxonomy): Eukaryota > Viridiplantae > Streptophyta > Magnoliopsida > Poales > Poaceae > Urochloa > Urochloa ruziziensis. Next base: position 46,486,989 of record CM027121.1, on the reverse strand, counting down.
TTGATATTGCCCGGGGATGGCCTCAGATTCACGTGCACCCTGAGGTTCGTCGGCGCTGCTCCGTAAGTAATGTCCCGTTGAGGGAGTGTCCACATTCTCGCCCTGGATACCCCTAGCGTTGCGTTTGATGGACTCATGCTGCGTCATGAGGTCCGTGCTCTAGATGCCATTAACCCACTTATGTTGCGCTCTGAGTGTAAGTCAATCCCGGGAGTTGGGGTTCATGCGCCTTTGCCGAAACCATAGTGGCCGGTATGCTTGTTAAGGTGTCCTGTGAAAAGCCTTGTAGCGTCCCTATGCACTCACACCTCGGAAGTGTGGTTCGTGCATGGTTGGGTTAAAAGTTCCTTTGAGCTTTTACGCTAACGGTTGGGGAAAGGACGAAACCTCTGCAGAGTGTACATCTATCATGATAGCCGTGCTCACGGTCACGAGCGGCCTGGATCCTTTTTGATTAGAAGCTGATGTTAATGATGATGTTCTATGATTTTAATGATACTTACATATTTAATTGGGGTTACAACTGGAAGTTCTCACATATTTGTAGTAACTAGGAGAATGATAAAATGAATCAATTAAAAATGCTAAATGTAGTCCAGCCGTGTCAAGCCCTTTTAAGCCTTTCATACCTCTGTGTTATACTTGCTAAGTAAGATGGATTACTTACACTTGCAATCAATCAACAAAATCCCGGACGGGTAACAGATGGAGCAGTGTTTGAGGCAGTGGCTGAAAATTTATCAGAAGACCTTTCGTACATCTGAGCTGTGGTCAACCAGTCGGTGTCCCTGTGGACTTGAGGCTCGACTAGAAGATAATGTTCAATAAGTTAGACTTCCGCTGTGTAATTTCTGTAAACTCTGATGTAAATTGTTTTATTCGAGCATTGTGTTCTCTGTAATACCATATTTGTAAGCTATATGTGTTGTGTGGACTTCCTGGGCACACATATGGCAGCATTCAGGTTTTGTGTAAATCTGGGTGTGACAGGCTGCGCCACATGGAGCAGTTACACTGCAAGATGACGGAGGTGACCAATTCAAGGTAAATGGCCATCGCTTAAAAACCTTCTTTGAACCTGATAATAAGGAGTATGATGTCATCCACCTTATTGAGGATACCCAACCATGAAATCAACTCCATAAAAATAGTAGGGTTAGGTAGTCTTCACTCCTTTGTTCTCCCTTGTGTTTGCTTTTTCTCTAACTATCACAGGTAAGAAACTAGTGTGGGAGTCCATAAGACTCCTGCGTCAATAAAGGATCAGCACCCAGGTACAAACCTTTTCACTCTCCCTACTCATGAATTTGATTGAAACTTCAATGCTGTATCCTATGAATCAAATTCAAGTCGAGAAAGTGCTTTACCTGCTCACATGCTCCTTGGTTGACTCATGGATGTGCTATTCCTAGCTCTTCGTCTTGTTGCTTGTGAACAAATCTTTAGGACCCCATGATCATCTAAGTAGTTGACGTTTGAGAAATGGTTTGATGATATGATCTCACTCCTCATGCTAAAAGTTTTGCGAACTCAAAACCTTTTGCTAAGCTCCTCTTTAATATGCCAAAGTCCTACCAAAGCCATATGATGAATACCATGAAAACCTTATACACAAGTGCTGCTTGTGATTGCATTGAGCTTTGTCAAATTGATGAGACCCTTGTGAGAGTTCTTTTCATGCTTTTATGATCAAGATTCACGTGCACGCCATATTTTCCCCCTTGCTATACTTCTACACTGGAAGTTAGCATTGTATCATTTTCCACAAAAAAGCTCCATCATATGTGTAGGTCTCTCTCCTCAGTTTTATTAGAAGAGACATGGCTATCAAAAAAAAATGGACACATGAAGGTCCATACACGAAAAAAAAAGTTGGGCACATGAAGGTCCAAGAAAAATGATGATGTTTGATAGCCATGATATCCAAAGTCTTATAAAGGAGAAGAGACCCACAAAAAGGAGTTGATATTCCATCCACCATATACCATACTCATACACATGCACATCTTGATCTGACAAGTATGACTTGATTTCTCCTTGGATCCACTCTTTGACTTTGCGATATATGTGATGCAAGTATGCTTTATCTTCATACCCTACCTTGAGCTCCACATATAGCCACCTTTAGAAGTAGGATGAAGAAAGGCAATCTAATGCCTTGGTGAGGATATATACACATTGAGTGACATGAGTGAATCAAATGAGGAGCAATGCAAGGTTAAAGGTATCCCAAATTCACTAGCATGTAGAGTAGAGAGACTTGACTCATGATCGTTCCAATCTTCAACTACCCAAGACGACATGGTAGACACTTCAAGTTCACAAGTACAAGGCAAAGGTTTGGAACATCTCATACATTTGTCACATACCTTTGGAGTCATGTTTGCCTTAGTTCTTCCTCCTTCACTCGAGGATGAGCAAAGGGCAAGTGTGGGGGTGTTGTTGATGGCTGTTAAGTGCCAACTTTAGGCCGTCAACTACTGCATAAAACACATAAAATATGACAATCAACATAGTGGTAGGAGTTATTTGTATGCAGGTCACTTAACCATAGAAATGAAGTGGGAATACATCAAAGTGGCACAAACAGCAAAACTCAGCCAACCAGGGGCTGCCACATCATCTTTCCACGGATCCAAGGGCCCACCTAGCAAGGAAACACACCCTCAACCAATCACGTGCAAGCACAGGTATTGAAGGGCCCACAACCGGGAGCTAGAAGTACCATTTCACCCCAAGCACACCCATACCCACACATGGACCCACAGGGTAGTCACTGGCCAAAGGACGGTTACAAAGTCGGTTCCCCTGGGTCGGCCGACCCCCTGGTTCGGCCGAACTAGGGGTGGGCCCTCTCGCCTCCAGCCGCCACGTGTCCTCTCCTATGATGGTTACATGGAATATTCTCTGGTGGATGCTGCCGGTTACCGCCTTCAAGTGCCTATAAATACTAGAGGGGGAGCTCCAAATGAGACCATCACTTCCTACTCCAAGTTTTGCAACTCACTTGAGTTGAGAGCTCTCTTGCATTGGCCTAGAGCTGGCCTAGCTAGTACTAGTGTAAGGAGAGAATGAGGAGTTGTCTAGAGAGGAGTGCCAAGGTGTTGGCACTCACCTCTCTTGCTTGTACCTCGGAGGATGCCGCTATATTTCAGGTAGAATAAAGTGAGTATTCATGCATATTCTATTTAGAGTATAGTCTTATTCTTCATTCCTTTGTTTAGTTCTCACTAGAGTGTGAGTCTAGAGTGTGAGTTAGAACTCCCACTCACGCGTTCATCATTCTGTCTTAAGACGGGGTGCTGTGGTGCCATCACGGGGGCCCCAATCTGTGGCTGGATAACAGTAGAGATTGGTTAGTAGTAGTGGTGCCTAGCTATGGGTTACGCGTCGTTTGCGCATCTTATTCCACGGTTTGGCCGGGGTAGTTAGCAGGTGGTGACAGCCCTGTCATTCCTTTGAAATCCCCCACGTTCGGATAAGTCGTAGAGCCGTTAGCCGGAGTCACTATGGATGCAGTGTAAGCCGGTGCCCGAAGCGAGTGACAAAAAGGTAGTTCTAGTTCCTCACCGCGAGAACCATTCAATAGGAATACTCTCTACCCTTACCCTCAAAATAGGAGTGTATCCTTGGGCCTGTTAGCCTATAGATAGAGATCACACGTTCCTTGGATTCGATACCCTTGGAATACTCTTAGGGGAGAGCTACGACGATATCTGTGTGTTTGCAGATTCTCTGTGAATGTTAAGAAACGTCAACATGGCTCTTGTATCTTTTATTCTTAGAAAGACTTTATTTTACTTCAGTGACATATCTTCTCTATATAATGTTTGTCTTAGTCATGATATGTGTGAGCTGTGTTCGTGTCCTTGCTATCATGTGTTGCTAGGCTTATATGCTCATGAGTTTGTCATATACCCTTGCTTCGGTAGTATAGGACCTTATGCCCTCATGTGTGTTAGACTTTGCTCTAGTTCGTGTAGAGTATGGTTTCATACCTTATATAGCCTCCATGATCTATGCCATGGCATCGGTCCAATGATTTTTATGTTAGATGGTTCTAGCTCAGCTCATCGATCCAAAGGGTGGGAGCCCTATAGGGGGTAGACCGTTGTTCATCAATGCAAGCGTGATGCTTGAATTGTTGGCTTCCTTTGGATATGAGCATGCCCCACGATTTGGCCGCAGGTGGTGACAGCCCTGTGGGATGCTCTGAAATCCCTCATGTTCGGGTATCACTGTAGGTGTTCGTAAATGAGTAGTCACTTCACCATGCGTAAGTGGCGAGGGAGGCTATCTCCCCGTGTGTGCCTGGGTGCATAGGCTTAGACTATATCATGTGTATGTATGTTGTGCTGTCAAAATCTGTGCAGTATAGAAGAAGTACATTAGAAGCTAGAGCTAACACTTAGTCCCTCTCTCTAGCCTTAGACTATCCTATTGTTGACGGCCATTATAGCCTCGTAGTGACCGTCAACATTTCGGTAAAATGAGGATGATCATACCATACTCCATGCATAAAAGTATTTTTACTGACAAATTCCACAAGTTTTGGATGAGTTGTGCTTGTAGGATAAACCAGGAGAAACAAGGGCCAAACCTGGCACAAGGCCAGGCCGGCCGGCCTAGCCCAGGCTGACCGGCCTCCCCTGGCCAGGTCTGGCCACGTCATTGATCCACAAGCCTTGCCAAGTGCCCAGGATGATCAAGCACCGTGCAAACAACGTCGGTTTGATCCAAGGACCCAGAAGGCCTAGAGGTGAAAGCACATGGATTGAAGGGCCCACATCCTAGGATTCTCGGACAAGCTTCAACTAAACGCAACTGTTACCGACCTTGGGAGAGCATCAGGACCGTTCATGCAGAGGACGGTGCCAAGTGGCACCAGGGCCAGGCCGGCCGGCCTAGCCCAGGCCGACCGGCCTCCCTCTGTGGCCGCCACGTCTCCTCCTTCGCGTGAAGCCTAAGCAGACCCTTGGCGTGCTAATGACGCTGACATCCACCCCCTGGAGGCTATAAAAGGCAGCTCATTCACCTTGGGAAGACACACACCACATATCTCAAGTCTTTACTTGAAGGGAGCTCTAGTATCTTTTTCATTTCTTAGATTAGGATTAGAGTTGGGAGTAGAGTCAAGTCGAGCTTAGCTCGGATCTTCGGAGTCTTCGGAGTTCTGGTAAAGCTCTTGTATCCTTTCCTTCTTTTGAAGAGTTTATTTATATAATTACTTTCTTATTTCAGAGCTTAAGTTATCTTTTATATTTCCCTCTTGCTCTTCTTTTAGAGTAAAGATCTTGCTCTCTTTAGAGCAAAGTCCTATCCCCTTTAGTTTTAGTGTAGAGTTTAGTTTAGCTCTACCGGGCTTTATCTCGCGGGTTTGCTCGCCTTGACCGGGCCGTAAGACGCCTTAGGGAAGACGGGGATTTCTCTTGACAGGCCTCAAGAGAAATCTTAATCATCGAGTGCAGACGTGGTGTCTGGCTTGTTGATTAACTAGGAAGTGTGTTGCACCCCACGAAACTGCAGTGGTTGGCGACAGGTGGTGACAGCCCTGTCCGTCCTTCGTAGTCCACCACGTTCGGGTGTACTCATAACAGTAGTGCTGAGCCCGGAGAACCCCCTCTCTCACCCCGTTCTGAGGTTCTCCCGTTCTAGCCGTCGAAGCGAGCTCTGTTCCCGGTATCTAAGCTAGGGTCTAGGCTAAGGCTAGAGTGCCTTTTGCTCTGAGTTAGAAAGAGTCTAGGTCCGGTATCTCCCAACGTCTTTCCTTTTCTTTAGAAATAGGTGCTCCGTGTGTCACTGGTCTTTCAGACCTTCTATCCGGTCATTAACTTGACCATTATCCACCCAAACCTAGAGTTTGTGCCCCTGGGTTTGTGGCTTGATATTTCTGGCAAGATATATCATTTCATTCTTCAATACACTTTAACCATCTGCTTCCCTACGGAAATATAAATACGATACCCTGGGGTTACACCAAAGGTGAAGTGCTACAACGAGATATATTCTGTGCGCTTGCAGAATTAATTTTGCATACAACGACATATATCTACGCGCTCTTGAGCGTTGCTAAAACGTGACGCTAAGGAGTGCCAACAAGCATTTCTGGCGCCGTTGCCGGGGAAGCAATTGGCTAAAGTTATTGTTGAATCATTTGATTATCTTTACAGATTTACCAAACCACTAACCTTAGTGACCTCACCACTGCAACATTCGTCTATTTTTGATGTGTTTTGCAGGGTAGTGCATGACTGGTTTCAACCTACCATCAAACTTTGATCCAAATCCAGAACGCATTGGAAGAGTAGTGCGAAAGAGAATCGTACCTCCTCAGATTTCACTCAGCTCAAGCAATATACTCGAGTCGTCATCTGACTCCGAGTCCGAATCAGATTCGTCGTTTTCTTCAGCCCCAGAGTCTCTAGAGATTATGGCTCAAGCAAAGAAGACGCTCCGTGAGTTCTCAGCCCCGTCAAGCAGCAACTTCCCGGGACTGTCTAACGCACAGGAAGGTGCATTCGAGCTGAGGACTGGCCTGGTAAACATGGTTCAGGCCAGCCCTTTCTGCGGAAAGGCGATTGAGGATGCGAACGCTCACCTTCGGAATTTTCTGGAGGTGTGCAGTACTATCAACCCCAATGGCACACCGATCAACAACATCCGCCTTCAACTCTTCCATTCTCCTTGCTTGGGAAAGCAAAGGAGTGGTTTTACGCTAACAAGGCATCATTCGACGGACGCTGGCAGACTTGCGCAGACGCATTTCTGGCCAAGTACTTTCCGGTGGGCAAGACCAAGCCCTCCGAGGAAAAATCACTAGCTTTCAGCAGCTAGACGGAGAAACAATTCCCGAAGCTTGGGAGCGACTGCAAGAGTATATTGCAGCCTGCCCCCACCATGGTGTGGAAGATTGGCTGATTACCCAGAACTTCTTCCACAGCCTGAGCCGACGATCGCAAGAGAGGTTGGATCCAGCCGCAGGAGGAGCTTTCCTCTCGTTGGATGTAGACGCAGCGAAGGCGCTAATCGAGAAAATATCCACTCACTAGAGCTGGATAGGAGAAAGACAAGCTCCCCGCAAGGGAGTACATCAAATTGACTCCGTTGATATGCTGGCCGCTAAGATGGACCTTCTCTTGAAGAAGATGGAATCTCCTGGCAAGGAGATGAATCAGATCATGGAGGAGAGAATCACGTGTGAAACGTGTGGAGAAGCAGGACACTCGGGCGACACTTGCCCGACGACACAAGAAGAAGCCTATTTCATTGGAAATAACAACAATTCAGGCTTCCGTCCTCAACAAGGTTGGAATTCCAAGCCCAATTTCCCCTTCGGCCAACAGCAAGGTAATGGCTCTAACAACGGTTTTCAACCGTCGCTAAAGGACATCTGGTATGGCCAAAAACAAATTAATGATAGCATTAGCAAGAAATTTCTTGCTAATGATAAATTTATGGAGTCGATAGCCTCCCAGATAGAAGCTTTTAATTCTGTCATTAAAAACCAGCTGATCTTCAATAAAATGATTGAAACTCAAGTGGCTCAGCTGGCTGCATCCTGTCCTAACCCAAATGCAGGAAAGTTACCCGGGCAACCGGAGGTTCCTTTCAAGGAAAATGTTAGTGCGGTAACCACGCGGACTGGCAAGTCCACGCGGGATCCACACAATCCATAGGATGCAGGTACCCGACAGAAGGAAGCTAGCCAAGCCGAGGCGGCCGCCGAAGAGGAAGACGACGAGGAAACCACCCCTGTCTCAAAGGAGGGGAACGAGGCACCACAAGCCTCAAGCTACAGCCGAGATCCCACTTTCCTCCCGTTCCCAGAACGGAGGAGAAGACCCGTGGCCGACGAACAATTCGACAAGTTCGTCGAGGTAATCAAGAAGGTATACATCAACATACCATTACTTGATGCTTTGCAGGTCCCGACATATGCCAAGTACATCAAGGATATACTTAGCAACAAGCAGACTTTACCCACAAGGGAGATGGTACAGCTGACCGAGGAATGTAGCTCTGCTATACTCGGGCCCCACCTCAAGAAGAAAGATCCTGGCTGCCCCACAATATCATGCTCAATTGGAGGCCATGACTTCGACAACGCCCTATGTGACTTGGGGGCGAGCGTCAGCGTAATGCCCAAGGTAGTCTTCGACCACCTTAAACATATATCGCTTGTCTCTACACCCATGTGTTTGCAGCTAGCGGATCAATCGATCCGCTACCCCCATGGAGTCGCAGAAAATGTTCCGGTCAAGATCAGGGATTTCTTCATCCCTGTGGATTTCATCATCCTAGATATGGAAGCCGGAGCAACGAACTCTCTCATCCTTGGGAGACCGTTCTTAAGTACTGCGAATGCAAACATTGACGTGGGACGTGGGACCATTCAACTGAGGATTAACGGAGGGACCGAGAGTTTCTCTTTCCGTCCTAAGGAGATCCCCCATCAAGTCAATATGGTCGAAGAAGTCATGCCCCGGAAGTCCAAGATGCCGAGCGTAGAAATGCTCATGAAGATGGTGGAAGCCTTCGCCGCCAAAGAAAAGAAGAGGCATGATCGCTATCATGCACGGCGAAGGATATCGAGAACCAAAGCGCTAGAGGAGCAAGCAAAGCGCGATAAGGAGGTTGAATCCAAGTCCCGTCCCGTCCGAAAGGAATGGCGGGTAAAAGCAGTCCCGAACAAGGATTCGGAGAGTTCCGATCAGGACGAAAAACTCGAGCCCTCGCCATAAGGTATATGGTACGTATCTTTGCATTGCATATAGAATAGGTTTTTCATTTCAATTCTTTTCATTCAGCACAGCATGTTTAATTTTCGAAGCTTGCATTCATATTTCATTTGTGCATTAAGTAGCATATAAAAAAAACAAAAAAAATTTTCGGCCAAACTTCAGGCCGGCCGGCCCCACCTAGGCCGGCCGGACCCACTTGTTATTTCCAATGGCCAGATCACAGCAAGCAAGGAACAAGAACATGTGGGAGGACACGACACGAGAGGATGGAGAAAATTGGACACAACCCCAGGCCGAACGGCCCCAGGCAGGCCGGCCGGCCTCATGCCACCGTTGCTGTCCCATCCTCACCTACCGGAGCACCATGCACAGGACCGCGACCACCGACGCACAGGATGGGCACGACCGGCGCCATGCGCAGGCCGATCGGCCTGCCTCAGGCCGGCCGGCCTCCCCCTGCTGCGCCTCTATAAAAGCCGGTGTCCAGCTCAGAAGGAAGACGCCCCAAGCACAGGTATGTGTGCATCCTGAGCGTTTCCCTTCTCCCTCGCTTGAATTTCGAAAATCTCTAAGTAAGGTTAGAGTTCAAACCACAAGAAAATTCTGCTGAAATCCATTCTTGAATTCTTGTGAGAACAAACCCCTGCCGGTTGAACGAGAACATTTGTGGTGGTTCTTACCCCACAAGAACGACTAACCGAGTTGTGGTGATTAATCTCCCACAAGAACGCCTAACCTCTGACTGGCTAACCCCTGATTTCCTTCGGGTATTGTGAGACTAACCTTTTGCAGGAATCATGTGGATTAAGGCACGTCAGACGGCACGCGGAGTCGTGACCAAGCTCACCTCTTCGAGCTCTCGCCGCTCTCAGGGATCATCTACTTCCCGGGACACTATGTCTGTCGACTCAACTCGACAAGACACAGAGTCTCAGGAAGAGGAGGTGCCTAGGAACAGGCTCCGCATCCGGATCTTGACTCGGGTCGAGCACATCATTGCTCGGACCGAAGAAGAGAGAACGGTGCTGGACCAGCTCCAGAGCCGCTACTACACACACGCCAAGTACTTCGACCCCATGCTGCTGATCAAGACCGGTCTCAGAGGAGACATGGAACGGGCTTTCAACAATGCCGGACGGCAAAACTTCTACCCCGTCCCGGAAATAGGTTCGCACTTTCTTACTATGGAGTTTTTGATGAGTTTGAAAATCGAAGTTCGTCCCAACGAGACAAACATTTGCTTTCGGTTTTTCAATGAGGATTTTATCTTGACCCCGAAGCAACTCAGTGAGGCTCTTGGTTTCAACAAGAGATGCATCATTGATGCCAACCTGTTGGTGACTAACCACCGGTACAACCGTGCCGCATGGTGGGATAGCATCACAGGCGAGCCATCCTCGGGGAAAAATAGCATCACTGCCATCCAAAACCCCACTCTTCGTTTCCTGGCGAAGTGGATCGCTATGGTGGTCCACCCACGTGCTGATTTGCGTCTTTGCCTCTTGCCTGATTTAGAGTGCCTCTATGCCATGGTCAAGAAAATTCGTTTCTCACCGGTCATGAGCATGCTTGATAACTGGCAGAGGTTAGTCACTGGCCAAGCCACAATTGACATAACCTCGCTAGTCACCCGCATTGCCACCCATGTTGGTGCTTTGCAGGGCGCTCAAGTCACTTTCCTTCCCGCTACACAAGAGTATCAGTCTTGCATTGGTTTAGACCATTTTATCCAGGGTCACTTGGTGCGCGAGGGCCCTGGCCATACTCTTTTCATGTGTTATCCTGGTTTCATCGACGAAGTCGAGCTTCCATGCCCAGCTTTGTCACTGAGATCAGCGAGAAGTCTAACCATGCAGCTTAGAAGGAGGGAACCCGCTCGCCACAGTGTTGCAGGCCTTACAACACGTGGCAGGCGAGCCAGGCATGACAGTGAAGCCGGAACTTCTACCGCACCACAGCCCGAGTACCGCTACCAGCAGCAGCCCGAGTACGACTACCAGCAGCCGACGGAGAACCCCACTGCCAACATGAACTTTGAGGAGGCATTCGACTACCACCAAGGAACGGCAGGATACGGCCCGCAGGTCGGACCATCCGCCTCCGCCAGGTATGACTACGAGAACCCGGTCTCCCGGGGGATCGCTGATCTTAATACCAGGCTGGAGACGATGACGCTGCAACAACAGCAACTCAGAGATGAAGTTGCACACAACACTGATCTCACGCAGCAGAACTAGGGGATGACCACATCCCTCCAGACCGACATTCACGGCTTCTTCGACTACATGCACTACGACCCCAACCAGTATTACCAGTGAGCTTCATCGAAGCTTGGGGGAGTCTCAGGTATGATCAAAAGCCGTTGCTGTTGCCCTGCCTTGCCGTTTGCCTTGCCGTTGCCTTGCCTTTGCCTTGCCTTGCTATGATAAAATAAAATGCATAAAAAAATAATAATAAAAACATAATAAATAAAATAAAAGCTCCAAATGATGTCTTTATGTATGGAACTATGGTTGAGAACCTCTGGAATGATGAAAAGTTGCTCTGCCCTCTAAGTGCCTCGTGCTTAATCCTTTACTCTTGAGTATTTGAGTTCGTTGGCATTTAAGGATCCGCCATGATAAAACTGTGGGAGCAAGAGCACTTGTTCATTGTTTAAGTTATTGTGAGTTTTGATATGGTTTGTTTCGAGGTATAACTGCATGCTTAGTAAGGAACCTCTCGGAAGTTTTTATAAAATGTTACATGGTGAATCTTCCTCGATGGTTTAAAATGTCCTATCCAGAGCCTAAACAGTTATACATTTGTTGAACTACCATATGCTATCTTGAGTTGCTTTGAGTCTTGTCGAATGGTGAAGTCCGCTTGCAGAAGGCACTTGACATTTACCGGTCTTCCCATCCACCTCAGCCTCAAAATGTCCGACTAGTCAAAGTCCCGCTCCGGGGTTGACGTCCACCGTCGATGACATACACTCACCTCATCATAAAGCTCACCCCAAAGGTCCTCAATTACTCCATACAAAGCTGAATTCCTCTCTGTTACCAAAGTAAGAGAAGAGATGTATTCGAAAAAAAATGGAGACAAATGCTCCATCTGAAAAAAAAGAGAGAGAAGAAGCATCTCAAAAATATGAGAGAGAGAAATAAAATAAGGAGTCCAAAGACCTTTGAGCATCACACCTTCTCCCTCTCCATTTGAAACCCCATTCCAAAGACCGGAATTTGACGAGTGTCATCGCTCGCGGACCACTCTTCGACTCGACAACAGAAGTAACCAAGGTATGCCACTCTTACCCTACCTACAACTCCACTTCAGCCTTAGTGTAGGGAAAAATTGGTCAATCCCGACCAAGAGTGAGGATTAAACACCTTGAGTGACTCGAGAGTACCATCGGGGAATGAGTAAACCATCTTTTGAAAAATTCATATCTCCGAGATGGAACCTGAAAAGTTGCAGGAAATACTTTAGAGATGACCGTTCAAGCTCTCAATAGCCCAAAACGTGAACCGCTGCAGCCCCACGTGGAACCATGGTATGAGTTCTCTTTTATGCGAACTTATTCAAGTGATTCGTTGAGTTTTGGTTTAAGCACAAGGTACTTTAAGAGTATACACATTGAAGCAACTCCTGACCTACCGAACCTAGAGTTTTAGCCTTGCTCGAGGACGAGCAAGAGTCTAAGCTTGGGGGCGTGTTGACGGCCATTATAACCTCGTAGTGACCGTCAACATTTCGGTAAAATGAGGATGATCATACCATACTCCATGCATAAAAGTATTTTTACTGACAAATTCCACAAGTTTTGGATGAGTTGTGCTTGCAGGATAAACCAGGAGAAACAAGGGCCAAACCTGGCACAAGGCCAGGCCGGCCGGCCTAGCCCAGGCCGACCGGCCTCCCCTGGCCAGGTCTAGCCACGTCATTGATCCACAAGCCATGCCAAGTGCCCAGGATGATCAAGCACCGTGCAAACAACGTCGGTTTGATCCAAGGACCCGGAAGGCCTAGAGGTGAAAGCACATGGATTGAAGGGCCCACATCCTAGGATTCTCGGACAAGCTTCAACTAAACGCAACTGTTACCGACCTTGGGAGAGCATCAGGACCGTTCATGCAGAGGACGGTGCCAAGTGGCACCAGGGCCAGGCCGGCCAGCCTAGCCCAGGCCGACCGGCCTCCCTCTGTGGCCGCCATGTCTCCTCCTTCGCGTGAAGCCTAAGCAGACCCTTGGCATGCTAATGACGCTGACATCCACCCCCTGGAGGCTATAAAAGGCAGCTCATTCACCTTGGGAAGACACACACCACATATCTCAAGTCTTTACTTGAAGGGAGCTCTAGTATCTTTTTCATTTCTTAGATTAGGATTAGAGTTGGGAGTAGAGTCGAGTCGAGCTTAGCTCGGATCTTCGGAGTCTTCGGAGTTCTGGTAAAGCTCTTGTATCCTTTCCTTCTTTTGAAGAGTTTATTTATATAATTACTTTCTTATTTCAGAGCTTAAGTTATCTTTTATATTTCCCTCTTGCTCTTCTTTTAGAGTAAAGATCTTGCTCGCTTTAGAGCAAAGTCCTATCCCCTTTAGTTTTAGTGTAGAGTTTAGTTTAGCTCTACCGGGCTTTATCTCGTGGGTTTGCTCGCCTTGACCGGGCCGTAAGACGCCTTAGGGAAGACGGGGATTTCTCTTGACAGGCCTCAAGAGAAATCTTAATCATCGAGTGCAGACGTGGTGTCTGGCTTGTTGATTAACTAGGAAGTGTGTTGCACCCCACGGAACTGCAGTGGTAGGCGGCAGGTGGTGATAGCCCTGTCCATCCTTCGTAGTCCACCACGTTCGGGTGTACTCATAACAGTAGTGCTGAGCCCGGAGAACCCCCTCTCTCACCCCGTTCTGAGGTTCTCCCGTTCTAGCCGTTGAAGCGAGCTCTGTTCCCGGTATCTAAGCTAGGGTCTAGGCTAAGGCTAGAGTGCCTTTTGCTCTGAGTTAAAAAGAGTCTAGGTCCGGTCTCTCCCAACGTCTTTCCTTTTCTTTAGGAATAGGTGCTCCATGTGTCACTGGTCTTTCAGACCTTCTATCCGGTCATTAACTTGACCATTATCCACCCAAACCTAGAGTTTGTGCCCCTGGGTTTGTGGCTTGATATTTCTGGTAAGATATATCATTTCATTCTTCAATACACTTTAACCATCTGCTTCCCTGCGGAAATATAAATACGATACCCTGGGGTTACACCCAAGGTGAAGTGCTACAATGAGATATATTCTGTGCGCTTGCAGAATTAATTTTGCATACAACGACATATATCTACGCGCTCTTGAGCGTTGCTAAAACGTGACGCTAAGGAGTGCCAACACCTATCCTGTTTGATTCTCTTGTGTGTCACACTACCCTGCTATTATCCTTACCCTTGTTGAGCTTTGGTCTACATATCAAGATACAACCAGTAAGCATAGTGAACCCTCTTGACCAACCTGCCTTCCTTTGGGAAATACGATACCTTTGGGAATACTCATGGGTGAAGTGCTACAATGGTACATCTGTGCACTTGCGGGCTCATTCGCATTCGTTACAATGTCACCAGGCATCTTCTTGCAGCATCTGCAGATACACCAATCAGGTAGCGACGTTATGAAATGCCAACACCATGATGTTGAACCGATTGAATAGGTGAATGGACTTCTCACTTTTGACTCACTAGAGTCCCTTCTTGAGAAGGATGCTGAAGAGTTCACAGACGAAGAGGATGAACCTACCAAACCAAAAGACATATCCAAGTTTGAAACTCCTCCTAGACCTCCAATCGAGTTAAAACTATTGCCCACAGGTCTCCGTCATGCCTTCCTTCACGATGATACCGAGTCTCCCATAATCATTTGTGACAAACTTTCAGATGAGGAATCTGAGAGACTCATCGCCGTCCTAAAGAATCATCAAACTATTATTGGATACTCTCTCCAAGATCTCAAGGGAATAAGCCCAACTCTTTGTACCCATCGCATTCTCATAGATTCTGAAATCCCACCTTCTAGGGAACCTCAAAGGAGGTTGAACAATGCGATGAGGGACGTCATTAAGAAGGAGGTCCTGAACCTCCTACATGCCAGGATCATATAACCTGTGCTGTATAATGAGTGGGTTAGTCCTGTTCAGGTAGTGCCTAAAAACAGGGGGATGACGGTCGTTCCCAACGAGAACGGTGAGGCCATTGCCAAGCGTCTCCCTACAAAGTGGAGGATGTGCATTGACTATAGGAAGCTTAACAAGGCTATGAAGAAGGATCATTTCCCGCTGCCCTCCATTGATAAAATATTGGAACGGCTTGCAAAGCATCCCTTCTTCTGTTTCCTTGATGGGTATTCCGGCTATCACAAAATCCCTATCCATCCCGATGACTAGAGCAAGACCACCTTCACATGCCCCTATGGAACGTATGCTTATTGTAGGATGTCGCTCGGGCTGTGTAATGCACTCGCATCGTTCCAAAGGTGCATGATGCCTATCTTCTTAGACATGATTGAGGAAATCATGAAAGTTTTCATGGATGACTTCTCTGTCTATGGAGGAATGGTTGATCATTGTCTTGAGAACCTAGACAAGATCTTGTAACGAACTCGTGATAAATACCTGATACTAAATTGGGAAAAATGCCACTTCATGGTCCTTGAGGGCATCGTCTTAGGACACCTTGTTTCTGAACAAGGAATAGAGATGGATAGAACTAAGATTGAAGTCATAGAAAAGCATCCACTTTCCATCAATGTGGGAATCCATAGCTTTCTAGGCCATGCGAGGTTCTATCACTGTTTCATGAAAGATTTATCTCAAATCGCTAGAGGGCCTCTTAGCTAAGGATGCACCCTTTGACTTCAATGATGAGTGTCAGACCTACGGACCGGCAATCCACCTAGGGGTACCTAGATGGTAGATTTATCAGTGGAGGTGATCGCGAGGCTAGGGAGCTCGAGGTAACACAAGACAAGGGGATTTATGCAGGTTTGGGCCACCCGAAGGTACAATACCCTACGTCCTGTGCTCGATGGCGTGTCTGTTATCTTCCTGGCAAAGCTCGGTGAGCAATGACGGATTTGGTGGCTACAATGATGAGGATGATTCAGATGTGGGATGCGATGAGATGAGATGCCCTCGGGGGGTTGACCTAGTCTGCCTTATATAGGGGGGACCTAGGGTTACAAGTCAGTTAGGATCTAGTCCTATCAGTTTATAACAAGGAAACTGTTGGTGTTTTGATCACCGGCTAGTAAATTTCTTGGTTTGCGTGTGAGGATTCAATTGGTTTGTGAGTCAGACACAAGGAAGTATACTGGTTTAGGCAACATGCCCTACATCCAGTTCAGTCAGCTCGTGTTGCTCACAATGTTTGCAGTAGGGGTTACAAACAGGCGAGAGAGAGCTAGGCTCCCAAGTCTCTGGTGTTTGTGCGAGTGTATGGCGAGATGTGAGTAGAATGAGTTGAAGTGAAGTCGAACCCCTTCTCAGGGGGACCGCCTCCACTTTAATAGTTCAAGGAGAGGACGGTGTTACACAAGGGTCAGGAGAGAAGAAGGAGGCGGAGAATGAGGGAAAAGGAGTCTGTCCGACCCTCTTTTCCCCTCATCGTGGGTCCCGCTGGCTACTTTAGCTGACATTGGGGGGATGGTATGCTGCACCGGTCACTGTTGACTGATGATTGAACAATTCTGTCCCTGTTGCTGCACTGTGGCTACAGGGGTCCAAAACAGTGGTCATACGGTGTTGGCTGCTAGCTGTTGTCCATCGGATCGCCTCGATGGTCAATGATTGCATATTTACGGGCGGTGCCGTGGAGTTGTTGGCACAGTGCCCGCCTGGCACTGCACGACACGCCCACCACCGCCCATCATGACGCCGCCTAACGCGGCTGTCTGCCAAGGCGTGGCGGACACGACTTTGGTTGCTGTAGCTTTGACTTCTTTGGCCCAACCACTCCCGGGCCCACTCAGAGAGGTCATGCAAGGCGGGAGTGGTTGGGCTCACGTGGTGCACTCCTGACCCTATCAGGGGGAGGGGGGTCCTGTGAGGCGGAGGATGAGCATGCCACACGGCGCGCTTCCGACCCCGTCGGGGGGTCGGGCGAGGTGGAGAAGGAGCGCAGTTCGTGACGCGCCTCCGACCCTGTCAGAGGGTCGGGTGAGGCAGAGATGCTTCGGAGATATGCGGTGCGCCCCCACCCCCATCGGGGGGTCGGGCGAGGCGGAGAGTTAGCCGCACGATGCAATAGAGGTAATTAATCCCTGCCGTTGGGTGTCCCTAATACTGACACCGATAGCCCCCGAGCCTCTGGGCGAGCACTTGGGCCCAGTCAGAGGGTCTATCATCGCGTGTTTGCAGCTGTCCTGGCCTCGGGTGCACACGAGCGCACCCGATGGGTCTAGCCCCCGAGCTTCTAGGGGAGTAGTAGACTCGTCTAGAAGGTTTTCGTTTGACCGTAGCGTACTGGCTGCCAATTTGTGAGTGTGCGCGAGCGCACCCACTGTTGGCGGTCGATATCTATGACTTTTACCGCCAACATTTCTCCGGATTTCATGCTCATATAGTGATAATCATGCTAATATCATTTATACTAATGAGTTCCACAAGTTTTGTGCAATTTGTGAGCGAAGGAGCAAACTGGAAAAATGGGAGGCCATTTGGGCTTAGGGCCAGGCCGGCCGGCCTAGCCTAGGCCGGCCGGCCCACTTTTTCCTCTTTTGGCCACGGCGTTGATCCACAAGTTTACTAATGTATCAAGGATGATCATGAGCCGTGCAATTGATGTCGGTTTGATCAATGGACCCGGAAGGCCTAGGGTGGGATAAACATGGATTGAAGGGCCCACAACCTAGGATTCTTGGACAGCTTCAACCGAAAGCAACAACTACCGACTTTAGGATATCATCCAGGCCGTCCTTGCAAAAGTCGGTGCCACATGGCACCAGGGCCAGGCCGGCCGGCCTCCCACCGTGGCCTCTACGCTTCCTCTTTCGCGTGGAAGCTAAGCAAGTAGTTGGCGTCACCCCTAAGCAGGATTTCACCCCTAGAGGGCTATAAAAGGCGCCCTTCACCTCCACACAACACACCATCCATTGGAGAGAAGAGAAGGCTCAAGATGTAGTCCACTATTATCTTAGAGTTGAGTAGAGTAGAGAGAGAGTGGGTGAGTTGCTCGGGTGACAGCCGAGCTTTGTAGAGAGAGTCCGGGATTTTTTCCTCGGTCTCGTCTCAACATTTCCGCCCCCGAGGAATAAAGCTTCAGAGATATCTTCAGTAAGTTCCTCGGTCTCTTGCCTTAGTATCTCGTTAGTTTACTCTTTACTTTCAGCAATTTATCTTGGCTATATTTGATCTGCGGGTACCTGAGTCTGCACGAGTGACAGCGACTCTTGTTTGGGGTTTCCTCTATAGCCCTTCGCGTTGGGTGGAGGTCAGTGGCTGAAAGCTTAGGCGTGGTGCCTGTGCTGGCTAGTCACCTCAGGTTGTGTTGCACCCCACGGAACTGCAGTGGTAGGCGGCAGGTGGTGACAACCCTGTCCGTCCTTTGTACTCCACCACGTTCGGGTGTACTCATAACAGTAGTGCTGAGCCCGGAAGAACCCCTCTCTCACCCCGTTCTGAGTTCTTCCCGTTCTAGCCGTCGAAGCAGATCATGTTAGATTATGATAGGTTGTCTGGGGTAACGAGTGGCTAACTAAGGTTAAGCTCTCTACACCCTTTACCCTTTCCTCCCCTGGTGGGTCCGGTTAAGATATTCCTAGGCTAGTCGCGTCTACCGTTCCTTGGATTTGACATCCAGGTTTCTACTCCCCTGGTGAAAGGCTACAATGTACTCCGTGCGCTTGCGGATTTAGTTAGGCTAAGGAGTGCCAACAAGCTTTTTTGGCGCCGTTGCCGGGGAACGGTAGCAACACTAGTGTAGGATCTTTTTAGCCATACACTTTATCCCCATAACCATCTACCACATGGAGTTTTCTCCTAGTTATCTGGCGGTTCCATTTCGCGAGTGTTTGGAATTGCCACCATCCTTCCACCCCGTTATCTGATGGCTTCGTGATCCGCCCCAATCTCGTTGCCATCGTTTGTTCACACTCCTTGCAATAGATGAGGAGAACTGCTCTCCTAACATTCCCGGGATGAACCAAGACGGAACACTTCCTGTTTTTCTCGAGGACAATGACAGGGATGTTTTCAGTTCAAAATATTCCTCGAGCCTGATATCCCGGAACTCGAATTGATGGACTACTATGAGTATCCGAGTTACAACCATAGTCCATGGTCATGGCCGGACCTAAAATGTGCCATTATCTTAGTATAGGTTTGGGTGCTGCAATTTCCCTTTTCATTTTGTTTTCCCGATATTTATTTTCCAACAGCACCCCCATATTTCCCTTTTGAATAAAATGTTGCTTTGTTCCTGCCATGCTTTTGGTGGTTGCTGCACACTTGTGTGCCAACCACACCCCTGCCCTAACTCTACACTAAGTGCGCAGAAAACAGGACGAGCAACACATCGACGAGCAGTCTTCACCCGTGCCCAAATAACCACATGGCAGCCATCTGCTGAGATTCAACTACGCACGGAGGTTTGAAACCCTTTCTCCATTTCCTTTCTTGGTTTTAATTCAAATGCGAGCATGAGTTCACGACAATTAAAATTTGAATGAAACACCTAGAAAGAGATGAAAATCCTACTTGTTTATCAAAGGTGCATAAGCTTTATTTCTTTGCAAGTACCTATGTGCCTTTGGAACTTTACGATAGGATCACTTGATCTTTCGCTTATTGACTCTTACGATATAATGACATGAGAGGCTTGTTCTTTTCTAATTCAAAGTCTTGGAGAATTTCATTTTAAAAATAAAAAAAATATAACAAAAAAAAATGAGGCAACTCTCATTCATGCTCAACTTTGCCAAGTCCCATCCAGAGCCATATCATGCATGACACAGTTTTGAAACTCCACATAGCTATCTTTACATTTTTGAGCTTGATCAAACATCGTGCCTTATGAGACATGCATGTTCTTCCATGCACTTTGGTCATTCACGTACATGAAGAGTCGGTCGGATTTATCGCATATGCTCCGACCGTCACTAAGAGAAAACAACAGGTCGAATCAGCGAAAATCACATGAGTCGATTGATCCGACCGTACATGAAACGGGTCGGTCGGATTGATCGCATATGCTCCGACCGTTGTTGAGAGAAAACAACAGGTCGATTGATCCGACCAGTACAAGTACCACCGATCAGATCAATAGGTCAACACTAGAGTTACTGACCTTACTTTTCTCTCATAGCGATCGGATCATCCGACCGAGAGTCGATCGGAGCATCTAATCAAAATACCGAGCTTCTACCAGAGAGTTTACAAAGCTGCGCAAAGTATCGGTCGATTCATTCGACCAAGCCAAGGAAAGTCGATCAGATCAATGGACCGACTCAGTGAAAACGGTCAACTCGAGAACGAATCTCCCAAACGGCTTGGAGTTTTGAGACAAGATTTTGGGTGGATGATATACACCTCAAGGAGAGGCTATGCCCCAAAAATCTCGGCCTCAAACCTCCTAGAACTCTGGGAATTTCAGATCTAGCGAATAACACACCCTCCACAAGTTCATCCCAAAATCTTCAAATGTAGGACGAACCCCGGCGTTTGGGTGCAAGAGATCACCAAGAAAAGAGGCACAAGGCACTCATGTGTGATTCCCCTAAAGAAATCTGAGAGGAAACGGCCTAGAAATTGAAGAACGAAAATCCCCCAAAAATAGCTCCGAAAATAGCTCCGAAAATAGGAAAAAGAAAAGGAGCTCGTGGATTCAAATCATGGCACAAAGATGAGCAGCACAAACTCAATCAACCAACCATGAATTCACCTATACAAACTAGGAATGATTCGAAGTAGTTCTAGGTGGAAGGGATGAAAGGGAAACTGCAAGTCCCAAGGAAAACCAAAGAGATAACTAGAGAGATGGCAGCCACCAACCCCTAGGGGGCCTATTAGTAGTCCAAGTGGTGGTGCTCTAAAGACTAAACTACCCCTAAGTGATACATACCCCTCAGGGGCAAATTTGACATTTGGTTTCAGATATTTTCTGGCTGGGACACCTTCCACCGCAAGCTAGCTTCCCTCCGATGCAAGCCTTGCGGTCACGCCGCGTGTCCTCCGGATCGAAGCTCCTCGACGCCGAACTTGGGCTGGCCCAGGGGGAGGCGGTTAAACCGCCCCTGGCTGGTCACCTCAGCCCAGCTGCCCATCTTCGCCACGTCCAGTCCTCATCCTTGGTTTTGAGGCCCAAACCAAGGGAAACCGTCCACCGATGATTTTGTGGCCAAATCATCAAACCCCGCGTGCAAGCTTCGGTTGTGAGCCGCTACCTTGCACCGGCTTCTCGTCTGCGTACGAGCTTCGGTTGTGAGCCGCTACCTCGCACCGGAACCACGTCCCCTCGCTCGTTCTTGCCACCATGTGAACCGCACTTGATCCATCTGGCCACCGGGTCCCTCGAACCAAGCCTACTTGTCTCTCCGCTCCTCGGAGGCCGCCATGGCTAAGACCTTTCGCGCCTGTTCTTCACCTGCACCAATGCAATCAAGCCGCATTCTACACCTGCAATACTTGAGCCAAGGGAAACGTCAGTCCACACCACGTTGTCAATCACTCATCACACCAGGAAGCAACCATCCACCGGTCCTCGGACACACCGGGTCCTCAATCTCCCCCTTGATGAGTGCATTGACAACACACACATAGTAACCAATGATAATAAAAGAAAAGGATAAGAAATCGAAAACCAATCGCTCAAGCAAGTGACCAAAAGTAAGAACAGGCCAAATCAAAGTCACACACAAGAGAAAAACTCAGAAAATGCCGACCCTTCCATAGGAAGCGAAAAAGGGCTCAACACCATCGGCAAAAGAGCAAAAGCACAAAGCACAAATCTTCAAATCTCAAAATCTCCAATTCACTTTTCAGAACACTCAAAGCACTCCCCCTGCAAAGATGCAACTCCCCTGAACAAGTGAACTTGTGCGTGCGAGAAACACTCGAAAAAGCTCAAACTCTCACAAAACTTTCAAAATCTTTTCCAGAAATTCTTCAGAAATTCTCCCCCTTTTCAAATGCTCCAGAAATTTCCCCCTTGTTGACAATGCACAAATCAAGGCAAAAATGTACAAAATGCAACTACAAGCTTCTCAAATATATAATGAGCAATACAAAGTGCCACAAGTTAGAGAAGAGGCAAACTAGATAGTTCATCATGTCACACGGGCATTGCCATCAAGAAGGTGAAGACATAGAGCCAATTGACAAAGCCATGATCAAGTTGTTCAAATTTATCAAAAAAAGTCACCACATGAGCAATGTCCTAAACATGGATCATTCAAGCACAAATGAACTTCATCTCACCAAGATTATGAAAGGGCAAGCATTCTTGACAAAAGATCATTACAAACGCCCAAATTCTATCTCATGTCATGTCAAAGCACGGAGCCATGTGTTCACTTCTCAAGGGAGACTTCTCCGGCAAACAACATGCAACCGCTTAGCACCCATGTGTGCAAGTGTGTGCAATGGTGAAAGCATAGAGACATGAGCTTATATTTCTTCAAATGTATGTTTTCCTTATCTTTCTTCTTTCATGCATAAACATCTCATTTTTCAAGTTTTTCGAATTAAGCATGGTACATGAAATGTCTTTGCGACAAAAAGAAGCTTATGCTCCTCCACAAGATAAAGCATGGGCTAAACATTCACAATGAGAAAGGTCTTTGACCCAATTGAAAAGAACATCAAATTCTAGCATGATCTTAAGCAAGATATAGCCATTTCGGCTCAAACAAGACATGCAAAGGCATTTACTCATGGGTGAAAGAGTTCAAGTTCAGTTTGTCATTTTAATTCAAAAGGAGACTATCTCAAAAGAATATATCAAAACCATCAAGAGCATAGCCATCCATACAATCAATCCCTAGCCAGCCTGCCTAAACTCTAAAATGTAGCAGGTTGTAGCAATCACTGCATATAGGAGAAGCTCATCCTAAGATATGATACAAATGCAACATGATAAAACACAAAATGCAAAGATGAAAGCTATACGTCAAGATACAAAAGATGAAATCAAGATACAAAAATGCAAAAAGTGTACATCAAGATACAAAGATGGTACAATAGTATACATATGCTACAAGAGAAGCCTCCAAAACTCAGCTCAGAAAAACACACACACACCAAGTTCTCCTCGCAAGCGGGTGAAGGTAACTTGGTCAAGTGGCTTAGTGAAAATGTCTGCGAGCTGGTTTTGGGTAGAAACATGGGCAAGCTCAATATCTCCTTTCTCCACATGATCTCTCAGGAAATGGTACCTCACTTCTATGTGTTTGGTTTTGGAGTGAAGCACGGGATTTTTGGCTACGCTTATGGCACTGGTGCTATCACAAAGAAGTGGAACATGGGACATGTCTAAACCAAAGTCTCTCAAAGTGTAGGTGATCCAAAGCAGCTGAGAACAACAACTAGCGGCAGCAACATACTCGGCTTCTGTGGTGGATTGGGCTACACTGGACTGCTTGCGAGAAGACCAAGACACAAGGGACGAACCAAGAAACTGACACTGACCAGAAGTAGACTTGCGATCAACATGACACCCAGCAAAATCCGCATCAGAAAAACCATAGAGTGCAAGTGTGGAATCAGCAGAATACCAAAGACCCAACTCAGGAGTGTACTTGAGATACCTGAAAATCCTCTTGACGGCCTGCCGATGTGAAGTCCTCGGTGAAGCCTGAAAGCGAGCGCACAGACACACGCTGAACTGTATGTCTGGCCTCGTCGCCGTCAAGTAGAGGAGGGAGCCGATCATGCTCTGGTACTCCTTCTGGTCCACTGGTTCTCCGTCCTCATCCGCATCCAAAGCTGTAGTCGTACTCATTGGTGTAGTCATCGGCTTGGAGTCGCTCATGTCAAACTTCTTGAGAATGTCCTTGGTGTACTTGCTTTGGTGCACGAACGTCCCACCCTTGGTTTGCTTGATCTGTAGCCTGAGAAAGAACTGCAACTCTCCCATCATCGACATCTCAAATTCCCTGCTCATATCCTCTGCAAACTTGGCAACAAGACTGTGAGAAGAGCCACCAAAAATGATATCATCCACATAAATCTGAACGATTAAGAGATCATTGCCATATCTCAACAAGAAGAGCGTCTTGTCAACCTTCCCCATCACAAATCCCTTGCTAAGCAAGAACCCCCTCAACCTGCCATATCACGCTCTGGGTGCTTGCTTTAGGCCATATAAAGCTCGGTGGAGTTTGTACACTCGGTGTGGGTATCTCTCACTCTCAAAACCTAGGGGCTGCCTCACATACACTTCTTCCTCGATCACCCCATTCAGAAAGGCACTCTTCACGTCCATTTGGTACAATTTGAATCCTTTAGCAACAGAGAATGCTAGAAGATTTCGAATTGCCTCCAAACGGACAACAGGAGCAAAGGTCTCCTCATAATCTATCCCCTCCTGCTGCGAAAACCCCTGAGCAACCAACCTCGCTTTGTTTCTCACTATCTCACCACCCTCATCCCTCTTGTTTTTGAACACCCACTTGGTTCCTATAGGATGGCAATTTGGAGGTGGTTCTACTAACTCCCACACCTGGTTTCTCTCAAAATTTTCAAGCTCTTCATGCATGGCATTGACCCAATCAGAATCAGATAAAGCGTGTCCAACATTTTTGGGCTCGAAAGACGCAACAAAAGCAGAATGAGCGAAATGAGATATGTTCTGTGACCTCAACCGTGTAGTGCGTTCATCCAAGTTTCCGATGATCTTCGAAGGTGGATGATCCCTCTGTACCAGCCGGGGAGCTTCTCGCCTCGAGATTGCCTCCCCCTCAACATCAGCTTCCACTTGAACTCGATCATGTGTGCGACTCGACGAAGGTGTAGCAGAAGGGCCGTCGTCGAACGTCGTTGTAGTAGTGGAAGTAGAAGGTACAAGCTCTTTGTTGGCGGTCGATATCTATGACTTTTACCGCCAACATTTCTCCGGATTTCATGCTCATATAGTGATAATCATGCTAATATCATTTATACTAATGAGTTCCACAAGTTTTGTGCAATTTGTGAGCGAAGGAACAAACAGGAAAAACAGGAGGCCAAACTGGCACAGGGCCAAGCCGGCCGGCCTAGCCCAGGCCGGCCGGCCCCCTTCTGGCTCTTTTGGCCACGGCGTTGATCCACAAGTCTACTAATGTATCAAGGATGATCATGAGCCATGCAATTGATGTTGGTTTGATCAATGAACCCGGAAGGCCTAGGGTGGGATAAACATGGATTGAAGGGCCCACAACCTAGGATTCTTGGACAGCTTCAACCGAATGCAACAACTACCGACTTTAGGACATCATCCAGGCCATCCCTGCAAAAGTCGGTGCCACTTGGCACCAGGGCCAGGCCGGCCGGCCTACACCAGGCCGGCCGGCCTCCCACCATGGCCTCTACGCTTCCTCTTTCGCGTGGAAGCTAAGCAAGTAGTTGGCGTCACCCCTAAGCAGGATTTCACCCCTGGAAGGCTATAAAAGGCGCCCTTCACCTCCACACAAGACACCATCCATTGGAGAGAAGAGAAGGCTCAAGATGTAGTCCACTATTATCTTAGAGTTGAGTAGAGTAGAGAGAGAGTGGGTGAGTTGCTCGGGTGACAGCCGAGCTTTGTAGAGAGAGTCCGGGATTTCTTCCTCGGTCTCATCTCAACATTTCCGCCCCCGAGGAATAAAGCTTCAGAGATATCTTCAGTAAGTTCCTCGGTCTCTTGCCTTAGTACCTCGCTAGTTACTCTTTACTTTCAGCAATTTGTCTTGGCTATCTATGATCTGTGGGTACCTGAGTCTGCGCGAGTGACAGCGACTCTTGTTTGGGGTTTCCTCTATAGCCCTTCGCGTTGGGTGGACGTCAGTGGCTGAAAGCTTAGCCGTGGTGCCTGTGCTGGCTAGTCACCTCAGGTTGTGTTGCACCCCACGGAACTGCAGTGGTAGGCGGCAGGTGGTGACAGCCCTGTCCGTCCTTTGTACTCCACCACGTTCGGGTGTACTCATAACAGTAGTGCTGAGCCCGGAAGAACCCCTCTCTCACCCCGTTCTGAGTTCTTCCCGTTCTAGCCGTCGAAGCAGATCATGTTAGATTAAGATAGGTTGTCTGGGGTAACGAGTGGCTAACTAAGGTTAAGCTCTCTACACCCTTTACCGTTTCCTCCCCTGGTGGGTCCGGTTAAGATATTCCTAGGCTAGTCGCGTCTACCGTTCCTTGGATTTGACATCCAGGTTTCTACTCCCCTGGTGAAAGGCTACAATGTACTCCGTGCGCTTGCGGATTTAGTTAGGCTAAGGAGTGCCAACAAGCTTTTCTGGCGCCGTTGCCGGGGAACGGTAGCAGCACTAGTGTAGGATCTTTTTAGCCGTACACTTTATCCCCATAACCATCTACCACATGGAGTTTTCTCCTAGTTATCAGGCGGTTCCATTTCGCGAGTGTTTGGAATTGCCACCATCCTTCCACCCCGTTATCTGATGGCTTCGAGATCCGCCCCAATCTCGTTGCCATCGTTTGTTCACACTCCTTGCAATAGACGAGGAGAACTGCTCTCCTAACATTCCCGGGATGAACCAAGACGGAACTCTTCCTGTTTTTCTCTGACGGGGGAAGCAAAGTTTTGGTACAATCGGAGTGCAAGAGGAGTTGGAGGAGATTGGATCAAAGTGAAGGTTGAAGTTTGTTTGTTTGTCTATCCCATCCCCAAAGCTCAGAGATGAGCTACTTGGAGCAACCTGGGAGAAGTTTGGTATGGTGCTCATACAACAAACGTTGGTAGATTGAGACATAGTGCTCATCCTTAGGATCAATTTTCTGACCCTCCCACCGACTTTCCCATGAACCAAACAGCAAATCCTCACTCTTTCATTAGATCCACCGCCTCCGACCACACGACGTGAGCGAACAAAAACCCCCAGACCAAGAGAAGTCCCTTAAGGATCTGCCACGTTAGGTGTGCACGCTCAAGGTCTGAGTAATTCATTCCGAAAGTCACGACCGCAGACCAAGGGTCTATCTGCGGTTACGAGCAAGGAATGACGGAGGAAGCAGAAGCTAGTCGACCCTAGCTTTAATGCCCTCCACCTATTGAGGGGACTGACACACAAGAAGTTGTCGATGAATTTTCATAAGCACCTGAAAGGGATCAACGGCCAGATGTTGGAAAACAAAGGAATTATCCGAGTCGTGCCTGAGGGGCGCAACATAGTGATCCTGGATTTCCACATCTTCGATATCCTTGAAGGTGACATAATCTTCTTGTTGGATCAGCCAATAGAGCGTCTTGTCAACTTAATCTCGATCGAGCTCAGAGTTGACAAAGAAAACATCCTGATCGACCTTGCACGATCAGTGAGTTCAGCCCTGCACGATCATTATCGCAAAGGGCTAGACAGACCCCGTGAAGAATCAGTGGGCATATTTTTTCAGATGCTTACCCAATCCCAGGGGCAGAACCGGGCAGTCAAGCTCGACATGGTGGAGAACCACAGCCTCCTCCACTAGAGTTGTTGATTGCTGCCACTTGGACTGAGACATGTCTCTCTTCCACTTGGAATATAGATATTTACCTCTTCACGACAATCGCAGCACGCCAGTCATCATCAGTGATAAACTGATAGAGAATGAGGCTCGGCAGGCTGCAACAGTCTTAGAGAAGTATCGGTCCTATTTTTAGGTATTCTCTACAGACTAGACGGGGATCAACCCCAACACCCATCGTATCGCTTGAACCGGACAAACAGCCTTTTGGCTGAATGATGCGATGAGGGAGGTAGGCACACCTGCATGTGGGTATTATTTACCCCATGTAAGCACCCACTTTAAGTGGTGAGGCACTAGTCAATTTTCATCTACCTCCACCTGTCTTTATTGTTTGGTCTATGCAATGCACCAACAGAGGTGTATGATATCAGCCTTCTCTCCCATTATCAAGGACATCCTTTGTCCTTGTCGAGAACATCATGGAGGAATTCCTTGATGATGTCTCAGTCCATGGACAACCTTTGGTTTATGCCTCGCGGATATGGGTAGAGTTCGTGACAATTCCCAAAGGCTCCACCTTGTCCCAAATTGGGAGAAGTGTCAGCTGAGAAGGCCCCCCATCATACAACCTCCTGATTGGATTCTTCCTATCAAGATCATGTGCAATGCTAGTAACCATACAATCGGGACAGAGCTGGATCAATGCAAGAAATCATCATTATCAAAAGCATTGACCAGAGTTCGACAAACAACGGAGAAGGAACTGTCTGTAGTGGTATTCACCCATGACAAGTTCAGACCCTACTTGGTCGATGTCAAAGTGTTAGCACACGGACCATGCTACACCAAGATATCACCTGACCAAGAAGGACGACAAGCCACAACTCATCCGTTGGATTCTTGCTCCTTCATGAATTCGCTTCATGAATCAAATGAAGAAGAGAGCAAATAAATACGTGGCATATCATCTCCCAAGGATACAAGTTCAATCATATGAGATGATACTCTCTCAAGGGTAGCTTTACAAACTTGGATTAACACCCTTAGAGAGAAGAAATTCATTCACCCTACCAGATTCCACCTAAGGGATTTCTATCGTACTGGTTTACTCCACCGCTACAACCACCATGTGATGAGACCCGCAAGACTCCAAGTCCTTCGACGGCGTGTCTTGCGTATCGCGCTCGCCGTAGAGGACACTCGTTGCGTGTTTCCGCTTCTCTCATAAAGAATGAACTCCTCATATAGGATGACTACGGATTTTTTCCGTATAAACCTTGTGCTAAGGTTCGACAGACTGATCACCTGGCTAACCAAAGCACAACACGCTAAGAGTCGTTGCGGAGCCTATGGTGCTATACTCATTGAGTCAACTTCAGTTAACTCGATTGACGAGCATCTTGATGATCATGGACTAGATGTCCATATTGGTTGAAGCACTTCATATTGTGGTAAGGATATGGAGACTCACACTCCATCCTTAGAAGTGCAATAGCGGGTTGGGAGTAAATCACCGGGTTGCAAATCCGTACCATCTTCAGATAGTCAATCAGAAACATCGACAGAATATCATGAACAATCTGACATGGAGAAGGGACGGAAGGGCAATCACCCGAGACACTTTGTGCACTTGAAACATCATCCCCATTAGGAGATAAAAAAGGTGAAACACAGACCCCCCAATCAGCCAGAGTCCAAATGATGAAATCAAATGGCTGAATTGGAGGATGGAGAAGGAAGGTTTTCCTTCATGCTTCCTCTCCAGGACAATGACAGGGATGTTTTCAGTTGAAAATATTCCTCAAGTCCGACATCCTGGAACTCGAAGTTATGGACTGCTACGAGTATCCGAGTTACTACCATAGTCCATGGTCATGGCGAGACCTAAAATGTGCCATTATCTTAGTATAGGTTTGGGTGCTAAAATTTCCCTTTTCATTTTGATTTTCCAAAGTTTTATTTTCCAACAGCACCCCCATATTTCCCTTTTGAATAAAATGTTGCTTTGTTCCTGCCATGCTTTTGGTGGTTGGTGCACACTTGTGTGCCAACCACACCCCTGCTCTAACTCTACACTAAGTGCGCAGAAAACAGGACGAGCAACACATCGACGAGCAGTCTTCACCCGTGCCCAAATAACCACATGGCAGCCATCTGCTGAGATTCAACTACGCACGGAGGTTTGAAACGCTTTCTTCATTTCCTTTCTTGGTTTTAATTCAAATGCGAGCATGAGTTCACGACAATTAAAATTTGAATGAAACACCTAGAAAGAGATGAAAATCCTACATGTTTATCAAAGGTGCATAAGCTTTATTTCTTTGCAAGTACCTATGTGCCTTTGGAACTTTACGATAGGATCACTTGATCTTTCGCTTATTGACTCTTACGATATAATGACATGAGAGGCTTGTTCTTTTCTAGTTCAAAGTCTTGGAGAATTTCATTTTGAAAATGAAAAAAAATAATAATAAAAAAATGAGGCAACTCTCATTCATACTCAACTTTGCCAAGTCCCATCCAGAGCCATATCATGCATGACACAGTTTTGAAACTCCACATAGCTATCTTTACATTTTGAGCTTGATCAAACATCGTGCCTTCTGAGACATGCATGTTCTTCCTTGCACTTTGGTCATTCACGTACACGTTTCATCAAATAAACTCCATCATAGAATAAAAGTATATCAAAAGTGGTTCTCAAGCAGCTCTTCATCCCCCTGAAAAAAAGAAAAGGAAAAAAAAAGATGAGTGGGAGGTCCTACTCGAGTAAAAAAAAAAAGAGAGAGAAGAAGGGGAAAGATGGAAGAAGCTAGAATCAAATACCACTCAAGGACATTCATCATCCATCATCCACATTCACTTGCACTTGACCAAAGTTCATGGTTGACATGATCTCTCGGAGACAAGTTATTTGATCTCGCAACATAGATGGAAAAGATAAGCATTTCTATCGATCCCTACCTTGAGCCCCACATATAACCTTGTAGAGGTAGGTGAGGCTATTAGTGAGGATCAAACACTTTGAGCGACTGAGTGGCTTGTGAGAATGAGAGTATGCCTCCTTATTTTGAAAAAAAAATCTCCAAGTACTGAGAAGGAGGAATCAGACTCTCCATTGATTTATTCTGAGGTTCAATAGGTGAAAGTGAAGGTGTTAGCCACCTGGAATCCAAGGTATGAGGGAAAGCTTTGAAATAATTCTTATGCATACTCTAGATTTCATGACCCTAGGCTTTGCTTGATCCTCTGGATCTAAATCAACCCTTTGCTCGGGACGAGCAAAGTCTAGGTGTGGGGGCGTGTTGGCGGTCGATATCTATGACTTTTACCGCCAACATTTCTCCGGATTTCATGCTCATATAGTGATAATCATGCTAATATCATTTATACTAATGAGTTCCACAAGTTTTGTGCAATTTGTGAGCGAAGGAACAAACAGGAAAAACAGGAGGCCAAACTGGCACAGGGCCAGGCCGGCCGGCCTAGCCCAGGCCGGCCGGCCCCCTTCTGGCTCTTTTGGCCACGACGTTGATCCACAAGTCTACTAATGTATCAAGGATGATCATGAGCCGTGCAATTGATGTCGGTTTGATCAATGGACCCGGAAGGCCTAGGGTGGGATAAACTTGGATTGAAGGGCCCACAACCTAGGATTCTTGGATAGCTTCAACCGAACGCAACAACTACCGACTTTAGGACATCATCCAGGCCGTCCCTGCAAAAGTCGGTGCCACTTGGCACTAGGGCCAGGCCGGCCGGCCTACACCGTGGCCTCTACGCTTCCTCTTTCGCGTGGAAGCTAAGCAAGTAGTTGGCGTCACCCCTAAGTAGGATTTCACCCCTGGAAGGCTATAAAAGGCGCCCTTCACCTCCACACAAGACACCATCCATTGGAGAGAAGAGAAGGCTCAAGATGTAGTCCACTATTATCTTAGAGTTGAGTAGAGTAGAGAGAGAGAGTGGGTGAGTTGCTCGGGTGACAGCCGAGCTTTGTAGAGAGAGTCCGGGATTTCTTCCTCGGTCTCATCTCAACATTTCCGCCCCCGAGGAATAAAGCTTCAGAGATATCTTCAGTAAGTTCCTCGGTCTCTTGCCTTAGTACCTCGCTAGTTACTCTTTACTTTCAGCAATTTGTCTTGGCTATCTATGATCTGTGGGTACCTGAGTCTGCGCGAGTGACAGCGACTCTTGTTTGGGGTTTCCTCTATAGCCCTTCGCGTTGGGTGGAGGTCAGTGGCTGAAAGCTTAGGCGTGGTGCCTGTGCTGGCTAGTCACCTCAGGTTGTGTTGCACCCCACGGAACTGCAGTGGTAGGCGGCAGGTGGTGACAGCCCTGTCCGTCCTTTGTACTCCACCACGTTCGGGTGTACTCATAACAGTAGTGCTGAGCCCGGAAGAACCCCTCTGTCACCCCGTTCTGAGTTCTTCCCGTTCTAGCCGTCGAAGCAGATCATGTTAGATTAAGATAGGTTGTCTGGGGTAACGAGTGGCTAACTAAAGTTAAGCTCTCTACACCCTTTACCCTTTCCTCCCCTGGTGGGTCCGGTTAAGATATTCCTAAGCTAGTCGCGTCTACCGTTCCTTGGATTTGACATCCAGGTTTCTACTCCCCTGGTGAAAGGCTACAATGTACTCCGTGCGCTTGCGGATTTAGTTAGGCTAAGGAGTGCCAACACTCTTCACACGGTGCATGATTCTCCTCATCATCTTCTTCATCAAGCTGCTCTTCCTCAAAGATGGACTGTCCCAACTCATCATCACCTGCACACTCAAAAGCAGAAGAGCTACACGGAATGGTCTCGTCGAAAGTGACTTCGCAAGTCTCCATGATTTGGTCAGTCTCAAGATTGAGCACACGATATGCTCGAGAGTGATTAGCATAACCAAGAAAGATTCCATCCATCGAACGAGACTCAAACTTGCCCAAACTTCCTTTCTTCAGAATGAAACAATTGCAACCAAAAACCCGAAAGTGACTCACACGTGGGGAACGACCATGGAAAAGCTCATAGCAAGTTTTCTTCTTGAAAGCACGAAGGAAAATCCGATTTGCAACATGACAAGCTGTGCTCACTGCCTTGGCCCAATATTTCCTAGGAGTCCTATGCTCATCGAGCATCGTCCTTGCCATTTCACAAAGCGTCCGATTCTTCCTTTCAACAACTCCATTTTGGCAAGCAACATAAGGCGAAGAATATTGATGTTCAAGACCAAGATCACGACAGAAGGCATCAAAACGAGTGTTCTTAAATTCCGTACCATTGTCACTGCGTATAGCTCTCATGGCACCACCATTACTCTCGTTTTTCAACCTCAAAATCAGATCTCGAACAAAATCAAATGTTTCATCCTTACTCGCCAAGAAAAACACCCAAGCATACCGAGAAAAGTCATCCACCACTACCAGAACATACAATTTCCCACCAACTGAGCGAACGCAAGCGGGACCAACCAAGTCCATATGCAAAAGCTCCCCTGGACGCTCAGTCATCACATCTGTCAAAGGTGGATGAGAAGCAGCAACCATCTTACCATGTCTACACGGAGCACATACCAAATCTTTCTCAAACTTGAGCTTGGGCAATCCTCGGATAAGGTCAAGAGCACTCAAGCGTGAGAGTAAATCAAAGCTCACAGGACCCAATCTCCTGTGCCACTTCCAAATCTCAGAAGAAATACCAGCCAACAAACACCGAGAAGGACCAAACGATCGAGAAAAATCAGCACCAAAAATTTGTCCCTCGGGAATGATCATACACACAAGGTCACCTCGAGAATCAAGAATCCAAGAATCACCACTCTTGAACCGAACCTCATGACCCTCATCAAGAAGCTGAGAAACTGAAAGCAAATTGAAACCAAGATTCTTGACAAGAGCAACGCGCTTCAACATAAATCCATCGCTCACCTGAATCACACCCTCAGACAGCACTCTACCTCTACCCTTATCCCCGAAAGTGATGTACTACCTGGACACCACCGGGGTGAGGCTGGAGAACCACTTCCTATTACCTGTCAAGTGTCTTGAACATCCGGAATCCATCAGCCAAAAGTTCTCCAAGCCTCCCACCTGCACAATCAAAAGCGAGAACGAGAATGAGCGAACGACTCGACACTGGGGTTGGCACAAAAAGAGTTATACCAGTGTTGGGCCATCTGCTCAAAAGAGGGGTTAGCAAAATCAGCACTACCACGTGAAACCCTCTCGTCTCTCACCATCAGACCTCTAGCACCACGTGGGGGAAAACGTGGCCTAGACTCTCTCCTAGCCTCAAAGCTACGGTCGTACCTCCCTGCACCAATGTCACACCCTGAAATTGTTGGATTTCAGGATGTGATTAAAAAGAAAAATTAAACAACGATTTTTCATAATTTTAAAACCTTTCCAACATTTATTTCCTTTACTGGGAATTTAGTGTAGGAAAAAGAATTGATTGTTCTTTTGAAATTAAATAAGTTCATTATGTGTGTTGCATTCATGCTGATGCATTTTGGTGTTTCATGAAAGCTCAAGTTTTAAAATGTGTTTATCCGACGTTTAGGTTCTTCTGGGAATTTTCTGGACTTCTCCAGAATTTAATTCTCCTTTTCCTAAAGCTCTTTCTATTTATTAGAAGGCTCTATAATCCTTTTCATGACCTCCTGATATTTTATCTGGACTCCTTGCGTTCCAATCCATCTCTAGGAATTTTCCTGGAATTTTTGGGATTTTCTGAGCATTTTTCGTGCTTTAAAAACATTATCTCTGATTTCCTGGATTTGTTTTGCACAGGAAATCATTTTCAGAAAAAAAAAGAAACCCTAGCGTATCGTGCCGGATCCAGCGGACCTGACCCGGCCTGCCAGCCTGGCCCGCTAAGGCCCAGCGCGCCGCCTCACACACGGCCAGCGCCGCCGGCCTTCCTCGGCCTGTACGCCTGGCCATCCTAGGGGCGCGCGCTGCCCTAGGGTTGCCGCCGCGCCCCTATAAAGTGCCGTGCCTAGCTCCGCGCGCCCCTGCTGCCACCGCGCCGCCCTTCGCCTCCCCCCGAGCGCCGCCGCCCGGAGCAAGCGCCGCCGCCGGCCTTTGCCGCCCCGATCCGCCGTCACCGCCGCCAGACGGACTGAGCCGAGGCCGCCACGAGGACCGCGACGCCGAGCCGCATCCCCTCAGCCGGACGTCGACGCCGGAGCATCGCCGGAGCGCCGCCGCCCCGTGCCAACCGAGCCGCCCACCGCCTCCACCGGCCGCCGTCGATTCCCACCGTCCCCGTCCTTCTCCGCCGATGGTGAGCAGCTCCACGTGTTCCGTCTCCCTCCTCCGCCGTTTCCCCACCTCGCCGGAGACACTCGCCGCCGGAATCGCCGGTGAGACCAACGACCAGGAACACCAAAGGCTGGCCATGTGTTGGGGAAGAAGATGACCCCTTTTGCACATTGACCCCCGAGCTAACATGTAATTCTTACATGTTCTTTGTCTCTTGGAAGATCAGCAGAAAACCCCCTGAAAACAATAGATGTTCTAACCCTAAAGTTTTTCATATTCGCAGTGACTATTCACTGTGTCTTGTGAAACTTCTCTGCCAGCCCCTGCCGGCTATGGTTAATCACGAATAGGTCCTTGCAGCCTTTAAATGCCCATAGGATCCGCGTTTTAGCTTCGATTCGATCCGTTCAAGTTGCGTTAGGTTCGTAATAACATAAAGCAAATGTTAGAGGCGATGTTTACATGAAACTTGCTTTTATGATTTATTTCTAAATTAATTTGATTAATATCTATTTAAATGTCTTTTACTAATAAAAACAAATTAAGTCTACCTCACGGTTTTCATAACTAATAATAAGTTGACTAATGCTATTGAACTGTATTTCTAAATAAAATTCAATTAGAGCTATACCTCAGTGTTTTCTAAATTAAATGTTAATTTGATTAATATAGAGTTCATTTGGTTTTCTAAATAAAAACTATATAGGTTATATTCCGATTTTCATAATGAAACTAAATGATTAATACTACTATCATTGCTTTCTAATAATAATTTGATTAGTTGAACGCAAATAATAAAGTTGTTCGATTAGATGTTCATATATCCTTCTTTTCCAAAGTTAAATGTGAATTGGTATAATTGGTACATAAACAATTATAAATAAAATTTGACTAAGTTTACTTCCGATTTTTAAATGCAAATAAAACTTGTGTTAATTCTAAATAGGGTATTTCTTTGAAATAACCTATGCGCATGATTTTACCTAATTAAAATATATCCAGCACATAGTCTTTTGCCTTGTAAGTTGTAACCAGAAATCATTCGATAGTTGTTTCCTTTTAACCGTAGTTCCGTGTTAAGCGTTTCTTTGCGATCGCGTGTCCTTCGATCGAGCCCTGTCGTTTAGAACGCTTCTTTAAAGCTTTTCTTTCAATTGATGTATTGTTCTTAGTTGTTTCTATTTGTTTGCTTGTATGTTTGTGCTCGATGTTTGCTACGAATAGAAGGAACGTCGTTCGAGGATCTTGAAGAACAAGAGTTTGAAGAGCAGAGCTGAAGACCATGAGCAACTATTTTTATGGAATTAAGGCAAGTATAGCATGGAACATCCTTGATACCTATACACTGCTGCAACAATACATACATATGCATGTGTCTTAAATTGTTTACCTTAAGGTTGTTCCTAGTCCTTTTACCTTGTACCTTGTTATCCCGGGTTAATGCATTTATGGGTAATCTTTGCTAAGCGCAGCCTCATTTAAATGCTAATCATGACTTAATGGTCCACTTTAACTATGGTAAAACTTGCTTTTTAGCAACATGGTTCACGGAGATAGAGCTTGCTTCGTGGATGCTATAGTGTCTCTCCTTAAGGTCCGGTTCATTAAGCGGCAACCCAGGAACCTGTCGCCGCCGCCGTAACTATTATGGCTCTGGTCTTGGACAAGTAGCTTGTACTTCTCTAGCTCGCTAGTGGTTACCGAAAGGCACTAGATGGGGGGACAGGGGTTTTCAGTCTGAGCCTTGATATTGCCTAGGGACGATCTCAGATTCACGTGCACCCTAAGGTTCGTTGGCGCTGCTCTGTAAGCAATGTCCCGCTGAGGGAGTGTCCACGTTCTCCCCCTGGATACCCCTAGCGTTGCGCTTGATGGACTCATGCTGCGTCATGGGGTCCGCGCTCTGGATGCCATTGACCCACTTATGTTGCGCTCTGAGTGTAAGTAAATCCTGGGAGTTGGGGTTCATACGCCTTTGCCGAAACCATAGTGGCCACTATGCTTGTTAGGGTGTCCTGTGAAAAGCCTTGTAGCATCCCTATGCACTCACACCTCGGAAGTGTGGCTCGTGCGTGGTTGGGTTGAAAGCTCTTTTGAGCTTTTACGTTGACGGTTGGGGAAAGGGCGAAACCTCTCCAGAGTGTACATCTATCATGATAGCCGTGCTCACGGTCACGAGCGGCCTGGATCCTTTTTGATTAGATGATGATGATGATGATGATGATGTTCTATGGTTCTAATTATACTTACATCTTATTAATGGGGTTTACAACCGGGTGTTGCTCACACTTGTAGTAATTTGGTTAATATTAAAATGAAACAACTAAAAGTGCTAAATGCAGTTCAGCCGTGTCAAGCCTCTCTTAAGCCTTCATGCATTCCTGTTATACTTGCTAAGTAAAGTGGATTACTTACACTTGACATCAATCAACAAAATCCCGGATGGGTAATCAGATGGAGCAGCGTTTGAGGCAGTGGTTGAAGATTTATCAGAAGACCTTCCGTCCATCTGAGCTGTGGTCAACCAGTCGGCGTTCCCTGCGGACTTGAGGCTCTACCAGATGATAGTTAATAAATTAGTCTTTCGCTATGTAATTTCTGCAAACTCTGATGTAATTTGTTTTATTTGAGCATTGTGTTCTCTGTAATACCATATTTGTAGGCTATATGTGTTGTGTGGACTTCCTGGGCACACAAATGGCAGCATTCGGGTTTCTGTGGAAAACCGGGTGTGACAACCAAACTGACCACGAGTAGGAGGCCGCCTAGCAAACTCACCACGAGCTGGAACACCACGATTGCCAAACGAAGGAACTGTACGCACAAAAGCCTCTCCTCTAGGCAAGGGTGAACGAGACACAGGCACACTACGGGAAGAGTGGTACCTGTCCCTGTTCCCCATCTCCTTCTCTCGTCTCACCTCCCTCTTCTTCCTCCAGCAAAACTCCTCTAGGTGACCATCCCTTCCACAATGCTCACAATGGAAGCGGACTGGCTTTGGCTTTGGAGTTTCTCTATGCTGTGGCTTCTCTCTCGGCTGGTAAACCCCACTCCTCACAAAGGTCACTCTCCTCTGGAAGTTGTTTGTCTTAGGTGGAAACTTGGGAGGATCTGGAGTGGTGTCAAGCTTGTTTAACAGGTGGTTGGGCTTAGGTGCAAAGCTGTTCTTTGGTGGAGTTCTCTCTAGTGGTGTTGGGATGTTTGAGGTGGAACTGGCTTGCTCTTTCTCTTTCTCACACCCACTCTCATCAAGCTTCTCAGAACCCAACCCACGACCATCAGCTCTCTTAAACTCAGCAATCAACATCTTAAGCTGTGGCTCGTGACCAGACAACCAACCCAAACACTGACGTAAATCATCATTCTCATCCTGCAACCGATCAACAGATTGTGCCAGCTCAACATTCTTCAAAGCAACCACATCACAAGCAGAACAAGCATTTGCAATGGGAGATTTGAAATCAGCTTCAAGAGAACTAATCATAGCACGAGATTCAAACAACTGAGCATGCAAAGTAGGGCAAGAAGTACAAGCACCTAGCAGAGACGATCTAGACTTCAATTCAGCAAGCTCAACCCTAGCATTATCTAGATCATCCAAGCATGTCATGTGTTTTTCCTTAAGGGCAACTAGATCAGCAAGATGCACATAACAAAAAGAGCATTCAACCTCATCAGACACAACATGAGCATCTTTCAGCCCACAGATCTCAGACTCAAGCTTAGCTACTCTCTCCCTAGACTCACAAAGCAGAGACTCAAAGTCCATCGCCTTCTTTCCAGTCTTAGAAAGTAAGGCCTCAAGCTCAGCTACTCTATCCTTAGACTCACCTAGCAAGGACCTAAACTCTCTCTTCTCCTTGTTGGTCTTCCTAAGCACATCATCACGGTTGTCGACCAACTCCTCTAATCTAGCCATCTCCTTACGCAAAGAGGTGGGATCGGTTAATACCTCATCCTCGGAGTCGGAGTCGGAGTCATCCTTGCTCTTCACGGAGTCGTGCGCCATGGTGCAGTAGTCGACGGTGGCGAAGGAGATGCCGGTGAAGTTGCGATTCTCGTGCTTCTTCTCCTTGCGGCGGCCGCGGTCTTCATCCTCGCTGCTCGAGCTTGACGATGTGTTGGTGGAACTCGTGTCGATGTCACTCGCATCTGCCACCATCGCTCGAGGCTTGTTCTTCTTGTGCCCACCGTGCTTGTTCTTCGATCTCCTCTCTTCCTTGTTCTTGTGCTTGGAGCGGTACTCGTCCTTGGAGCGGTGCTTGTGGTCATCTCGCGATCGGTGCTTGCGGTTGTAGTCGTTCTTGATCTCCTCGGGGCATGTACTCCCAGCACGCCTCGAACCCTTGCGGTTCTGGTACATCCTCTCGAACCTCCTGGTCAGCAATGCCAGATCCTCCTCACTCAGCACCTCATACTCCTCATCTGGAAGAGACACAAGAGAAGACAAGGCAAAGTGTTTGGAAGTATTAGCATGTCCATAACCAGAGCCACCGACTAGAGCCAGACTGTGGGGATCAGTCAGACTCTTTGCTTTGGCAAGCAACTGTCTATCAACCTCAGAAGGCTTCAACTTGGAGAAAAGCTCATCAACCGACAGAGTTTCATAGTTAGCCGACTCCATGATCGCCTCAACCTTGGCACCCCATACGGATCTATCAAGTGCTTGCTAGAGCTTGATAGCTCTGTCATGATCCGAATATGGGAGCTGGGTGATGTTGGCTTTCGTGTTGTTGACTATGGCAGTAAAGCGCTGAAACAAAGCATCAACAGACTCTCTAGGCAAATGAGCGAAATTTTCATACTCTCTGCGATACATCAAGAAAAGCCTAGCCTTCACATGGCTATCACCACCGTGGGCTACCTTGAGCTTCTGCTAGATCTGGCTAGCTAGGTCCTCGCCCAACACACGCTCAAACTCCTCTGTGGACAAAGCACGGAACAAGTAATCGACAGCCCTAGCGTTGTCTCGAACTTATCTCTCGCATCCTGGGCATCTAAGTTGGTGGGATTGACATAGTGTTCATCTTTGGTCACATCCCACAACAACTTTCCTTTGCCTCGCAAGAAAGCGCCTATACGCGCGACCCAATTCGGATAGTTCTTCCCATCGAAGTGCGGAGGCCCGGAACCCCGATCTTGGTACGCCATCTTTGGATCTTAGACTGGTTAGAGTCGCAAAGACCCGTAACCGGCTCTGATACCAATTGAAGGACCGATTAGGTGACCAGAGAGGGGGGGAAGTGAATGGGAGGCGATAAAATTTCTTTTCCAAATCCGGCTTCTCCCAAATCAACTCCAAGCCAACCAAACGATCTAGCCAAGATCACGTAGCTACTGAGAAGCTACTGACCCTAGGAACTACATCAATGTAGCGGAACAAGAATCGAACAAATCGAGCACAAGACGTGGCCTCAAACAGGATTGGATTGGAAGAGTTCAGCGAAAATCACACGGGTCGTTTGATCCGACCGTACATGAAGAGTCGGTCGGATTTATCGCATATGCTCCGACCGTCACTAAGAGAAAACAACAGGTCGAATCCGCGAAAATCACACGGGTCGATTGATCCGACTGTACATGAAAAGGGTCGGTCGGATTGATGGCATATGCTCCAACCGTTGTTGAGAGAAAACAACAGGTCGATTGATCCGACCAGTACAAGTACCACCGATCGGATCAATAGGTCAACACTAGAGTTACTGACCTTACTTTTCTCTCAGAGCGATCGGATCATCCGACCGAGAGTCGATCGGAGCATCTAATCAAAATACCGAGCTTCTACCAGAGAGTTTACAATGCTGCGCAAAGAATCGGTCGATTCATCCGACCAAGCCAAGGAAAGTCAATCGGATCAATAGACCGTATCAGTGAAAATGGTCAACTCGAGAACGGATCTCCCAAACGGCTTGGAGTCTTGAGACAAGATTTTGAGTGGATGATATACACCTCAAGGAGAGGCTATGCCCCAAAAATCTCGGCCTCAAACCTCCTAGAACTCTGAGAATTTCAGATCTAGCTAAGAACACACCCTCCACGAGT
This sequence comes from Urochloa ruziziensis, assembly GCA_015476505.1. Lineage (NCBI taxonomy): Eukaryota > Viridiplantae > Streptophyta > Magnoliopsida > Poales > Poaceae > Urochloa > Urochloa ruziziensis. The sequence goes on along the minus strand of CM027121.1, from coordinate 46,446,377 downwards.
TCATCCCAAAATCTTCAAATCTAGGATGAATCCCGGCGTTTGGGGGCAAGAGATCACCAAGAAAAGAGGCACAAGGCACTCATGTGTGATTCCCCCAAAGAAATCCGAGAGGAAACGGCCTAGAAATTGAAGAACGAAAATCCCCTAAAAATAGCTCCGAAAATAAGAAAAAGAAAAGGAGCTCGTGGATTCAAATCATGGCACAAAGATGAGCAGCACAAACTCAATCAACCAACTATGAATTCACCTATACAAACTAGGCATGATTTGAAGTAGTTCTAGGTGGAAGGGATGAAAGGGAAACTGCAAGTCCAAAGGAAAACCAAAGAGATAACTAGAGATATGGCAGCCACCAACCCCTAGGGGGCCTATTAGTAGCCCAAGTAGTGGTGCTCTAAAGACTAAACTACCCCTAAGTGATACATACCCCTCAGGGGCAAATTTGACATTTGGTTTCAGATATTTTCTGGCTGGGACACCATCCATCGCAAGCTAGCTTCCCTCCGACGCAAGCCTTGCGGTCACGCCGCGTGTCCTCCGGATCGAAGTTCCTCGACGCCGAACTTGGGCCGGCCCAAGGGGAGGCGGTTAAACCGCCCCTGGCTGGTGACCTTAGCCCAGCTGCCCATCTTCGCCACGTTGAGTCCTCGACCTTGGTTTTGAGGCCCAAACCAAGGGAAACCGTCCACCGATGATTTTGTGGGCAAATCATCAAACCCCGCGTGCAAGCTTCGGTTGTGAGCCGCTACCTTGCACCGGCTTCTCGTCCCCGTATGAGCTTCAGTTGTGAGCCGCTACCTCGCACCGGAACCATGTCCCCTCGCTCGTTCTTGCCACCATGTGAACCGCACTTGATCCATCTGGCCACCGGGTCCCTCGAACCAAGCCTACTTGTCTCTCCGCTCCTCGGAGGCCGCCATGGCTAAGACCTTTCGCGCCTGTTCTTCACCTGCACCAATGCAATCAAGCCGCATTCTACACCTGCAATACTTGAGCCAAGGGAAACGTCAGTCCACACCATGTTGTCAATCACTCATCACACCAGGAAGCGACCATCCACCGGTCCTCGGACACACCGGGTCCTCACACTTACTCTGATAAGAACAACGGAAGCATCTCCAGGAAATACATGGTGGATGAGAGTGTTCATGATGAACATGAACACCTCTCCAACTCACTCTCTCCCTCTCTCTACCTCTCTACCCCTAGGCTGAACTAGCCTAAGCTACTCTCCTCCATAGAAGCCTCTCTTGAAGTGAAGGGAGAAGGTGAAGTGTTGAAGAGTGCTTGGATGGTTGATATCCTCATTCTCACCCCCTCGTCTAGTATTTATAGGCAAGTGGAGGTCGGTAACGCCGAGGATCTCCACGGAATATTCCTCCAAACTGCCATAGGACAAGACACGTGACGGCCGGGGACGAGGGGAGCCACCCTTGGTTCGGTCGAACCAGGGGTTCGGCCGACCCAGTGTGGGCCCTGCCCATAACCGCCTTTGGACATGAGGCTGGCAGGTGGGTCCTGAGGTGTGTCTGGGTGTGTATGGGGTAGATGTTCTTGTAGCTCCCGGTTATGGGATCTTCAATCCATGTATTTGCACGTGATTGGTTGGAAGTGTGCCTCCTTGCTCTTATGGGCGCATGGATCCTTGGGAAGCTTAAGGAGGCAGCCCTCGGTTGGCTGGATTTTAGTACTTGAGCCACTTCAGCTTATATCCACTTCATTTCCATGGTTAGGTGGGCTGCATACAAATATTCATCAACACTAGTGGAACTCATTAGAAATAAGTCATGTCTCTAAGGTTAATGTTAACAAATGCATCATTTATGCAGGAGTTGACGGCCTAGAAATGGGGTTTAACAGCCATCAACACACCCCCACACTTAGTCTTTGCTCGTCCTCGAGTGAAGGAGAAAGGACCAAGGTTACCTCTCAAAGTTATGAAACCAGCAGAAGAGTTATTCCATGCCTTACCTTGAACCTGTGAACTTTGAAGTATCTATCATGCTACCTTGGGCAGTTGAAGAATGGAACAAACTTGAATCGAATCACTTCAACTCTCTTTGTCAAGTACTCAGGTTTTTACAGTCAAGTTCAAAGACAAACCTTTTGCTCACTCCTCATTTGATTCTCTCAGATCGCTCATAGTGTATATGTCCTTACCAAGGCAATTCGCCTTTCTCTCATCCTACTTCTAAAGATGGCTATATGTGGAGCTCATGGTAGGGTATGAAAGATAGGGCATATTTGCATCACTTATATTGCAAATTCAAATAGCAGATCCAAGCAGAATTCAAAGCATACGATCAAGATCAAGACGTGCATATCTATGGGTATGGTAGATGGCATGATGGACAAGGATTTCTTTCAATGATCCTTCTCTCTCCTTTGTTTTTCTTTCCTTTGGAGACTTGGGCTATCTTTTCTTTCTCTCTTTTCTCTTTTTTTTGGAATAACATGCTTGTTAAGGCATGTGGCATACCTTCTTTGGGTATGCATCTTTTTTTCCTTTCTTTTTGCATAGTCCAAGCCTCTTCATTCATGGATAACTTTGGAGAGGGAAGTCACAGATCATGGAACCTTGTGTGGTGGATGATGGATGGTACAATGCTTACTTCCATAGAAGAAGTATAGCAAGAGGGCTTTGATGATGCACATACGTCTTGATCATGAAAGTACGAAAGGGAATCATGCAAGGGTCTCACTGTTTGAACAAGCTCAAAGCAATCACAAGCAGCATATGAGTATAAGGTTTTTGATTATTTCATCATATGGCTCTGGTGGGACTTTGGCATGATCAAAGAGGAGCTTACAAGGGGTTGTCAAGTCAGTTAATTTTTCCGAGTACTTAAACATCAAGAGCGAAGATCATGTTTTCAACCCATATCTCAAACATCAACCACTTAGATAAGCATGAGGTTCCTAAGAATATTTATTCACAAGCATCAAAGCTTAGCAAGGAATAAAGCATATGTAGGCCAAACTTTGGAAAGAGAACAGGAGTACACTGTTGGACCACTTTTAGCTTTCAAGGTTTGAGTTTGAATTTATAGATCATTATTGATTTTGTCAAAACTCAGGGACCATAGCGAGAAATGGGATAAGAGACACAAACCGACGTGTGGGGAAAAGATGGGCCAGAGCAGGCCCAAGCCTAGTTCGACCAAACCCAGCTGGATTCGCCTCTGGTCCTTCTTTTGTGTGCGTGTAGGTACAGCTCGGTGTGTCACGTTCTGGTGGTGTATGATCGTTCGTTTGTTCTGGAGAGTCTGTGGCTCTCCCCCACACTTGTTCTTTCCTAGATGCTTCATCATTCAAAATCAGAGTAATACTAAGACTTCACAGGGTTAGATGACCGATGAGCCATATTTTATTCAAATCAAATGGAGGTGCTTACAATTTGAATGGAAATCAAATTCAAATGAAAAGGGGAAATCTAAGCAAACCTAATCTAAAGCGCCTATGGAAGAAGGGAAATGATCGGGGCATGCTCTTTAGATCGGAGAGTCATAGAGCTTAGCGTGCCCCGTGGCTTTGTAAAGGTGCTGCAGCTTAGCGCTAAAGCCACGACGGAGGATGCAGAACTCATCCTTCAAATCATCCACCTCTATCTTACGTTCGGCTAGTGTCGTGCTAAGTTTCCTAGTTTCTACACGTAGCTCGGTGACTAGTACGGTCAGCTGCTGGATGGTGGAGCCCTGTGGTGAAACATCCATGTCGTCTTGGCTTCGTGCCTTCTCCTTTTGCTGCCCATGCTCCGCATCGGACGGCGTCTTGCGGGACTCGGCCATCCCCCTCTCCAAAGGAGGTGAGGTTAGCCGGATCCCGTTCCCTCCTGCGGCATCCGGGGTGCGTACCCCGAACAGGTCGTGGCGATGGCCCAGCATCGAGGACCCTGAAGACGACCCTGCAACGGAAGCATTGTGCCCCGGCGTCTTGGACAGCCCCGGGGTGTCAATCCAATGGGGCGGGTGAATTGCCGCCTCTTTGGGACGGAGATCCTCTGTGGTTGGCCTTCCGTAGGGGCCACTACCCCGTGCATGCGCCCTTGGAGTCTTCCTCAGCGAGCGCAATCGCGCGGTGGAATGGGAGGCCGTGGGCCACCGGTCTAGGTCGGCCGAACTGGGGGTTCGGCCGAACCCCCAGTAGCGCCCCGTGCCCCCGTTCATGCCAGCAGGTGGCAACACAGCCAAGAGCTCAACCTCCAATGCCTCGGCCAATTTTTCAAACGGATCTCTGAAGGGTGCCTCAGAATTTGCTGGGTTGATCACACCGTTGAGATCGAGCGGAGATCCAGTCTCGGCAAGGGGTAGTAGGGAAGGTTTGTGGAAAGAAGGATGGGCTTGAGTGAGTTTGAGAGAGGTGTGGCAAGTGAAGAGAGGAGATGGGGAAGATGAGGCTTTGAGGACGAAATCCCTCTCCTCGGCCACTCAAACTCAACGGGACACCGCAGAAGGGGCACAGGAATGTTGGAAGGAGCGTGTGCGCGAGAGTTGGGAGGCGGCGGTGCTCACCCTGGTTCGGCCAAACCAGGGGGTCGGGCGAACCCTGGTGGCCTCCGCTGGGCCTCCCGTTGCTCGGGTGCGTGTGTCAAGCAGAGGTGAGTTGAGAAATCTTGTGCCCGCAATGTGAAAACAAGGCCAAGCCCAAGAGGTAGCTAGGTTGGCTTGGGTCAACTGGATGACCTTTGCCTAAACTATACCCTATCAAGCTAAGCAATGCTTTTATAGAGTCAGGACAAACTTACCTGAGTGACATACCTTTGTCTTCACTGGGATTGATGATTCCAGTGATTTGCATTTGATTGCATCATTTTGCCTGCATCGGTGATGTCCAACTCGTCCTCTGAAGTTCTTTCTTCTTTGTTCTTATATCAGTGCCATATTACTGCATGATTAGTGTCTCAAGCATACCCGAAGGATAGAAATCTCTTTATAGAAGAATGTATTAAGTGAAGCTTAGCAAGAATTCCTAATCCTGGGCTTACTCCCATGCTCAACCGCTTTCATGTCCTTGCCTTGCTTGCCAGTCGTGATAAGAGTGAAGGGTCGTCTTGGCTGTAAGGTTAGTGCTTTGATACAACTATGAGCTCTGTGAAAGTATTATGATAAGCGCAGTCGAGATCCTTGGCACTTAGGACCAGAGATTCTGGAGATGTCTGGGACAAGCACGATTCTTATGATGAACCATGATGATGTTTCGTGCTCATGGGAAGGGAAGGTCGATCTCCGGATGAAAGGAAACTCTAGAACGACTACGGTCCCACTCATGAAAAAGGATGTGAAACTCCATGGACTGAACATTCTGAGCTTAGGTGAATACGAGAACGAGTCTCTCTCTCAACTCGTCTCGTTCATAGGATGGATGTGTGAATCGAAGATGCCTGTGGGCTTTCCATCCTATGCCTCTATTGGAAGTTTACATGATGTGAGTTTAGCTCGACTCCCATTAGGCATCAATCAAGTCAAGATATGAGATGAGAATCTGGAAGGGCTCATGACTTGCATGGCATCGATTGGTGGCGAGGGTAGAGATGTAGATTGTGATTCACTCGCTCTAATCGGTACGGTCGTTATGATTCCCTTGGCCAAAGGATGAGTTCCATGGAACTGTGAATGCATGGCCAAGCGTCAAGGCAAGAGTCCTAAGCACGGGCAATGGTGCCTTAGATTTTGCCTTGGCTAGAAGCATGACGGTCCCTTGCCCTTATGACACCATATTCTCGGGAGTTTTAGTGGTCGGAGCAGGTTGTCGAAAACGACCGTTTCCTTCCAATCTATCACTCCTCCTCCTGGGACGAAGCCCGGAAGAGGGTCTAGAAGAAGATATCATAGGGTGATCTTGGGGTTAAACATGCGCGAGGCACTCCTTCCCCAAGATGTCTGTTGTTCAGTCGAAAACTCTTCAGCCAGAGTCTAAACATAATGGGTAGGTGTTGGCACTTCTTAGCGTCACATTTTAGCAACGCTCAAGAGCGCGTAGATATATGTTGTTGTATGCAAAAGTTAATTCTGCAAGCGCACAGAATATATCTCGTTGTAGCACTTCACCTCGGGAGTAACCTCAGGGTATCGTATTTATATTTCCGCAGGGAAGCAGATGGTTAAAGTATATTGAAGCATGAAATGATATATCTTGCCAGAAATATCAAGCCACAAACCCAGGGGCACAAACTCTCGGTTTGGGTGGATAATGGTCAAATTAATGACCGGATAGAAGGTCTGAAAGACCAGCGACACACGGAGCACCTATTTCTAAAGAAAAGGAAAGACGCTGGGAGAGACCGGACCTAGACTCTTTCTAACTCAGGGCAAAAGGCACTCTAGCCTTAGCCTAGACCCTAGCTTAGATACCGGGAACAGAGCTCGCTTCGACGGCTAGAACGGGAGAACCTCAGAACGGGGTGAGAGAGGGGGTTCTCCGGGCTCAGCACTACTGTTATGAATACACCCGAACGTGGTGGACTACGAAGGACGGACAGGGCTGTCACCACCTGCCACCTACCACTGCAGTTCCGTGGGGGTGCAACACACTTCCTAGTTAATCAACAAGCCAGACACCACGTCTGCACTCGATGATTAAGATTTCTCTTGAGGCCTGTCAAGAAAAATCCCCGTCTTCCCTAAGGCGTCTTACGGCCCGGTCAAGGCGAGCAAACCCATGAGATAAAGCCCGGTAGAGCTAAACTAAACTCTACACTAAAACTAAAGGGGATAAGACTTTGCTCTAAAGAGAGCAAGATCTTTACTCTAAAAGAAGAGCAAGATAGAAAAATAAAAGATAACTTAAGCTCTGAAGTAAGAAAGTAATTGTATAAATAAACTCTTCAAAAGAAGGAAAGGATACAAGAGCTTTACCAGAACTTCGAAGACTCCGAAGATCCGAGCTAAACTCGACTCGACTCTACTCCCAACTCTAATCCTAATCTAAGAAATGAAAAAGAAACTAGAGCTCCCTTCAAGTAGAGACTTGAGTGATGTGGTGTGTGTCTTGAATGGAAGACTGAGCAGCCTTTTATAGCCTCCATGGGGTGGATGTCAGCTTAATCTTCACGCCACCATCCTGCTTAGCATCCACGCTGAAGAGGGTAGCTTGAAGCCACAGCAACAGGCCGGCCGGCCTGGTGTAGGCCGATCGGCCTACACCTGGCACGTCTGGCACCGACTTCGTCGTGAACGCTTTGAGTGCTCCCTGAGGTCGGTAACGGTTGCGTTCAGTTGAGGCTGTCCAAGAATCCGAAGTTGTGGGCCCTCTAATCCATGTGTCTTGCACTCTAGGCCTTTCGGGTCCTTCGATCATCCTGGGTGTTTTATTGAACTTGTGGATCAGTGATGTGGCCAGACCTGGCCAGAGGAGGCCGGTCGGCCTGGGCAAGGCCGGCCGGCCTGGCCTTGTGCCAGGTTTGGCCCCTGTTTCACCAGTTCTGTCCTGCAACCATAACTCATCCAAAACTTGTAGAATTTGTCAATAAAAATAGTTTTATGCATGGAATATGGTATGATCATCCTCATTTTACCGAAATGTTGACGGTCACTACGAGGTTATAATGGCCGTCAACACGCCCCCAAGCTTAGACTCTTGCTCGTCCTCGAGCAAGGCTAGAACTCTAGGTTCGGTAGGTCAGGAGTTGCTTCACTGTGTATACTCTTAAAGTACCTTCTGCTTAAGCCAAAACTCAACGAATCACTTGAATAAGTTGGCATAAAAGAGAACTCATACCATGGTTCCACGTGAGGCTGCAGCGGTTCACGTTTTGGGCTATTGAGAGCTTGAACGGTCATCTCTAAAGTATTTCCTGCAACTTTTCAGGTTCCATCTCGGAGATATGAATTTTTCAAAAAATGGTTTATTCATTTCCCGATGGTACTCTCGAGTCACTCAAGGTGTTTAATCCTCACTCTTGGTCGGGATTGACCAATTTTTCCCTACACTAAGGCTGAAGTGGAGTTGTAGGTAGGGTAAGAGTGGCATACCTTGGTTACTTCTGTTGTCGAGTCGAAGAGTGGTCCGCGAGCGAGGACACTCGTCAAATTCCGGTCTTTGGAATTCATGGGGTTTCAAATGGAAAGGGAGAAAGTGTGATGCTCAAAGGTCTTGGGACTCCTTATTTTTTTTCTCTCTCATATTTTTGAGATGTTTCTTTTTTTTAGATGGAGCATTTGTCTCCATCTTTTTTTTTCAAATACATCTCTTCTCTTACTTTGGTAACAGAGAGGAATTTAGCTTTGTATGGAGTAATTGAGGACCTTTAGGGTGAGCTTTGTGATGAAGTGAGTGTATGTCATCGACGGTGGACGTCAACCCCGGAGCGGGACTTTGACTAGTCGGACATTTTGAGGCTGAGGTGGATGGGAAGACCGGTAAACGACAAGTGCCTTCTGCAAGCAGACTTCACCACTCGACAAGACTCAAAGCAACTCAAGATAGCATATGGTAGTTTAAAAGATGTATAACTGTTTAGGCTCTGGGTAGGACATTTTAAACCATCGAGGAAGATTCACCATGTAACATTTTATAAAAACTTCCGAGAGGTTCCTTACTAAGCATGCAGTTATACCTCGAAACAAACCATATCAAAACTCAATATAACTTAAACAATGAACAAGTGCTCTTGCTCCCACAGTTTTATCAAGGCGGATCCTTAAATGCCAACGAACTCAAATACTCAAGAGTAAAGGATTAAGCACGAGGCACTTAGAGGGCATAAACAGAGCAACTTTTCATCATTCCAGAGGTTCTCAACCATAATTCCATACATAAAGACATCTTTTGGAGCTTTTATTATGATTATTTTATTTTATTTATTATTATTTTTTATTTTTTTATTTTATTTTTTTAGCATTTAATTATTTTATTTTATCATAGCAAACCAAGGCAAGGCAAGGCAAAGGCAAGGCAAGGCAACGGCAACGGCTTTCGATCATACCTGAGACTCCCCCAAGCTTCGATGAAGCTCACTGGTAGTACTGGTTGCGGTCGTAGTGCATGTAGTCGAAGAAGCCGTGAATGTCGGTCTGGAGGGATGTGGTCATCCCCCAGTTTTGCTGCGTGAGATCGGTGTTGTGTGCAACTTCATCTCTGAGCTGCTGCTGTTGCAGAGTCATCGTCTCCAACCTGGTACTAAGATCAGCGATCCCCCAGGAGACCGGGTTCTCGTAGTCATACCTGGCGGAGGCAGATGGTCCGACCTGCGGGTCATATCCTGCCGTTCCTTGATGGTAGTCGAACGCCTCCTCAAAACTCATGTTGGCAGTGGGGTTCTCCGTCGGCTGCTGGTAGTCGTACTCGGGCTGAGGTGCGGTAGATGTTCCGGCTTCACTGTCATGCCTGGCTCGCCTGCCACGTGTTGCAAGGCCTGCAACACTGTGGCGAGCGGGTTCAGCGACAAAGCTGGGCATGGAAGCTCGACTTCGTCGATGAAACCAGGATAACACATGAAAAGAGTATGGCTAGGGCCCTCGCGCATCAAGTGACCCTGGATAAAATGGTCTAAACCAATGCAAGACTGATACTCTTGTGTAGCGAGAAGGAAAGTGACTTGAGCGCCCTGCAAAGCACCAACATGGGTAGCAATGCGGGTGACTAGCGAGGTTATGTCAATTGTGGCTCGGCCAGTGACTAACCTCTGCCAGTCATCAAGCATGCTCATGACCGGTGAGAAACGAATTTTCTTGACCATGGCATAAAGGCACTCTAAATCAGGCAAGAGGCAAAGACGCAAGTCAGCGCGTGGGTGGACCACCATAGCGATCCACTTCGCCAGAAAACGAAGAGTGGGGTTTTGGATGGCTCGCCTTTGATGCTATCCCACCATGCGGCACGGTTGTACCGGTGGTTAGTCACCAACAGGTTGGCATCAATGATGCATCTCTTGTTGAAACCAAGAGCCTCACTGAGTTGCTTCGGGGTTAACATAAAATCCTTGTTGAAAAACCGAAAGCAAATATTTGTCTCGTTGGGAAGAACTTCGATTTTCAAACTCATCAAAAACTCCATTGTGAGAAAGTGCGAACCTGTTTCTGGGACGGGGTAGAAGTTTTGCCATCCGGCATTGTTGAAAGCCCGTTCCATGTCTCCTCCGAGACCGGTCTTGATCAGCAGCATGGGGTCGAAGTACTTGGCATGTGTGTAGTAGCGGTCCTGGAGCTTGTCCAACACCGTTCGATCTTCGGACTGAGCAATGATGTGCTCGACCCGAGTCATGATGTGGATGCGGAGCCTGTTCCGAGGCACTTCTTCCTCCTGGGACTCTGTGTCCTGTCGAGTCGAGTCGACAGACATAGTGTCCCGAGAACCAGATGATCCCTGAGAGCGGCGGGAGCTCGAAGAGCTGAGCTTGGTCACGACTCCACGTGCCGTCTGACGTGCTCTTGTCCACATGATTCCCTGCAAAAGGTTAGTCTCACAATACCCAAAGGAAATCAGGGGTTAGACAATCAAAAGTTAGACGTTCTTGTGGGAGATTAATCACCACAACTCGGTTAGTCGTTCTTGTGGGGTAAGAACCACCACAAACGTTCTCATTCAACCGGCAGGGGTTTGTTCTCACAAGAATTCAAGAATGGATTTTAGCAGAATTTTCTTGTGGTTTAAACTCTAACCTCACATAGAGATTTTCAAAATTTAAACGAGTGAGAAGGAAAGCGCTCAGGATGCATGCATACCTGTGCTTGGGGCGACTTCCTGAAGTGGTGGGCACTGGCTTTTATAGAGGTGCGGCAGGGGGAGGCCGGCCGGCCTGAGGCAGGCCGTTCGACCTGCACTTGGCGCCGGTCGTGCCCGTCCCTCTGTCGGTGGTCATGTTCCTGTAGCTGGTACTGTTGTTTGGTGAGGATGGGACGTCGACGGTGGAGGGAGGCCGGCCGGCCTGCCTGGGGCCGCTCGGCCTGGGGTCGTGCCCATTTTCCTCCATCCTTTTGTGTCGTGCTCGTGCACGATGCCTGCTGCTTTGCTGCTGTGATCTGGCCATAGGTGATGACAAGTGGGGCCGGCCGGCCTAGGTGGGGTCGGCCGGCCTGAAATTTGGCCGAATTTTTTTTATATGCTACTCAATGCATAAATGAAATATGAATGCAAGCTTCGAAAATTAAACGTGCTGTGCTGAATGAAAAGAATTGAAATGAAAAAAAACTATTCTATATGCAATGTAAGGATACGTACCATATACCTTATGGCGAGGGCTCGAGTTTTTCGTCCTGAGCGGAACTCTCCGAATCCTTGTTCGGGACTGCTTTTACCCGCCATTCCTTTCGAACGGGACGGGATTTGGATTCAACCTCCTTATCACGCTTTGCTTGCTCCTCCAGCGCTTTGGTTCTCGATATCCTTCGCCGTGCATGATAGCAATCATGCCTCTTCTTTTCTATGGCGGCGAAGGCTTCCACCATCTTCATGAGCGTTTCTACGCTTGGCATCTTGGACTTTCGGGGCATGACTTCTTCGACCATATTGACTTGATGGGGGATCTCCTTAGGACGGAAAGAGAAACTCTCGGTCCCTCCGTTGATCCTAAGTTGAATCGTCCCACGTCCCACGTCGATGTTCGCATTCGCAGTACTTAAGAACGGTCTCCAAAGAATGAGAGAGTTTGTTGCTCCGGCTTCCATGTCTAGGACGATGAAATCCACATGGATGAAGAAATCCCTGGTCTTGACCGGAACATTTTCTGCGACTCCATGGGGGTAGCGGATCGATTGATCCGCTAGCTGCAAACACATGGGTGTAGAGACAAGCGATATATGTTTAAGGTGGTCAAAGACTACCTTGGGCATTACGCTGACGCTCGCCCCCAAGTCACATAGGGCGTTGTTGAAGTCATGGCCTCCAATTGAGCATGATATTGTGGGGCAGCCAGGATCTTTCTTCTTGAGGTGGGGCCTGAGTATAGCAGAGCTACATTCCTCGGTCAGCTGTACCATCTCCCTTGTGGGTAAAGTCCGCTTGTTGCTAAGTATATCCTTGATGTACTTGGCATATGTCGGGACCTGCAAAGCATCAAGTAGTGGTATATTGATGTATACCTTCTTGATTACCTCGACGAACTTGTCAAATTGTTCGTCGGCCATGGGTCTTCTCCTCCGTTTTGGGAACGGGAGGAAAGTGGGATCTCGGCTGTCGCTTGAGGCTTGTGGTGCCTCATTCCCCTCCTTTGAGACAGGGGTGGTTTCCTCGTCGTCTTCCTTGTCGGCGGCTGGCTCGGCTTGGCTAGCTTCCTTCTGTTGGGTACCTGCATCTTGTGGATTGTGTGGATCCCGCGTGGACTTGCCAGTCCGCGTGGTCACCGCACTAACATTCTCCTTGAAAGGAACCTCCGGTTGCCCGGGTAACTTTCTCGCATTTGGGTTAGGACAGGATGCAGCCAGCTGAGCCACTTGAGTTTCAATCATTTTATTGAAGCTCAGCTAGTTCTTAACGACAGAATTAAAAGCTTCTATCTGGGAGGCCATCGACTCCATAACTTTATCATTGGCAAGAAATTTCTTGCTAATGCTATCGTTAATTTGTTTTTGGCCATACCAGATGTCCTTTAGCGACGGTTGAAAACCGTTGTTAGAGCCATTACCTTGCTGTTGGCCGAAGGGACAGTTGGGCTTGGAATTCCAACCTTGTTGAGGACGGAAGCCTGAATTGTTGTTATTCCCAATGAAATAGGCTTCTTCTTGTGTCATCGGGCAAGTGTCGCCCGAGTGTCCTGCTTCTCCACACGTTTCACATGTGATTCTCTCCTCCATGATCTGATTCATCTCCTTGCCAGGAGATTCCATCTTCTTCAAGAGGAGGTCCATCTTAGCGGCCAGCAAATCAACGGAGTCAATTTGATGTACTCCCTTGCTCTGGTGAGTGGATATCTTCTCGATTAGCGCCTTCGCTGCATCTACGTCCAACGAGAGGAAAGCTCCTCCTGCGGCTGCATCCAACATCTCTTGCGATCGTCGGCTCATGCTGTGGAAGAAGTTCTGAGTAATCAGCCAATCTTCCACACCATGGTGGGGGCAGGCTGCAATATACTCTTGCAGTCGCTCCCAAGCTTCGGGAATTGTCTCTCCGTCTAGCTGCTGAAAGCTAGTGATTTTTCCTCGGAGGGCATTGGTCTTGCCCACCGGGAAGTACTTGGCCAGAAATGCGTCTGCGCAAGTCTGCCAGCGTCCTTCGAATGATGCCTTGTTGGCGTAAAACCACTCCTTTGCTTTCCCAAGCAAGGAGAATGGGAAGAGTTGGAGGCGGATGTTGTTGATCGGTGTGCCATTGGGGTTGATGGTGCTGCACACCTCCAGAAAATTCCGAAGGTGAGCGTTCGCATCCTCAATCGCCTTTCCGCAGAAAGGGCTGGTCTGAACCATGTTTACCAGGCCAGTCCTCAGCTCAAATGCACCTTCCTGTGCGTTCGACAGTCCCGGGAAGTTGCTGCTTGACGGGGCTGAGAACTCACGGAGCGTCTTCTTTGCCTCAGCCATAATCTCAGGAGACTCTGGGGTTGAAGAAAACAACGAATCTGAATCTGATTCGGACTCGGAGTCGGATGACGACTCGAATATGTTGCTTGAGCTGAGTGAAATCTGAGGAGGTACGACTCTCTTTCGCACTACTCTTCCAATGCGTTCTGGATTTGGATCAAAGTTTGATGGCAGGTTGAAACCAGTCATGCACTACCCTGCAAATACATCAAAAATAGACGAATGTTGCAGTGGTGTGGTCACTAAGGTTAGTGGTTTGGTAAATCTGTAAAGATAATCAAATAATTCAACAATAACTTTAGCCAATTGCTTCCCCGGCAACGGTGCCAGAAATGCTTGTTGGCACTCCTTAGCGTCACGTTTTAGCAACGCTCAAGAGCGCGTAGATATATGTCGTTGTATGCAAAAGTTAATTCTGCAAGCGCACAGAATATATCTCGTTGTAGCACTTCACCTCGGGAGTAACCCCAGGGTATCGTATTTATATTTCCACAGGGAAGCAGATGGTTAAAGTATATTGAAGAATGAAATGATATATTTTGCCAGAAAGATCAAGCCACAAACCCAGGGGCACAAACTCTCGGTTTGGGTGGATAATGGTCAAATTAATGACCAGATAGAAGGTCTGAAAGACCAGCGACACACGGAGCACCTATTTCTAAAGAAAAGGAAAGACGCTGGGAGAGACCGGACCTAGACTCTTTCTAACTCAGGGCAAAAGGCACTCTAGCCTTAGCCTAGACCCTAGCTTAGATACCGGGAACAGAGCTCGCTTCGACGGCTAGAACGGGAGAACCTCAGAACGGGGTGAGATAGGGGGTTCTCCGGGCTCAGCACTACTATTATGAATACACCCGAACGTGGTGGACTACGAAGGACGGACAGAGCTGTCACCACCTGCCGCCTACCACTGCAGTTCCGTGGGGTGCAACACACTTCCTAGTTAATCAACAAGCCAGACACCACGTCTGCACTCGATGATTAAGATTTCTCTTGAGGCCTGTCAAGAGAAATCCCCGTCTTCCCTAAGGCGTCTTACGGCCCGGTCAAGGCGAGCAAACCCGCGAGATAAAGCCCGGTAGAGCTAAACTAAACTCTACACTAAAACTAAAGGGGATAAGACTTTGCTCTAAAGAGAGCAAGATCTTTACTCTAAAAGAAGAGCAAGATAGAAAAATAAAAGATAACTTAAGCTCTGAAGTAAGAAAGTAATTGTATAAATAAACTCTTCAAAAGAAGGAAAGGATACAAGAGCTTTACCGGAACTTCGAAGACTCCGAAGATCCGAGCTAAGCTCGACTCGACTCTACTCCCAACTCTAATCCTTATCTAAGAAATGAAAAAGAAACTAGAGCTCCCTTCAAGTAGAGACTTGAGTGATGTGGTGTGTGTCTTGAATGGAAGACTGAGCAGCCTTTTATAGCCTCCATGGGGTGGATGTTAGCTTAATCTTCACGCCACCATCCTGCTTAGCATCCACGCTGAAGAGGGTAGCTTGAAGCCACAGCAACAGGCCGGCCGGCCTGGTGTAGGCCGATCGGCCTACACCTGGCACGTCTGGCAAGCGACTTCGTCGTGAACGCTTCTGATTGCTCCCTGAGGTCGGTAACGGTTGCGTTCAGTTGAGGCTGTCCAAGAATCCGAAGTTGTGGGCCCTCTAATCCATGTGTCTTGCACTCTAGGCCTTTCGGGTCCTTGGATCAAACCAACGTTGATTGCACGGTGCTTGATCATCCTGGGTGTTTTATGACACTTGTGGATCAGTGACGTGGCCAGACCTGGCCAGAGGAGGCCGGTCGGCCTGGGCTAGGCCGGCCGGCCTGGCCTTGTACCAGGTTTGGCCCCTGTTTCACCAGTTTTGTCCTGCAACCATAACTCATCCAAAACTTGTGGAATTTGTCAATAAAAATAGTTTTATGCATGGAATATGGTATGATCATCCTCATTTTACCGAAATGTTGACGGTCACTACGAGGTTATAATGGCCGTCAACGGTAGGGAAACTCAGACTCGGCTGAGGATGTTTCGTGGTAACTCGACGTTCTTTCCTCCTGATGGGGCATCTTCTTGTAAGACGGCTGGGGAAGTTGTGCCTTTGTCACACCCTGAAATTGTTGGATTTCGGGATGTGATTGAAAGAAAAATTAAACAACGATTTCTCATAATTCTAAAAGCTTTTCCAATAATTATTTGTTTTACAGGGAACTTAGTGTAGGAAAAACAATTGATTGTTCTTTTGAGATTAAATAAGTTTGTTGTATGTGTTGCATTCATGCTGATGCATTTTGGAGATTCATGAGCGCTCAAGCTTTTAAAATGTGTTTACGCGACGTTTAGGCTCTTCTGAGAATTTTCTGGACTTTTCCGAAATTTAATTCTCTTTTTCCTAGAGCCCTTTCTATTTATTAGAAGGCTCTATAATCCTTTTCATGAGATCCTGATATTTTATTTGGACTCATCTTGTCCCAATCTACCTCTAGGAATTTTCCTAGAATTTTTGAGATTTTCTGAGTATTTTTTGTGATTTAAAAAAAACAATATCTAGCTTTGTCTGGATTTGTTTTCGTATTGGAAAATATTTTCGGAAATAATAAATCAAAACCCTAACCCTAACGGATTGGGCCGAGCCACCCGGCCGACCCGGCCCGCTAAGGCCCATCGGCCTGCCAGGCAGCGCCGCCCCCGACCTTTGCCTGGGCGTGCGTGCCCGGCCGTCCTAGGGCGCCGCGCCACTATAAAGGGCAGCCGCCCTTCGCCCCGCGCCCCCCTGCTGCCGCCGCCCTCGGCTTCCCCTGCGCAGTGCCGCCGCCGCACCGGCTAGCCAGAGCCGTGCGCCGCCGCCGGGTTTCGCCGCGAGCCAGCCGCGCCTGGTGCCCGCCGGTGGACGCCGTCGCCCCCATGAGGTCCGCGACGCCGAGCCGAACCCCTGCCGCCTCTCCTCATCTCCAACCCGTCGCCGGAGTTCCGCCGCCGCTGGAGGACCGGAGCCGCCGGCCGCCGTCCCCTGCGTGCCGCCCGTCGCTGCGATTCCGGCCGCCCCGTCGATCCCCGCCGATGGTGAGCAACTCCACGTGACCCCCTCGTCCTGCTCAGCCTTTACCCCACCTCGCCGGACCCCCTCGCCGCCCGAATCGCCGGCGAGCCGAGCACCCAGCGCCGCCGGCCGCCTTGAAGAAGAAGACCTGAGCTTTTGTGTTTAGGCCCCTGAAGAAACGCGTAAATGACTCCCAAGTTTCTGTGTCTTGCTAGTTTTGCAGAAAACCCCCTGGATAGATTAGGTCCTTTAAATCTAGCCCAAGCCCTGCTCCTTTGCGGATCTAACCTCGAGAAATCATCTATTCGCACTGACTATTCACTGAGTCTAGACAGACTTCTCTGCTAGCCCCTGTTGGCTATAGTTAATCGCGAATAGGTCCTTTCAGCCTTTAAATGCCCATAGATTCTACGTTTTAGCTCCGTTTTAGTCCGTTCTCGTCGCGTTAGGTTCGTGTCGACAAAAAGTATACGTTAGTGATGATATTTACCCAACTTGTGTTTTCATAAATTATTTCCAAATTAATTTGATTAAAGCTTATTCAAATGCCTTTTCCTGATAAAAGCAAATTAGGAGTACATGTCGGTTTTCATAACTATATTAAGTTGACTAATACTATTTAATTGTGTTTTCTAAATAAAATCCACTTAGAGCTATACCTTGGTGTTTCTAAATTAAATGTTAATTTGACTAATGTAGATTTTATCTGATTTTCTAAATAGAAGTTGACTAGGTCCTACCTCGGTTTTATGAGTAAAGCTAATGTAATTAATACTACTATCATTGCTTCTTAATAATAATGTGATTAGTTGAACACGAAGAACAAGTTATTCGATTAGATGTTTCATACCTTGCTTTTCTGAAGTTAACTTTTAATTGGTATAGTATATATACTTGAATATTTATAAATAAAATATGACTAAGGCTTACAACGTTTTTCTAACATAATTGTAATTTTGGTTAATCCTAACATAGGGTATTTCTTTGAAATATCCTCCATACATGTTTTAATAACTAAAATAAATGAAGCAATCATGTCCTGCCTTTTTTTATAATCAAATTCTTTCGATAGTTGTTTTCTTTCTAACCGTAACCTCGTTTAGAGCGTTTCTTGCCCCTTTGCGTTCGTAGCAACGAGCCTCTTCCTTTAGCACGCTCTTTCAAAGCTTTTCCCTTTGATTGGTGTAATGTTCTTATTTGTACTTGTTTGTCTATTTGTATGTTTGTGCTCGATGTTTGCTACGAGTAGAAGAAACGTCGTCCGTGGATCTTGAAAACAAGAGTTTGAAGAGCAAGCACTGAAGACCCTGAGAAAATATACTGGAGTTAAGGCAAGTGTAACACGGAATAATCCTTGCAACCTATTCACCTTTAATCATTCATTCATACTTGCATGTGTCTAATTTTGTTTACCCTAAGGTTGTTCCTAGCTTATATACCGTATTCCTTGATACCCTGGGTTTATGCTTTCATGGGTAGTCCTCGCTAAGCGCAGCTACTATCACCATTCTTTAATTGTTAATCTTGATTTAATGGTTCACTTCAACATGATGGTAAAACTTGCTTTTTAACAACTTGGTTCAGGGAGCTAGGACATCTGCTTCGTGCTTGTTCTAGTATCTCTCCGTAAGGTCCGGTTCTTAAAGCGGCAACCCAGGAACCTGTCGCCACCACCGAAACTATTATGGCTCTGGTCTTGGACAAGTAGCTTGTACGTCTCTAGCTTGCTAGTGGTTCCCAAAAGGCACTAGATGGGGGGCGGGGGTTCTTAAGTCTGAGCTTCGATATTACCTGGGGACGACCTCAGATTCACGTGCACCCTGAGGTTCGTTGGCGCTGCTCCGTAAGCAATGTCCCGTTGAGGGAGTGTCCACGTTCTCGCCATGGATACCCCTAGCGTTGCGCTTGATGGACTCATGTTGCGTCATGAGGTCCGCGCTCTGGATGCCATTGACCCACTTATGTTGCGCACTGAGTGTAAGTCAATCCTGGGAGTCGGGGTTCATGCGCCGTTGCCGAAACCATAGTGGCCACTATGCTTGTTAGGGTGTTTTGTGAAAAGCCTCGTAGCGTCCCTATGCACTCATACCTTGGAAGTGTGAATTCTGCGTGGTTGGGTGCAAAGCTCCTTCGAGCTTTTACGCGACCGGTGGTTAAAGGGTGAAACCTCTGCAGAGTGTAAATCTATCTTGATAGCCGTGCTCACGGTCACGAGCGACCTGGATCCTTTTTGATTAGTGGTTCCCTTAATAATGATGATGGTTACTTCTGTTAATTGTACTTACACTTCATAATTGGGTTTACAACCGGGAGTTCCCATATACTAGTAGTAACTAGGAGATTGATAAAATGAATCAACTAAAAGTGCTAATGCAGTATAACCGAGTCAGCCTCTTTAGCCTTTCATGCATTCCCTGTTATACTTGCTAAGTATGATGGAATACTTACACTTTCATTCAATCAACAAAATCCCGGACGGGTAACCAGATGGAGCAGCGTGTGAGGCTGTGGCTGAAGATTTATCAGAAGTCCTTCTGTACATCTGAGCTGTGGTCAACCAGTCGGTGTCCCTGTGGACTTGAGGCTCTACCAGATGATAGTTAACAAATTAGTCTTCCGCTGTGTTAAGGCATGTGTCCTTTGTAAACTCTGATGTAAATTGTTTTATTTGAGCATTGTGTTCTCTGTAATATCATATTTGTAAGCTATATGTGTTGTGTGGACTTCCTGGGCACACATATGGCAGCATTCGGGTTTCTGTGGAAAACCGGGTGTGACAGATTGGTATCAGAGTCGTGCTGACTGTAGGATCACAGCCTAGATAGAAATGGTTGATTCCTAAGGTTCATTTGGATATGGAGACTTTCTCTATGCTATCTTTGTTCTCTCGGTTGACTGTTCTTATTCCTAGACCACATATCCACACCTTGGTCGCTTACTTTTGATCCTTGACTCTTGGTCTTTTATCCCCACCTTGTTTTGCTATTGTTGAACCCTATCCTTACCGCTACAAATCCTCGACTACTTGATTTTGAATATCTATCAACTTTGATGAATATGTTATTATCTATCTCCTGCACCTCACTACCTTGATTTATTGGTAACGTTGCAGACCCTTCCATGTTTAGATTCTTGACTTTAATCAATCGATGCTTTCTTGAAATTCCTATCTCCTTCTATCCTTGATTATTCAACTTCCCTTGATATTTCCTAGGCCTTTTATTTATTCTTGTCTGTTCATCTTATATAGACATCCTTTTGAGAATGTTTGTTTGTCCTCATTTATACTTACTCTCTTTGGAGTCTATCCTTGAGTCTCTTAGATTCCAAAGTCTTTTTTCCTATACTCATCGCAGGTGATCCACACCACCTATCTTCATGTTGGTTCAAGCTTGACGTTAGAGCCCTGCTTAAGAACTAGGAGTACCCCTTTGCAGTCATACTAACCACACATAGCATCGATTGACAGTTTATTGATTGTTGGAATTTTATGATTGCGTGATGATGCTTGGTTTTATGATCTTGTGTGATTTGCTTCTTTGAATTGATTGTTGGTGTATTGTGGGTCCTCTACCTACAATGACATCAGTTGCCTAGCTGGGTTCTTCTTTTGTACCTCCCACCTCTTTGTCATCTTCCTTTCTTTCTCTCTAATCAAATGAAGCATCCCGGAAGAAGAAGATGAAGGCAACACCAACATAGGAGATGAAGGCAACACCAACATCAACGTCAAGCATCTGCAACCATCCACACGTGAAGCAAATCGAAGAAAAGAAGGCACCACAAAATTCTCTTTCCCACCCTATTTCTTGCTATTCTCCCATCTACTTCTCTCCAAGGATGACCCAGTAACGAGAAAGACGAAGACTGAAGATTCTGCATCGCCAAACAACTAGAGGCTGAAGGCGTACCAAACTTGTAACAAGAATCTTATTCTGATATCCTCCTTGCTCCTATCCTCGAGATCCATGCTTCTTTCTCCTCCATTGTTTCCTCCCATCATAACCATGATGAAGTCATCAAAGTAACTCACCGTTACCAGGCTCAATTTGGAACTTGGAAAGAACTTGTTAAGGGGGTAGTGCCGATGTGTATAAGGAGGTAAAGCGAGAAGAAGATGGCAGTTGAAGACAGTTGAAGAAAGGATCACGATCAGACAAGCCAGTAAAGCCTAAGAGAGTAAAGAGACAATCAATCCAGCTCTACTCAAATCACTTTAAAGGAGGAAGTCTATGAACATCCCTGGACTCACATGAATGAATCCATGAAGAAAGGAGGAAGACTAGGGCATGAAGAAAGGAGGAAGACTAGGGCATGAAGTAAGAGGAAGCGTGAATGAGAAACTTCAACAAACTTATACCAAGGTTCTCTATAGGGATCATCAAATGGTGGTACATTCAAGAATGACTCAGTGGATTACCTAACGACGGATGAGCAACAAAGGATTCAAGAACCACCAACACCCGTCATATGGAGGTACGAGGAGCAAGACAAGAATATGTGAAGCAATGAAACCCATAGACCTTCCTCTTCTTGCTAGCCTTTCTCCTGAATCTTGGGACGAGATTCCTGTTAAGGGGGGTAGTTCTGTCACACCCTGAAATTGTTGGATTTCGGGATGTGATTGAAAGAAATATTAAACAACGATTTCTCATAATTTTCAAAGCTTTTCCAATAATTATTTGTTTTACAGGGAACTTAGTGTAGGAAAAACAATTGATTGTTCTTTTGAGATTAAATAAGTTTGTTGTATGTGTTGCATTCATGCTGATGCATTTTGGAGTTTCATGAGCGCTCAAGCTTTTAAAATGTGTTTACGCGACGTTTAGGCTCTTCTGAGAATTTTCTAGACTTTTCCGAAATTTAATTCTCTTTTCCTAGAGCCCTTTCTATTTATTAGAAGGCTCTATAATCCTTTTCATGAGATCCTGATATTTTATTTGGACTCATCTTGTCCCAATCTACGTCTAGGAATTTTCCTAGAATTTTTGGGATTTTCTGAGTATTTTTTGTGCTTTAAAAAAACAATATCTAGCTTTGTCTGGATTTGTTTTGGTATTGGAAAATATTTTCGGATATAATAAATCAAAACCCTAACCCTAACGGATCGGGCCGAGCCACCCGGCCCGCTACCTCGCCCGACCCGCTAAGGCCCATCGGCCTGCCCGGCAGCGCCGCCGCCAACCTTGGCCTGGGCGTGCGTGCCCGGCCGTCCTAGGGCGCCGCGCCCCTATAAAGGGCAGCCGCCCTTCGCCCCGCGCCCCCCTGCTGCCGCCGCCCTCGCCTTCCCCTGCGCAGTGCCGCCGCCGCACCGGCCGACAGAGCCGTGCGCCGCGGCCGGGTTTCGCCGCGAGCCCGCCGCACCTGGTGCGCGCCGGTGGACGCCGTCGCCCCCTTGAGGTCCGCGACGCCGAGCTGAACCCCTGCCGCCTCTCCTCGTCTCCAACCCGTCGCCGGAGTGCCGCCGCCGCTGGAGGACCGGAGCCGCCGGTCACCGTCCCCTGCGCGCCGCCCGTCGCTGCGATTCCGGCCGCCCCGTCGATCCCCGCCGATGGTGAGCAACTCCACGTGACCCCCTCGTCCTCCTCAGCCTTTACCCCACCTCGCCGGACCCCCTCGCCGCCCGAATCGCCGGCGAGCCGAGCACCCAGCGCCGCCGGCCGCCTTGAAGAAGAAGACCTGAGCTTTTGTGTTTAGGCCCCTGAAGAAACGCGTAAATGACTCCCAAGTTTCTGTGTCTTGCTAGTTTTGCAGAAAACCCCCTGGATAGATTAGGTCCTTTAAATCTAGCCCAAGCCCTGCTCCTTTGCGGATCTAACCTCGAGAAATCATCTATTCGCACTGACTATTCACTGAGTCTAGACAGACTTCTCTGCTAGCCCCTGTTGGCTATAGTTAATCGCGAATAGGTCCTTTCAGCCTTTAAATGCCCATAGATTCTACGTTTTAGCTTCGTTTTAGTCCGTTCTCGTCGCGTTAGGTTCGTGTCGACAAAAAGTATACGTTAGTGATGATATTTACCCAACTTGTGTTTTCATAAATTATTTCCAAATTAATTTGATTAAAGCCTATTCAAATGCCTTTTCCTGATAAAAGCAAATTAGGAGTACATGTCGGTTTTCATAACTATATTAAGTTAACTAATACTATTTAATTGTGTTTTCTAAATAAAATCCACTTAGAGCTATACCTTGGTGTTTCTAAATTAAATGTTAATTTGACTAATGTAGATTTCATCTGATTTTCTAAATAGAAGTTGACTAGGTCCTACCTCGGTTTTATGAGTAAAGCTAATGTAATTAATACTACTATCATTGCTTCTTAATAATAATGTGATTAGTGTTGGCACTCCTTAGCCTAACTAAAATCCGGAAGCGCACGGAGTCCGATGTAGCCTTTCACCAGGGGAGTAAGAACCTGGATATCGAATCCAAGGAACGGTAGACGCGACTAGCCTAGAACTTTTCTAACCGGATCCACCAAGGAGAAAAAGGATAAATGGGTAGAGAGCTTGACTTTAGTTAGCTACTCGTTACCCCAGACAAACTATCGATACCTAACCTGATCTGCTTCGACGGCTAGAACGGGAAGAACTCAGAACGGGGTGAGAGAAGGGTTCTTCCGGGCTCAGCACTACTGTTATGAGTACACCCGAACGTGGTGGAGTACAAAGGACGGACAGGGCTGTCACCACCTGACGCCTACCACTGCAGTTCCATGGGGTGCAACACAACCTGAGATGACTAGCCAGCACAGGCACCACGCCTAAGCTTTCAGTCACTGACCTCCACCCAACGTGAAGGGCTATAGAGGAAACCCCAAACAAGAGTCGCTGTCACTCGCGCAGACTCAGGCACCCGCAGATCAAAGATAAATATGATAACTTGCTGAAAGTAAGTTGTAAACTAGCGAAGTACTAAAGGCAAGAGACCGAGGACTTACTGAAGATAACTCTTGAATATATTCCTCGGGGGTGGAAATGTTGAGACGAGACCGAGAGAGAAATCCCGGACTCTCTCTACAAAGCTCGGCTGTCACCCGAGCAACTCACCCACTCTCTCCCTACTCTACTCTAAAGATGAGAGCACAAACTCACTAAGCTACTCTTCTCTCCTTTGGATGATTTGATGGATGCTTTCTCAAGGTGAAGGAGGGTCCCTTTTATAGCCTTCAGGGGCGGTTGCAGGCGTCAAGTGTAAGCTAACACCTTGCTTAACTACCACGCGAAGGGGGACAGGTGGCGGCCTCTGGGGGAGGCCGGCCGGACGCTCTGGATTGCACCCTGAGGTCGGTAACGGTTGCTTTGGATTGAAGCTGTCCGAGAATCCAATGTTGGTGGGCCCTTCAATCCATGCGAATGTAGCTTAGGCCTTTCGGGTTCTTTGGATTAAACCGACGTTGATCGCACGTCTCATGATCATCTGTGTTGTGTTTGTGAACTCCTGGACCAAGGACGTGGCAACTGGCCACAGAAGGGGGCCGGCCGGCCTGGCATAGGCCGGCCGGCCTGGCTTTGTGTCAAACATGGCTCAGCTTTTGCTTGCTTGCTCCTGCACTCACAAATTATACAAAACTTGTGGAACTCATTAGAAATAATCAATTTTACTTTGTTATGAGCAAGATGAGCCTGAAATGTGACGGAATGTTGGTGGTGAAACCGTATCGTAACGACCACCAACACGCCCCCCTACCTGAACTTTGCTAGTCCCTTAGCAAAGAATGAATTAAATCACCGGGACTTTTGCAAGGTCAGGGTCATGAGCTCAAGGTATATACAAGTCATATTTCTGAGTTTTCTTTCATACCTTGGATTCTGGCGGCTAACACCCTCATCTTCATCAATTGAGTCTTAGAACAACTCATTGATTGGTCGAGCACTTCTTCCTCTTGGCATTTGGAGTTTTTTTTTTGATAATTTTATAAAGAAAACGAGGCATTCCCTTGTTATTTCTCAACATCTCTCGATCACTCATAGTGTTTAGATCCTCACCTGGGCTTAGAATCAAGCCTCTCTATGTTATAAGGTGGAGCTTCGGAGATGTTGCTCACTCTTCTTTATTTATTTTGCGAGATCGAAGAACTTGTCTAATCATTCCTACTACTCATACATCTTGGCCAAGTGCATGTGTACTTTGATAGTTGAGTCCTTGTTCAAGCATCTTTCATCTTTCCCCTTTCTCTTTCTCTCTTCCTCTTTTTTTTTCTTCTTCTGAAGATAAGGAGTGTATCATTCCGTTCTTCATCATCTTTCTTTTTTTTCAGGGGGATGAGGAGCTTTCGACAATTTGGACTTTATTGATGCTCGTGTACGTGTATGGCCATGATGAACAAGATAGCACGAACGTGAAGGCAAGTAATTCGAGCAAGCTCAAAATTTAGAAGGTAGCTATGTAGAAGTTTCAACTTGAACTTGGTATATGGCTTTGGATAGGACATTTCAAGTTGATGATAACAAGGGTTGCCTTAAGTTTTATTTTCAAAAAAAAACAAAAAAACAATCTCCAAAACCTTGAATCGGATGGCTCAACTTCTCAAATCATTATATCATAAGAGTCAATTAGCGAGAATCAGGCAATCCTATCAAAAAGTTCCAAGGTAATGAAATACGTTCTCATGAAATATCATAAGAATATCCAAGGTGTCATGCATAGGGGTTCACTTTCATGAGTTTTGATCAAGTTTTAACATTATTTAGCCAGGAATTTTATTTGGATCAAAATCACGAAGGGATCAAATGTAGGGGTTACAAACCGTGTCCTGGAGTCGAGTCGACGACATTGGCCACAGGCCCAGGCCGATCGGCCCAGTGGAGGGCGGCCGGCCTGGCATTGTAGCCAAACGTCCCGATTCAGGTTCCTCGTTCATGTGATTCGCGAGATTACGCAGTGGGCACGGGATCTCCTCGAACGGCTTCAGCAGGGGGCCGGCCGGCCTGGCCTAGGCCGGCCGGCCTGGCATTGTGCCAGGTTTGGTCGTGCCTTGGCCAGCGACCAGTACAGCTCCTGTACATCAGTGTTTCTGCGTGCTTCACTGGAAAATCAGTCCGAGGGTTTGGTTGGCACACAAGTGTGCACCAACCATTCATTTTTTTTATAGGAGCCTCTTCTTTCAAATAAATCAATTTATTTTATTCAAAACTAAAGGGAAACAAATATGGGGGTGCTGCATACAAGGGAAAATTTAATGAAAGAAATTAAAAGGGAAATTTGAACTAGCACCCAAAAATCTAAACTAATTCTAATCCTAACTACTCCTCCTTCGGGCGGTAGAGGTGCTCGTTGCCGGTGGCCTTCACGAGGCGCTTGACCTTGGAGGCCATTGCCTTGCGAAGGACCTCGATCTTGTCATCGGCCTCCATTTGCCCGATCACCGCCTCCGCCACGCGCTCATCCATGTTGTTGACCTTTAGTTGCAGCGCGGCGAGCTTCCTCCTCAGCTCCTCTATGTCCTCCTCCTCCTCCTCATCGGACCACTCCATCTGTCCAGGAGGTCCTTGGATCGGAGGGGGCGTCATGAAGCGCTTCCTCCCCTCGTCGGGCTTCTTAGGGGCTAAGAAAAGCCCCTTCCCGATGCCTGGCCCTTCTCGGCGTGGAGGGCTAGGACTTCCCGGGGTGTACTGCGGTGAGTACCCCGGCGAGGTGGAGATGAAGAGCGGCACGATCTCCTTCTTGAGCGGCGAGGAGACGAGGCACTTCCCGATGGCCTTTTTTGGGGACAAAAGTCCCGTAGTTGGCCTTCGGGGCGTCTTGGGCTGCGAACTCCCCTGACCCTCCTCCTGAGGATCACGCAGGGAGGCTCTGCCCAAAGGCGAGCCAGAGAGGCGGCGAGGGGAGGCCGGCCGGCCTGCCCCAGGCCGATCGGCCTGGGAAAGTGGCCGCCGGGCCTCCGGCTGCGCGGCGACGACGTCGACGAACGCCGCCTTCTCAATGATCCGGAGGCTGCTGGACTTTGAGGAGTCAAGTGTCCCTTTCAAGGACTCCGACGGGGAACGGCTGCCTTGAGAGGCCGAGTTGGAGTCTTGGTGGCTTGATTGCGAGGCCATGGCTCAGATTTCTCAAAGGAAGGGACATTTCTAGAGAAGGAGGCTCGAGAGTTCTGAGGGAGAAGAAGAGCGGAGGCCTTTCGTTTTAAAACGACGCTCCTCCCTTCGAAACCCCACGAATTCTCGGAAAGGATAGCAGCGAGACTCGTTCAAATGAGGAGTGTCCCGAGTCGAGCCGGTGTTGGGCCGGTCGGCCTGGATGGGGCCGGCCGGCCTGGCTGGGCCGGTCGGCCTGGGTGAAGCCGGCCGGCCTGGCCTTGTCTCGAGAGCCCCTGAAATTTTTCGTGCATGCTTCCTTTGCTCTTCTACCAGAAAGTCTTTATGGTTTGGCTAGAAAAAGTTTAAGAAAATGGAAGGAAAAATAGAAAAGGTAAATCTATCCTAGATAAGGCCCATTTTTAGGTCCCGCCCGGACCTGGACTAGATATCTCGGTTAGCTCGTAGACGTCCATTTCTTTGAGCTCCGGCATTTCGGATTCGAGAAATATTTTCAATCTTCGGCCATTGGCCTTGAAAGTATTTCCGTTATTATCCTGGAGGGTTATCGCGCCATGATCGGCGGCATCTAAGACTCTAAAGGGACCTTTCCACTTACTTCTAAGCTTACCATGACCAAACAAGCGAATACGGTAGTTAAAGAGTAATACCTGATCTCCCGCTTTGAAATGCTTGATCTTGATGCGCTTGTCATGCCATCTCTTTGTTCTTTCTTTATATAGCTTGGCGTTGTGGTAGGCCTTTTCCCTCCATTCATCCAGTTCGGCCAATTGCATTCTTCTTTTGAGTCCGGCTGTCTGGAGGTCCATATTCCACCTCTTGATCGCCCAATGGGACTTGAATTCTAGCTCAACCGGTAAGTGGCATGTCTTGCCATATACCAGTTGGTAGGGAGTCATCCCTATCGGTGTTTTGAACGCTGTTCTATATGCCCAAAGTGCTTCCGGTAACTTTCGCTTCCACCCTGTCCCCATTGCATTGACCGTCTTTTGCAGAATGTTCTTGATTTGTTTGTTTGATGTTTCTGCTTGCCCGCTGGTCTGGGGGTGATAAGGTGTAGCCACTCGGTGGTCCACTCCTAAGTCGCTTAGGCACTTCCGGAACGTCTTGTCAATGAAGTGTGATCCTCCATCACTGATCACGACTCGGGGTACTCCAAAACGGGGAAAGATGATCTCTTCGAACATCTTCCATGAATTTTTCGAGTCGGCTGCCGTGCACGGAAGTGCCTCCACCCATTTGGAAACATAGTCGACTGCCACCATGATATATTCACACTGCTCGGATGCAGGGAAAGGACCCATAAAGTCTATTCCCCACACGTCGAAAATCTCCAACTGGAGGTTATTTTGCAGTGGCATAGCATCACGGGCGTTGATATTCCCGTGTTTCTGACACCTGGCACATCTCCGTACGAATTCCTTAGCGTCTCCATACATGGTTGGCCAGAAGAATCCACTCTGCCAGACCTTTGCATGGGTTCAGAAAATTTCGTAGTGTCCTCCGTACGGTGATGAATGGCAACGATCAAGGATCTTATGTGTTTCCTCATGAGGGATGCATCATCGGAGTAATCCGTCAGCACAAACCTTGAACAGATAGGGGTCATCCCAAAGGTGAAATCTGCTGAGGTAGATTAACTTCTTTTTGTCTTCTCCTAGAGGCACATATCCAGTCACCATGAAGTTTACAAAGTTTGCGTACCATGGATTGGATGTGGTGACCTTGAAGAGAGTATCATCTCTGAGATAGTCATTGATCGGAAGATCCGACCCTTGAACCTGCATTCTTGAGAGATGATCCGCCACACAATTATCTGTCCCCTTCTTGTCTCGTATTTCTAAATCAAACTCTTGAAGGAGCAGAATCCAACGGATGAGTCATGGCTTGGCATCTTTCTTGGTCAAGAGGTACTTTAGGTGCAGCATGGTCTGTGTATACTATCACCTTGGCACCAACCAAGTAAGATCTGAACTTGTCCATGGCAAACACCACTGCCAGGAGTTCCTTCTCCGTTGTAACATAATTTAACTGAGCTCCGGTCAATGTCTTGCTTGCGTAAGATATAGCGTAATGCTGTTTATCCTTGCATTGACCGAGCACTGCCCCGACTGCATAGTCGCTAGCGTCGCACATGATCTCGAATGGAAGATTCCAATCGGGCGGTTGTATGATGGGAGCTGAGATAAGTGCCTTCTTGAGGGTGTAGAAGGCGAGAAGGCAATCATCGTCGAAGTTGAAGGGTGCTTCTTTAGCCAGGAGGCTTGTAAGAGGTCTGGCTACCCGGGAGAAATCTTTGATGAATCTTCGGTAAAAGCCAGCATGACCCAGAAAACTTCGCACACCCTTGACATTCGTCGGGGGTGGTAGTTGCTCAATAACTTCTATTTTTGCCTTGTCAACTTCTATTCCTCTTTCTGATACCTTGTGTCCCAGCACAATTCCTTCTCTGACCATGAAGTGGCACTTTTCCCAATTTAGGATAAGGTGATGCTCTTCACACCTCTTGAGGACTCTTTCCAAGTGCTCAAGACAGTTGTCGAAGGTTTTACCATAGACGGTAAAGTCATCCATGAATACTTCCATGATCTGTTCGATCAGGTCAGAGAATATCGCCATCATACACCGCTGAAATGAAGCAGGTGCATTGCATAGGCCGAAAGACATCCGCCGGTAGGCGAACGTTCCGTAGGGGCAGGTGAAGGTAGTCTTGCTCTGGTCATCGGGATGAATGGGAATTTGATGATAACCAGAGTATCCATCAAGGAAGCAGAAAAATGAGTGGTTTGCCAACCGCTCAAGCATCTCGTCGATGAAGGGGAGAGGAAAGTGATCTTTACGGGTAGCTTTGTTGAGCTTCCTGTAATCGATGCACATCCTCCATCCAGTAACGGTCCTCTGAGGGATAAGTTCATTCTTCTCATTCTGGATAACTGTCATTCCACCCTTCTTCGGCACAACTTGAACGGGGCTGACCCATTCACTTTCTTGCACGGGGTAGATTATACCCGCGTGCAGAAGCTTCAACACTTCTTTCTTGACTACCTCCCTCATCGCATCATTCAGCCGTCGTTGATGTTCTCTAGACGGCGTATGGTCCGGCTCCATAGGTATGCGATGGGTGCATAAGCTGGGGTTGATCCCCTTCAAGTCCGGTAGAGAATACCCGAAGACAGACCGGTGCTTCTCTAGGACTGTGATAAGCTGCCGAGTCTCATTCTCTGTCAGTTTGTCACTGATGACGACTGGCGAGCGTCGGTCATTGTGGAGGAAAGCGTATCTAAGTCCAGGAGGCAGCGGCTTCAACTCAGGAGGGGGGTGTTGTGGCTTTTCTTCCTCGTCGAGTTTTATAAAACCGTCCGTTTCTGCCTCTTGGATGAAATGGTTAGCCTCTTCAGCCTGTGAGGACTGAGCTTGCTCTTCTTGAGCGGAGCTAACTGCTTTCTCCACTGGGTCTGTCTCGGATCGGGCCTCTGCGATAGTGTTTACTGACCGCACAAGGCTGACCGGGATGATCTCTTTACCAACCTTGAACTGTATCGTGGCTCGATCATGGTTCGGGTTGGCAAGGTGCTTTATTGGCTGTCCGATCAGGAAGAAGTTATCACCTCTAGGGATATCGAAAATGTGGAAGTCTAGGAAAATCCTGTTGCGTCCCATGTGTACGGGCACAACACGAATGATTCCTCTGCATTCCATCATTTGGCCGTCGATCCACTTGAGGTGCTTACGGGAGAAGGACCGGGGTTCGTCTGGTTGCACTTGTGATGCGAGTGCACTTGATATGATATTACTCCCGACCTTCGGGTCGTAGGCAACTTCCTGAGAGTCAGTTCCCTCAATACCGCAATGGAGTACTCTGAAGTTGCGGGTAATTCAGATGATGTCTTCGCAACTTTCAATTTCCTCCGTCCATTCCTTGCTCATGATCGCAGATAAACCCTCGATCTGCGGTACGGCTTCTGGAATGAACGCCTTAGACCTTGAACTTGCGCACACTTGTTCCATGGGCATACATGATGTATTGCCGATCTCCAAGTACTCTTCTTCTGTAAAGAGCTCGGGAATGAAGTGCGGCAGATCGTCAAGAATATTTTCATGGTCTGAGGACTTGGGGTGTTCGAGCACTTCCTCTATGATCGGAGGAGGCGGATCGAATGTGAGGGCAAGTAGTGGCTGTTTGTCTGTGGGGGTTGTTGGTGGTGTTGGTGGGTCGTCGAAGACGCCAGTGTACTCGGTAGAGTTGAGAACCTTTTCCAAGATTTCTCGTACCTCATCCACTGTCTTGTATAGCACTGACCCTGCGGAAGTGATGTTCAAGAACTGTGCACTCTCCGGCTTCAATGCACCAACAAAATGCTGCATAAGCATTTCCTCTGGAATGTTATGCGGCGGCCCTGAGTTGGCCAATTTTATGAACCGCTCCCACGTGGCTCCAAGTGACTCATTGCCTTGCTGATATGTCATCAACTCAACTCTGAGTTTAAGATCTTGGAGACAGGGTAAAAGAACAGACAAAACTCGTCCTTCAACTTGATCCAATCTCCGCTAAATCCCCTTGCAGTCCGGTCGTACCAAGATTTTGCATTTCCCATCAGAGAAAATGGGAAAAGTTTCCATCGTATAGTGTCTTGGTTTACGCCGGGTATAATCAGAAGAGAGCAATTCTCCTCGAAAACCTGCAAGTGAGCATAGGGACTTTCGTCCTTCGTTCCACCGAAAGACTATGCACGAACCATGGCAACGAGACTGGGACGGATCTCGAAGCCATGAGGTGGTATGGGGTGGCAAGATGAAGGCGGTTCCAAATACTCGCTAGATGGAACCGTCGGGTAACTAGGAGAAAACTCCATGTGGTAGATGGTTATGGGGGTAAAGGTGTACGGCTAAAAAGATCCTACACTAGTGTTGCTACCGTCCCGGCAACGGCGCCAGAAAAGCTTGTTGGCACTCCTTAGACTAACTAAAATCCGCAAGCGCACGGAGTCCGATGTAGCCTTTCACCAGGGGAGTAAGAACCTGGATATCGAATCCAAGGAACGGTAGATGCGACTAGCCTAGAACTTTTCTAACCGGAACCACCAAGGAGAAAAAGGATAAATGGGTAGAGAGCTTGACTTTAGTTAGCTACTCGTTACCCCAGACAAACTATCGATACCTAACCTGATCTGCTTCGACGGCTAGAACGGGAAGAACTCAGAACGGGGTGAGAGAAGGGTTCTTCCGGGCTCAGCACTACTGTTATGAGTACACCCGAACGTGGTGGAGTACAAAGGATGGACAGGGCTGTCACCACCTGCCGCCTACCACTGCAGTTCCGTGGGGTGCAACACAACCTGAGATGACTAGCCAGCACAGGCACCACGCCTAAGCTTTCAGTCACTGACCTCCACCCAACGCGAAGGGCTATAGAGGAAACCCCAAACAAGAGTCGCTGTCACTCGCGCAGACTCAGGTACCCGCAGATCAAAGATAAATATGATAACTTGCTGAAAGTAAGTTGTAAACTAGCGAAGTACTAAAGGCAAGAGACCGAGGACTTACTGAAGATAACTCTTGAATATATTCCTCGGGGGTGGAAATGTTGAGACGAGACCGAGAGAGAAATCCCAGACTCTCTCTACAAAGCTCGGCTGTCACCCGAGCAACTCACCCACTCTCTCCCTACTCTACTCTAAAGATGAGAGCACAAACTCACTAAGCTACTCTTCTCTCCTTTGGATGATTTGATGGATGCTTTCTCAAGGTGAAGGACTTTTATAGCATTCAGGGGCGGTTGCAGGCGTCAAGTGTAAGCTAACACTCTGCTTAACTGCCACGCGAAGGGGGACAGGTGGCGGCCTCTGGGGGAGGCCGGCCGGCCTAGGCCAGGCCGATCGGCCTGGCCTTGCTGCCCCGTGGCACCGCCTTCTTCAGGGACGCTCTGGATTGCACCCTGAGGTCGGTAACGATTGCTTTGGATTCAAGCTGTCCGAGAATCCAATGTTGGTGGGCCCTTCAATCCATGCGAATGTAGCTTAGGCCTTTCGGGTTCTTTGGATTAAACCGACGTTGATCGCACGTCTCATGATCATCTGTGTTGTGTTTGTGAACTCCTGGACCAAGGACGTGGAAACTGGCCACAGAAGGGGGCCGGCCGGCGTGGCATAGGCCGGCCGGCCTGGCTTTGTGTCAAACATGGCTCAGCTTTTGCTTGCTTGCTCCTGCACTCACAAATTATACAAAACTTGTGGAACTCATTAGAAATAATCAATTTTACTTTGTTATGAGCAAGATGAGCCTGAAATGTGACGGAATGTTGGTGGTGAAACCGTATCGTAACGACCACCAACAATTAGTTGAACATGAAGAACAAGTTATTCGATTAGATGTTTCATACCTTGCTTTTCTGAAGTTAACTTTTAATTGGTATAGTATATATACTTGAATATTTATAAATAAAATATGACTAAGGCTTACAACGTTTTTCTAACATAATTGTAATTTTGGTTAATCCTAACATAGGGTATTTCTTTGAAATATCCTCCATACATGTTTTAATAACTAAAATAAATGAAGCAATCAGGTCCTGTCTTGTTTTATAATCAAATTCTTTCGATAGTTGTTTTCTTTCTAACCGTAACCTCGTTTAGAGCGTTTCTTGCCCCTTTGCGTTCGTAGCAACGAGCCTCTTCCTTTAGCACGCTCTTTCAAAGCTTTTCCCTTTGATTGGTGTAATGTTCTTATTTGTACTTGTTTGTCTATTTGTATGTTTGTGCTCTATGTTTGCTACGAGTAGAAGAAACGTCGTCCGTGGATCTTGAAGAACAAGAGTTTGAAAAGCAAGCACTGAAGACCCTGAGAAAATATACTGGAGTTAAGGCAAGTGTAACACGGAATAATCCTTGCAACCTAGTCACCTTTAATCATTCATTCATACTTGCATGTGTCTAATTTTGTTTACCCTAAGGTTGTTCCTAGCTTTTATACCGTATTCCTTGATACCCCGGGTTTATGCATTCATGGGTAGTCCTCGCTAAGCGCAGCTACTATCACCATTCTTTAATTGTTAATCTTGACTTAATGGTTCACTTCAACATGATGGTAAAACTTGCTTTTTAGCAACTTGGTTCAGGGAGCTAGAACATCTGCTTCGTGCTTGTTCTAGTATCTCTCTGTAAGGTCCGATTCTTAAAGCGGCAACCCAGGAACCTGTCGCCACCACCGGAACTATTATGGCTCTGGTCTTGGACAAGTAGCTTGTACGTCTCTAGCTTGCTAGTGGTTCCCGAAAGGCACTAGATGGGGGGCGGGGGTTCTTAAGTCTGAGCTTCGATATTACCTGGGGACGACCTCAGATTCACGTGCACCCTGAGGTTCGTTGGCGCTGCTCCGTAAGCAATGTCCCGTTGAGGGAGTGTCCACGTTCTCGCCATGGATACCTCTAGCGTTGCGCTTGATGGACTCATGCTGCGTCATGAGGTCCGTGCTCTGGATGCATTGACCCACTTATGTTGCGCACTGAGTGTAAGTCAATCCTGGGAGTCGGGGTTCATGCGCCGTTGCCGAAACCATAGTGGCCACTATGCTTGTTAGGGTGTTTTGTGAAAAGCCTCGTAGCGTCCCTATGCACTCATACCTTGGAAGTGTGAATTGTGAGTTGTTGGGTGCAAAGCTCCTTCGAGCTTTTACGCGACCGGTGGTTAAAGGGTGAAACCTCTGCAGAGTGTAAATCTATCTTGATAGCCGTGCTCACGGTCACGAGCGGCCTGGATCCTTTTTGATTAGTGGTTCCCTTAATAATGATGATGGTTACTTCTGTTAATTGTACTTACACTTCATAATTGGGTTTACAACCGGGAGTTCCCATATACTAGTAGTAACTAGGAGATTGATAAAATGAACCAACTAAAAGTGCTAATGCAGTATAACCGAGTCAGCCTCTTTAGCCTTTCATGCATTCCCTGTTATACTTGCTAAGTATGATGGAATACTTACACTTGCATTCAATCAACAAAATCCCGGACGGGTAACCAGATGGAGCAGCGTGTGAGGCTGTGGCTGAAGATTTATCAGAAGTCCTTCTGTACATCTGAGCTGTGGTCAACCAGTCGGTGTCCCTGTGGACTTGAGGCTCTACCAGATGATAGTTAACAAATTAGTCTTCTGCTGTGTTAAGGCATGTGTCCTTTGTAAACTCTGATGTAAATTGTTTTATTCGAGCATTGTGTTCTCTGTAATACCATATTTGTAAGCTATATGTGTTGTGTGGACTTCCTGGACACACATATGGCAGCATTCGGGTTTCTGTGGAAAACCAGGTGTGACAGCCTTAGATAGAATCCAAGAGCGCTCTTCCCTCAGTCGGTGTCTTCAACAAGAACGAGCCTTTGGAAATGGCATCGAGTCGCTGTCTAGCGTCATTCACTAATCCAAGCCAAAAGTGTTGAAGCTACACATGGTCGGGAAGTGATATGACTGGGCAAGTGCCTACCAAGGTAGAGAAACGAGCCCATGCTAGAACTAGCAATTCTTCCTCTCTCTAACGAAAGTTGATGATCTGTAGTCGTAAAGAACAAATGCGAGATAGGGGAAGAGGGAGGAAGAGAAAGCTGTCCTCAGCTTATCCCAGCTATCTGCACTCTGCTCAAGACGGAAGTACAGCTTCTTGCTTTCCAGTTGAGGGAGAACGGAAAAAGTTTCATCTTAAGAGCATCCTGTGTCAAGCCAGCTATGGGCTGACTGGAGAAAAAGTGCTCAAACTCTCACAGATGATGATAGGGGTTCTCATAGCCTAACCCCGAGAAAGAATTTTTCTGAACAAGCTCTATGAGAGAGACGGGAATCTGATAGTCAGGTGAAAAAGGTGATTGAAAAGGTGGCTCTAAAGATTGGTCTCTATGGGTCGGAAGGTGTGTACAAGGATAACCTTCCATGGGTAGCGGGGGTAAAGGTAGAATCAAAGAAAAGATAAAAAGGGATATGAGCGATTCCTAGGTTCGTAGTGATTCAGCAACCGTTCCCCGGCAACGGCGCCAGAAAGCTTGTTGACGTTTCTTAACATTCACAGAGAATCTGCAAGTGCACATATATCGTCGTAGCTCTCCCCTAAGAGTATTCCAAGGGTATCGAATCCAAGGAACGTGTGTGCACACTACCTACGCTAGGAGATCCCAAGGATAACCAACCAAGAAGATGAGAAGAGAGGATATTCTATGATCTAGCAAAGAGCAGCAAGGCATCTCTACTTTCTACTTGCTTTGGGCACCGGCTTGCACTGCATCCACAGTAACTCCGGCCAATGGCTATACGACTTAACCGAACGTGGGGGATCTCGAAGGGTCCAACGGGGTTGTCACCACCCGCGGCCTACCGCGGCCAAACCGTGGGTTAAGATGCGCAAACAAAGTGTAATCTATGACTCAGGCACCACGCCTACGCCACGGATTACTACTGTGGTCCATAAACACATTCCGGCACGTGAACTCACCACAGCACTACACAAGATGTGAAGTGACGAACCCACAAGTGAGAGCCTAAACTTGGTACTACTAAAAATACTGAATCATAGAAGATCAAAGAGACTTACACAACACTTACTCTGATAAGAACGACGGAAGCATCTCCAGGAAATACATGGCGGGTGAGAGTGTTCAAGATGAACATGAACACCTCTCCAACTCACTTTCTCCCTCTCTCTACCTCTCTACCCCTAGGCTGAACTAGCCTAAACTACTCTCCTCCATAGAAGCCTCTTTTGAAGTGAAGGGAGAAGGTGAAGAGTTGAAGAGTGCTTGGATGGTTAATATCCTCATTCTCACCCCATCCTCTAGTATTTATAGGCAGGTGGAGGTCGGTAACGCCGAGGATCTCCACAGAATATTCCTCCAAACCACCACAGGACAAAACACATGGCAGCCAGGGACGAGGTGAGCCACCCCTGGTTCGGCCGAACCATGGGTTCGACCGACCTAGTGTGGGCCCTGCCCATAACCGCCTTTGGACATGAGGCTGGCAGGTGGGTCCTGAGGTGTGTCTGGGTGTGTATGGGGTAGACTTGTTCTCGTAGCTCCATGTATTTGCACGTGATTGGTCAGAAGTGTGCTTCCTTGCTCCTGTGGGCCCATAGATCCGTGGGAATCTTAGGTGCCTGCCCTCGGTTGGCTGGATTTTAGTACTTGAGCCACTTTAGCTTATATCCACTTCATTTCGATGGTTAGGTGGCCTGCATACAAATATTCACCAACACTATTGGAACTCATTAGAAATAAGTCCTATCTCTAAGGTTGATGTTAACAAATGCATCATTTATGTAGGAGTTGACGGCCTAGAAATGGGGTTTAACAGCCGTCAACACTCCGCCACTGCCGGCGTTCTTCTCCTGCAAAAAACCAACCCCCGAGCCTGTGCGAGACCTTGCCATTTTTGATTCACTAAGAGAGAACTCACCCCCAGCTCACCTGCGATGTTGACTGATATCCATCCTTGGTCGAGTTCCATCGTCACCCGGGCCGGATGGAGGGATTGATGTCGAAGGGGCTCATTCTTCCCAAGACGAAGGCGGAGGAGTGGCGTGTTCCCAGTGACAAGAGGACGCCATCACCCCCGGATGGGTACATCCTTCCATGAGCGGGGTTTGTGGATGCCGCCGCACTGGTTCCTGCGGGGGCTGTTGTTCGAGTATGGCATTGAGCTTCAACACCTCATCCCCAACGGAGTCCGACAAATTTTGAGGTTTGTCACGCTGTGTGAAGGATTCCTAGGATCGAGCCTCACTACGATCTTTGGAGGTACTTCTTTTAGATCCAGCTTCAAAAGAGGGACGGGCTGATGACCCCCATCGGCTGCGCTAGGATCCATTTGAGGTCCGGCTGGGGAAAGGAATACCCCAAGATCATTACCCCCTCGACAAACAAGGGGTGGCATGATCAATGGGTGTATCTCAAGAATGATGAGGAGGCCCCCCCTACCGCAGTTCACGGGGCACGTCTTTGAGAAGGCCAAGGACCGTTGGATGCGTCGCCTGCCATCGATCGATCAGGGGAACTTGAAGCCACTGGTCACGGCCATACTGGCCTTGAAGAGGAAAGGGTTGACCGGGGCTGGCATCATTGTTCCATACCATGAGAGGCGACTGGCGCCGCTGATGGCGCGCCAGCTTTTGATGTTTGAGATGACCTCGGACTCCAGCCCCATTGGGACGTGGCTCTTCGACGATGCGCTCTCCCCGACAGAGATCGAGCAACGCCTTTGGGAGGTGTTGGCGCCATCAGACGTTCCCGACAATTATCCACTCCTCGAGCGTCCGCCGATGAGGCCCAGTCCCGGATTCATTGTCCTGGTAAAAAATTTGATTCCCCTGATCTTGGTTTCATTCCTTCACTTAGTAATTCCGTTTTTTTGTTGACTCTGACCCTCGTGTTCCAGCCCAATCTTCGCGCCTATCATTCCCGCCCCTGGCTCTCGGAGTACGTGGCATGGTTTCGCGTGGAGGCCGAGGTGGTGGAGTGAAAGAAGGCCGAAAAACGGGAACAGAGCCTATGGCGTGAGGCGAGGAAGAAGGAGATGGAGAAGAAAGGGATCACCGACTACGCGTACTCCACCGACATGGGCTCCGACGAGGATGTTGTGCCAGGAGTAGCGGAGTTCATGATGGTGACCCGAGGCGCCGCCAGCAGCAGCGCAGCAGGTGGGGGCCATCTCTAGGGGCGCCAGCAGCAGCGGTGTGACATCTTGCGGCAATGACGGGGTCGGTGGCGACGGAGGTGAGCCTGATTGGGATCAGTTCAGTACGAGGCCATGGCAGACTTGTCCCCGACCCCAACACCAGCGAAAATGAGTGTCCCTGAGAGCATCCGGAGCCCGCGTTGGTCATCACACAGACCGAGCTATTAGCAACCGCACCACCCCCTACGTCCATGCCGCCGACTGGGGCGGCGATGGGCGTGCCGCCTCTGATGTTTGACTTCCCCTTCGTCGCGGAGATACGCCACAACACGATGTACGTCGAGGTGGGGGAGCCATGTCCCGTATTTGTCCGTGCTCTGGCGAAGGCTATGGTGCCGACCCCTGGCGCATCCGGGTCTCAACCCCCGCATGGCCCCGGCCCGCGCTCGGAACCGAGGGTTGGAGAGAAGAGGTCACACCCCACCATGAAAAGGTCGGGAGCTGGCCTTCCGCCTACCAAGCGATCCTTCCCTAGATCTTCGAGGTAAGAGCATTTTACTTAATTCTTTCTACTTCGGGGAATCTTTCGAGGGTCCGACCCCTTGTATTTCATTCGTAGGTCCGCTGCGGAGAGGGAGACCCTAAGTGTCCACCCTAAGATGGTGCTCTGTTGAACCCCCGTGGGGGTCAGGAGGCAGTGCTGGAGCAGCGGGCACGGTGTCTGTGGCGGCGGCGACGGTTGCCGTCGTGCTTCTGATGGGGACGACCCCGCCGTCGTCAGTCGAGGCGCAAGAGCGCTCCCACGAGCTAGGGCTCACGACAACGGCGGGGAGATCGATGGCAGAGGCTGTAGCGGACGCTGCGTCGGTCGGAACGACACTCCCGGCCGTTGCTGCTGCAGGCACCATCATCCCACCGGCAGCAGCCGTCGCCGACCTGGCGGACCCTGAGGTCGAGGATTTTGACGCGATCCCCCTCGGTGATGTCGATGTGTTTACGCCGGTGCCACCCCCATCCATCGGCCAGGCACTGGCCAGGGTACTCTTCCTTGGGGCTGGACCATCACTCGTCCCGACCCTTGGTAGGCCGTGAGCGCTCAGACCAGAGGCGCCAGTCGGCGCAGAGAATGACGAGGAAGAATGGTGTCGGGCTGCAGTCAAGGTCGAAGGCTTGCAGAGGCTCCTTGCCTCCGTGATGGGGACGATGCGCACCGCGATGGGCACAGTGTGCAACACGATCATCCTGACCGGTCGGGTATGTGGATTTCTGTTGTGTAGCCTACCCTTGCTCCCTTACGCTTCATTTTTTCTGACCCTACTTTTTCTCAGGCAGGTGCTGAGGGAGTCAAGCCGTGAGCAGGCGTAAGCCCTTCGCTATGAGAGGGGGGCCCACGAGCTGCTTGTCGAGGAGATTGCGCGTCGCGAAGAAGCGGAGGGTCAGCTGACGATGGCCCGCGTAGAGGCCGATGTTCTCCGTCAGGTGGCTCAAGAGCGCGACACGCTGGCCACGGAGGCGTCCAGACCCTGCGAGCTGCTCGTGGCTGCAAGGAGGGACCATTCCAAGGCCTAGACGTTGGCCGTGGAGAGGGAGAAAGAGCTGCAACATGCCTATGCAATGATCGACAAGCTTTAGACTCAGGTCAGTCAAGAGAAGAGGCGTAGGGAGGATGCTAAGGCTTGAGCTGCCCAGGAGCAGAAGGCCAAGGAGGATGCCGTGGCTTGGGCCACCCAGGAGCAGGAGCACAAGGAGGCCGCCGAGGCTCAGACCGCCGCTCTCGGGGATGAGGTCAAGCTGCTCCGCGTGTCCATCCAGAGTAAGATCCGCGCTCCTTTTGTCCCTGTTGCATCCCTTAGGTTCGGAATTGCATTGTTCCTGGCATTATTCATCTTCTGGTGTTTACACAGGCACCACAAGCCATGTGGACAAGCCAAACCGTCAGCGCTAGACCCTCGAGCAGCGGCTCGGCGCCGTCGTCGCAGATCTCAATGCCACGAGGGGGAGTCTTGAGGCCGTGTCTATGGAGCACTCCAATCTTCACACGGCTACGGAGACGACGCTGCGTGACCTCGAGATGGAGGTGTCATTGGATACATCAGAGCTCTCCATCGTGGTGGTGACGATGGGTGAGCGCGCGTGGCAGTGTGAGGTCCACTCCTAGTCCCGCGGCATGGGAAAGGGCATCCTCCACATGCTCACCATCGTTGGGTCCCACTACAATGTGGATCTGAAGCGGCTGAGCGTGGGTGCTGCCGACGGTCTGGGAGAGTATGACTTGGCGGGGATCCCGGAGGAGGTGAGGCCATTCACGGAAACCTTGGCCCTTGAGTTGGAGCAAGTGCTGCATCCTCTTGAGGAGCGCTCGCCGAGTCTTGCATCAATCCTGACCCCCCACAAGAGTAGTTAGGACTCTTGATTTCATAGCTTTTGGGCCTTGGTGGCCAAAAAACAATGAACAAGTGTTCACATGGTGTAAATAACTTTGTTTGCATTATTTAGGTTTTTGTTTTGAATCAATCCGACCCCTACTTTAGTCTTAGTTGTAATACGATATCGTGCTAGTTTGGACTAAAGCTCTCTTGGTGAGTGAGATGACCGTAGCCACGGAGGCGTAGGCTACTCACAGACCAACCAATTCTTCTTAAATCCGCCCCTAGCATGATATGTTTTCGAGACTTTGACTCCGGCGCCGGGTCGGATCGTTGGTCTTTGCGTTATGACTAAGACTAAAGCGGGGGTTGGATCATTGGTTTCTGCCTGTAGTGTTAGGACTTGGTAGCCCACAAGTGGGGTCCAACCTTTTGAGAGGTCGGACCGCACTTGTGAGTCACGACGAGACGTATGCTGAAAGAGAGAAAAGGAAAGCGCCAAGGAGAGAGGTGACATAGCTTTTGTGCATGGATGATCCTCTGGCTTTGTAGTGGTGGGGCTGTGTTGGCGGTCGATATCCATGATTTTTACCGCCAACATTTCTCCGAATTCCATGCTCATATAGTGATAATCATGCTAATATCATTTATACTAATGAGTTCCACAAGTTTTATACAATTTGTGAGCAAAGGAGCAAACAAGGAAAAGAGGAGGCCAGAATGGCACAGGGCCAGGTCGGCCGGCCTAGCCTAGGCGACCGGCCCCCTTTTGCCTCTTCTGGCCACGGTTTTGATCCACAAGCTATCTAACACATTAAGGATGATCATGAGCCGTGAGTTTGATGTCGGTTTGATCCAAGGACCCGAAAGGCCTAGCCATGGATTGGAGGGTCCACCTACCTAGGATTCTCGAACAACTTGAACTCAACGCAACCAAAACTACCTCAAGGGACAACATGCAACCGTTGATGAGCGATTCGGTGCAACGGAGGGACAAGGGGAGCCAGGGCTAGGCCGAACGACCTTTCCTAGGCCGGCCGGCCTCCAACTGTCACAACCGTCGCCAATCCAGTAACTACCGACCTCAGGAAATCATCAGGAGTGTCCACAAGAAAGATTGTGCCAGATGGCAGAAATCCGAGGCCAAACGGCCTCCTTCAGGCCGATCAGCCTGCAACCGCGGT
Source organism: Urochloa ruziziensis (assembly GCA_015476505.1). Taxonomy (NCBI): domain Eukaryota; kingdom Viridiplantae; phylum Streptophyta; class Magnoliopsida; order Poales; family Poaceae; genus Urochloa; species Urochloa ruziziensis. The sequence continues at coordinate 46,404,657 of CM027121.1, read as the reverse complement.
GGTTACGCCTCCTCTCTCACGTGAAGCCTAAGCAGACAGGTGGCGTGACAGTTACGCAGGGATTCGCCCTTGGAGGGCTATAAAAAGCACCCTTCACCCCCACTCAAGACACACCATCCATTGGCAATGTTCGCCTACACGGCCGTGTAGGCCGTGTACACGGCGTTTAAACGCTACTCGATGGCTCACTGTGCAGTTTAGGCCTAAACGGTTAATTACACGGTCAACCCGTTTACACGGTCAAACACGGTCTTACACGGTGTAAACGGTTGACTTTAAACGGCGCAAAACAGATTTACACAGCGTGTAAACCCGTGTAGGCCACCGTTTAGGCTATATACTACTTGGTACTTGTATGTCATTGTCATGAATTTGAAGGGGTGAATCAGTATTGTCGTCGCATGTTGCCTTTTGGTTATATTTGTATGGTTGCTTACATGTGTTTTTGTGACCTATGTTACCTATGACTCGACGAGTGTCTAAGAATTGAGAATTGGTCCCTATATTACTTATCATCTTGTCATTTTTACTGATGTGGTACACTACCGTGTAATCCGTGTACACGCCGTGTACACGGCGTTTACACGACCTACACGCTAAACGGTGCTGGACCGAACGACTACCGTGTAGCGTTTAGGCTAACATTGTCCATTGGAGAGAAGAGAAGGCTCAAGATGTAGTCCACTCTTAGAGTAGAGTAGGGAGAGTAGTGGGTGAATGCTTGGGTGACAGCCAAGCCTGTAGAGGGAGTTCGGGAGTCATCTCCGTCTTCCCTCAACATTGTTCCGCCCCCGAGGAATAAAGCTTCAGAGATATCATTAGTAAGTTCCTCGGTCTCTTGCCTTAGTACCTCGCTAGTTACAACTTACTTTCAGTAATTTATCTCATCTATCATTTGATCTGCGGGTACCTGAGTCTGCACGAGTGACAGCGACTCTTGTTTGGGGTTTCCTCTATAGCCTTCGCACTGGGTGGAGGTCAATGGCTAAAAACTTAGGTGTGGTGCCTGTGCTGGCTAGCCACCTTAGGTTGTGTTGCACCCCACGGAACTGCAGTGGTAGGCGGCAAGTGGTGACAGCCCTGTCCGTCCTTTGGACTCCACCACATTCGGGTGTACTCATAACAGTAGAGCTGAGCCCGGAAGAACCCCTCTCTCACCCCGTTCTGAGTTCTTCCCATTCTAGCCGTCGAAGCAGATCAGGTTAGATATAGACAGATTATCTGTTGTAACGAGTAGCTAACTAAAGTCAAGCTCTCTACCCGTTTACCTTGTGCTCCTTGGTGGGTCCGGTTAGGAAAGTTCTAGCCTAGTCGCGTCTACCGTTCCTTGGATTTGACATCCAGGTTTCTACCCTCCTAGTGAAAGGCTACATCGGACTCCGTGCGCTTGCGGATTTAGTTTGGCTAAGGCGTGCCAACATGCTGCTAGGGGATAAGGTCACCACGATCTTGGGCGGGTCATGATGGATGGCATCAGTAAACTTGTGAGCTGCATGAGCGTGCCCGGAGGTGCTGTGTTGCAGGAGCCGAGGTGACCAATCTTTCTCAAATAGCAGAAAGGCACGGGCTAGACTTCACGAGCTGATGAGGACATCCCAGCCATGCGTAACCCGGATGTCTTGTTTACACCGGATGACTCGGTTACGCCACTTACGCAGCAAGACACAAGTGCAACATCGATGACACAACACCAAGCATCAGATACATAAGCACCTATGTACGAAGGACCGGTTACGCGTAGTCGTGCCAAGAAGCTACAACAAGAGGTGCATGCTTTCCTCTCTGAGTTACACTTTAATATTGATGAGAATGTTATACTACCTAAGTCGCGTACTCTAGTTCTACTCAGGTTCACACAAGAGGGAATTCCGTTGGGTTACGCAGATGAAGCAGAAGGTTACGCAGAGGCCTCCAAGGCAGCTACAGATACTTCAACTTCTCGTCAAAGTCTGTACCATCTCGGGAAGAGATAGGGGTCATGGTATACATGGTTAGAACGGGCTTCAAGTCTACTTTCCAAGCAACAAACGGCACATCATTTGGACTTCTAATTAGGAGTAATGACCAATTTATTGAAGGCTGCGCAGAAGGCGAGATGACGCGCGTGAACTAAAGAAGACTTCATGAATGACTACACCAATTGGCCTTCCACCTTCCAACATGGTGACTTCTGTTCATAACTATCGCACACCCATCTAGGAGGGTTGTTCCTAGTATAAATACCACCGATGTACTACTGAAAACACAAGTTGAATTTTGATAAAGATATAGCCTATATGGTTTTGCTGCCGTGAAGCTGAGTGCCTTGCACGCCCCTTGTTCTTCCTTGTTCTTCTTGGACTCGTGAAGAAAGTCTCTCTGAGGCCCCATCTCCGTGCTCTACGGTTGCCAGCTCATCTGCACCGTCTTGTGTGGTTTAGTCCCAGTTTGTGGTTCTGCGGTCGTTCGAAGATCGAGTCGAAGTCCTCAAGGTTTCGGTGCCTCTCTCCCCGTCACTTGGTCGCATCCAACCTTGGTCAGGTATAAAGCTAGTTATCCCCGCTGCTTGCAGCAAGTTATCTTGGTTACAAAGCCTACTGCCATGAAGATCGGGCCATCCCTGGACCTTTCTTGAATCAGTCCCTATCATGTGGTAATCAGAGCTATCGTTGTCACGGTAGGTTTTGTTATCACCCACAGATTTACACTTTACCTTATCATTTGTTATTGTTTCGTTCATGTCCTAAAGTCCACTAAAAAGCCTTACAAAAAAATCCCATAGCCCTTTTGGTGGTACTGTAATACTGTTATCTTGTGTGTTGCGTTCATCGAGTTGCTTGTCACCATCTTTGTTCTTCAGCCTGTACTCTATTTTCAGTTGTTATCCGCACCCCTCATATGTGTGTTTGCTAATCGTGAAAAAGAAGAAGTAAAAAAAAGTGTGAAAGAAAGAGTCAAAAAAAAAGAAGAGAAAAAAATCAGAGAAGTTGAAAGGGTTGTCTTGCGGGGGTTGTCTTGCGGATTGTGTAACTTCAAGTTTTAGTTGTGTAACCTCATCTTGGTGGTGTTTTAGACAGCAACTTGTTGAACGGTTACATAACTGGTTACAGTACCATAGCCTTCCTTGGACAACCACCTATAGCTCCACAAAAAGTCGTAAACCGGACCTCTCGTCTTGTAAACCTTTCGACCGCTTAATCACAGCTAGGTTATGCTACACTAGCACTTTCACGGTCCTTGAGAACGGGAAAGAACTTGGGTAAGCAAGAGGTGAGGTTGTGTGATCCCACAAATTTTTCCTATTCCACTATATATATATATATACTTTGGCTTGTGTGCTAACATGGTAGGATCTGATTCGAGCATTCGTGGTGGTTATCATGGAGAAGAAGAAGAACCCGTTGCACGAGCTGAGTTACATCATTTACAAAACTCACTCTTGTAAGCCATGGAGAGGATGCTCAATGAACGTCTTCCTGCAGCGGGTGGAAGGATTCCACAAAATCAACATGAAGAATCCGACAGTGAAAATTCTGGTTTTGGTGATGGTTTCAATGGTCGTTTCAGAGATGGTCGTGACCATCGTGGAGGAGGTAGGCGTGCAGGTCGTGATGGCCGGCGTGCAGGAGGTGATCATGGACGTGGTCGCCGTGGACACTTTGATGATGAAAAGGAATTTCATGATAATTCTGATGAGGATTCTGATGTTAACCCTTTTGCAAACAATGGGCATTTTGGACATGATAATAATCGCCGTCGTGATGGTCGTAATGATGGGGAACATCATCGTGGTCGCAATAGAAATGACCCGGATAACATTACTCGTGTGAAGTTAAGTGTTCCAAAATTTTTAGGAAAGAAAGATGCTGATGCATATCTTGAATGGGAGGAGCAATGTGATCAGATTTTTAGAGTACATAATCTCTCTGATCGGAAGTGTGTAAACCTTGCTCAGTTGAATTCTCTGGTTATGCTCTCACTTGGTGGAATCAACTACAAAAAAATCAGCTTGGATTGGGACGTGATCATATCCATACTTGGGGTAAAATGAAGAGGGTGATGAGAAGACGCTTTGTTCCATCAAGCTATCAATGTGACCTTCGCAATAGATTACAAACATTGAAACAAGGCTCCAAGCCAGTTGATGATTATTTCAAGGAAATGGAGTTGCTCTTGATCAGGTCTGGACTTAGAGAAGATGAAGAGTCAAAAATGGCAAGATTTTTGCATGGTCTTAGTTCACAAATTTCAGATTTCGTTGAGATGTTTCCATATAATAATTTGCAAGATCTTATTGATCAAGCTATGCGCACTGAGAGAAAGATTCAGCAAGAAGGACGTGGCCGGTCCTATGGGAGTCGATCTATCTCAACTCCATGGCGCCGGCAGCAGCACGGTACCTCTATTGGTGGTGGACGTTCTCAAGGCATTGCAGCTAGGTCTTCTCCATCCATTGGTGCTGCGAAGCCAACAGTTTCAAATGCTTCTTCACCTGCAATTCAGCGAGAAACTCGACGCCCTGCTACAAGTATAGCAGCTCCGTCGGTTGCATCAGCTGATGCATCATCTTCGCATAGCCGAGGTCTTGTGTGTCACAAGTGCCTAGGCCAAGGACATGTTGCTGCCGAATGTCCTAGTAGGAGGACAATGATTGTGAATGAGCAAGGTGAATGGGAATCTAAAAGTGAACCTGAAGATGAAGGTCCAAAATATGATGAAGAAATTTTGGTGGAAGAAAATGAGATCCAGCCCGATGAAGGTGAGAATAATTGCTTTGTTTCTCGTCGTGTACTTAGTATCACTGCTGCAAAAGAAGAGAATGGGCAGCGTCACAATCTTTTCCACACACGTGGCATGATCAAGGACAAGCTGTGCCAAATTATTGTTGATAATGGCAGCTGCAATAATATTGCAAGTCAAGAATTGGTGGAACGAATGGGTCTGAAACAACGACGTCATCCTGATCCATACAAAATGCAATGTCTTAATGATTGTGGTGTGCTGCGTGTAGCCAGTATTGTGACTATATCTTTCTCCATTGGAAGGTATAATGATCAAGTGGAGTGTGATGTGATACCTATGCAAGCATGCCAGCTGCTGTTGGGAAGACCTTGACTATTTGACCGTGATGTTCAGATTTGTGGTCGAGCCAACAAGCTTATGTTCATGTATAAAGGAGAGCAAATTACTTTGCTTCCTTTGACACCAGAGGAAATATTGCAAGATGACAACAAAAGAAGACAGCGAGGGAGTGAGAAACACTTACGAGTAACCCACAAACATAGTTAGGGAGTGTCTCCAAAGCCAAATAAAACTCCACAGCCACAAAAAACCGAGCCAAAGGGAAAAGAGGGTTTAGTGATGATGGCTAGGAAGGGGGATTTAAAAGAATTGAGTGAACCCAATGCCGTGTTCTATGTACTCATGTACAAGGACAATTTTCTTGTCACTAATGACTTACCTTCTACTTTGCCTAGTATTGTTTTGATGTGCTACGGGAATATGAAGACATGTTTCCAGAGGAAGTACCACCAGGGCTGCCACCAAAGAGAGGAATTGAACATCAAATCGACCTTGCTCCTGGTGCATCGCTTCCAAACCGTGCACCGTACCGCACCAACCCAGAGGAAACAAAAGAAATTCTGCGCTAAATACAAGAACTCATCAACAAAGGGGAAATTGTGCGCCTTCACGGTGTGCCACAAACTATTGTTTCGGATCGTGACACAAAATTTTTGAGCTACTTTTGGAAGACCTTGTGGGGAAAACTTGGGACAACATTGCTGTTCTCTACAACATGTCACCCGCAAACTGATGGACAAACTGAAGTTGTGAACCGCACCTGACGCTGTCCTCAAGAAGAACTTGAAGCTTTGGGAAGAAAGCTTGCCTCATGTGGAATTTGCATATAACAGGCGGTACACTCCACCACAAAATTTGCTCCATTTGAGATTGTATATGGTTTTAAACCCACTGCTCCCATCGATCTTTTGCCTTTGCCTATGCAGGAGCGTGCGAACTTTGATGCCAGCAAGCATGCTGAATTTGTCAAGAAACTTCATGATCGTGCTCGAACCAAAATTGAGAAGATGACCAAGCTGTATGAGAAGCGCGCCAACAAAGGACGCAAGAAGATATTGTTTGAAGAAGGAGACTTGGTTTGGGTGCATTTGTGCAAGGATCATTTTCCTGAGCAACGCAAGAGCAAGTTGCAGCCACGAGCAGATGGTCCATTAAACGTGCTTCGCAAGATCAATGACAATGCATATGAAATTAATCTCCCGAGTACATATGGAGTTAGTAGCAGTTTCAATGTCGCCGATTTGTCTCCATTGTTTGGATTGGAAGAGTCGAGGATGACTCCTTTTCAAGAGGGGGAGGATGATGAGGACATCCCAACCATGCATAACCCGGATGCCTTGTTTACACCGGATGACTCGGTTACGCCGCTTACGCAGCAAGACACAAGTGCAACATCGATGACACAACACCAAGCATCAGATACACAAGCACCTATGTACGAAGGACCGGTTACGCGTAGTCGTGCCAAGAAGCTACAACAGGAGGTATATGCTTTCCTCTCTGAGTTACACTTTAATATTGATGAGAATGTTATACTACCTAAGTCGTGTACTCTACTTCTACTCAGGTTCACATAAGAGGGAATTCCGTTGGGTTACGCAGATGAAGCAGAAGGTTACGCAGAGGCCTCCAAGGAAGCTGTAGATACTTCAACTTCTCGTCAAAGTCTGTACCATCTCGGGAAGGGATAGGGGTCATGATATATATTGTTAGAACGGGCTTCAAGTCTACTTTCCAACGGCAACAAACGGCATGTCATTTGGACTTTCCAATTAGCAGTAATAACCAATTTACTGAAGGCTGCGCAGAAGGCGAGAAGACGCGCGTGAACTAAAGAAGACTTCAGGAATGACTCCACCAGTTCGCCTTCCACCTTCCAACGTGGTGACTTCAGTTCACAACTATCCCACACCCATCTAGGAGGGTTGTTCCTAGTATAAATAGCTCCTATGTACTACTGAAAACACAAGTTGAATTTTGATAAAGAAATAGCCTATATGGATTTGCTGCCGTGCAGCTGAGTGCCTTGCACACCCCTTGTTCTTCCTTGTTCTTCTTGGACATGTGAAGAAAGTCTCTCTAAGGCCCCTTCTCCGTGCTCTACGGTTGCTAGCTCATCTGCGCCGTCTTGTGTGGTTTAGTCCCGGTTTGTGGTTCTGCGGTCGTTCGGAGATCGAGTCGAAGTCCTCAAGGTTTCGGTGCCTCTCTCCCCGTCGTTTGGTCGCATCCAACCTTGGTCAGGTATAAAGCTAGTTATCCCCGCTGCTTGCAGCAAGTTATCTTGGTTACCAAGCCTACTGCCGTGAAGATCGGGCCATCCCTGAACCTTTCTTGAATCGGTCCCTATCACGAGCCGCATTGCGTTGGGCAATTCACGCGCTCATAGTCAGCTTACGGCTATAAATAGGCCTCGATGGCCTGAACGAAGCTGAGCAATCCACTGTGAGGCATGGAGCACACAAGCTTGGCACGGTCAGGCTCGGAGCCGTCCCCCTTAGGGTGTCATGAGGGATTTGGTAGCTCGATGCTAGAAGGATGCTTGCGAGCGGGGGGTGAAGGGGTCGACCTGTCGGCCTCCCTCATCCCGGTGGTGCACCGAGCAAGGCTGCGGGAGTTCTCGGGCTCCGATTGCCAGAAGTTGCACGCGCATCACGGGCTGGAGGTGAAGGCAACGCCGAGGCTCCATGAGTTTCTGGGCTTGGATTACCGAAAACTGCGCGTGGAGCTGGTGTCGAGGTTGCTTCTCCGCGGCGGAGTTGTGCGGCGGCATCACTGTCCCTGTTTGGGTGGATGACGTTGTTCGTCGCTCTTGAGGTCGATCCTTGACATCGGCCTGAGTGTGCAGTGGATGCTGTCGGCCTGAGTGTGCGGTGGACGTCACCATTCCTCAGCATCGCCGCCTCGTCTTCCGGCTCACCAAGGCGAGGGCGAGCCTGGCGTTGCCGATGTCGTTCTCATATCGCAAGCTTGGGTTCCCTTCACCATCGAAGGATCCTAGAGAATGGGCACGGCACGGCCTTCCCCTTCGCACAGTGGTGGTCGGACGTCTCGAAGCTAGAGGGAAGCTTGCGAGGCGCTTCTATAGCCCAAGCTTGCTCCGCAAAGAGGCATCGGCGTACCCGTGTCACCAAGGGACCGCCATGTGGGCGGTTTGTATCTTGATTGTTGTAAACGGTCGTTCGCTGACCATTTGTGTCTTAATAAAGAACTCACTTTACTCTTGTGCAATTTGTCGAATGGTGCGCTTGTTTTGAGATCTAGGTGCCCGACCCTCGAGCTCGAGTGTCTGCTGGGCCCCGGGGGCACGCCTGATGATTCAGCTGCAGGTCTTAGGCGCCGAGCCTAAGAACTACAGGTATTATTGTGGGAAACTTGACCGAGCCCCCGAGCCTGGCAGGTCAGCCATGGTGAGAAATGAACGGGGACACACAGAAAGCTATGCATACAAATGATCTAGCTGTTCTATATTCCATGAGTTGGTAAATTCCTCACCATCGATGGTTTGGAGCTTGTACGTGTCGGGTCGTAGCACCTGCGAGACGACGTAGGGTCCTTCCCACGGCGGTGAGAGCTTGTGCCGGTCTTTGGTGCTTTGGACACGCCAGAGGACGAGGTCACCAACATTAAAGGCCTGACCCCGGACCCGATGGCTATGGTACCACCGGAGGGCTTGTTGGTACTTAGCCAACCGGAGGAGGGCCACGTCACGCGACTCGTCTATCTGGTCCATTACGTCCTGCAATGATGTTTGGTTCATTGCAGGGTCAAAAAGCTGAACTCGAGGGGCGCCGTAGTCCAGGTCGGTCGGGAGCACGACCTCGCTGCCGTATACCATGAAGAAAGGCGTGAACCCTGTGGCTCTGCTCTTGCTTGTTTGCAAGCTCCACAGCACCGCGGGGAGCTCGACCGCCCACTTGCCAGCAAATTTTTTCAGTTAGCTAAAGATGCGGGGCTTGATGCCCTACAGGATCATGCCATTGGCATGTTCAACCTGCCCGTTTGTGTGGGGGTGTGCCACGGCTGCCCAGTCGACTCAGATGTGGTAGTAAAAGTCGCAAAACTTGTGGAATTTGTGTCTCGTGAATTGCGTACCATTGTCGGTGATGATGGAGCTGGGTGCCCCGAAGTGGTGGATAATGTCGAGGAAGAACTCGACGGCCTCCTCAGGTCAGATCCTTGTAATGGGTCGGGCCTCGACCCACTTTGTGAACTTGTCCACCATGTAGCCCCTAGTCGCCTTTCGAAGGGGCCCGACCAAATCCAGACCCCAGACCGCGAACGACCATGTGATGGGGACGTTTTGTAGGGCTTGCGCTGGCATATGGGTTTGCCTGCTGTAGTACTAGCACCCCTCGTAGGTGCATACAATGTGCGTTGTGTCGGCCACTGCGCTTGGCCAACAAAACCCGTGCCGAAATGCGTTACCGGCCAAAGTTTTGGGGGCGGCGTGGTGGCCACAGACTCTGCTATGGATGTCCCAAATAGAAGCTTTCCTTGGTCGGTAGGGATGCATCACTGCTTAATCCCAGTGAGGCTGCGCTTGTAGAGTTCTCCGTTGACGATGGTGAACGTCTTGGCCCGACGTGTGAGACGCCAAGCATCGGTCTTGTCTTCAGGCAACTCACCGTGGAGCAAGTAGTTGAGGAACGACGCTCTCCAATCGGCTGGAGGGTCGGGCCCTGCCGCCGGTTGGGCGTTGATTTCCATTACCTCGTCGATGGCTGGGATTGCCTGAGGGTCGGCCCCAGCCCCCAGGTACCAGCCCCTGGGCCCTGGGTCGGAGTTGGTTGGGTGCCAGATCCATCCCCCCCGGGTCGGGGAGCGGCTTGTTGCCAGCCCCCGAGTTGGGGTCGGGACGTTTCTCCTCCTCCCGTTTTCGTTTCGGGGGTCGGACTGAAGGCTCGTACTGGTCACTGGCAAAGACGCCGGTGGGTACTGGTTCATGACTAGATGCCATCTTAGCCAGCTCATCCGCAGCTTCATTCTGACGCCTCGAGATGTGCCTATGCTCGAGGCCATCGAATTTGTCCTCCAGCTTGCGGACCTCCTGGTAGTATGCTGCCATCATGTCGTTATGGTAGTCTGACTCCTTCACGACCTGATCAACGACGAGCTGGGAGTCTTCGCGGATTTTGAGTCAACATATTCCTTGCTCGACGGTGATGCACAGGCCATTGACCAGAGTGTGGGGGATGTTACCCCCGGGTACCGCAAGGAAGGTAGAAGGCGGAGCCAATCTGGACTCCCTATGCACAATTGTAAACCGACTAGATTACATGCATTGTAAGTTGCTAGGAGACTTGCCATGTAAACCCTACCCCTCGAACTATATACGAGGAGGTAGAGGTACCCCTAAAGGAGGACAGACGATTGTTCAACCCCTCGAGAGAACGATCTCACGCTATACAAACTCCCCAAACAGGACGTAGGGTATTACGCCTACTCGGTGGCCCGAACCTGTCTAGACCCCTGTGTCTCTTTCATTGGCATACACCATCTAGCTCCAGGTCCTGCGAAGCCCCTCCGAAACAATCTACCACCGTGGGGATACCCGTGGTGGATTGCCGGAATTCACCTCCGACAGTTGGTGCGCCAGGTAGGGGATCTCACCGGATCAATAGGTGAGCTCGATGGACCGCGTCAAGATGCTCGAAGGATGCTCGAGTCCTAACCTGGACAGGGTGAACATCCTGTTCGGAGATTTCCACGTCGCCAACGGCGATCTGGAAGAACACCACTTGGTCCTTCCCCAGGACCAGTCGGTTGCTACTCCGCAGATCTCATTTGCGGAAGACGTGCCTGTTTTGCCCATGGAGTTCCCAATCCAGCCTCTGACCAGGTTGGAGGAAGTTTAGATCTGGTCCATTAGGATCACGTCGTTGAAAGAAGCCAAGTCGCTGAAAGTGCTGATCCGATCCAAGCAGATCGCATCGGCGGGACGAGCCAAGGTGCTGCGGGCAGCAATCTGGTCTCCAAAGACCACGTCGATGAACTAATACTCATTGAGTCTGCAAGCGACTCCAGTGAGGCCACACGTCATGAATCTCATGGATCTGCGGCCGAAAACCCTGTCAACATCCCAGACCCGGATCTCCTGGTCCCTGAGGCAGGTAGATACCGTGAGTACTCCTCAGCGGAGTTCGCTGAAGGCTTGCAGCGCATCTCGGATCGACTCGCTGACTACCCGGTTGAATTCGTACAGCCTGAGGACACCTACCTGTTTGGGGAGATGAATGCTGCCGCGACTGCTAGCGAGGAGGCCAGTTGGCGCCTCTCCGATGCCATGTCGTCCAGCTCGTTCTCTACCTTGATGGATGAATACCTCCTCCATGAGGAAGATGTCCCACTCAGTGGGATCCGTATGGGGTTGAGTGTCACTTCCTCCCTCGAAGGACGGACTGTCAAATGACGGTTTGATCTGACACCCGGCGTGTCTGACTCTACAGTCGCGCACTTGCAAGAGGGTGAACCCTCTTTATTAGGGGCACTTGAAGACGGCCACACGGCATCCGAGTCCTCTGAAGGAACGAACCGGTCAAGCGAGAGTCCCTGTCGGAACCACTCGGATCTGTCGAGTTCAGATCCGTATGCCCAGCAAACCTCCTCGCCTGGTTTCGTCTACATGGTTGCCCCTGCTGCACCGACGAGGGAGCAGGGAAGAATCTCAGAAGACGAGCCATCCATAGCAGGAGAAGACACGACTGCGGCCAGCGCGAGGCGCGGAAGCAACGCAGCTTGCACACAACGACGCACGGCTTCCCTTGTTAGTACCCCAACGGGGGCTTGCAGAATCAGCGCGGCAGGATCTCGAAGCGTCCTCCCAGACACCGGCAGAATGAACCGTCCTCCCCGACACCGGCGAATACCGCCGCAACCGTCGTAGACGAACGTCGCGCAGCCAGCGTGATCTGTTGCCAGAGTTGACTTTTGTCTTCAACGGTCAACGAATCTACATGACACCCATGGAGAACCTTGTCATCGTCAACGAGGAACTCGGCAACTTGCCGCTAGAGACACCTGGCCTGGAGTGTGTCCGTGCATTGGTCCAGGCTGCGACCGTACAGGTCAACCGTGTAGACCCATCTCTGCTTGTGGAGTCGACCCGGGGCACTACGCGGTGAGAGCAGAGCGTTGGACGTACCCGTAGTGAGGATCTTCACACTTCGCTGAATCACGGCTGTGATGCAAGGAGCACCATCTCCCACCGTACGTGGGAAAGCGAGGACAGGGAGGCACGTCACCGGCGTGACTATGATCAAGAGCACGCCCCCCCCCCCCCCCCGCCCCCGCGATTACCATCGGGGGCGCCACAGTTCACGGGACAGGGACGACCACTCGGAGGGCCGCTCCTCTGACACCTCAGGCTACTATGACCACTCGGAGGACAGCCGTGACAGAGACTACCCGAGGTGGAGGAACCGTTCAGCTCACAAGGTCTCGAGTTTCGATGGCTTCCTCTTCCTCACGGAGCAGCTTCGTTCTGTGGTTTGGCCGTGGGGCTTCAAGCTCTCCGACGTCGACAAGTACGACGGCAAGTCCGACCCGACGCAGTGGCTGTAGATCTACTCCGCCGCTGTCCGTGCAGCAGGAGGAGACACGGATGTGACGGCAAACTATCTGCCCATCATCTTGACAAAAGAGTGACGCAACTAGCTTGGCGGCCTTCCTAGGGATTCCATAGACAGCTGGGAGAAGCTTTGCGAGCTCTTCACTAACAATTACCATGGCACATGGGAACGACCCGGGAGCAAACGCCTCCTCGGTCAGATTTGCCAGCGCAAGAATGAAAGCTTGCGCGAGTTCATCCACCGGTTCTCCGAGAAGAGGAATGTTGGCACTCCTTAGCGTCGCTTTTAGCAACGCACGTGAGCGCTCTGATTTATCGTGTAAGCTGAGAAGAATATCATTCCGCAAGCGCACAGAATATATCGGTGTAGCATTTCACCTTGGGGTAACCCAGGGTATCGTATTTATTTCCCGCAGGGAAGCAGTATGGTTAAAGAGTATTGATGAATGATATGATAAATCTTGCCAGAAGTATCAATCCACTAAACTTAGGCAAATACACAAAGTGTAGGATAATAGTCAAGTGAATGACCGGATAGAAGGTCTGAAAGACTAGCGACATAGGAGACTCAAATCTAGAGAAAGGAAAGACGTTGGGAGAGACCAGACATAGGACACTTCCTACCCAGAGTAAAAGCCACTATAACCTTAACCTAGACTCTAGCTTAGATACCGGGAAAAGAGCTTGCTTTGACGGCTAGAGCGGGAGAACCTCAGAATGGGGTGAGAAAGGGGGTCCTCCAGGCTCAGCACTACTGTTATGAATACACCCAAACGTGGTGGACTTCAAAGGACAGACGGGCTGTCACCACTGCCGCCTACCATTGCAGTTCCATGGGGTGCAACACATTCCCTAGCTAACACCAAGCCAGACACCACGTCCGCACCTGATTGTTAATATTTCTCTTGAGGCCTTTCAAAAGAAATCCCCGTCCTTCTAGAAGTGTCTTACGGCCCTGGTCGAGGCGAGAAAACCTGCGAGATAAAACCCGGTAGAGCTAAATTAAACACTAAAGCTAAAGGGAGAACTTTATCCAAAAGGACAAAGAAGAACAACGCTAAAACTCGAAAAGTAAAGAAGGAAATATTTTAAATATACTCTTTAAAATAAAGGAAATGATACAAGAGCATTACCAGAACCCTGAGGACTTCGGAACTCCGAGCTAAGCTCGACTCGACTCTACTCCCAACTCTAATCCTAATCTAAGAAATGGAAAAGTGGAAGAGCTCCTTTCAAGTGCTTCACAACTTGAGTGTGTGTTTTGGAGTGAAGAGGAGGGGGCCTTTTATAGCCTCCCAAGGGCGGTAACCAGCGTAACTGTCACACCACCGTCCTGAATAACCGCCATGCCAAGCCGTGTTGCGTACGGAGGCAGCAGAGGGCCGGCCAGCCCTAGGGAGGCCGATCGGCCTCCACCTGGCACTTCTCGTGACCGTCTTCTGCGTGGACGTCTGAGATTGCTTCCTGAGGTTGGTAGTTGTTGGTTCTACATCGGTTGCGTTGGTTAGGGGCCGGCCAGCCTAGGGAAGGCCGATCGGCCTGGCCCTGGCTCGCCTTAGCCCTCCGTTGCACCGACGTTCTCCTTGGACAATCAGATGAATGTCCAGTTGGGAGTTCACATGGATCGTTCCCGAGATTTGCATGCAAGTGGGCCCTTTGATCCATGGTTAGGCCTCTCGGGTCCTCTGATCAAACCATCATTGGATTCAACGTTCACGATCATCTTCATTGGTTTAGTTGTGTTCTGGAAATTTGGCGAGACCAACCTAGGACAGAGCCAGGCCGGCCGGCCTAGGGTAGGCCGGTCGGCTAGGGCCTGTGCCCGTTTTGGTCGCCTTTTCACCTGTTTTTACCTGCAAAAAAACTCATCCAAAACTTGTGGAATTTGAGAGAAATAAACATTTTATGTATGGAACATAGTGTGATTCTCGTGTTTATTCCCGAAGAGTTGACGGTCACCAAATGATATAATGGCCATCAACACACCCCCAAGCTTAGACTCTTGCTCTTCCTCGAGCGAAGCCAAGGTCTTAGGTCCGGCGGGTCAGGAGTTGCATCAATGTTTATACTCAACAAATACCTTACTCATAAGCCACCACTCCTGGTAGATTGAATAAGTTGGCATCCCAGAGATCCCATACCTTTGTTACCTGTGGGGTTTATTGGCTTATGTTCTTCGCCTTGAGCGGTTGAGAGCCTGAACGGTCGTTTTAAAGTAGTCCCTGTAGCGGTTCAGGGGGAGAGGGAGAGAATGGACTCACACAAAGGAATGATAGGTCATTAAACTCCTTATTCTCTCTCTCTTTGGATATTTGAGATGCTTATGTTTATGGAGCTTTGTCTCCAACTCTTCTTTTCTTTCTTTCTCTCTTTTTTGAATGGAGACTTCTCACATCTCTTTTCTTTCTTGTCAACAGAGAGGATTCAACCTGCGTGGAGTATTTGTTGACCTTTGGGAATGGAATGGGTTCACAGTGGAGATTTTGGGCTGGTGTGAGGACTGTGTGTCGACGAAAGTGGATATCAATCCCTGGAGTGGGAAATCGATAAGCCGAACACTTTTGAGGCTAGCAGAAAAATGGATATGCAAAGGAGAAAGATCGGTAGATGACAAGTACCTTCTTCAAGCGAACACACCATTCGGCAAGACTCAAAGTAACGCAACGTAGCATATGGTGGCTAGTGATGTTCTAACTGTTTAAGCTCTAGATTGGACCATAAAAACCATCAGGGAAGAATTACCATCTTAAATTTTATAAAAGCTTCCAAGAGGTTCCTCACTGAGCATACAGTTATACTTCAAAGTAAACCATATCAGATCTCATAACAACTTAGGCTATGAACATGTTGTTCTTACTCCCACAAGATAAACATGGAGGGTCCTCAAATACCAAAAAACTCAAGTACTAGGAGATAGATGAATTATGAGCAGGGCATTTGAAAAGTACGACAGAGCAACTATTCATCACTCCCGAGAGAGTATCACACATATTTCCACGCACAAAAAAATTTAGGAGCATTTTATTCAAGCATATATCTCTCTATTTTTTTATAAACAGAGAGATTTATTTTATTGTTTTGAGACTAGCATAGCATATGGGAATGGTCGGTATGGACGGGCAGAGGTACTTACCTGGTCTCACCGCGGACTCCCCCAAGCTTCACTGATGCTCAATGGTAACGCTGGTTGGGCTCAAAGTGCATGTGCTCGAAGAAGCCAGAAAGGTCATACTGCATGGTTGTCGTCATCCCCCAGTTCTGCTACGTGAGCTCGATGTTGTGGGCGAGGTTCTCATTCATCTCTTGCTGCTGCTGGCTCATTGTATCTAGCTGGGTACAGATCTATGAGAATTCCTGAGAGATCGGGTTCTCATAGTCATACCGCGCCGACGGCGATGATCCTACCTGCGGACCAGAACTTGTACCTTGGTAGTGCTCGAAGTTCATGCGGGCGGTAGGATTTCCAGACGACTGATGCTGCTGGTACTCGGGCTGTGATGTGAATGAGGGTCCTGCTTCATGGTCATGCTTTGCCCTCCTTCCTCGTGTCATAGGTCCTGCGACACTGTGGCGAGGGGGTTCCTTCCTCCTGAGCTGCACGGTTAGACTTTTCACTGATTTCAACGCGAGTTCCGAGCATGGGAGCTCAACCTCGTCGATGAATCTGGTGTAACACATGAAGAGCGAGTGTCCAGGTCCTTCACGCATCAAGTGGCCCTGGACGAAATGATCCAAACCAACACAAAACTGGTACTCCGGTGATGTAGGTAGGAAACTCACTTGAGCCCCCTTCATTGCACCAACGTAGGTGGCAATGCGTGTAACCAAAGAGGTTATATAAATGGTGGCTCGACCAGTGACCAACCTTTGCCAGTCATCGAGCATGCTTCTGTCTCATTGATGGGGTAGAAGTCCTGCCATCCGGCATTGCCGAATGCGCGATCCATATCTTGTCTGAGCCCCGTTCTGATTAGCAGCATAGCATCAAAGTAACTGGCGTGGCCGAAGGTTCGGGTCTGTAGCTTGTCAAGCACCGCTTTCTCTTCCTCGGACCTGGGGATGACATGCTCTATCCAGGTCATGATCCGAATTCGGATCTTGGTGCATGGTACCTCATGACTTTCATCCTCCTGAGACATCGTTTCCTGTTGAACAGAGTCAACGGACTGGTGTCTCAGGAAGCTGATGGGCCATGGGAACGCCTGAAACTTGAGGAGCCGAGCTTGGTCACAACTCCCTTCGCCCTCCTCCACATGATTCCTGCAAAAGATTAGTACTAGCAATAACTGAAGGAATCAAGGGTTAGCTGATCAACAGTCAGTCGTCCTTGTGTGAGATTAATCACCACAACAAGGTTAGTCATTCTTGTGGGAAATTTACCACCACAAACGTTCTCGCTCAGCAGGCAAGGGTTCTTTAGCACAAGAATTAAGGTAAGAATTTTTGCAGAATTTCATTGTGGCTAAACTCTAACTTGCTTAAGAAATCTTCTTAAGAGCTTAGGATCAGAATGAGAGAGCAAGTGCGGCGGAAGCTTGTTTACCTGCACTTGGGGGCGAGTTCTGAGCGTGTTGAACTTCGGAATTTATAGAGTGGTGCCAGGAGGTGGCCGATCTCTGGTCGAGCCCATCCCTAGTGTTGGTGGTTTATTTGCTGTGCATTGTGCTGTGGTAGGTGGCGACGCGACGGCAATGGTGGAGGATGGCCGGTCGGCCATAGTGGGGCCGATCGGCCTCCCATTGGCACCATCGGTGGTAAGCCTCCTCGTGATGATCCTGCACAGTTAGTATTTCTTCTCTGCACGAAGCTTCTGGCTAGTTGAATGGGAAGTGGGGCCGGCCGGCCTAGGTAGGGCCGGCCGGCCTAGGTAGGGCCGGCCGGCCTGAAAGGCAGCCGAAATTTTTTTGTATGCAAGGTTAAGAAAAATAAATATGCATTCAGAGAAATTTAAATATGCCATGTTTGATTAAAATAGAATGGGATGCATGAAAAGGGAACCTAATCTATATGCAAATGCAATGCATGGATACATACCACATACCTTATGGTAAGGGCTCGGATTTTGCGTCCTGAACGGGGTGCTCCGAAATCTTGTTCGGGATATTCTTTGCTTTCACCCGCCATACCTTCCTCATATGGCGGGCCTTGGATTCAACCTTTTCATCCTCCTTTGATTGTTTTAACAGAATTTTCTTTCTCAAGATCCTTCGCTGTGCATGATAGCGGTCATGCTCCTTCTTCTCCCTGAGGAAGAGATATTCCAACATTTTCACAAGTGCTTCCGCACTTGGGACCTGGGCCTTCTGGTTTGGCTTGACTTCTTTGATCATATTGACTTGATGGGGAGGCTCTTCCTTCGGATGGAAGGAGAAATTCTTTGTCTCTCCATTGATCCCGAGCTAGATGACTCCAGCCCCGACATCAATGGTTGCCTTGGCAGTACTCAAGAACGGTCTCCCAAGGATGAGAGCTCTCTTACCGTCAGTCTCCATGTCAAGGACAACAAAGTCGACTGGAACGAAGAAAAATCCCCGATTTTGACCAAGACATTCTCTAGAATCCCAGCTAGGTAGCAGACCGACTGATCCGCTAGCTGCAAACACATAGGTGTAGAGACTAGTGAGATGTACTTGAGGTTGTCGAAGACTACTTTTGGCATCACGCTGACGCTTGCCCCCAAGTCACATAGGGCGTTGTTGAAGTCTTGGCCTCCTATTAAGCAAGAAATAGTTGGACATCCTGGGTCCTTCTTCTTCCGTTAGATGTACCATTTCAGTGGTCGGCAAGGTTCTCTTATTACCAAGGATATCCTTGATATACTTGGCATAGGTGGGGACCTGCAAGGCACCAAGAAGTGGTATATTGATATAAACTTTCTTGATTACCTCGACGAATTTGCCGTATTGCTCGTCAGCCACTGGTCTTCTCCTCCGTTCTAGAAACGGTAGGAAAGTAGGGTCACGGTACTCACTAGAGGCTTTCAGGGCCTTGTTCTCCTCCTAAGCAGCTGAGTTGGATTCGTCTTCCTCCCCCGTATCTTCGGCTTCTGATTCAGCTTTGGTGTCCTTCGTACATCGAGTACCTGCACCTTGAGGCAAAGGTGGATCCCTCGTGGACTTCCCAGTCCGCGTGGTCACCGCACTAACATTCTACTTAATGGGTACTTTCGGTTGCTCGGGCAGTTTCCCCACGTTAGGGTTAGGATAAGATGCAGCAAGCTGAGCTACTTGAGTTTCTATCATTTTATTGAAGCTCAGTTGGTTCTTAATGACAGAATTAAAGCCTTCTATCTGAGAGGCTAGAGACTCCATAACTTTATCATTAGCAAGAAATTTCCTGCTAATGTTATCGTTAATTTGTTTCTGGCCATACCAGATATCCTTAAGGGATGGCTGAAAGCTGCCACTAGGATTGTTACCTTGCTGTTGGCTGAAAGGGAGGTTGGGTTTAGAATTCCAACCTTGCTTGGACGAAAACCTGAGTTACTGGGATTACCATTCCCGATGAAGTGGGCTTCCTCATGAGTCATCGGGCAGCTGTTGCCCGAGTGTACTGTTTCACCACATGTCTCACATGTGATTCTTGCATCAACGATCTGATTCATCTCCTTGTTAGGAGAGTCCATCTTCTTTAATAAGAGATCCATATTGTCGGCTAGCATATCAATGGAGTCAATCTGGTGAACTCCCTTGGTACGCGTAGCTTGTCTCTCTCCCACCCAACTCTGGTGAGAGGCAATCTTGTCAATGAGCGCCTTAGCTCCTTCCACATCTAGCGCAAGGAAGGCTCCTCCCGCAGCTGCATCCAAGTGCTCTTGCGATCGTGGCGTCAGGCCATGGAAGAAGTTTTGAGTGATCAACCACTCTTCCATGCCGTGGTGTGGATAGGCTGCAATATACTCTTGTAGTCGCTCCCAAGCTTCCGGTACTGATTCTCCATCTTGCTATCGGAAACTTGTAATCTTGCCACGGAGGGCATTGGTTTTGCCCACCAGGAAATACTTGGTCAGAAATGCATCTGCACAAGTCTGCCAGTTGTTGTCGAAGGTCGGCTTGCTGGAATAGAACCACTCCTTTGCTTTTCCAAGCAAGGAGAATGGAAATAGCCGAAGGCGAATAGCATTCATTGGTGTGCCATTGGGGTTGATTGTGCTGCACACCTCCAAGAAATTCCAAAGGTGTGCGTTAGCATCCTCATTTGCTTTTCCGCAGAAAACATTAGCCTGGACCATGTTAACAAGTCCGGATCTCAGTTCAAACTCTCCTCCCGTAGCGTCAGTCAGTCCCGGGAAGTTGCTGCTTGACGGGGCTGAGAACTCGCGGAGTGTCTTCTTCGGGGCATCCATAGCCACAGGTGATTCTGGAGCTGACGAATAAGACGATTCCTGGATCGGATGACGACTCGAAATGTGTGTTCGAACTGAGTGAAATCTGAGGAGGAATATATCATCTTCTCACAATCCTTCCAATGCGTTCTGGATTTGAATCAAAGTTTGATGGTAGGTTGAAACCAGTCATGCACTACCCTGCAAAACACATAAAAAACAGACGAATGTTGCAGTGGTAAGCTCACTAAGGTTAGTGGTGATAAGTCTGCAAAGACTATCAAATAATTCAACAACATCTTTAGCCAATTGCTTCCTCGGCAACGGCGCCAGAAATGCTTGTTGGCACTCCTTAGCGTCACTTTTAGCAACGCACATGAGCACTCTGATTTATCGTGTAAGCTTAGAAGAATATCATTCCGCAAGCGCACAGAATATATCGGTGTAGCATTTCACCTTGGGGTAACCCAGGGTATCGTATTTATTTTCCGCAGGGAAGCAGTATGGTTAAAGAGTATTGATGAATGATATGATAAATCTTGCCAGAAGTATCAATCCACTAAACTTAGGCAAATACACAAAGTGTAGGATAATGGTCAAGTGAATGACCGGATAGAAGGTCTGAAAGACCAGCGACACAGGAGACTCAAATCTAGAGAAAAGGAAAGACATTGGGAGAGACCGGACTTAGGACACTTCCTACCCAGAGTAAAAGCCACTGTAACCTTAACCTAGACTCTAGCTTAGATACCGGGAATAGAGCTCGCTTTGATGGATAGAGTGGGAGAACCTCAGAATGGGGGTGAGAAAGGGGGTCCTCCAGGCTCAGAACTACTGTTATGAATACACTCGAACATAGTGGACTTCAAAGGACGGACAGGGTTGTCACCACCTGTCGCCTACCACTGCAGTTCCGTGGGGTGCAACACACTCCCTAGCTAACACCAAGCCAGACACCACGTCTACACCTGATTGTTAAGATTTCACTTGAGGCCTTTCAAGAGAAATCCCCGTCCTTCCAGAAGCATCTTACGGCCCAAGTCGAGGCGAGAAAACCCGCGAGATAAAACCCGGTAGAGCTAAACTAAACTCTACACTAAAGCTAAAGGGGGAACTTTATCCAAAAGGACAAAGAAGAACAACGCTAAAACTCAGAAAGTAAAGAAGGAAATATATTAAATATACTCTTTAAAATAAAGGAAAGGATACAAGAGCTTTACCAGAACCCTGAGGACTTCGGAGCTCCGAGCTAAGCTCGACTCGACTCTACTCCCAACTCTAATCCTAATCTAAGAAAAATGGAAAAGTGGAAGATTGCTTCCTGAGGTCGGTAGTTGTTGGTTCTTTGTCCTAGGGAGGCCGATCGGCCTCCACCTGGCACTTCTCGCGACCGCCTTCTGCGTGGACGTCTAAGATTGCTTCCTGAGGTCGGTAGTTGTTGGTTCTTTGTCGGTTGCATTGGTTAGGGGCCGGCCGGCCTAGGGAAGGCCGATCGGCCTGGCCCTGGCTCGCCTCAGCCCTCCGTTGCACCGACGTTCTCCTTGGACAATGGGATGAATGTCCAGTTGGGAGTTCACATGGATCGTGCCCGAGATTTGCATGCAAGTGGCCCATTGATCCATGGTTAGGCCTCTCAGGTCCTCTGATCAAACCGTCATTGGATTCAACGTTCATGATCATCTTCATTGGTTTAGTTGTGTTCTGGAACTTTGGCGAGACCAACCTGGGACAGAGCCAGGCCAGCCGACCTAGGGTAGGCCGGTCGGACAGGGCCTGTGCCCATTTTGGTCGCCTTTTCACCTGTTTTTACCTGCAAACACAACTCATCCAAAACCTATGGAATTTGTGAGAAATAAACATTTTATGTATGGAACATATTGTGATTCTCGTGTTTATTCCCGAAGAGTTGACGGTCACCAAGTGATATAATGGCCGTCAACAAGGAACTCGATCCCCTTCGTGGACGACCACGATGTGATCACTGCATTTCACAATGGCATCGCCAACGGAGTCCTAATTAATAAGTGGACCCGCAAGCCCCCAAAGACGGTCAATGAAATGTTCGCCGTTGCAAACAGCTGGGCTGATGGCGAGTAGGCAGACAAGGAGAAGCTCAGCGAGCTCAAGCATCGCTGGGACGAAGAGAATAGACCCAGAATGCGTCACGACGGAGGGCGAGATGACGATCGCCGGGACGAACCTCGCCGAGATGAAAAGCACAAGCGCAAGAGCAAAGGCGAAGCGGATCTGGTGGTGGCACTCGACCAGCCATCGTGCAGGATCTCCCTTGAGGAGTTTTAGAAGATGCTCGACATGCAATGCCCGTACCACAAGAACCACAAGCACTCCGTACGGGATTCCTTGGGCCCCTCAGTTGCAGAAAAATTGTGGATTCATTATAAATATTTGTTAGCTCGTATACAAAAGGTTGAGTTCAAAAGGTGTTTGGAAGAGAGTTGTTAATTCAGAGAAAGAGCAAAAGCAAAAGAAAAGAAAGAGAAAGAAAGAAAAGAAAGAAAAATATGAAAAAATAAGAGATAAATAAAGGAGGGACAGTTCTACAGATTGAAGATTCAATGAAGTGCAAGAGAAGACCACCTAGATTAGATTGATCTATTAACAACCTTAGATTAGAACATACACATCTTTAGTTTACATCAACTCGATTAGTGCCTAGTTAAGCATAATAACCACTTGTTCCATGGATTGATAACCTTGGGGGTCTGCGTTCAACCAGTCGGTATCCCCGTGGGATAGGCTCTACTTAGTTTTGAGAGACGCTCAATAAAAGACTTCCACTGTGTTATTTGTGAAAGACTATGTCTTGTGTTAAACTCTGGTTGTAAACTATTTTATTCGAGCATTGTGTTCTCTGAGATTCCATATTTGTATGCTATATGTGTTCTGTGGACGTCCTGGGCACACATATGGCGACATTCAGGTTTTACATAAACCTGGGTGTGACAAGTACTCTCTTGAGAGATGAGCTACAACAGATCCGTGCACTTGCGGTGGATCTTGGTGCACGTTCGGTGCGCCAACAATCAAACAACAAGGTGTTGTGGCACTTATTAGAGCAATGGTATAATGTTACTTGATGTTCTTGATTAATGATCACAATGTATACGGTCATTTTCATATATATGTATATCTATATCTATATCTATACTAATCACAGACTCTCTAGAAAATCCCACGTTAATCGTAGAAAAAGAAAAAATTCTAGCCATCTATTGTCCTTATAGCCAAAATACAACGGTTCAGGTCAATGCAATCTCTCCCACCTCTCCAAGCAACGTACAAGTTATGCCTTTTTGAGTTTCCAGAAAAATCAATGTACGAGTTACCTCTTGACGTTAATAATCTAAGGCAACTCCCCTGCATACATGCTATATACTTAGAGGCAATGATGAATCCGAATGACTAATAAAAGAAACTATAGTGCTGCTGTGGTTATTTTCCCTACTTATTCGCAAGAAAAAAAAAAACCGTGTCAAACTCTATCCCTGCCGCCAAACTTAATCCAAACCACAGGTCTTCCGTGATAATTTAAGAAAGGTCCAAGGATGGCCCGATCTTCACGGCAGTAGGATTTGTAACCAAGATAACTTGCTGCACGCAGCGGGGATAACTAGCTTTATATCTGGCCAAGGTTGGATGCGACCAAGCGACGGGGAGAGAGACACCTGAAACCGTGAAGACTTCGACTCGATCTCCGAACGACCGCAGAACCACAACCGGGGCTAATCCACACAAGACGGGGCAGCCGTACTGGAACCCGCAGAGCACGAATTAGTGGATCTCGGAGAGATCTCTCCACAAGTTCAAGAAGAACAAGGAAGAACAAGGGTTGAGTAAGACACTCAAGCAGCTCGGCTGCAAATATCACTGGGATAATCTTAATTTATTAAAAAGTTTTTTTGGCTTACAAATAAGGGGTATTTATACTAACAACTAGTCCCGAAAATATATGTGAACTGAAAGAGCCACGTGGGAAGGTGGAAGGCCAACTGGCTTGATTATTCATGCAGTGGTCGTCAATTTCCCGCGTGTCTTCTGGCCTTCTGAGTGGTCTTCAATGTTTTGATCATAACTCCACCTAGGAACGTCCAAAAGACGCGGGGCCAGATGCGTTGGAAAGCTAATTTGATAACCTTTCACCCCATGTGTAGCATGCTTCACGAAATATTGTAGAGTGATACAGTTGCTTATGGAAACTTGGATGTTAGGCTGACTATTGATCTTCTTAACAGTCTGCACCAAAACCACTCGGCTGCCAAGCTGGGAGCTCTAAAGCACTCGGCACTTAGTGGCATTAGAAAGTTGACTTCAACAGCTTTCCAACAAGTACTCATGGACCTTCACAGCTTCTATGAATCAAGAGATATGACTGTTTCTTCATGATAGTTCTGTCAGGCCAAACTGGTTCAACGTAGTTCTCCTCTCTGGTTCAGTCTCGGCGTGTCCTTGTCATCCTCCTTGGTGAACCTGAGTAATAGCAACATGCACGATTTAGGAAGTATATAATTCTCATTAATAAATGGAATTTCACAAAATAGCGCGTGCACCTCTTGTTGTAGCTGTTTAGCTCGGCTACGAGTAATTGGTCCATTGAAGACATGAGCTGGTGCAGCTTGACTTGATGATTGTTCCATCTTGCTTGATGGTGTGGTCGGCGTGGGCATATCATCCTCCCCCTCTTGAAAATGAGTCGTCCTCGACTCTTCTTGTTTGCTTGAAATGCTACAAGATTTACTTGTCCTCATTGTTGCCATGTCCACAAGTGTTTCCTCCAAAATGCCTAGGTGTTTGAACCTGTATTCATACAATCCAAGTAGCAGTTTTGCCTTATGAAAATAATCATAATTGACATTAATTTTAGCTTTCACCTTGCAAAATTGGATGAGATGTTCATATATCCTCATGCAGTCCTTGTCATTCTCATCTTCTTGAAGTAGAGTCATGCCGTGCTTTTTATAGTCTGAAAAAGAACGACACAAATGAAAAAATGTATATGCATGGTATATGTATTTATCATCCGTTTTGTCATCCTCTATGTTTTGTAAAACACCATTCTCAAGAAAAGAAAAACAGCATGGAGTTGGTCCATATTTCAGTGTCATCATGATGTTCGCATCATTCCGTCAGGAACGGCGGCCTCACGCATATAGACGTTAGATGTAAGTTCGGGGTTTTGGTAAGATCATCTTGGTTCTTGATTTGGGACGTCTGCAGTGGCTATTATCATGCTAAGAAATCCAAGCGCAGAATACCATATCGATCGGCTGTCGTGAACTATCTTTGCGGAAGATAATAATAGTTCAGCTGATGGCCTAGCATGTGATCGATCATTAACCTTGCGTCCCTATCAGTATGCAGGGTCCGCAGTGTGTCAATTTGTGGCCATGAGCCCATGTGTACGTGTTCCGCCTTGCAGGAAAATAACAATGTTGGTCTTGCGGGCAACCTTGCTATTCATCTACTGTAGTAGATTAATTAATCATTGATGCAGGAAGGATGCACTGCTCTGTTCTATAGACTACCTGGCATCTAGAGGATGCAGCGGCGTCACCATGCAGAGGCCATGCCCAGAGAGCTAGGATGGGATGCCGAACCTGAATGTGACGTGGAGGTGGTCTTCCTACGATATCATCTGCTCCGCGACGCGACGTTTTTTTTATGGTATGTATGTCTCTGTTATTTTCTTGCTAAATTTGTTTCTCATGTAGTACATGTTTGTGTGTTATCTTCTTGGTAATTTTCTTTCTGTTTTGCCCCTGTTAAAT
The DNA here is from genome assembly GCA_015476505.1 of Urochloa ruziziensis. Lineage (NCBI taxonomy): Eukaryota > Viridiplantae > Streptophyta > Magnoliopsida > Poales > Poaceae > Urochloa > Urochloa ruziziensis. Next base: position 46,378,919 of record CM027121.1, on the reverse strand, counting down.
TGAGATGAATACTAATTAAATGACTCGACGAACCAGTAGAGATATGGAGAAGTAAGAAAATCAGGTAATAAAGAAATAATTATTATTAGTCAATCATACAGTAAGCCAGCCAAAAATGTAGTGATCAATTTTCGCAATAGAAATATAATTAGCAGCCAATGAATCTACAGTGAGCCAGCCAAGTACAGGAATGGTTGATGCATTATATCAAGAAGCTTTATCTGAAGGCGTTGATCAAGGTATACTCCTACCAGATATGTGCAGGTGTTTTAGGTTTCAAATTGTAGTTAAGATATCCGGTTGCAAAAACATAGATAGCATGTATTTTTTATAGGTAGAATGATCACTTGTGCCATTCATAGATAAATATTGAGTTCTATAGGAAGTATGTAAATAATAGTGTTCAGTTCTATTAAACAAATTTGAACTTGGGCTATTATGTTCTGTTGCGCAAATATATAGATCATGTCTTTTTACAGGAAGGATGGTGGTTATCTATGTCTTCTCTTTTTTAAACATAACATAGTAGCTCAAGGACCTACACGCAATCCAGTTGCAAAATTCTGGATTCTTACAATAAAAGTTATCAAACTGAGTAGATTAAGATTAATTTCAATATAAATGTAGACAAGAAAGGCATTGACAAAGATTCCTTCATATATTCATAGCCTAGCCCGTGCGAATGCACGGGTTCTCGGCTAGTCTTCTATACTAATCACAGACTCTCTAGAAAATCTCACGTTAATCCAAGAAAAAGAGAAAAAAGAAAAATTTCTAGCCATATATTCTATGTGGAGCCTTTCTCCAACGGCTAAGATTAAGAGAACAAAAAAGTTTTCACATAATTACCCACCATGCCATTGATTAGTGCATGCCAAAAATAGTCATCGTGGCCACGTACAACATACACACAAAAAGTCCAACCAACTTTTTGTAGCGGGTTTTTAACTTATTTAATTAATTCTGCAAAGAAAATCTATGGAATGCGTACATGTAGCGGGTTTTTAACTTATTTAATTAACTAGTTAAATGCCCGTGCGTTGCTACGGGACAACAAAATATATTAAAAGCAAATATATCGCAAAAAAAGATTACAATCCTGTGAAATTAAATACCATAGTTGAAGTAACATTGAATCAAGAAAACAATGTTCACGAAATTAAAATTAACAGTCATGAAGAGCGCGACGTCTTAGCTCACCAACTCTACTTTATATCTTTTCCTATGATGCGGCTAAGATAATGTTTTATATCGGCAGGAAGATTTCTTTGATATCCATTCCGTTCGTGCGCCAATAAATCGATGAATAAGTTCTGTCGCATCTCCACACCATTCTGTACATTGGTTTGAGTATGTAAATATTTGTGTTTGTCACATGAACAATACCGAGTGTTTTGAAAAATATTTCACAAAAATATAAAAACAAGTTATGCTATACTAACCGTACAAATTCGTTTGCCTTTAGGATTACACCATAATGACATATACTGTAGAATAAGATATCCATTTGAGTGTCTGTGGAAAGATTCACCAACAATACCGAGTGTTTTGAAAAATATCTCACAAAAATATAAAAACAAGTTATGGTATACTAACCGTACAAATTCGTTTGCCTTTAGGATTACACCATAATGACATATACTGTAGAATAAGATATCCATTTGAGTGTCTGTGGAAAGATTCACCATTAGCTACATATAAGGACAGTAAAATCATAGGTATTATTATTGAAAGCGACGGTGACTCTGAGCTACTTACCCATCTATGTCACCTGCAACACTCATTTTACGATTGAATTTCCATTTGAAGATGTCCTCGTCCCATCCAGGACTATGTTGATTCATGGCATGCATGTATCGCGAGCGAAATCCGAGAGTCTGTTCAACATACATCAATGCTGGTGTGTCGATACACCATTCTTCAACAGGTCTAGTGTCAATCATGGGAACCGTCTTCTTTTGGTGGTCCAACACATAAAGCATATATGATCGAAGGTGCAGCCATGGCAAAAGAAACTGCAGACACGATAGCGATTAAAATAATACAGATAGAAAATATGTAATAAACGCATGAACAAGCGTCTTACGAATATGCACTGTGGTAAGTTGTATTTCATATCCTCGCATACACCAATCGCAGTAGCCAAATCCTTCTCACTTGCGTAGGGGTCATTTCCAGGACACCATGGAGAAGCCTGCCGACTGCTCTGCTGCCCTATGCAACATGATGGTCAAGACACTGTGGGCCGCCAGATGCACCGAGCAAACTTTCTTACAACAAAAAAACAGCGAGTAACAAAGTACACCAACACCGGTGCAGAGCTTAAGCAAGTGCAACAGCAACACGGAATGGTAACGAACTCCTCAAAATGCTAGAAGGTTGTTAGCTACAGATGCTAATATAAGAGTAAACTGAACTAAAGTGGCATATTGAGATATCAAATATATGGATACATTTTAATATGAACTGACTTTTCAAAATCAACAAGCAGATGCAGAAGTAAATAAAGTCAACAAGAATAATATGATGCTAGTATAAGTGTACATATATCAGTTCTAGTGCTTGCTTATATTCAGAAACAGAAAAGCTCCAAAGGAGCACGCCAAAAAAAAGTAAGCACTGCAGCAGACCTATGCTACATGATGGTCAGGACATGCTCTGGACGCAACAGAACAAAAAGACACTGAACCAAGTTAAATATATGTTCAGGTAGGCAGCATTGCATTTAGATTTCATCTTCAAGGTGATGGGCTGGTGCAGGCACACTCGAATAGTTGATGCAAGGGCTTGCTTTGACCATCATATATCCAGTATTTTGGAAGGTATTAGCAGAAATGGGCATCAATGGTGGGAACAAATCAACAGTTTATTCTTTCCCAGTCTAAAAAACAAAATTCAATAAAAACAGCAAAATTGTCTAACCTTAATAAATTTTATTAAAGTGTGGCATGTCAAAATTACTTTACTATGTAGAAAATTCCTAGTAGAGAACTCGAAGCTAGTCAGGAACTTGAAATCAAAGATTATATGACCTCACCTATAGCGTTAGGATCTCCTTATATACAATATTCTTCGTGTATGTACTTGTACCATTTGTTGCAGGTGTCCTTTTCTTAATCTTTTTCATTATTTCCTTCTCAATTTTCTGGCCTTTACCCTTGGTCTTCCCTTTTCCTTTTTTCTCCTTTCTTGCATCGGCCTCTTGCGCCTCGGCATCAGGCGGGAGGGCGAGGATCTTTATGTTGGTTCTGGCGGTGGCTCTAGACATCGCAACATACAACTGACCATGAGAGAACACCGGCGCGGGCAAGTAGACACCTACGTTAGGAATAGTTTGCCCCTGTGCCTTGTTAACCGTCATGGCAAAGCTGGCAAGTAGACCCTACTTAGGAATAGTTTCCTCTTGAACTTGAATGGGAACATCTCATCATCAGAGGGGCATAACGGTATCCGAGAAAGAAAAACCTGCTTCCCAGCATGTTGTCCAAGCACAATCTCCGCATCGATTGTATTTCTTTGGAATCCTCGGATCACCAGCCTTGTACCATTGCAGAGCCCGTTGGCAGGGTCTAGGTTCCTAAGCAATATGACTGGACACCCGAGCTTGAGCTTTAGAACATGTGGAGGCAGCCCGTTGGGTGTCAAAGTGTTAAGAAACTCAGTAGGATAGTAGTTGCGTGGATCATCTACTGCGGAGTCAAAACTACGATACTCCATCTCCCCGCCCTGAAACATGCCGATCATTTTCATATTAATCTTGTCCACCCAGTAATTGCGTGTAGATAAAATTGCCCTGGAGGTGATGTAGTCTTTGTTTGCCATGTTTTCATTGAGGTTTGGGAAGATACATTCGATCAGTGTATCAAGATCTGTCTCAGCATTCCCAGTATAAGGGACACAAACCTCGTCTGGGAGACGTACCTCACCATCAACATTAACATCCTCAATGCCATCACCAATGCGCAAAAGATAGTCCGCGAACCATGGGTCTCCTTGTGCCCTCATGTTACACACTAACTTTACGTGGTGCATCTCATCCCAAAGATATGACCTTCGCAGTGACGCATCGACTATTTGAGCTCTAGACCCTTTTCGAACAACGGGGAGGACCTGCCTAAAGTCCCCACCGAAAACAACGGTTTTTCCACCAAATGGTAGGTTTTCTTGTCCCATTATATCTCGTAAGCTATTGTCTAGAGCTTCAATAGCTTGCCTCTTAGTCATAGTCGCCTCGTCCCAAATTATTAGGGACGCTTGGCGCAGTAGCTTGGCAGTACCACTCTGCTTTGTGAAACTACAACTCCCGCCATCCTCGAGAGTAAGCGGTATCTTGAACCGGGAGTGGGCGGTCCTCCCACCAGGCATTATGGACGCTGCAACACCAGATGTAGCTGTAGCCACTGCAAGCTTCTTCTGACTGCGTAGGTTTGCGAGAAGAGCCCTATATAGAAAAGTCTTTCCCGTGCCACCCGGTCCATCAACAAAGAACAAGCCACCTTGGTCTGTGTCAACAGTGGACATTATAGCATCATAGGCAGCCCTCTGTTCAGCATTTAGGGATTGTGATAGAGCCACATCATCAGCGTTTAACTCAATGTTTGATTCCTCAACAATCTCTCGAGGGATATTGATGTTGTCATCACATGCGTCGTCAATATCCGGAAGAGGAAATGACTTTATATCCTTCCCCATAGACTGCAACAAATTCCTAATGTCAATTAGCACCATTTATTGTATGAGGTGCGGAGATGAATTATTGCGCTGGTAATCTTCTGACATCACATCCAGATGCTTTTCCCATAGCTCAAACACGCCATTCGGCTCACAGAATACCAATATTGTTGCAAATAGCCTTCGTAGTGAAGATGGCATCTGGAACAAACTATTTTCAGTGAGACACTCATCGAGCGTGTTGTCTTCTTCGATCAAACCCCTCATCTCCGCAGCTTCCCGGAATGAAGGCAGTAGAACCCCATTAACAGTCCTTAGATCCTCGTAGGATGTTGCTCCTAGCAACATTGTGTAGGAGAACCAGTAGATAGTAACGGTCCCCCTCCTGTGGATGAGCGGAGATGATTCTACCAACCTGTCCAGCTGTCTTATATACCCTCCGTTGCCAGAATTTCCCTTGTTTAGTAACATGCCAAGTATAATGCTCCGGGAAGTCATGGTACAAGATTCCACGAGCTCTTTCATCAGTCCTATTGGCTTCAAAGTATGCAGTAAGCATTGACTCATCAACGCGTTTTCGATTAAAGACTTGTCTGATCTTAGCACGTTTATGCATCATAACAAGCAAGAACCTTTTTCAAGATAGCCCGTACTTCAGCCACGGTTTTGTAATAGACTGATCCTACGGAAGTGACATTTAGGAAATGGGCACTTTCCGGCTTCAATCCACCAACAAAGTGCTGCATAAGTATTTCCTCTGGAATGCCATGCAGTGGCCCTGAGTTGACCAATTGAATAAACCTCTCCCACGTTGCTCCAAGTGATTCATCACCTTGTTGATATGTCATCAACTCGATTCTGAGCTTCGTGATCTTGGAGACAGGGTAAAAGAACAGACAAAACTCATCCTTCAATCTATATCTATATCTATATCTATACTAATCACAAACTCTCTAGAAAATCCCACATTAATCCAAGAAAAAGAGAAAAAAGAAAAATTTCTAGCCATATATTCTATGTGGAGCCTTTCTCCAACGGCTAAGATTAAGAGAACAAAAAAGTTTTCACATAATTACCCACCATGCCATTGATTAGTGCATGCCAAAAATAGTCACCGTGGCCACATACAACATACACACAAAAAGTCCAACCAACTTTTTGTAGCGGGTTTTTAACTTATTTAATTAATTCCGCAAAGAAAATCTATGGAATGCGTACATGTAGCGGGTTTTTAACTTATTTAATTAATTCCGTCCATATATGCCACCCCAGCTTCAAGTTTTCCAAATAAAATTTTCCAAGCCGAAATATTTGCTTATGCATCGGCTTAGGTCACGTGACCAACAACTTCGTCCATGTATGCTATGACGACAGGACTTTAATAAATAATTTCAAACCGGAATCATTGAAGGTCCAGCGCATATATATAAGTAATAAAGTGATTAACCATATCTAACTTGGAACGCTTTAATTCGTTAAATATATAGTTATTGGTGTTCCACCACATAAATAATTTTACAGCATTACACGGAGGCAGGCATGACACATTACAATACCATATAGAGTTTAATCGAGGTGGACTAATTAAATTTGGTTACTTAAAATAGTTTTTTTCTATCACAATTATTTCCACGCGACAAGAAAAATAGAGAACAGCAAAACAAAACAAACGCGGGCAAAGATCGTCAAAAGCTGGAAGAACCACCGTCATGCAACACCAAAAACTGGCCTCAATAGTGAACAACATCGCCAAAGAATAGTTGATATGGTGGTTGCTAATCAGAGCCTCGCCCATGAACCGTCTAGCCCTGATAACCACGCCGTTCGTTTGGGATTATTCTTTCAGCCTAGCGGATTATTCTTCTCACAAAATACTATTGAATCAGCCTGACGAATTATTCTTCTCTCAACTTTCCAGCCTAGCCCAGCGAAACGAACAGGGAAGGCTGAATTATCAGATGTTCCATTGACGTACACCGTGTGATCCACGACACGAGCCTTATTATTATTTGCAGCGCTCACGGTGGCTCCTCAAAGCGAAACAATCGATGTGTCATCGCCGTTCTAGAGACATACTGACGGTACCCACATGAAAGAAGGATGATGTAGCCAGGAGGGCGTTGAATGTGCTGCCGAATGCAGATAAGATCTTCCCAATGAGGTCGCATGTGCTCAAACCTAGCTGTGTCCCTAATAACCCAGCTCGAGCCCAGACCGTGAGAGGACTCAATTTTCTTGCAACAAGCTGATCACACAACGTAACAAAACATGTACCTCTCCCTGAACAACATCGCAAAACAATGCTTAATCCTCCTTATGATTGAATGATCTCTTGCTAATGTACATTGGTTCAAGGATTCCAGATGCCAAAGAGGCCATCTAAAAATTGTCAAAAAACAATAAAGAGATCCTCAACAAGGAGAATGAAACCTCGGCAGTGAACATGACCTAGATGATCCACATGACAGAATTAGCATCATATCTATGATGGAATTTTCTACTCCCGATGCATTTAGGCTTCTTTCATATGCTTAACGGCACCAAAACTAGCATAAATACAAATGATTGATGCACTCTAGACCAACAACATTGAAATTGTTCACCCAATATAGTAAAAACTAGCACGTGCGAATGCACGGGTTGACGCCTAGTCTCTATACTAATCACAGACTCTCTAGAAAATCCCACGTTAATCCAAGAAAAAGAGAAAAAAGAAAAATTTCTAGCCATATATTCTATGTGGAGCCTTTCTCCAACGGCTAAGATTAAGAGAACAAAAAAGTTTTCACATAATTACCCACCATGCCATTGATTAGTGCATGCCAAAAATAGTCACCGTGGCCACGTACAACATACACACAAAAAGTCCAACCAACTTTTTGTAGCGGGTTTTTAACTTATTTAATTAATTCCGCAAAGAAAATCTATGTAATGCGTACATGTAGCGGGTTTTTAACTTATTTAATTAATTCCGTCCATATATGCCACCGCAGCTTCAAGTTTTCCAATAAAAATTTCCAAGCCGAAATATTTGCTTATGCATCGGCTTAGGTCACGTGACCAACAACTTCGTCCATGTATGCTATGACGACAGGACTTTAATAAATAATTTCAAACCGGAATCATTGAAGGTCCAGCGCATATATATAAGGTAATAAAGTGATTAACCATATCTAACTTGGAACGCTTTAATTCGTTAAATATATAGTTATTGGTGTTCCACCACATAAATAATTTTACAGCATTACACGGAGGCAGGCATGACACATTACAATACCATATAGAGTTTAATCGAGGTGGACTAATTAAATTTGGTTACTTAAAATAGTTTTTTTCTATCACAATTATTTCCACGCGACAAGAAAAATAGAGAACAGCAAAACAAAACAAACGTGGGCAAAGATCGTCAAAAGCTGGAAGAACCACCGTCATGCAACACCAAAAACTGGCCTCAATAGTGAACAACATCGCCAAAGAATAGTTGATATGGTGGTTGCTAATCAGAGCCTCGCCCATGAACCGTCTAGCCCTGATAACCACGCCGTTCGTTTGGGATTATTCTTTCAGCCTAGCGGATTATTCTTCTCACAAAATACTATTGAATCAGCCTGGCGAATTATTCTTCTCTCAACTTTCCAGCCTAGCCCAGCAAAACGAACAGGGAAGGCTGAATTATCAGATGTTCCATTGACGTACACCGTGTGATCCACGACACGAGCCTTATTATTATTTGCAGCGCTCACGGTGGCTCCTCAAAGCGAAACAGTCGATGTGTCATCGCCGTTCTAGAGACATACTGACGATACCCACATGAAAGAAGGATGATGTAGCCAGGAGGGCGTTGAATGTGCTGCCGAATGCAGATAAGATCTTTCCCAATGAGGTCGCATGTGCTCAAACCTAGCTGTGTCCCTAATAACCCAGCTCGAGCCCAGACCGTGAGAGGACTCAATTTTCTTGCAACAAGCTGATCACACAACGTAACAAAACATGTACCTCTCCCTGAACAACATCGCAAAACAATGCTTAATCCTCCTTATGATTGAATGATCTCTTGCTAATGTACATTGGTTCAAGGATTCCAGATGCCAAAGAGGCCATCTAAAAATTGTCAAAAAACAATAAAGAGATCCTCAACAAGGAGAATGAAACCTCGGCAGTGAACATGACCTAGATGATCCACATGACAGAATTAGCATCATATCTATGATGGAATTTTCTACTCCCGATGCATTTAGGCTTCTTTCATATGCTTAACGGCACCAAAACTAGCATAAATACAAATGATTGATGCACTCTAGACCAACAACATTGAAATTGTTCACCCAATATAGTAAAAACTAGCACGTGCGAATGCACGGGTTGACGCCTAGTAATAGATAAAAGATCGGGTTGCCTCCCACAAAGTGCTTCATTTAAAGTCATAGAGCTCAACTTTTTCATGTACCTTTCATTGTCATGAAGCCATGGTCCTTCATGCGAGAATCCGAAGTAATCCATTCAGCTTGATGTCGCCTTGTATGATTCATCATGGTTTGCTTGCAACATCGTCGTGTGTCCAAGGCTGCCCGTTCATGTCTTTATTTGTAGATGTCTTGGAGGGTTTGTCTCTGTTCTTAGCCTCTGAATTTTATCGTGTACGCATCGTGGAACCGTTGCTCCATCTTCTCTTTATGATCATCATCTTCATCTCCTCTACCTTGCTGTTGTCATCTTGCTGCCGCCTATTCTTTATGGATTTATCCCTGCATCCAGCACAGAACATATACTGAAGTATATTTTTATTGAATAGCTCATAAAATTATCTTTGCAACGTGTGGTCGGTCATCAAAATCGGAGTTCAAATGAGGGAGTTATGCTCATTTTATTCCGGCGCTGCGTGCTGTCCCGAGCTGATTTCAGGACGTGCGACGTTCGATGATTTGGCCATTGACACTTGTAGGAACCTCTGATTGCCTTGCCACTTGATCCATTGGAACATGAACTTCATGATGGTTCTGAAAATCCATAGATATCCCATTGTCTTCTTTTGAGGTCGTGCAAAAACTTGATGACATTTGTATCTTCTCGTGTATTGATCCGTAGATGTCGATGTCTTGTTCTTGTGATCTTTCAGGGCCCATGTCGCGCATCCTTTGGCTTCAAAGTCATAACCATTGGAGCACCAGCAATTCCATGGTGACAACGGTGTGTTTTATCGATGATTCTTGCTTTAGCCAAAGCGATGAGGTTAGAGGAGGTGCTCACACTTTATGTCGACGATCCAAATGATCTTCTTCCTTTGTCGTGTCACTCAATCGCCATGAGAGGTCCTTGAGTGTCTTGCTAGAGGAGATCAATGGTGCCATGATGCCTAGGAGGCAGTGGGGAGAGCCTTGGGGCATGTCCCACCTTTCCTTGCATGAACATCTTGCTTGGGAGTTAAGCAAACTTGATTTCCCTAAGATCCAACTCGTCCAGATTTTTCCTTTTTCGGAGTTCTTCTTTCTGGATGTCATATCTCCTACGTCCGGACTCCAAATAGGGCAAGCTCAGAGCCTACATTGTGCAGCACAAAATTGTCTCCAACTTTGGTATTCATGAGTCGGCTTGAAAACGAAGTTAAGATCCCTGAAAATGTGTTGCAAGATAATCTGTTTGATTTCGGGCTCTCTGTGCAGCATGTATTTCGGAGGCCATATCTCCTAGCTCCAAATTCCAAATCATGTGTTCCATTGGTCCAAATCGAAGCCATCGACGATGGCTACAACTTTGGTAGTCAAACTTTTTTCATTGGAGGCCATTTAGGTTTCTGAATCTGCACCGAAAGGTAATGCTGTCCTGGATGACGCGAATAATCCTGAGATTGAGTTGATCTTGTTGATGACCTTTCACTCGCTTCATGCATAAGTATCCCTTGATCTTCTAATCCTCTCCATCAATGTAGATCTCTTCCAAATCATCTTCTTCAATGTATAGAGCTCATCCGCTTTTCCTCTTTGCTTGACATGGTTGCTTCCAATTCCTAGTGCTTGAACAAACAAATCTCCGAAAGATATTAGTCTTCAAAACTAAATGACACAACGGCATACCTTGTTCATCTTTTCTTGCATAGCGTGTCGACTCAATGGCGGATGCTGGGCCACTAACAAAGTTAGCACCTACCACCAAAGAGTTAATCTTGGCGTCTTCATCATTGCGTTGAAGCAGGGGTTGGACTTGTTGAAGTCCCGATGTTGAGAGCTTCTCAATCGCTTTGTGTCTAGGATTTTACCTGCATTCATGGACACCAACAAGAAACACAGGATATGCAATAATAAATTAGGGTTAGTCCAAAAAGTTAGATAGATCTCTCTAGGGTTCGTGTTGCCGATCCCCGGCAACGGCGCCAGAAAAGCTTGTTGGCGGCGCAAACGCACTCCAAGATCGAACCGCAAGCACACGGATCATTGTAGCTCTTCCATTAGAGTATTCCCCCAAGATTTATCAATCCGTGGATCGATAGTGAACTACCTAGGGCTTTCTATCTAGCTAAATGGATCTAATCCTAACGTTAAGCGTAGATTGCATATGAGTATGAGGTAAACATGAATATGAGATTAAAGTGAACACAATATGCCGGTCAACACGAGGTAACACGACCTCGGGGTAGCACAAGCCTAGCCTAACATCTTCTAGTTGCAACTCTGGCCAAAGCGATAACCAATCTACTCTTCCACCATGATAAAGAGTCATCTCTAAGTACTTTCCCAAGGACACCCTTGCGAGGTGCGTTGATGCAACGCCTATGGTTACCCAGCTTTACCTCAAACGGCCACCAAACGCTCTTCTCCCGAGCTCCTCCTCTTGATAGCCACTACAACAACTGCCACCAAACTACAGTACTCACCGTCGATCCTACTCAACATTACACATTCGTTCGACATTTTCCCTCCCGCAAGCTGTCACCAATCGCGGGTAATCTGTGCCAACATCCCATGCACTACCACGGTTATCCGCAAGACGTAGACTAACCACCATGGTTAGATCTAATCCTACTGAGAACATATGAAGGCCTTTCACATATGGATGATTAAAAGCATGCATCGAAGTAGATCAAAGTAGAGAGGAATGATTAGATTAATATCACTATTCATTGTGCATACGCCTTGATGGATCCAAGGCGTGGCTCCGGAACTCCACCATGGCTTCACCACACAGGGCCAACCATGGCGGCTGTTGGCACTCCTTAGCCTAACTAAAATCCGCAAGCGCATGGAGTACATTGTAGCCTTTCACCAGGGGAGTAGAAACCTGGATGTCAAATCCAAGGAGCGGTAGACGCGACTAGTCTAGAACTTTCCTAACCGGACCCACCAGGGGAGAAAAGGGTAAAGGGTGTAGAGAGCTTAACCTTAGTTAGCCACTCGTTACCCCAGACAACCTATCTTAATCTAACATGATCTGCTTCGACGGCTAGAACGGGAAGAACTCAGAACGGGGTGAGAGAGGGGTTCTTCCGGGCTCAGCACTACTGTTATGAGTACACCCGAACGTGGTGGAGTACAAAGGACGGATACGGCTGTCACCACCTGCCGCCTACCACTGCAGTTCCGTGGGGTGCAACACAACCTGAGGTGACTAGCCAGCACAGGCACCACGCCTAAGCTTTCAGCCACTGACCTCCACCCAACGCGAAGGGCTATAGAGGAAACCCCAAACAAGAGTCGTTGTCACTCGCGCAGACTCAGGTACCCGCAGATCATAGATAGCCAAGATAAATTGCTGAAAGTAAAGAGTAAACTAGCGAGGTACTAAGGCAAGAGACCGAGGAACTTACTGAAGATATCTCTGAAGCTTTATTCCTCGGGGGCGGAACAATGTTGAGGGAAGGTCGAGATGACTCCCGAACTCCCTCTACACGCTTGGCTGTCACCCAAGCACTCACCCACTACTCTCTCTACTCTACTCTAAGATAATAGTGGACTACATCTTGAGCCTTCTCTTCTCTCCAATGGATGGTGTCTCTTGAGTGGGGGTGAAGGGCGCCTTTTATAGCCTCCCAAGGGTGGAATCCTGCTTAGGAGTGACGCTAACGGTCAGAGTAACCGCCACGCAAAAGATCAAGCGTAGAAGCCACGCTTCTAGGCCGGCCGGCCTCAACAAGGCCGTTCGGCCCTTGATTTCCACCATTTGGCACCGACTTTCTCGTGGACGCTCCTGATGATGTCCTGATGACGGTTGTGGTGGCGTTCACCTCAAGCTCGACAGTTGGGGGCCGGCCGACCTAGGAGAGGCCGTTCGGCCTGGCCCTGGCCCCTCTCAGCCCTCCGTTGCACCGACTCGCTCATCAACGGTTGCATGTTGTCCCTTGAGGCGGTTTTGGTTGCGTTGAGTTGAGGTTGTCCGAGAATCCAAGGTAGGTGGACCCTCCAATCCATGGCTAGGCCTTTCGGGTCCTCGAATCAAACCGACATCAAACTCACGGCTCATGATCATCCTTGGTATGTTAGATAGCTTATGGATCAAAACCGTGGCCAGAAGAGGCAGAAGGGGGCCGGTCGGCCTGGGCTAGGCCGGCCGGCCTGGCCCTGTGCCAGTTTGGCCTCCTGTTTTTTCCTGTTTGTTCCTTCGCTCACAAATTGTACAAAACTTGTGGAACTCATGATATTAGCATGATTATCACTATATGAGCATGAAATCTGGAGAAATGTTGGCGGTAAAAGTCATGGATATCGACCGCCAACAGCGGCTAGGGCATGGCCTAAGCCACCTCCTAGGCAATGTCGAGGACTTGCGGCGGCCGGTGGCTCCCTTCGGTGTGTCTTTCTCTATTCATCGACTTCGGGTGAATGGATGCGCCTCCCCTCTGGAAGACGAGCTATTTATGCACCGAGGAAACCCTAGCTCAAAGGGGAGGCCAAGGCGGTGCAAAAACGGCCTGGGCAGCGCGGTTAAGAGGGGTCCTAGACGGCCAGCCCAAGGCCTTTTTGGCCCGCCTCGGTCCCATCTTTTGCGTGCAAGCTTCTTTGATGTTCACAAGTTCGTATTTCGCTCCTTGTGGGCTTTGGATGTTGGTTGCTCCGAGATATGGATAGGTCTTGATGTCTCTTCCAAGTCTGCACTGGATTTGCCTTGATCTCGAAGTACTCTGGCCTTATCTTCAATTTAGCCTTGTTAAAGGTGGCCCGTTGCAGTAGAGCATAAACGGGCTTCGGTTCCTTTGGGCTTCATTAGGGCTTTTGGCCTTTATCTTGCCGTGTTGTTGCTACTTCTTGAATTTGGCCCATATTCACTTCAAACTAGCCAAATAACCTGCGTAAACCAAAATGCTCCAAAAATATGTGCACAATCGGAAACGGGGTTATTTCAATGCCATGTGGCGGGGTTAGTGTAAGAATAAGCTTGGAATCGCTACAAGAACAACACTAAAATCGTGTCATTTAAGAGCGCCAGCACGCACTGACCACTTGCGTGGTGGAAGCGATGTAGAGCAAGAGCGGCTCGCCTGGGCTCGGCGGGATCAGGATCGGGGCCTTTGACAAGGTTTCTGTGAGCTTGTCAAAGGCCTCCTGGGCCTCGGCCGTCCATTCGAAATGGTCAGATTTCTTCAGGAGCCCGTAGAGGGCGAGGACCTGTTCGTCGGGCCGCGAGACAAAGCGGCTTAGCACTGCTAGACACCCCGTGACCCGCTGGACCCTCTTCAGGTTCTTGATCACCCCCATATTCTCTATGGCGGCAATTTTCTCTGGGTTGGCTTCGATGCCATGCTCAGAGACAATGAAGCCGAGGAGCATGCCCCTCGGAACCCAAAAAACACACTTCTCGGGGTTCAACTTGATGTTTTTCTCGCGCAGGCAAGCAAAAGTCATCTCAAGGTCGGTCACAAGTTGGTCAGCCTTTCATGACTTGACCACGATGTCGTCAACATAAGCCTCGACAATCTTTCCAATGAGCTTGCCAAAGGTTTGTATCGTACATCGTTGGTAAGTTGCACCCGCGTTCTTGAGCCCGAATGGCATCGTCACGTAACGATATGAACTGAACGGGGTGATGAAGGATGTCGCCAGCTGGTCGGACTCCTCCATCGCGATCTGATGGTACCCAGAGTACACATCGAGGAAGCAAAGGGTTTCATACCCTGAGGTCGAGTCGACTACCTGATCTATGCGCGGTAAAGGAAAAGGATCCTTGGGACACGCCTTGTTTAGGCTCGTATAGTCAACACACATTCTCCATTTCCCAATCTTTTTTCATACAAGGACGGGATTGGCTAACCACTCGGGGTGATATACTTCCTTGATGAATCTGGCTAACAAAAGCTTCGCAATCTCCTTGCCAATGGCCCTGCGCTTCTCCTCGTTGAAGTAGCGTAGATGCTGTTTCACCAGCTTGGAATCTGGCCTGATTCTCAAGGCATGCTCGGCTACTTCCCTCGGAATGCCTGGCATGTCCGAGGGTTTCCACTCCAAAATGTTGATGTTCGCGTGCAGGAAGTCGACGAGTGCGCTTTCCTATTTAGGAGACAGGTTGCCGCTGATGCACGCCACATTCTCTAGGGCGTTCCCTGGGTCGAGGAGGATCCTCTTTGTGCCTTTCATAGGCTTGAACGACCTGGTCTTCCTGCTGGAGTTGGGCATCACCTCGTCGGTTGTCGCCTTGACCTCATCGAACTCTGTCGACGCGATAATGGAGGAGGCGAGCTAGCGTACTTTGATTCGCATGTGTATGCGCGTTGAAATGAAGTGCCGACGATGATTACCCCCATTGGCCCTGGCATTTTGAGCTTCAGGTAGGTATAGTTGGGGACAGCCATGAACTTCCCGTAACATGGCCGCCCCAAAATGGTGTGGTAGGCTCTGTGGAACCCAACCACCTCGAACGCCAGGGTCTCCTTTCGATAGTTGGAAGGGGTCCCGAACATGACAGGTAGGTCGATCTGCCCGAGGAGTATCTCCTGCTTCCCTGGCACGATGCCATGGAAGGGGGCCACAGTTGGTCGGATTCGCGACCGGTCGATGCCCGTGTCATCGAGCATCTCGGCATAGATGATATTGAGCCCGCCGCCTCCATCCAGCAGCACTTTGCTGAGGCGCTTCCTGCCGATGATCGGGTCGACCACGAGCGGGTACCAGCAT
Source organism: Urochloa ruziziensis (assembly GCA_015476505.1). NCBI lineage: Eukaryota > Viridiplantae > Streptophyta > Magnoliopsida > Poales > Poaceae > Urochloa > Urochloa ruziziensis. The sequence continues at coordinate 46,363,152 of CM027121.1, read as the reverse complement.
GGCTATGAGACATGGTCGGGGTGGTCGGACCGATCGTAGGTGGTAGCAGCCTCCGACCACTTCAGGAAAGTGGGCATGGCTGGCTCGGCCGCGAAGACCTTGCGACGCGCCATCTTCGCATGGTGCTTGTTGCCGAGGGTTGCCGTCCCAGGAATGATCATGAGGACGCCCTCAGGGTCAGGAAAACCACCGTCATTCTCGTCCTCAGGGTCGGCAGCCGTTTCGGGCTTCTTCTTTTGCGTGCGACCCTTCTCGTCGAGCTTCTGAAACTTCTTCATTAGCGCGCAGTCCTTGTAGAGGTGCTTGACTGGACCCACTTGGTTGGGGTACAGTCCGTACCACATCTTCTCAAATGCGTTGGAGGTTTCCTTCGTGGGTTCCTTTGCGCCTTTACGATCGGCAGCGGCGACGAGCGGGTCGTCGGCCCGCTCTTTACCATTGTTCTTCTTCTTCTTCTTACCAGGTCGGGAAGAGGTACCGGTGTCAGTGGCCTCGGCCCGCCTGTCCCCGACCCCTGTGGGGTGCTCAAAAATGGCCCCGACTGCATCCTTGCCGGAGGCGAAGTCGGTGGCGATGTTGAGTAGCTCTGAGGTGGTGCGAGGTTTCCTACGACCCAGCTTGTGAACCAGGCCCTGGCAGGTGGTCCCCGTCAAGAAAGACACGACGACTTCGGCGTCGGCGACCTCAGGGAGCTCGGTGCAAGTCGGGAAAAAGCCAGATGTAGCCTTGAAGTGTTTCCCCAGCCTTCTATCGGCATGCCTTGAGATCCAAGGAGTTGCCCGGTCAGGCGTACGTCCCATGAAAGTTCCCGACAAGGATCTTTCGCAGATCCGACCAGGTATGGATCTGGTTAGCGGGAAGGTGGTCGAGCCATGTCCTGGCCGAGTCGGCCAATTACAACGGCATGTTGTGAATGATGAATCGATCATCATTTGCGCCCCTAGCTTGGCAAGCATGATGATAGCCATCAAGCCATATGCTAGGGTTCGTCTCCCCCACGTACTTCATGAGGTTCATGGGGGGTCGGAAACGGGGCAGGAACTCAGCAATGCAGATGCGCAAGCTGAACACCCAGGGCCTGGGAGCGTCAGGGCTCGGGCTCCGGTCCTCCTCGTTGTCGTAACATCCGCCACGCCGAGGGTGCCGACTGCGCTCTAGCTGCTTTCCCCGGTCCTCTCTCTGGTGATGGCACGCATCAAGGGTGAGGCGCGCATCACGGTTGGAGCCCAGACGCTCCTTGACGGGGGACTTCGCAGCCCCGCCGCCCACTGGGAGGAGCCTAATGTATGGACACATCATAGGCGTTGGGGTCGGCCGTGCAGCCCGGTCGGTTCCGCGGTGCTCGATGTGGGACCTCATTGGTCCCATGTTGCTGGGACTGCGAGAGCTTGGTGTGCTGGTCTGCCGCGCACTCGAGGAGCACAGCAGCCTTGTGCTTGGCGCAACGAGCCTCGGGGGTCACCGGCTTGAGGAGAGCATGGATCAGAGCGGCTGCCGCTGGCGACGTCCTAGCTGGGCCACGTAAACCCCGAGGCCTGTCGCTCGCTGTTGTTGATCCTGCGAAAGACGTCACAGGCAGTGCTCCGCGCTCCGCCGCCGTGTGCATTCCGCTGGCGGTCGCGGTTGATTTGGGCCTACTCGCGCTTGACGCAGGCTGTCTCCCAGTCGACCCGACGTGCCCATAGTCATTCTTCGGGCGTGAGCACTGCGGGCGGCGTCGCTTGACACCTGCACTGTTGTGTGGTCGAAGGTGGGGTGCCCCACCTAGTGTTCGCCGACACAGCAGGCTGCTGGCCAGGAGGTACCCCGGTCGCGATGGCCGCGGGAGGTTCGTTTGACTCGCTGGTGCTGGTGAGAGCCCCATCGGGGGTGTAGGCCATAAAGCACTCACGAGAAGGATGATGCGAAGCTGCACGAGCCTGCGTCAGAGCCACAACTCGCGCCCTCCCTGAGGAGGTCGTGAAAGGACTCCGCAACATAGTCTGCCATCCCCACAAACTTTGTGTCGGTAGGGCCAGTGGACGCGGGCCACGCGATGCGGCGCTGCGCAACCTGAGCAGTGTTGCTCAGACCAAACGGGAACATGCTTGATGTGGTCCCCGGAACGATGCCCAGCGGGGACATCGGAGATCCACGGGAGAGCTGCTCGTCGACATTGGCAAGAGAGAAGAGCACCGCATGCATGTTCTCCGGGTCAGACGGGGCCCAGGAAGCTTGAAAGCTAATGCCAAAGGGCGCCATTGTCGACGTCGAGCAGGCCTGGGCTCCCCGGGGCATGTGTCCCCAGGGAATGGAGTTGCAACTCCTTGAGCGCCTCGGTGGCGTAGACGACGCCGAGAAGGCCGGCGGTGGGTGAAGGTGGCGAGGCCTCCACCAGCTCCAGCGCCCCCTCGGTGGTGGTGATGAAGCTCAGGCTGCCAAAGCAAAGGCATGTGCCCGAAGCCGGTGAGTTGCCACTAGCCAAGGCATCGATGCCAGGGCCAGCGGTGCAGGGGCACGTGGAAAGCGCACTAATGCGCTCCAGGCATCCCTCTGTCAAGACAACAAAGGCGAGGTCCCCGAGGGGACGAGCGTGCCCTAGGTCCAACTCGAAGCATGGCTGGCCATCCGAAGCCCGATGTAGATGGCAAAAATGCGCAAAGGCCCCTACCTGGCGTGCCAACTGTCGGTGTTTCGATCACCGGCTAGTAAATTTCTCGGTTTGCGCATGGGGATTCGGATGGTTTGTGAGTTAGACATAAGAAAGTATACTAGTTCAGGCAACATGCCCTATGTCCAGTTCGGTCAGCTCATGTTACTTTCAATGTTTACAGTAGGGGTTACAAACAGGCGAGAGAGAGCTAGGCTCCCAAGTCTCTGGTGTGTGTGCGAGTGTATGGCAGGATGTGAGTAAAATGAGTTCAAGTGAAGTCGAACCCCATCTCAGGGGGACCGCCTCCCCTTTTATTGTTCAAGGGGAGGACGGTGTTACACGAGGGTCGGGAGAGAAGAAGGAGGTGGAGAACGAGGGAAAAGGAGTCTGTCCGACCCTCCTTTCCCCTCGTCGTGGGTCTCGCTGGCTGCTTTAGCTGACATTGGGGATTGGTATGCTGCACCGGTCACTGTTGACTGATGATTGAACACTTCTGTCCCTGTTGCGGCACTGTAGCTACAGGGGTCCAAAACAGTGGTCGTACGGTGTTGGCCGCTAGCAGTTGTCCATCGGATCGCCTCGGTGGCCAATGATTGCATATTTACGGGCGGTGCCACGGAGTTGTTGGCACAGTGCCCGCCTGGCACTACGCGACACGCCCGCCACCGCCCATCATGACGCCGCCTGACATGGTTGTCAGCCAGGGCATGGCAGTCACGGCTTTGGTTGCTGTACCTTTGACTTCTTTGGCCCAACAACTCCTGGGCCCACTCAGAGAGGTCAGGCAAGACGGGAGTGGTTGGGCTCACGTGGCGTGCTCCCGACCCTATCTGGGGGGGAGGGTGTTCGAGCAAGGCGGAGGATGAGCACACCACGCGGCGCGCTTCCAACCCCGTCGGGGGGGTCGGGCGAAACGGAGAAGGAGCGCGCTTCATGGCGCGCCTTCAACCCTGTCGGAGGGTCAGGCGAGGCGGAGATTTAGCCGTACGATGCATTAGAGGTAATTAATCCTTGGCTTTGGGGGTCCTTAATACTTACACCCGACAGAAACCAATCCGGGTCGGTTACAACATAATCTCCGTGATCTTCGGGCGGGATCTATGCATAGCACCACACTCCTTGCGGGCTAAGTTATCATCAAGCTTGTCTAGCAAGTCAGCAATTCCTTGTGGGCCACCTCGGGGACGGCCCACACCCCTGTCAGTATGTGGGCCCTAGCCGGCTGTCACCCCTGTCGGTGTTGGGCCCAGAGGTACCAATATCCCACAAGTCCCCGAGCAACATACAGGTGCGTGGCGGACTATTGATGAAGGTATGAGGCCAATGTAGTCAGCTGAAGAAGCTTCACCATCTGGACACCGCAAGGGTGGGCGGTGCTCAAAAAGAAGAAAGAAATTGTCGGGGACGATCCTGGTCAAACTTGGGGGCAGAGCCCCGAGTGGCTGGGTGCCAAGTGGTGGCTGAGTCGGGCGCCGAGAGGCTCCAAGTCACTCCAGAGAGAGACACGATCTATCAGGGCATATGGAGGGCGACACAAGGAGAACTCCATATAGAGTAGTCCCCGAGCATTGCGGCGATTAGTATAATCAGGCCAACGGTCAAAAAGAAAAGGAATCCGAGCGTCGGGGCAGCCGGGCCACTAAAGGATAAGAACGCCACATCTTGTTGGTCAGGCCAAGACAAAAATAGTAATCTCGTGACTGTGCATGCATGCCCCAAGGAAAAAGTTACCAAAGGCTATAAAGGTGGTCGGGCGCCTCGGAGAACGGATCAGTGTGAGCCCAGAGTCACGTGTCGTATATGGCAACATGCCTCACAAGCCTACAGGAAGCACGAGGCTATAAATAGAGGTGAAGCAAGTGTAGAAAAAGACTTATAGCCAAATGAAGTTATTCTTGGTGGTGTGGGCTTTCATCCATCCATCTGAGGGTATTCTGAGGGACTTGTAATCTTGGTGCTAGAAGAATGCTTGTGAGAGGAGAAGGAGAAGGCCAAGCAGTTGGTGGCCTTGCTCCTGTGGCGAGCATCGCAAGCGGCGCGGGAGCTGTTCCTATGGGAAAATCACTGGTGCCGAGGGAAACCTGGATGCTGTCAGCTGCTTGTCTCCCTTGCGTGATGTCGTCATTAGGTGTCCTGATGCTAGAAGAAAGCTTGCGATGAGCTCATGTGGGCCGAGCTTGCTAGGCATGTAGCAGATGGCACATTGGCGACCATAAATATCCACCAAGTTGGTGGAAATATCTTTGCTTCTTGTAAACGGCCCATGGCCGACTCCCCTTTGTAACTGTAAAGCCATGAGAATAATCATGTATCCTCGTATTGTCAAAAGGTACTCGATCATTTTAGATGTAAAGGTGGGCGAGGTCGCAGGGACTTGCCAAATAAAAACCCGAGCACCCAGTCCCCGAGCGTGAGGGGTGCAAAGGCCACAGAGGTGCGCAGAGTACAAATCAAGCGCCCAGCATAGAGCTGGCAGACCCACAGAGGCACGCCGAGTAAAGTTGAGCACCCAGTCTCTGAGTGTGAGGGTTGGCAGGGCCACGGAGGCGCGCTGAGTAAAATCGACTGCCCAACGCAGAGTTGATAGAGCCACGGAGGCACACGGAGTAAAATTGAGCGCCCAACGCAGAGCTGGTAGAGCCACGGAGGCACGCTAAGTAAAATTGAGTGCCCAGCGTAGAGCTGGTAGACATGGAGGCACGCTGAGTAAAATTGAGTGCCCAGCGCAGAGCTGGTAAAGCCACGGAGGCACGCCGAGTAAATCTAGCGCCCAGAGCAGAGTTGTTAAAGCCATAAAGGCACGCTGAGTAAAATCTAGCACCCAGCATGGAGCTGGTAGAGCCACGGAGACTCGTCAAGTAAAATTCAGGAGCCCAACATAGGGCTGGCAGGGCCACGGAGGCGCGCCGTGTAAAAACCACATTGATGACGTCAGACATCAATTACCCATTTTTAGATTCGTTGAAGTGTCCGTTGTAATACCCGCATTTTCCGTCCGCAACTTACGGCGCCGTTAGGGTAAAGAATGAGCGGTTGCGGTAAATAAAAGACATATTCTGAGATTGCGTTTTTACCCTTCGTCGTCTCTACACCCAAACTAGAGCCATTACCCACGTGACCCCCGCAAACTCCGCCGCCGCCGCCCACCGCCGTCATAGTGTAGGCAAGTGATGCGTGATCAGGAGTAGCACTACGGGAAACCCGCTAGGGTACGGTGAATGCAAGTGAAGAGGCCAGTGAAGAGTGAGATGGCCACTGAGGCATCGTCGGAATCCGTTGCGCCGAAGAAGATAGTTCCAAAGCAAGAGCCGCACTGGGGCAAATCCAAGATGACTGAGGCAAAGTTCCAGGCATTGGTTGAGCGCGGGTTGCTAGGCCCCAAGGAGGTCTTGAAGTGGAGGGCACCGAAAGGCGACAAGTGGCCATGGGAACAGACTAGGGAGATGGCGATATTCCTCCCCTTCATCGACCGAGGTTTCGGGGTGCCGACGGGCGACTTCTTCCGCTGCCTGTTGCACTACTACAAAATCGAGGTGTCACACTTGAATCCTACCTCAATCTTGCAGATTACAGTTTTTATCCATGTGTGTGAAGCATATCTCGAGATTCCACCACATTTTGATTTGTGGCGACAGCTGTACCGCCAGAGACCGATTGGAGAAGACGCGGGCGGGGCAGGCCCACCCCGGGTCACATGAGGTGCAGACTTTGCTTTGAGGATAGGAATGTCCAAGAAGTATTTTGAGCTCGAGCCCAACGAGTCAAACAAGGGATGGCAGAGTGAATGGTTCTACATAGGGAACCATCCTCCTGCGGTGCCAGCCAGGACTGCGTTTGTACCAATTGAAAATCCCAAGTGGAAGGAGCTCCCCACCGAGAAGGGGATGATTGCTATCGATGAGTTACTGAGTCAGCTCACCATCTTGAAGCCCAACAAACTGACGGCGGCGGTCGTCATCCTTGATTTCGTGCAGCACCTGACCTAGCTGATCAAGGATAGGGTACATTCGACCTATGAGTACTGGGTGCCGTCAGATCCGACCCGGGATCAGAAATGGAAGGTGCTTGCAGACGAAGCCATTGACCGAGTCTAAGGCTTCATGAAGGGTCGGATTGCCAACCGGGGTGCCCCTAGGGCATATACATTGAAAAGACCGGCTGATCCTGTAGGTCCAACTGAATATGTGTTATCCATTTATTATATGCACTTGACACCATCATGTTGACTGAAGTTGAATGCTTTTGCAGGAACAGCCAGACGGCCAGCAAAATATTTCTGTCCCGCCCCCTACCGACCAACGAGCAGAGGACGGAAAAGATCAAGACCATCGAGGAGGTGATCCAAGGTCGTGGGGACGGCTACCAGCCTCCAACTGAGTTGGATTGGGAGTCGGATGACCTCGCTGGGGAGGAATATTGTGACAATCTAGGTGTTTAATTAACCTAACCACCTGCTAAACCTTTTGTCTTAGCCTAATTAGGTTTAATTTGGCCCCACCTCGATTTTTCACTTAAGGAATCCTACCAAAAATTCCCTTGCACCTCGGTGAACTTTTGACCTTTCACGGTTGGCATGGTTCGAATTCAAAATTTCACTTAAGAACTTGAAAATCGACCAATACAAAAATTGTTCAGTTTTTAACGGGACACATTTTTGTCAATTGGCTCGTTTCGAGATTTTGAGTGGAAGGCACCTTAAATCTCAGTCAAAGTCAGTCAAACACAGAAGTTCACCGCAGGCTGGCACCCGAGTTCATGCTGTTTTCTCTACAATTTTTCCCGTTGATCTATACACTTTTCATAGGTCAACCTTTACAAAAGTTGAAGCTGGTAACCTAGAACACAACTTTGCCTTTTTGGAGATTTTGAACTTCAGTTCAAAATTTCGGAGAAAATTGAGTTTGAATGGACGCCCGGCATGTGTTCGACGGATTGCCGACGCTCTCCGGCAACGCGCGTTTCAGCGCCCGACCGCGCCGCCACGCGTCGTCCGAGTTCTGACTGCGGACGCCGAGGCCGCCGGTCATCAATGCCGCGGGGGGAGTCGTTCCGACCGGCCGCGCCTGTCCCCGCCCTGTTCCCCCGACCACGCGCGACGCCGCCGCCCCGTTCGCCACGCGGCGCGCCGCTGCTGCCGCGGCTCCGCCGTTCTGCAGCGCTCGCCGCGACCGTGATGTGATGCGCCGCCGCCCGCGCGTTGCCCCCTCCCCTCCTGTCCCCGCCGGTCTCCCGACCAAGTCTGGCCGCGCCAAGCTCCGCATGCCACGTGGCCGCCGGACTCTGCCGCGCGCACCGAGCCACGCCAGCGCCTCGCGCGGATGTGACCACACGAGCGCGCCGTGCTCCCTTGCCGCGCGACCACCGTGACATTCACGGCAACGCCCCGACCGGCCGCCGCATGACACGGCTCGCCGGCCCTTGCCGCGCCGCTGCCCGGACCGCTGCCCGCGCTGCCCCTTGAGGCTTGGCCTGGAAGCTCCCGGCAGGCCCCGCCTATAAAGGCCGCAGCCCCCCTGCACGCGAGCCCCCTCCGCCGCTCGCCATTGCCGCCGCCAGGCTGCCACTCCGCCGCTCTCCGCCGTGCGCGCTGCTCTGCCGCTGTTCTTCACCACTAGCACTCGCCACGCCCTTGCTCCAGCTTCCAGAGCCCCAGACGCCACTCACTGCCCCGCCGTCGATTTCCCTCCTCAGATCCGCTCCGCCGCCATCCAGCAACCATCGAGCGCAGCAAACCACTCGAGCGCACAGCAAACCACTCGAGCGCACCTGCAGCACACCACTCGAGCTCCCCCAGCCCTCAGTCGAGCGCCATTGCCACTCTAGCCGCCAGAGCCAGCTCGAACAGAGCCGCTGCCGCCCAGCTCCGCCGTCCGCCGCCACCACGCCACCTCCGGCCACCCAATCTACTCGGAAACCACTCGAGGTGAGGCGGTGAGCATCCCTGAGCACCCTCGACTGGTTATTGTTGAGCCCCGTGGGCCCACTTGCCGGAATCCGGCCACTCGCCGCTGGCCATGGCCCAGGGACCACATTGAAAAGCCACAAATCTTTCTAGGGGCCTTAGCGCAAGTTTCCAGGGGCTAATCTGTAGATAGATTGTTCAGATCTAGGATCCAAATCCTAAAACTTTGTAAATCGATTAAAAATTGTAGAAACATCAGAAAAATACAAACCCAATTTTGTTGTACTGCTGGTGCTGTGTTCTACCTTTCCTAGAAAGCATGTATAGGTGTTTTCTGCGTAGATTTTAAGTTAAGTTCAAATCTGTTCAAGCTCTAAATTTGTGCACAGTTTGAAATCCATTGGCTTGTTTGTGCTAGTTGTTGAGTATGTTGTAGCTGGTGAAGTATCTAGGCTGCTGTAGAAAGTTGGCACAAAGTTATACACTAGATCTTGAGTTATTAATTGTTTAGGCTGGCAGTGCACGACTGGTTCAACATTTTTAATAATTAATCTGTGACGCTTCTGAGCTCAATCTTTTACAGAAGTCTTGTGGTAACTTGATGCATGTCTGGTAAAAGTTAGAGCTTAGTTTGAGCTGGCTAGCTTGCACTTTTAATTCGTACCAGTTTAAGCTTGTTTAATTCAAACAGAAGAATCTTTAGATCTTTTGAAGCTATCCTTTGGCATGTGAGCTTGTTTAGATTAGATTAGGCTCTGGTAAAATTCTAAGGACCTTTGGATGATAGTGTGATTTCTTAGGATTTATTCTTGATGATAGTGTGTTGTGCTTGTTTATTTTGTTGTGGTAAATGTATGCATGATCTTGGCCTAAGTTTTGGTCAGCAAATCAAGTAAACCACAAAGAGCACATAGTAAATTTTTCACATTATAATAGTGAACCAAACTGCCAGAATAATTTATGAAAGTTTCAGTGCTAAAAGGGAGTTAAATAAGAATAAGTTATTTTAATAAATGGTTAAATAAACAAAAACATCACACACACACCCTAACTGTTTGTGATGAAATCAAAGATAAATAATATATGTGTACACAATCACCCTCGACAAACCTAAATACACCGGGTTCATCATTGTGCAACTGTGATGACTCGACGTAAGATCATATTCTTATTGCATATGCATTCGTGTAGATCAAGTTCTTGCCGACGGCGACTACGAACTCGTGCCGACAGGAGGAGAAGGACAAACTTCCGGTGATGTGAACGTGATCCATGTCGAGCAAGACCCGAACCCAGCTTCGGAGGATCCTCAGACTAACCTAGTGCCCGAAGGCAAGCCCCGGAGCATAACCTATGTTTCTAAACTATGCAACTATGTTTGTTTATGCTTGTGCATTTACGTTTCAGGAATTGAATTGAAACCTTAGTTGCATGATCCTAGGTACCCTTGCTTTGTAATACTAGTAATGACAGGTCGATAGTTGCCATGCCTTAAGGACACGGTAAAAGTCGAGTGATTTCCTGTCACTCGCGAGAACATAGGAATCTCCTGCTTTACTTATGTTGGAATCATAAGGAATAACGGGCGGGAATTTTTGTCATGTAGATGCCCCGTCCGTGTAGAGAAAAAGTTGGCTAAGGTCGAGTGGTACGGTACCTATGGTTAAGTTTTTGAACGTACTAAGCGCTTGTCGATTCTATGGGGTCGGTAAGTTTAGTACCTGACTGAACCGGTGCGAGACCTTTCGTTCTGCTCTCTCTGGGACTAACCTCCCCATGTTCGGATGTGGTTACAAGTGAGCGTAAGTGTTAGGCTTTGGCCGGGCTTAGACACTTGTATCCAAGGGAAGTGGACCTGGAAACGCGTCGGGGATCGATGGGAACTACCTGGTAGCGCTAGCCTTTGGCTGAGTGCGATGATCCGAGTGCTTGAGTCCACCTTGCAAGGTTAAGAAATCGGTTCGAACTGTCTGTTTCTCGCAGCTAATGAGACTACTTAACCTAGCTGTCGTATTGAGTAAGAAAGTGGAACATGACGATGATGATAAACTTGATGCTTGCTTAATTGCTTGCTCTACATGCTTGTTGGATTAGTTGCTTATCTAGAATGGTTAACTCAAACTAGAACTTGATGCTAAAATATTGAAAGTAAGGACCCACTCTTAGTCGCTCTTTGGCAAAACAAACCCACCAGCCAAAAGCCTTGCATGTCTAGGAGTCGGTGATGTAGTTTTCACCCGACGGGTAAGTCTTGCTGAGTATTAGTATACTCAGCCTTGCTTGTTGAATTGTTTTCAGGTAGTGCTCTCGAGGAGATGGTTGCAGGTCTTACCTGGCCAACCACCCTTCCTCCTGGCTGGACTGTTGTTTGGGACGAGGATGCTTCCGAGTGATGTCACGACGGCTTCACGTGATGTCACGGTTATTCCGAATAATTAGTTGTTTCCGCTGCCTTGCAAAACTCTGAGACACCGTTACTTCATGCATTTGAACTATTTGTAATAAAGTACCTCAATTGGGACCTTTTAATTAATTGTGGATTGTTGTAATCTCTGGGACTCACCTTCGAGTGAGTATCTGCATGACTCGTTTCGATCGAGGTAATTGTTCGTGGTTGTATCGGGCTTGACCCGACAGACCGACACTTTAATCTGTTTTAATTGCGTGATGACCAATGGAAGGTTAACGCACTTAAGCCGGATTAATTTGAGCGGTTCTGCCACAGCTGGTACCAGAGCGAAAAGTTGTGCACCAGAGGTTCGCACGGTCCCATTACACCAGTTTTTGAAATAAAACTTGACCAACTAGTGCTTTGCGAAAACTCGTTGGATCGCTAAGGATTTGCATAGACCGTGAAGCCCTAGAGGGAATTTCGGGTTGTTTCAGGTGGCTTGCTAATTATGGTATATTTGACTAACTTGCCCAGCACACCTTGCCCACGTGTTTTATACGTGCGCTGGTTTCCGTGCCCCGCGTGCACGAAGGGTGATAGGATATCCATTCCAGGGAACCTATCATTACGATTGTGTATGAGTCGCCACATGTTTATATGTGAGCAAGGTCTTGATGGTATGGTTCTAATTCAACTGAGCCTATCATCCTGGTTGTTCGCCACGTTCGAGACGTGTGCATGATGCCGCATCACGAGTTATGCGAAGGGTTGTGTGCTCTATTCAAAATGAGCGTATGGCCTAGACTAGATGCACTGTCCATGCAGTGTTGAACGCATGGATACCGTTTTTATAAATGAACGGCAATGAATAAGGACGCTTCCGTGACGTGCTGGCACAGAAGGTTCATGTTTTCTTGCAGGTACACTAACCTCGGTTCGATAAGCCACGAATAGTTGTGTGACGACTAGCTATTACAGGGAGAGACGTATATTGTGCCTCGCCACCGGCAACTAACTACGTACACCAAGATTTGTTGGTATTTGTGAGAACGTTTTAGCTCTTTTTGCATCATGTTAACAGCTATAAAAATTGTTAAAGATAACTTGAAGCAAAAGGAATAATAATCTTGGTTCTCACAAAAACATCGCCAAATCTGTCCAATCTGCATGCTTCTGCTGGTCCGAATTTTTCGGGTCATTAAAGCATTCCGGTTGTAAATCCATCTAAAGTAAAAGTTGTTCATAACTTAACAACCAAGCTGCTGTCAAAATTTCAAGATTTTTGGTTAAGTAAAACTTGAGTTATGCTGAAAACAAGTGTTAGCTGTTTGCTGAAAAGTCTGGGTTGATAGCAGGGTAGTACTTGAGCTTTCCAACCACCTTAGAGCCAAAACCAGTTCAACCTTTGAGTACCGAAGTTGTGAGTAATTTCACCAGGAAGCTACTCGCGAAAGTTCAGCTCTATTGAGTTAGTATGTCAAGAGATACAGAGATTTTTGTGATCCTCAGCCATTCGGAAATCAGCAAAAGCAGAGAGGCAAACATTGAATGTTTCGACCTTGTTAAAGTTTGAATCTAGTCCTGAGCTAAATACCAAAGTTATAGGAAATTTCAGAATGTTGATGCTCACAAAATTTCAAGCCCAACGGACAAGTATAACAAGAGTTATGACCAAATTGGTAACCCTCGGTCATAACAAAAATGGCATGGACAGAGACGCGAATTTTGAATTTTTCGACCTAGCTAGAGTTTGAATCTGATCTTGAGCTAATTATAGAAGTTGGAACTCATTAAATTTCCTAGGCTACTGACAAAAATTCAAAGGCTTTGGACGTCCGACCACGGAGATATGAATTTTCTCCTCCGACAGCATTGCTGTTCGGAATTTCTGCAATGAGCTTCGTATCGTTTTCGCGCATGATTGCCTTGTCTTACCTTGTAAACAAGTTTAAGAATCATGTGATTTAACGCTAAAGTTCACAACTGCAGATGGTGGAAGGAACACGCCTCAACCCACCTGATTCCGGGCAATCCAGTGGCAGCCAAGGCCCACCTCGGAACCCGATGGAGGCGTTCGTCGCCACAACGACCGAGTTGCTGCGGCAATTTACCCATGGACAGCAGCGGCAGCATCATGATGGATGCAACGCTGATTCGCCTGAGACAGCAGACTATCAAGCTTTTCTAGCCACTCAGCCTCCTTTATTCGAACCGACAGAAGAGCCCTTGGACGCGGATGCCTGGATTCGCATCATCGAGTCTAAGTTCTCAGTACTTTCCCTACCATGCTCAGAGGAGAATAAGGCCAAATATGCAGCTCAACAGCTCCGAGGCCAGTCATTCATTTGGTGGGAACATTATCTTGCTATGCTTCCAGCCGGTCAAGTGGTGAGTTGGACAGAATTTAAGACAGCATTCAAGGCTCATCATATTCCAGAGGGATTGATAGAAAGGAAGTTGAATGAGTATCTGTCACTAACTCAGGGCACGCGCACTGCACTCCAATATTCTCAGGTTTTCAACAACTTATGTCTATACGCTGGTTATCATGCTGACAGTGACGCCAAAAAGATGGACCATTTCCGACGAGGTCTCAACCCCAAACTCAAGAAACGCTTGAATCCCGTCAAAACAACCAGCTATGATGAGTTAGTGAGCTTGGCAATCTCGCAGGAGGATTGTATTATGGCTGTTCGTGCAGAAAAGAAGAGGAAGGCCCTCGCTATACCAGCTAGTGCCTCAAATTTAAAGGTTCGGATAATCCAGAACGAGCCACCTAAGGTTTCACAAGAGATCCCGCAACCTGAACATTGGGTGATCAGGCCACTTCCGCAGCAAGATGCTCCCCGTTCCCCTGATTTTCAGCCACAAGACTCAAGACCTAATGCTCAACAGCTAGCCCAATGTAGCAATGGTAATCATTGTTATGTTCATGGAAGTCCTAGCCACTTTGCTAGAAAAGGTCCTCAAAAACGACCCAAGGATCATAAGCAAATCTCTAATCAGAACAAGAGCAAGAAGCAAACTGTCCAAGTCAAGAAGGGAAGGATTAATTTTACAACTCTCGCCGATCTCCCGGAAGGTGCACCAGTAATGATGGGGACTTTTCGTATCCATAACCGACCAGCAGTTATATTGTTTGATTCCGGGGCATCACACAGCTTCATCAGTACCAAGTTCCTAAGTGGATGCAATATGAAGCCCCATACCACTAAAGGGTTATACAAGATTTCAACACCTGGTGGCAAGATTGATTCCAACTCAATAACCCCACTTGTGCCACTCCAATTGGGCAGTAAACTCTTCAAAACCAACCTAATTGTTTTGGGACTTGAAGGCATAGACGTTATTTTGGGGACAAATTGGATGACTCAGCATGCAGTCACATTGGATATTGCAACACGGGCCGTCGAGATAAATTCCCCGACACATGGCGCATCCACCCTTTACTTGCCATCTCAAGAGGGCACCAGCTCTTGTGCTTTCCTGACAGTAGGGTCACAACTAGAAGATATTCCTGTGATATGCGATTATCCAGATGTTTTCCCCGACGACTTACCTGGTATGCCCCCAGATAGGGAAGTCGAGTTCGTTATTGAACTTCAGCCTGGTACCGCCCCCATATCAAAACGACCTTATCGGATGTCGCCTATGGAACTAGCCGAGTTGAAGACACAGTTGCAAGAGCTCCTTGACAAAGGATTTATTCGACCAAGCACATCACCTTGGGGATGTCCAGCCCTTTTTGCTAAGAAAAAGGACAAGAGTTTAAGGTTATGTGTGGATTACCGACCTCTCAACGCGGTGACAATCAAGAACAAATATCCATTGCCTCGCATCGACATTCTCTTTGATCAGTTGGCCGGTGCTAGAATTTTCTCTAAGATTGATCTTCGATCTGGTTACTATCAGATTAAGATCCGGCCATGTGACATTCCAAAGACCACCTTCTCGACGAGATATGGTCTATATGAGTACTTGGTCATGTCTTTTGGGCTCACAAATGCACCCGCTTATTTCATGTACCTCATGAATTCGGTCTTCATGCCCTATCTTGACAAATTCGTCGTGGTCTTCATTGACGACATACTCATATACTCCAAGAATGAAGAGGAACACGCAGATCATCTTCGCATTGTTCTGCAAACACTTAGAAACCACCAGCTTTATGCCAAGTTTTCTAAGTGTGAATTTTGGTTAGATAGTGTGAAGTTCTTGGGACACACTATCTCAAAGGAAGGAATATCCGTTGACCCGGGAAAAGTTCAAGAAGTTATGGATTGGAAACCCCCAGCTTCAGTTCATCAGATCCGTAGTTTCCTTGGTCTTGCTGGTTATTATCGTCGATTTATTCCAGACTTCTCCAAGATAGCTAAACCAATGACAGAGTTACACAAGAAAGGAGCTAAGTTTAAGTGGGACGAGAAATGTGAGAAAGCTTTCCACACCCTGAGACAACTCCTCACTTCCGCACCCGTTCTGGCACAGCCTGATAACACCAAGCCGTATGACATCTACTGCGATGTTTCAGGCATAGGGTTAGGTTGTGTTCTCATGCAAGATAACAGAGTCATTGCTTATGCTTCGCGAGCACTCCGTCCACACGAGTTGAATTACCCTACCCATGATCTCGAGTTAGCAGCCATGATCCATGCCCTAAAAATTTGGAGACACCATCTCATGGGCGCACATTGTAAGATCTACACTGATCATAAAAGTCTCAAATATATTCTTACCCAATCAGATCTGAATATGAGGCAGAAAAGATGGTTGGAATTAGTCAAGGATTATGACTTGGAAATACTCTATCATCCTGGGAAAGCCAATGTCGTAGCCGATGCTTTAAGTCAGAAAGCACATTGCAATTGTCTCGCCGTCGAAACCTACAATCATACTGTCGGTGATATTATCTCCGGCAGTCTTCCACGGGGTAGCCCACGGAAGTGATTTGTATGCAGGGAAGATCGCAAAGATCGGAAGCAAGATGGTTAGGATGGACAGACACAAGGGTTTATACAGGTTCGGGCCGTCGACTTGACGTAATACCCTACGTCCTGTTTTGGGGTGTTGTATTGCGTGGGTTTCGCTATGACTTGAGATGAGATGTGTTGGGTTGTTCTCTATGAGAGACTTCTCTATCTTCTCCTACCGATCTAGGCACCCCTGCCCTCCATTATATATCCCAGGGGGCGGGGAACTAGTCGGTTACAATTGTTGGTGTCCTAGTAGGATTACAGGGTAGATTCCTAGTAGGAGTCCGATTTCTCCCTTCTGTGTGGTACCCGGGGGGTATATCCCCGACAGTAGCCCCCGAGCCTCGTACTGATTAGTTTAATCAGTTCGAGGGTCTTCTAGTCTTCTATGAGGTCCTTATATCTTCTTGTATCTTCTCGCCGAGTGGTTTTAACTTGATCCTAGTGCCTCGCAGCAGCAACATCATCCGAGTGATTTCTCCAATCATCCGAGTGGTTTTGAGAAAGATCCGAGTGATACCTCAGACGTTTCCCAAAAATTTCTTCAAAGTCTTTCTTCTACACCTCACTGAAGGTAAAGTGTATACACTTAGCCCCCGAGCCTTGAGTAGAGTAGAATAGTCTGCTCGAGGGTCCAATAGTCTTGATCTTGATCCTTCGTCTTGAAATGTCTAATGGTGTGCACCGACTAGGTGCACCCACAGGGTGTAGCCCCCGAGACTCGTGCGACTTAGAATAAGTTGGGCGAGACTCCAAAAAGAGCTTCGTGACACCCCATCACGCAATCCAAACGCCGACTAGTGTGAGTACTGGGTTGATGATAACATCCGAGTGCCGACGATTGTAAGCACTCAGGCCTTGATGATATCTGAGCGCCGACACACGTGAGCACTCGGCCATCAATAATATCCAAGTGCCGACTCGTGTGAGCACTCGGACCTTCAACAATATCCAAGTGCCGACTCATGTGAGCACTCGGGTCTTCAATATTATCCAAGTGCCGACTCATGTGAGCACTCATTTGATCCTCGTGAAGCGGTCCTAGCCGTTCGATCCAACCTCCGAGCGTAGAAATAGGCTTGGCCGTCCTAACTTGGATCCTGCAATATAAACACGAAGATTGGGTAGTATATGATATAATAAAAAATATCATCTCGAAACAAAATTCGTTGCAGTGATGATGCATATGTAATAATGAATATGTATGTGCTACTCCCTTCCCCCTTCGCTGGCCTTAATTTCCGAGTGGTTGACCTGTTACGGAGTAGATTAGCCTCGTTGGTCTCAGACTCATGCCGCCGAGCTTTGTCGTGCGTGTAGAGCTTTGACTTGGCGAGTACTTTCCCCCACGATTTAAAGTTTGTTCCACTCATACTTTATGTGCGTGACGCAAGGGAAATAATTCGAGTAGAAGAAATTGGATGAAAATGATTTGCAACATTGTGTAATGTATGAGCCCACAGGGTGTATGACGCCGATCTATCGTGGCTGTCGTGCGAAATTAAAAGACAATGTTTATTAGAAACATGACTTAGCTTGATTCGTAGTCGTTTGTTGATGAAGCCGACTAGCCGGAGTTGATTCCGACTAGTTATTAACCGTATATGACCCGTTTCCGAGTTGTTTCGGGACGAGCCGAGCCTTGGGCAATTTTAGTATGAAATTGGCTAAGGGTCTTCAACTTTTCTCCATCAAAATCTTGATCTTCAATGGTGTGCACCTCCTGGTGCACCCATTGGGTGTAGCCCCCGAGTCTTGATTCGACTCGGCACGATCGTGTCAAGACTCTAAAAAACTGCGGATCCTGACTGAATTTTTCAGCCCCCATGCCTCTGGGCATGGATTTTGGATAATTTTCTCCTTTTAGGGCATTTTTATTTCCCCTTCTTAAGGAATCTTTTCTCAAGTTCTTTGAACTCGGCGTGACTCCCGAATCGTGTCCCACGACCCAGCTTGACCATATGGTAAATCACCTTCTTACAAGATTTATACTTGTCAGCACTTGACCCAGATTTCCGAGCGAATTTAGCGATAGTATCGCATGCCTTACGTAAAAATCAATTGCAAGGCTGCAATATTAATTGCAAAAATAAGCCTGGCCGTCGACTAATTTTAGCCTCACGACCGAGTGGTTTCTGCCCCTGAACACTAGCTCAGGAACCCACGTAATTGTTAATTAACAGAACCGAAAGGTCGTGCTATATTTTAGCCCATCAAAGGCTTAAGTCAGCCCATTTAGGCCCATCAATCCTGTTAAGCCCATTGTTTCCTAGGGAAACTAACGGTTGCCTCATGAAGCCAGAATATCGCGAGATATCGTGACTCCATATCGCATCTTTGAATTTAAAGCGACGGGACGTGCTAGCATCGGTTGAGTTCCCGAGACAAACATCGCGCCGCGCGCGGGAGGAGCGGTTCATTCCATTATAAGCCATCCCCGCCGCAATCTTCTTCCTTTCCTCGCCCTGAGGTAATAAATCGATTTGTTGCCGTTTATGTGTTCAATTCCACCCATTGGGTGTAATCTCGATGAAAAACTGAACCCAACTTTGAAATGCAGGGTCGAGCTGCTTATGTTTCAATCCTGTCGTCGTTGAGACTGACGAGGCTGGCCCTTCTGGTGGTGGCGATCCTGCAAATTAATTTTTGTAGATTATCTGTAGTATTGGTAGTAGAGGT
This sequence comes from Urochloa ruziziensis, assembly GCA_015476505.1. Classification (NCBI taxonomy): domain Eukaryota; kingdom Viridiplantae; phylum Streptophyta; class Magnoliopsida; order Poales; family Poaceae; genus Urochloa; species Urochloa ruziziensis. The sequence continues at coordinate 46,344,574 of CM027121.1, read as the reverse complement.
ACTTTGAACGATGTTTAATCTTTTGTGCTTGTATATAAGTTTTTATGGAACTACTACTCCCTTTCTTTCTGCGCTGGCCTTAATTTCTGAGTGGTTGACCTGTTACGGAGTAGATTAGCCTCGTTGGTCTCAGTCTCATGCCGCAGAGTCATTGTCGTGCGTGTAGAGCTTTGACTTGGCGAGTACTTTCCCCCACGATTTAAAGTTTGTTCCACTCATACTTTATGTGTTTGACGCGAAAGAGGAAATTCGAGTAGTAGATATAATGGAGATAGAAGATGAAATCAACTTTATTGATAACTCATATGACATTTATAAATCTGCCGAGTCGAAACTGGGGATGATTATCCACAAAAACCACTCGGAGATGATTATTAAAAAATATCTTAAAGAAATAAGAGATTAATACTTAACTTAACCACTCGGCGCTGATCTCTGGCTTCAAGCACCTCGTCGGCCGGGGTGAGTTCATCCTCTGACACGGGGTTAGATGGTGTTGATGGTGCCACCATGTAGCAGTACGACCCGGCTCTTCCTTGCGCGAGGTAATCTTCCTCGGACTCGGAAGGATCAGTTGTGGGCGTGCCGCGCTCCGAACTACTCGGAGTTAATCCTCCGGGTGATCCTAGCAGTTCCGGCTCCGTAGAGGAGTCGGACGCGGTGCAACCCTCTTGCAGGTCGTCCAGGATTGAAGGTCCCCGTGGGTTTGACTCGTAGGAGTCGCTCTCAGAGGGGGAATCATCCACCTGGACGATGTCCTTCATCTTCTGCTTCTGGGTAAGCGCGCGGAAGCTGGGGGTCTGGATGGTGATGACCGCAGGGCTCGGGACGCGCGTCGGCTGAGCGTTTACGCTCTGAGATGACTCGGCGACGCGACTCTCAGGAGCCGGATCAGAACCGAGTGGTTGTTGATCTGCTCCCGACTGGTTGGGCCTCGCGTTTTGCGATGGACTCAGCGGGGCAGAAACGGCGCGATCAGATGCGATCGGACCGGATTGGGCCGTGATGGCCGAAGTCGGCGCCAGAGAGGAAACCTCCGTGGCGATCGTAGCTCCTGCCGCTTGGGTATCCAAGGCGGCGGCGGTGATGTTCCCGAACTGGATCTCGAATCTGTCGACGTTTGGGAGATTGCAGCTGTCCAAGATCTTGACGCGATCCATCAAGCTTACCAGATTGATCTCGGCGATATCCCCTACCTGGCGCGCCACTGTCGGTGATATTATCTCCGGCAGTCTTCCACGGGGTAGCCCACGAAAGTGATTTGTATGCAGGGAAGATCGCAAAGATCGGAAGCAAGATGGTTAGGATGGACAGACACAAGGGTTTATACAGGTTCAGGCCGTCGACTTGACGTAATACCCTACGTCCTGTTTTGGGGTGTTGTATTGCGTGGGTTTCGCTATGACTTGAGATGAGATGTGTTGGGTTGTTCTCTATGAGAGACTTCTCTATCTTCTCCTACCGATCTAGGCACCCCTGCCCTCCATTATATATCCCAGGGGGCGGGGAACTAGTCGGTTACAATTGTTGGTGTCCTAGTAGGATTACAGGGTAGATTCCTAGTAGGAGTCCGATTTCTCCCTTCTGTGTGGTACCCGGGGGGTATATCCCCGACACATACCTTATGTGCAGAGATGAGGAAACTCAATTTGGAAATCGTTCCTCATGGCTCATTGAATCACATTTCTTTAGAACCAACTCTCTACGACGAGATAGCTACCGCCCAATCTCAGGATAAATGCATTAAGATCATCAAAGAAAAACTTTCTGAAGGGGATGAGAAGTATCGTTGTTTCAGATTGGATCAGAAAGAGGTAGTATATTTTGGGGAACGTTTAGTAGTACCCAAGAACCCGGAACTTCGAAAGGAAATTTTAGATGAGGCTCACCTCTCTAAATTATCTATTCACCCTGGTAGCAGCAAGATGTATCAGGATCTAAGGCAGAACTTTTGGTGGACAAGAATGAAGAGGGATATTGCCGCATATGTTTCTGAATGCGATACTTGCCAGAGAATTAAGGCCAGTCACCTTAAGGTAGCTGGAATGCTACAACCTCTTCCAATACCTTCATGGAAATGGGAGGACATAAGCATGGATTTCATTGTTGGATTACCGCTCACTTCCCAAAAGCACGATTCTATATAGGTTATTGTTGATCGGCTCACCAAGACCGCCCATTTTATTCCAGTCAGGACCTCTTACCGAGCCGATCAATACGCAGATATTTACTTTGAAACTATCGTCCGTCTACACGGTGTACCCAAGACTATCATATCCGACAGAGGCTCGCAATTTATGGCTCGTTTTTGGGAACGGCTACATGAATCTTTAGGAACCAAGTTAATCCGCAGTTCTGCATACCACCCGCAAACAGACGGTCAGACCGAAAGGATTAATCAGATAGTTGAAGATATGTTAAGAGCTTGTGTCATACACTATGACAAGAATTGGGAAAAGTGTTTACCACTCGCTGAGTTTTCTTACAACAATAGCTACCAAGCTAGCTTGAAGATGGCACCTTTCGAGGCACTATATGGTAGGAGATGTCGAACCCCGTTAAGTTGGTCACAGTCAGGTGAGAGGCAAATCTTGGGAACAGGCCTAGTGGCAGAGGCGGAAGAAAAAGTAAGAGTGATTCAGGCCAACCTCAAAGCAGCCCAATCCAGGCAGAAAAGTTACTTTGACAAGAGAAAGAAACCTCTACAATTTTACGTCGGAGATCACGTCTACCTTAAAGTCTCACCGACTAAAGGAGTGCAAAGGTTTGGAGTGAAAGGGAAGTTAGCCCCACGGTACATTGGCCCCTACGAGATCATAGAAACTTGTGGACCCGTAGCTTACCGAGTACAGCTTCCTGAGAGACTCTCAGCTGTTCACGATGTTTTCCACGTATCCCAACTCAAGAAATGTGTTCGACTTCCGGAAGTTGAGATTGTTGACCAAGACTTGGCATGGGTAGAACCTGACTTGGCTCCGGTAGAGCACCCTTTAAGGATTCTCGATCGCAAGGAAAGAGGAACTAGACGGAAGATCATTAAAATGTACAAGATACAGTGGAATCATCACACAGAAGAAGAGGCAACATGGGAAACAGAGGATTATCTGAACACCAAGTTTCCGGGTTTTCTTCTGCTACATGATCGTAAGCACTCTTGCACCACACAAGTTCTTTTTTTTACACTTGAATCTCGGGTCGAGATTCTGTTTAAGGGGCAGTAGGATGTGACAATCTAGGTGTTTAATTAACCTAACCACCTGCTAAACCTTTTGTCTTAGCCTAATTAGGTTTAATTTGGCCCCACCTAGATTTTTCACTTAAGGAATCCTACCAAAAATTCCCTTGCACCTCGGTGAACTTTTGACCTTTCACGGTTGGCATGGTTCGAATTCAAAATTTCACTTAAGAACTTGAAAATCGACCAATACAAAAGTTGTTCAGTTTTTAGCGGGACACATTTTTGTCAATTGACTCATTTCGAGATTTTGAGTGGAAGGCACCTTAAATCTCAGTCAAAGTCAGTCAAACACAGAAGTTCACCGCAGACTGGCACCCGAGTTCATGTTGTTTTCTCTGCAATTTTTCCCGTTGATCTATACACTTTTTCATAGGTCAACCTTTACAAAAGTTGTAGCTGGTAACCTGGAACACAACTTTGCTTTTTGGAGATTTTGAACTTCAGTTCAAAATTTCGGAGAAAATTGAGTTTGAATGGACGCTCGGCATGTGTTCGACGGATTGCCGGCGCTCTCCGGCGCCGCGCGTTTCAGCGCCCGACCGCGCCGCCACGCGTCGGCCGAGTTCTGACGCGGACGCCGAGGCCGCCGGTCATCAATGCCTGCCGGGGGAGTCGCCCGACCGGCCGCGCCTGTCCCACCCTGTTCCCCCGACCGCGCGCGACGCCGCCGCCCCGTTCGCCACGCGGCGCGCCGCTGCTGCCGCGGCTCCGCCGGTCTGCGCGCTCGCCGCGACCGTGATGTGATGCGCCACCGCCCCGCGCATTGCCCCCCTCCTGTCCCCGCCGGTCTCCCGACCAAGTCTGGCCGCGCCAAGCTCCGCACGCCACGTGGCCGCCGGACTCTGCCGCGCGCACCGAGCCACGCCAGCGCCTCGCGCGGATGTGACCACACGAGCGCAACGTGCTCCCTTGCCGCGCGACCACCGTGACATTCACGGCAACGCCTCGACCGGCCGCCGCACGACACGGCTCGCCGGCCCTTACCGCGCCGCTGCCCGGACCGCTGCCCGCGCTGCCCCTTGGGCTTGGCCTGGAAGCTCCCGGCAGGCCCCGCCTATAAAAGCCGCAGCCCCCCTCCACGCGAGTCCCCCTCCGCCGCTCGCCATTGCCGCCGCCAGGCTGCCCCTCCGCCGCTCTCCGCCGTGCGCGCTGCTCCGCCGCTGTTCTTCACCACCAACACTCGCCACGCCCTTGCTCCAGCTTCCCAGAGCCCCAGCTGCCACTCTCTGCCCCGCCGTCGATTTCCCTCCTCAGATCCGCTCCGCCGCCATCCAGCAAACCACTCAAGTGCAGCAAACCACTCGAGCGCACAGAAAACCACTCGAGCGCACCTGCAGCACACCACTCGAGCTCCCCCAGCCCTCAGTCGAGCGCCATTGTCACTCTAGCCGCCAGAGCGAGCTCGAACACAGCCGCTGCCGCCCAGCTCCACAGTCCGCCGCCGCCACGCCACCTCTGGCCACCCAATCTACTCGGAATCCACTCGAGGTGAGGCGGTGAGCACCCCTGAGCACCCTCGACTGGTTATTGTTGAGCCCCGTGGCCCCACTTGCCGGAATCCGGCCACTCGCCGCCGGCCATGGCCCTAGGGACCACATTGAAAAGCCACAAATCTTTCTAGGGGCCTTAGCGCAAGTTTCCAGGGGCTAATCTGTAGATAGATTGTTCAGATCTAGGATCCAAATCCTGAAAACTTTGTAAATCGATTAAAAATCGTAGAAAAATCAGAAAAATGCAAACCCAATTTTGTTGTACTGCTGGTGCTGTGTTCTACCTTTCCTAGAAAGCATCTATAGGTGTTTTCTGTGTAGATTTTAAGTTAAGTTCAAATCTGTTCAAGCTCTAAATTGTGCACAGTTTGAAATCCTTGGCTTGTTTGTGCTAGTTTTTGAGTATGTTGTAGCTGGTGAAGTATCTAGGCTGCTGTAGAAAGTTGGCACAAAGTTATACACTAGATCTTGAGTTATTAATTGTTTAGGCTGGCAGTGCACGACTGGTTCAACATTTTTAATAATTAATCTGTGAAGCTTCTGAGCTCAATCTTTTCACAGAAGTCTTGTGGTAACTTGATGCATGTCTGGTAAAAGTTAGAGCTTAGTTTGAGCTGGCTAGCTTGCACTTTTAATTCATACCAGTTTAAGCTTGCTTAATTCAAACAGAAGAATCTTTAGATCTTTTGAAGCTATCCTTTGGCATGTGAGCTTGTTTAGGTTAGATTAGGCTCTGGTAAAATTCTAAGGACCTTTGGATGATAGTGTGATTTCTTAGGATTTATTCTTGATGATAGTGTGCTGTGCTTGTTTATTTTGTTGTGGTAAATGTATGCATGATCTTGGCCTAAGTTTTGGTCAGCAAATCAAGTAAACCACAAAGAGCACACAGTAAATTTTTCACATTATAATAGTGAACCAAACTGCCAGAATAATTTATGAAAGTTTCAGTGCTAAAAGGGAGTTAAATAAGAATAAGTTATTTTAATAAATGGTTAAATAAACTAAAAACATCACACACACACACCCTAACTGTTTTGTGATGAAATCAAAGATAAATAATATATGTGTACACAATCACCCTCGACAAACCTAAATACACCGGGTTCATCATTGTGCAACTGTGATGACTCGACGTAAGATCATATTCTTATTGCATATGCATTCGTGTAGATCAAGTTCTCGCCGACGGCGACTACGAACTCGTGCCGACAGGAGGAGAAGGACAAACTTCCGGTGACGTGAACGTGATCCATGTCGAGCAAGACCCGAACCCAGCTTCGGAGGATCCTCAGACTAACCTAGTGCCCGAAGGCAAGCCCCGGAGCATAACCTATGTTTCTAAACTATGCAACTATGTTTGTTTATGCTTGTGCATTTACGTTTCAGGAATTGAATTGAAACCTTAGTTGCATGATCCTAGGTACCCTTGCTTTGTAATACTAGTAATGACAGGTCGATAGTTGCCATGCCTTAAGGACACGGTAAAAGTCGAGTGATTTCCTGTCACTCGCGAGAACATAGGAGTCTCCTGCTTTACTTATGTTGGAATCATAAGGAATAACGGGCGGGAATTTTTGTCATGTAGATGCCCCGTCCGTGTAGAGAAAAAGTTGGCTAAGGTCGAGTGGTACGGTACCTATGGTTAAGTTTTTGAACGTACTAAGCGCTTGTCGATTCTATGGGGTCGGTAAGTTTAGTACCTGACTGAACCGGTGCGAGACCTTTCGTTCTGCTCTCTCTGGGACTAACCTCCCCAAGTTCGGATGTGGTTACAAGTGAGCGTAAGTGTTAGGCTTTGGCCGGGCTTAGACACTTGTATCCAAGGGAAGTGGACCTGGAAACGCGTCGGGGATCGATGGGAACTACCTGGTAGCGCCAGTCTTTGGCTGAGTGCGATGATCCGAGTGCTTGGGTCCACCTTGCAAGGTTAAGAAATCGGTTCGAACTGTCTGTTTCTCGCAGCTAATGAGACTACTTAACCTAGCTGTCGTATTGAGTAAGAAAGTGGAACATGACGATGATGATAAACTTGATGCTTGCTTAATTGCTTGCTCTACATGCTTGTTTGGATTAGTTGCTTATCTAGAATGGTTAACTCAAACTAGAACTTGATGCTAAAATATTGAAAGTAAGGACCCACTCTTAGTCGCTCTTTGGCAAAACAAACCCACCAGCCAAAAGCCTTGCATGTCTAGGAGTCGGTGATGTAGTTTTCACCCGACGGGTAAGTCTTGCTGAGTATTAGTATACTCAGCCTTGCTTGTTGAATTGTTTTCAGGTAGTGCTCTCTAGGAGATGGTTGCAGGTCTTACCTGGCCAACCACCCTTCCTCCTGGCTGGACTGTTGTTTGGGACGAGGATGCTTCCGAGTGATGTCACGACGGCTTCACGTGATGTCACGGTTATTCCGAATAATTTAGTTGTTTCCGCTGCCTTGCAAAACTCTGAGACACCGTTACTTCATGCATTTGAACTATTTGTAATAAAGTACCTCAATTGGGACCTTTTAATTAATTGTGGATTGTTGTAATCTCTGGGACTCACCTTCGAGTGAGTATCTGCATGACTCGTTTCGATCGAGGTAATTGTTCGTGGTTGTATCGGGCTTGACCCGACAGACCGACACTTTAATCTGTTTTAATTGCATGATGACCAATGGAAGGTTAACGCACTTAGCCGGATTAATTTGAGCGGTTGTACCACAAATATGATGATGAAGGTTCTGAGCTGGCGCTTGATGTTGTGCCTGGGAGTCTCGCAGTCCAAACCCGTCGGGCATCTCGCAAGATGGCCGCATGGACAACCGAGTCGCTGCGTAAGAAGAAAGTGCCCAAGGTCGGCAGGGTGACGAGAGCCAAGTCAGCTGCTCGCAAGAAGAGGAAAGCCACGGAGGCCCTGGAGGGCTCGGGGTCAGTTGATCCTTTTGATGCTAGCGATGAGGGTGACGAGGGGCCCATAGACGAAGAAGAAGAGACGGAGGAAGTGACCGGCCGACCCAAGTCGGACGCGCAAGGGCCATCATCGCAGCCAACAGTGACTGTGGCCGTGAGCTCGCCAGTCCCGACAACTATTCCCTTGAGTGTGCAATTCAAATGCTTCAAGAGCAGTAGGTAATCTTTGTGTCATGAAATCTCTCGTGTTGAAGCAAGGGGGTGTCTTGTACTGATTTTTTTAATTTTTGCGTAGGCCGACAGAAAAGGAGCCGATCACTATATCGACTGACCCTTTGCCTCAAGCTAGGGAGTCGGGAGCAGGGCAGGCAGAAGGCATCACTGCCAAAGTGCTGAGCTCTCCTGTGATCCAGCCTTAGAAGCCTTCAAAAGACCCGGCCGTGGGTGCGGAAGACAAGATCCGAGCGCCAGCAAGGGAAACGAAACTGGGCTGGCCTACCACGGAGGATGAGGAGGGAGCCGAGCTACCCAATGTGATAGTTGACCCGGACCAGCCTACACTTGAGGCAACGGGCCCGGACCTGCCTTAATACGTTAAGCACCTTTTCCCGCTAACCACTGCTCTTAGGGAGGACACCTTACCACAGATTACACTGCTTAGCATGGAGGCTTAGGGGTAGGCGGCACGCAGGGCGAGTACATGACTCAAAGGTCTCACGGTTTGGGAGTCGGATTGCCTGGGTTAACTTAGTGATCGCGTAGAGGGGCATAGGGTCGAGCACGGACCTGGAGGTCGAAGTCAACAGGGACTACACCCGAGTACTCGGCGAAACAACAAGAAAAACAAAGGAACAGGACTCCAGAGTCCTTGAGCATTAGCGAGGATGTTGGGGATGGGTACGACAAGCATGGTCGTAAGGACGAATATATGTCTCATATAAACAGGTGTTTAGAGTACATAGTTGTATAGTTTTATGGGTAAAACTTGACGAGATGCTCTATGTTCCACACATTAGGGACAGGATTCCTGTTGGCCCAATGAAGTCGGTAAGTTCTGGGGTGTGATGACCTCCTGAACAATGAACGGGCCTTCCCATGGGGTAGACAGCTTGTGTTGGTCCTTGGTAGACATGACGCGCCGGAGCGTAAGGTCGCCGACGTTAAGGTGTCGTTCCCGAACGTTTTCATCATGATAACATCGGATTTGCTACTCATGGCGAGTGTGTTGGATCAGGACGGCAAGGCGGTGTTCTTCTATACTGTCAAGGTCGAAGCGCCGAGTAGTTTCAGCTTCTCCTTCTTCATAATGCGACCGAGGCCGGTGGAGTTGCTCGGAGTTTATAACAGTGGCTTTCCTAATCCCAAAGAGCTTCCTCGCTGAGCGTGATGCAGTCGGCGAGGGTGTTGCCAATGCGTTCAAGGCCAGCGAGGAGTTCGTCGGGCGCACGGAGCCTGCGGCATGGAGCTAGATCCAGGATCCGGTCCAAGAGGGAGAGCTAATTGACCCGCTGCCTGAGCGGGGAGATGATCTAGGGCAAAGTCCTTGGGCCTATGGAGGTCGACTCGGCAAGAGCCGAGCCAGCGTCATCGGAGGAGCCAGAGCTGGCGTAGCCGGAGCTTGACGAGTCAGAGTAGGGCATGCTGACGGTGCCAAAGAAGCTGATGCCCTCGAGGTGGTCGGGGTAGTCGTGGAGGCTTGCTTGGAAGACGAGGCAAGATTGATCTGCCATCGAGCTAGTTGTGGGGAAACCCTGCGATCTCCCCTACCTGGCGCGCCAACTGTCGGACCTACGGACCGGCAATCCACCTAGGGGTACCTAGATGGTAGATTTATCGGTGGATGTGATCGCGAGGCTACGGATTTTGAGGTAACACAAGACAAGGGGATTTATACAGGTTCGGGCTACCCAAAGGTGTAATACCCGACGTCCTGTGCTCGGTGGCGTCTCTACTATTTTCCCAGCAAAGCTCGGCGAGCAATGACGGATTTGGTGGCTGCAATGACGAGGATGATTCAGATGCGGGATGTGATGAGATGAGATGCCCTCGGGGGGTTGACCTAGGCCGCCTTATATAGGGGGGACCTAGGGTTACAAGTCGGTTAGGATCTAGTACTATCGGTTTACAACAAGGAAACCAATCCGGGTCGGTTACAACATAATCTCCGTGATCTTTGGGCGGGATCTATGCATAGCACCGCACGCCTTGCGGGCTAAGTTATCATCAAGCTTGTCCAGCAAGTCGGCGATTCCTTGTAGGCCACCTCGGGGTCGGCCCACACCCCTGTCAGTATGTGGGCCCTGGCCGGGCCGTCACCCCTGCAATGCGGGGTTCTATCGCCGTTTCATCAAAGATTTCTCTCAAATTGCCAGATCCCTTACGGGCCACTTAGCTAAGGACGCACCCTTTGACTTCAATGATGAGTGCCTAGCTGCCTTTCACACTTTTAAGAAGGCACTCATCTCAGCTCCAATCATCCAACCTCCGGATTGGACGCTACCATTTGAGATCATGTGTGATGCTAGAGACTATGCCGTAGGGGCCGTGCTAGGCCAAACTAAGGATAAGAAGCATCACACGATCGCTTACGCTAGCAAGACTTTGACAGGAGCTCAACTTAATTATGCTACTACTGAAAAAGAGCTCCTCGCCATGTCTTTGCTATACACAAGTTTAAATCTTACTTAGTAGGAGCTAAGATTATTATTTACACAGATCATGCTTCCTTAAAATATTTGCTCACTAAGAAAGATCCTAAACCCCGCTTGATATGATGGATCCTCTTACTCCAAGAATTTGACATAGAAATAAAAGATAAGAAAGGAGTAGAAAACTCTGTTGCAGATCATTTGTCGTGTATGCATTATACTGACACACGGGAACTACCAATAAATGACTTCCTCCGAGATGATATGCTGCTGAAGGTCACGGACTCCGCTCTCTGGTATGCAGACATTGTTAACTTTATGGTTTCAGGATATGTGCTACCAGGAAGAAACAAGAATAAGTTGCCAAGTTGGCATATGAAAGTAGACTTTGCTTGTGGGATGAACCTAAATGTATACATGAATTTTAGTAAGCCTCTTACCAAGCTAGCAAAAATTTCTGTATTTAGAAAATTACAGTATTCCAAAATAAAAATTATCAAGTTCAATAATTATATTCTTGAATTAATAATTTTTGTGGTATGTTTGGGCCTGCTTTCACTGTACTTGTGAATGCACTTTGTATTGCACTATAAATTTTATGGGCATGATCCTGTGATGCCTCGTTATCCATGATTGTGTTAATTTTAAGAATTTTAATTTTTTAATTAAATGACACTTTAATGTTGGTATTTAATTTTACAGTATTGTTATTTTATCATGCGATCCATATTTGACAGGTATGGGGCCCATCGTCGGTAGCTTACATATTCAGAAAAGGCCTTCGGGTGGCAAGGAGGCCTTCCGATGGCAAGTTAGAGATCTCGGTGACACTTCCGGTACCTTCCATAAGGCGACTGAGTTGCCGGGACCCTTAGTGGTGTGGCCAGATCTCAATGGACGGGTAGGCGCAGTTTGCAGTTGACTGCACCGGGCAGCCCTGCTTGGCAGGAGCTACTCCCACTACGCGAGAAATCATTTGTGGGGCTGGGGTGTTTCTTTTTTCTGCCCAGACAAGGACGAAAAGTTGAGCCGCCTCAACAAAGATCGGGTAACAATGTAGCTAACAAGCCGCGCGTAGAAATCCATTTTCAGGGACGGGCCATGACGCGATCCCCGTCTGAAAATAGAAACCATTTTTAGAAACAGGCTATGGGGTGGCCTGCACCCGAATCATTTTCAGGTGCGGATCACTCCATCGCCCGTTACTATAAATGGTCTATATTTTCAGGCGCGGGTCATGGTATGACTCACACCTAGAAATTAATTTATAGGAGCGGACGACGTGGTCATCGGCGCCCAAAAATATTTGGCATTCCCAGGCGCCATCCAAATCCAAATCGAAAGTGAAATTAATTTCCAAGAGCGGACGACGTGGTCATCGGCGCCCAAAAATATTTGGCATTCCCACGCGCCATCCAAATCCAAATCGAAAGGGCTGCATTATTGTATTTCCTCTCTTTATCTGTTACCTGTGTCTTCTCTCTCAACCTTATCTCTACCTCCCCTTCTCTCACTTATCTCTTCTCCTCCTCTCTTCTCCCCCGAGAGCCCCTCTCCCCCTCTCCTCAGGCCGCAGGATGAATGACCGATGCAGCAGGCAGACACGCGGGCGGTCAGGCGGCACATCAGGCGGTGCGGCTCTGCGGGACGGCCAGGGCGGCCCCGCGCGACGGCCACGAGGCGCGGTGGGCGGCAGGCGGCTCCGCGAGATGGCCCGGGCAGTGCGGCGAGCAGCCCCGCGCGACGACCGGGCGGCGCGGCGGGCAGTGCAGCGGGCGGCCCCGCGTGACGGCCGTGTGGTGCGGCGGGTGGCCAGCTCCTGGGGTAGCTCAACAGCGACAGCGCGGAACTACGGCATGCAGCAACCGGCGTAGCCACGACAGCCTCGGGCGGCGCGGGCGAGGGCCGCCGGGGAAGCGGAGGGCGCGGGTACGACGGCAAGGCGCGCGGGGGCGCTGCGGCAAGAGCCACGGCGAGCTGGCGGCCGCCTGCCGCGGCGGCGCAGGCCGGGGGCTCGCGGCTGCAGCGGCAATGCAAGCCCCGAGTGTGCTACTCAGTAATTTTTTTTTTCTTATTCGATTAGAAGGAACAGACCAAGGCATGATCTGACCCTACAAATCCTTTTCCAAACACGGGGCAACGACGTAGTCCGACCCTACAAAGTCGTTTCCAGGCAAAAAGCAGCAACGGCCGTCGGCCCGCGCCTGCAAAGGGCCAGGCGCCCGTGCCTAAAAATGTTTTGTGGCGTAGTGTGCGGTGGGGGACATCATCGTTAGGTGGCACAAGTGGATTTGATGGTGTGGCAGCTACAAGGCTTGTAACAGACACTGGCGATTAGCATTGTATGGCAATGGCTGATTTGGTGTGCACTACTACACAACCAGGCATCACAACCGGTTTGGGAGGGCTATCACAGCCGGTTTTGGGAGGCGGTTGTGATAAAGCGGCTGTGATAGTCCATCCAATCACAGCTGGTTTTCAAAAAACCGGCTGTGATGACCCCCATCACAGACGGTTTTTAACTAAAACCGGCTGTGATGCAGGGAGCATCACAACCGGTTTTTAACTAAAACCGGCTGTGATGCATAGGCATCACAGCCGGTTTTAATTAAAAACCGGCTGTGATATGAATTTTGAGATTAAAAAAATAATCTAGCATTATTTTGACAGCATAGTGCATTCATCAAATATATTACAAGTCCATGCTTGGTTCTACGGCACACATCAAATGTATTCAGATCAGAGCAGGGGATGTAGAAGGGGTCTTCATTCTCCATTTGACCATCAGTCTTCAGCCATCAGTCTGTTTGTTGTACATGTGAATTAAAACAGCATAACTAAGCAAGCATAGGTGGAAGCAAATAGATCAAGCTAAGTAGAACAAGCTAATAAATTATGAATTCATCTAACCGCAAGATACTAAGTCCTTGGCTCTGTACAGAGTAACAGAGAACAAGTCTATGCTTTCATCTAACCGAAAGATACTAAGTTCTAATTGTCCATACAAAATATGTGGAAGAACCAACTAGATCTTTACACGAGCAAGGTGCTTTGATAATAGCCAGTGTGATCTTTACACAAGCAAGGTCTTATAAGTAGTCAAGTTGTAACTAGTAAGATATCATGTAGCTTATTGAGGTAGTAACAAAGCCATTATCTTACATAAAGATTTGGACATGTGAACAATCTGGAAGTTGTGAATTGATATGCATGTGGCTGCAGTGTTTTCCAGATTTTGCTTCTAGATGATCAAGCCAGGGAGCCAGAATCTCTTTCAAAAGGAAGGTACTTTATGCATAACTGATAATGCAAATAACAAAATTGAACTTTACATATTATTCAGGACAATGGATTTGCATAAGAATAGAAAGCATACCTGGCAGCCAGTATGGTTCCCATGCAACCAATTTGTGTCACAATCTTCATATTTACTGATAACAATGTCTGTCTTATTTTCCTAGAAAATACAAAAGAAGGAAATGAAAAAGCAAGTTATCTTCATATGGTCAGAAGATCTTAAGAGAGCAAATCATACTCCAATATCAAACGTTACCAATAAATGTAAATATTATAAGGCCTTCAATCCAGGAACAAACTATCGTATAGTTAACAATACAAAATATTCATTGTATTCGCTTAGTCTTACTAAAATTGGACACCCAAAGTAATATTGCTGCAGCAAGACAGATACCTTGATTTCTAACAAGAGGGAACGATGCTGCACAGGGAAGTGAGCACTAGATTGCGCAGAGTTCATTGCGCAGATGCCTGGTAAGGAAAAGAACATCAGCTAGTAGCACATACGTTTAAGTTGACAGTGACATCTCCATCTTGCTGCTCACCTTTCCTTCTCAAACTTGGCATCAATGTGCAGATGTAGATATCACAATCGAAAGAAAAAATTTAGGACACCAAAATATAGCCAAGTATTCCAGGGAAGAGCTACTTGCAGTCAAACAACAGCTGTATGATCATGACATAGAGAAACTCTACATTGAGTTGGATAATCATGCTACTTACAGTCAAACAACAGTTGGACACCCATTTTTGCTGTCTTCTTGTGTTCATAGATTGACGGGAATCTGGATTATCTTTGAATAATGCATCAACAATTTTATTCGTAATCAAATCAGCAAGCATATCAACATTCCTAATCAAATCAGGATTCGATTTTGCTGTACAAGATCAAGGACTGTATGCTTCCACACTGGTTAGGCGTGTTGCCATAGTCTGCTGCAGTACGAGAGAGAGGGAGAGAGGGAAAGGGGGGCATGTACCGCGCCACCGCCGGAGCCCGTTTCCACTGCTGGATCTCGTGGTCGCGCCGCCGCTGTAGCCGCAACCCGCGGCCGCTGCAGCCCGCATCCGACACGGAGCCCGACATCGCTGGATCTCGTGGTCGCGCCGCAGCTCGCGCCCGCCGCCGCCGCCGCACCCTGCTTGAGGGAGAGACGGGACCGGGGCGGACTCGAGGAGCTTGGAGTCGGAGGTCGGGATGGGGGTGCGGGATGGCCTTGCCGCCGGGACGACGTTGGTGGGAAGGAGGGGAGGGGAGGCCGCGGCCATGGCTGGCGACCTCTTTCTCTCTACGGCGGCGGAATCAGCGGATCTGAGACGAGGGGAGAGGAGGGAGGGCGACAGACGGGGGAGGGAGGAGTCGGACGTGAGGCAGAATAGAATAGAGCAGAGTTCAGAAATATTTCGGGTCCGAGATGTAGTTTGACAACCGGGTTTCCACAAAAACTGTTTGTGATGTGGGCTTCACTCGTCACAACCGGATTTTAACAAAAACCGGTTGTGATGACTCTCATCACAAACGGTTTTAATATCTAACACGACCATCCATTCAAAAACCGGTTGTGATGAGGTACCACAACCGGTTTTTTTAAAACCGGCTGTGATAGCCTGTTTGTGAAAGTGGTTTGTGTAGTAGTGGTAGGACATCATCGGTGAGTACTATGCTTGCAGTGATGATGGCATGTCGGCATAACGGCGCTGGTGCAACATGGTAATCGATGGGCAGCAATGTGGTGCTTGTGTAGTGTCGGTCCCTGTGAACTTGTGTTGTTGAGTGGAGCGGTGGCATAGAGCTGTGATGAGGCGGCGTTGTGCGTTTAGTGTTCAGGTCTTAGTCCAGGCGGCTGTTGAGAGCGTTTGTTGCAGTTGTTGGTGGTGTTATAGTTTTTTCTCCCATTCGGTTGCATTGCTCAATTTGGGTTTACTTCTTTTTAATATAATTAACAGTTCCATGCCTGGTTTCTTTCAAAAATA
Source organism: Urochloa ruziziensis (assembly GCA_015476505.1). Classification (NCBI taxonomy): domain Eukaryota; kingdom Viridiplantae; phylum Streptophyta; class Magnoliopsida; order Poales; family Poaceae; genus Urochloa; species Urochloa ruziziensis. Next base: position 46,329,033 of record CM027121.1, on the reverse strand, counting down.
AATAGATGCATACAACGTATTCTACGAACACCTTGAAGCGACTAGATTGGTAGATTTTCATATGGACAAAGTTATCATATGCACCTCGCTGTCAAGAGGAATGTCACCAACTATTAAAAGCATAGCATTGTTAATTTATAGCAAAAATATACGCAAATGATTGTGCTTGTGTCTAGTTGAGGACCTGAATTCTGACGTGGGACATGTTACATCATAAGGAACATAAAGAAATGCTAGTTTTTATATGTATGCGCCTGCTAGCTGTTATATGTAGACAGGCGTACTGCAGTTAGAATAACCTGCACTGGAGTGCCGGAAAGATGGAAAGATTTTCTTATTAGAATCTTAAATTAGTGACAAGGTTAATGTTGCAGAAAACTTATCTACTCGTGCGAACGAGCTATCAGCTCAGAGGTAAGCCCGCCCATTGTGCGGCTGCCAGCCAGCGTTCGTGCACTCACGCACGATACTTGCAGACAGAGAATGTGCGCTTATGACTACGGGAGAATTGGCCTTTAGCACCGGTCACAGGACCGGCTTAGTACCGGTCGCTGTGACCGGTACTAAAGGTCCGGTATTAACGTGGCGCACGTTAGTACCGGTCACAGCCAGCCGGTACTAACGTGCGCAGGTTAGTACCGGCTGGTAATACCAGCCGGTACTAACCCGCTACACCCCGCGCGGGGCCTGGCGGGCAGGTTAGTACCGGCTGGTAATACCTGCCGGTACTAACCTTTTTTTTCTTTTATTTGTTTCCTTTTCTATTCTTTTTGGTTTTATGCGTATTTGTATGCGTATTTGTACCGAATGCGACTATACGTACCTGTACTACTGCATTGCACGTATTTATATTACGACGATATCGCATTAATATTATATATATACATACATAAATATATAGAGTTTACTACTTATACTTGAAAGATCCAACAAATAAAATACACGTTTTATTCTAGATATTACAAATTACAATTTTATGCCAGCATCTCTATCAGCTGCTGCGACGCTTTCGTAGGGATCGCCATGGAATTCTCCGTTTTTATCGATGACTTCATCGAGCAGGAATCCGCATATAGATTCTTGAATTGCCCTGACCCGAGCTTCTTCGATGAGATCTTCTTTCATGGACCATTTATTTCTGTAACATTTCCAGAAATAAACGTGAGAATGAAATAATAATGAATTAAAATTAATTAGCAGAATTGACTGTGCTCACGTACCGCGAATGCTTCTGCCGACATTTGTCCCTTTTCACTTACAAAGCTATCGATCCACTCGCATACGTAGTAACCACACAAGTTGTTACCTTGTTCCTGTCTCATGCACTATAGGGAAATGAGTTATGGCATAGAATAATTAAATGTTTATTTCGAATGACAAAAGATGTAAGAATCTATTCATACCGTTTGGTCACTCCTAAATCGAAGAGGGTCGAGTTGATCTTTTATTTTTAAGTGTTTTTTGAGAAAGCGAGCCCATGCCATGTTGATCAGCTTGATGAGGTTTTTGTACATGGATCTATCTTGCCTCAGTGAGTCATAGATCCAAACCGTGTGGGTATCAATCTCAATAGCAAAGAGTATCTAGTGGAAGCTGTTCATATACATTCACAAAACCAACCAATTAATGTTGATTATAATAGTTATTAATTAGTGTTACTCTGATGGTATTGAAAAAGTGGCGAATGACTCACTGATGATTGTATGGCAACAGGATGAATGGACACATGATTTGCTTACGCATGCCTCTATATATAACGTCGAGCACGTGAGCAGAACGTGTTGCGACGGTTTCCTCGTGTATAACATCGGGGTCCAGGAAACCGATGTTATGGAATTTTCTTTGGCGGGCAATTTTAATTTTTTGCCTACGGAAAAATAAATCACAAAATCAAGGATTAGTCAACAAACAAGGAACGAGTATAAATAAAATAATAAGACGAGTAGAAACACTTACATGCACCATACACTCATGAGGCACTTGTGAAGGGCATCTTGATGGTACAAATCATAATGTGCCGCAAACTCGACCCATACCTGGCCATTTCCCTGCCAAAAATGATCGTCTCTTATCCGAGTTGAGAACATCGTCATTCCGTTTTAAGATTGGACCATATACCACTTGTGCAACGCGGTCACTGACACTAAAAAGAATTAAGTCTCAAACATCTCTATTATTTTTTATATTAGTTACATGAAAAGAAAAATGAAAAAAAGCGCTGTCGTCAGCACTGTGAAGTGCTGACGTCAGCACTAGGCACGTTGCATGGCCAAACATTGTCTAGTATTTTCTACTAATTTTCTAGCATTTCCTACAATTTTCTAGCATTTTCTACTATTTTCTAGCATTTTCTACTATTTTCTAACAATTTTTCACTATTTTTTAATATTTATTTTCTATTTTCTAGATTTTTTCCATTGATTTTTATTATTTTTTATACTAATTACAGGAAAAAATAATAAAAAAAGCGCTGACGTCAGCACTAGACAGGGCCGGCTTTACCGACGCGAGGAGGCGCGGGGGCCAAGCGGAGGGGGGGCGCCGGCGCGGTGCGGAAGGCGGGCGGCGCGGCGGCGGCGACGAGTAGTTGCGCGCCGCCGAGGTCAACGACGACCCGCGCGTGGACGAGGGAGGAGGCGACCGGCCGGATCGACGGGAGGAAGGTGGCCGGGGGCGGCGGCGGCGCCGGCGGGGACGATTGGCCGGCGCGGGGCAGTCGGAGACGAGCGACGCCAGGGTGGAGACGAGGACGCGCGGGGACGACGACGAACGGTCGGGGCGCGGCGCGGCATGTGGCGATGAGGGCTGGCGGCGCCGAGGTCGGGGGACGGCGGCATGAGGGGGCCGACGCGGGGACGGCGAGATTGGGGGAGCGGCGCGGGCCGGGTCGACGGACGGCGGCGTGAGGAGGCGCGACGGACGGCGGCGTGAGGAGGCGCGACGGACGGCGGCAGGGGCGGCGGACGGCGCGGGGGTGGGCGGCCGGCGGCGGGGACGAGGATCGGCGCGGAGGCGAAAATTTTCGCTAAGTGTTGAGGAGGAAGAGGGAGGGGGTTTTATACGGGGGGCACGTTAGTACCGGCTGGTCTCTCCTGCCGGTACTAACTTGGCACGGGGCCAGGTTAGTACCGGCTGGGGAGGCCAGCCTGGTACTAACGTGCGCAGGTTAGTACCGGCTGGCCTCCCCAGCCGGTACTAACCTGCCATGTAGCGCGGGAACCCAAAAATTGGGCAGCAGGTTAGTACCGGCTAGTATTTTGGGTGGTACTAACCTGTCTCGCCCATTTTCTTTTCTTTTTCTTTTTTATTTTTATAAAATTATGTTTATACTTATATTATGCTACATAATTAGCACAATAAAGGAAAAATTGGAGCATTAAATTTGATGGCATACTTTTAATTATATGCACAAAACAATAATATTAATTAGCACAATAAGTACCTTTAACAATTAGTAGCAATTATGTCTAACTAATTGGGTATATATGTGGTTATATTTGTGTTATTCGTAATAAATCGAAAACATCTCATTTTCAACCATGCAAAAATATACAACAATATTATCAGTAATATTCTATACAATGATTTCATCAATTTAAAAAAACTTGGTTAGTTTTTTCTAATTTACTGTTTCAACAATCCTAGTAATTCGAAATTAATGAAAGTAAAAAATATTTCTACCATGCAAAAATATTATATTGTATTTTGATGATATTGTGTCCCAATTGCACGAACAGTATCAAGAATTGAGACAAATATGGCACGGTTCTTACATTAGTACATAACTTAAAACTACTCATCATTATCTATTACATTGTGGATAATCTTTCTTTTGACGAAAGTTCCTTGGGCGTGATCGCGACGTAAGTAGGGCGTGTCCTCTTTAGATAAGAGGATGTTGGGGTCAACATCAACTGAAAATGGAGGACCATCATCGATCTGGTCATAATCTTCTGACTTGTCTGAAATATCCTCAACTCCAACAACTTTTCTTTTACTTGAAGAACTATGTGCCGTTTCGGCTCATCTTCTGACTTATTTTCAGGTTTGTTTTGTGACTTATCAGTTGTTTTTTTCTTCGATTTGCTTGACATGTCCTTCACATAGAACACTTGTGTCACATCTTTGGCTAGAACGAATGGATCATCTTTATATCCAGTTTTCAGAAGGTCCACTGTGGTCATCCCATACCGGTCCTTGATTACGGCTCCTCCAGCCACTCATTGGCAACGAAACACAGGCACGACTATGGGTCCATATTCAAGTTCCCATATCTCTTCTATGACACCATAGTAGTTGTCCTTTTTCTCAATACTGTTTCCTACACACATACGGACACCACTATTTTGGTTGGTACTTTTTTTGTCTTGAGCTGTTGTGTAAAATGTATACCCATTGATTTCATACCCTTGGTATCGATGGACTGTGTTCGATGGTCCTCTAGCCAGCCACTGAACTTCTTGATCAACTCTGTCGTTCCACAATAATTTTCTCCTCAACCAGTCTTCAAAAGTTTTTATATGTTGCCGTGTATTCCAACCAAGATTTTTCTCCGGATTTGCGGACCATAAAATATTCATGTGCTCGTCAATATACGGAGCCACCTTGGATGAATTCATAAGAACCGTGAAGTTTGCTTGGCTGATTTCACTATACGGGATGTCCATAACAGATTTCTTTCCCAGTGTGCCTTTTCCCTTTAGTCGCCCCTCATGGTGTGAAACCGGGAGCCCAATCGGATCGAGGTCAGGAATAAAGTCAACGCAAAAGTCAATGACCTCCTCTGTTACGTAGCCCTTGGCAATGCATCCTTCTGGCCGTGAACGGTTGCGAACGTATTTCTTCAAGACTCCCATGAACCTCTCAAAAGGAAACATATTGTGTAGAAAAACAGGACCCAAGATAGTAATTTCATTCACAATATGAACCAGCAGGTGTGTCATTATGTTGAAGAAGGAAGGTGGGAAGATCATCTCGAAGCTTACAAGGCATTCGACAATGTCTTTCTGTAGCTTTAGCAGATTCTTTGGATTTATGGCCTTCTGTGAAATTTCATTCATGAACGCACAAAGCTTTAAGATTGCCAACCTTACATTCTCCGGTAGAACACCCCCCAGTACAACAGGAAGTAATTGTGTCATCAGGACGTGGCAGTCATGGGACTTCAAGTTTAGGATTTTCTTCTCCTTCACGTTTATTATGCCTTGTATATTCGAGGAGTATCCTGTCGGGACCTTGATACTGTTCAAGCAAGCAAACATACTTTCCTTCTCCTCTTTGCTGAGATTGTAGCTGGCAGGATTCAAATAGTGACATCCTTTGTCTCTCTTTTCGGGTTCCAAGCCTTGTCGTTGTGTCAGCTCATGCATGTCGCGTCTTGCTGCCGTTGTGTCTTTAGACTTCTTACCATACACTCCTAGGAAGCCTAGTATGTTCACGCAAAGATTCTTCGACAGATGCATCACATCAATTGCGTTGCGAACCTGTAAGACTTGCCAATAAGGTAGGTTCCACAATATAGACTTTTTCTTCCACATTGGAGCATGTCCATGGTCATCCTTAGGAACAGGTTGGCTACCGTGACCCTTTCCAAATACTATCTTCACATCCTTGATCATCGAAAACACGCGCTTTCCATTACGAAACAAAGGCTTAGGACGAGTTTCGGACTGTCCTTGAAAATGTTTCCCGTCTTTTCTTAGGGGATGATCGGCAGGAAGGAATCGGCGATGGCCCATGTATATGCATTTCTTAGAATGTTTTAAATAAACGCTATCTGTTTCTTCTAGACAGTGGGTGCAGGCGCAGTATCCCATGTTCGATTGTCCCGACAGTTTTGCAAATGCAAGCCAATCATTGATGGTTACGAAAAGCAAAGCTCAGAGGTCGAAAGATTCCTGTTTATACTCATCCCAAACTTGTATGCCTTCTTCCTTCCATAGCAGCAAGAGATCATCAATCAAGGGTTGCAGGAACACATCAATGTCATTGCCAGGTTCTTTTGGCCCTTCTATAAGCAACGGCATCATGATGAACTTCCGCTTCATGCACAACCAAGGAGGAAGGTTGTAGATACATAGCAGCACAGGCCATGTACTATGACTGCAGCCAAACTCACAGAACGGATTCATCCCATCAGTACTAAGACCAAATCTTATGTTCCTTGGGTCTTTATCAAATTCAGGGTACTCTCGGTCAAGGTTTCTCCACTGGGCCCCATCTGCGGGGTGTCTCATCATACCGTCTTCCTTACGATCTTCTTTGTGCCACCGCATCAACTTAGCATTATATTTGTTCTTGAACAAGCGTTTCAGACGTGATATTATAGGGAAGTACCACAACAACTTTGCAGGAACTCTCATCTTGAAAGCCACCAACTTCATGAAGAAATGCCCAGTCTGGAATGTCATTGTTATCATCATCTTCTTCATTATCTTCCATCATAACTCCATGTTCACCGTGTTTGGTCCAAACGTTATAACTTCTCATGAAACCTCTATCATAAATATGGGACCATAGAGTAACCCTTTTCTTGTATTCATTCATATTCTGGCAAACACTGCACGGATAGAACATTAAACCATTTGGTGATCTGTTGGTCTCTGCTGCATTGAGAAAAGATTCTAGGCCATTAATCCACGCTGATGTGGCTCGGCCGCCGTACATCCATTGCCGGTCCATATGCAATATTAAAGTTCCCGTTTCAAAATTGATTCAACACAATTTATTGAACATAAACATATATTTCCAAAACTCTAACATGCAACACGATCAAGGTTCAAAAATGAAACATTAAAAACACTTGATTCAAACACCAGTACAGTCGTTGCTGATGACGCCATCAACACTGGTCGGATCATCCAATCCAACCATCTAACCGTCGGTCGGATCAATCGATCCATTCATTCCTTTCTCCCCACGGCGCGCCGGTCGTATCATCCGATCCATTCACCTGACCGTCGGTCGGACCAAGCGATCTATGCAACCCTCCTCGCTGATCTTCGATCAGACGATTGCTCAATGCTCCGACCACGTGCTCTTCAATCGATCGGATGAATCAACCCACGCGCTTTGTCTCATCCCATGATCATCGATCGAACCATACACTAATGCTTCGACCGCGCCTCCATGCTTCGATCGGATTAAAGGATCTGCACGTTTGATCTTAGCCCTCCATGATTGATCGGAGGATATAGCAATGCTCCGACCGCGCCTCCATGCATCGATCGGATCAAACGATCCGCACGTTTGATCTTAGCTAGCCCTCCATGATTGATCGAAGGATATAGCAATGCTCCGACTGCCTCTTCTTCTATCGATCGGATCAATCGACCCATTCACTTATCAGCTTCTCTCAACGCAACCCTAGGGCGGTCTATTGATCCGACCCGTACAAACCAAGTTTGGTCGGATCGATAGGTCCATGCAATATTTGCTGCGACTCATCCAATTCAAACCCTTAAGGATCAAGGTTCAAAAATAAAACATTACAAACATAATTTATTCAAAGCAATATAAATTTCTCCACTTCCAATATGCAACACGGCCTAGATCTTCAACCATCCTTAGGATGCTCTGATATATTTTTTTCTGGTGCGGCAGATGGTTGAACTTGGTTTGGTGGTGATGGAGCGTAGCGTCGCAACAAATCTTCAAGTTCGAAACCAGGTTCCTCACCCCTTGCAACACATTCTTCGTGTTTCTTTTGTAAAAAAGAAAGCTGTGCTTTCACCCAAGCTCCTGGTATTTTCTATTTCTCTTTAGGTACTACTGGAGTTTTACCCTTCTCGCGAGACGAACGACGATCACCATCATTGGTCCCACTACCTCCGGCGGAAGCCATATTGATATGACCACGAGCCTTTTATTTCTCAACAAAAGAATAACATTTTCTTCAAAATGTATTACCATCTACAAATTAACTTAGAAGTAAAGATTTACATAACATTTCTAATTATAATTAAAAAACCAGAATAATAACATGTCACTGCAAAATAATTCGAAAAAAAGTAACTCTAAACGTGTCATATGATAACTATCTAGTAAACTATCTCTAAATTGAAATAGTCAAATCCACATATCTTAAATTAATATACAAATAAAAAAGACATGACGTATTTAAAAAAATTAGAATAATAATATGTACAAATGTCACTATAAAATAATTTTAAAAATTACTCTAAACATGTCATATACATAGTATCTACTAAACCTTCTCTAAAACTCAACGAATCGATTGTACATATCTAAAAATAAAAAAAAATGCACATTCCCTCACAACCTAAAATCACTAATTTCTCTATGTAGAAACCATAAAACGAAAAATAAACACCGTGAAAGAAGAGAGGATGAAGTTGCTAACCTTTGACGCACTTAGATGAGTGAAATCCTCACAAATTTTGGAAAAAATGGGCAAAACTCTACCCCTAGCAAGGCATGGAGAGAGGAAGAAGCTCGAGCTCGGTCTGAGCTCGGGGAGGAAGAAGGGGGGCTAATATAGCTATGCCAAGTTAGTACCGGCTGGTGATACCAGCCGGTACTAAACTGTGACAATTAGTACCGGCTGGTGATACCAGCCGGTACTAAACTATGACATTTAGTTACCAGCCGGTACTAACTTGGCACGGTCAGGTTAGTACCGGCTGGTAACGTGTCATTTGCCCGTTGGTTGGTAGGGACAGCGATGCATGTTAGTACCGGCTGGCTAACCTGGCTTTTTCGTTACTGTTGCCTGGAGCCAGTACTAAAGACCCCCTTTAGTACCGGCTCCACGCAACCGGTACTAAGGGAGAGAGACCGAAAGTCCATTCTCCTGTAGTGTATGTACCGGGTGTGTTGCTCAGTAGGCGCGTTCTGAGGTTACTTGGGCAGCCTCACCTGCATGAGCAGCGCAGGTGTGCCTACCTTATGCTTACATGATGGATCAGTGCTTCTCTGGCAGCTTCAGAAAAACTAATCTATTGATGATTCAATGGATTGCCTACCTTGTAAGGCATTACTGCAATCCAACCTTTTATCTGATACGTAAAAGAGAGCTCAGCAACCACAGAAGTCGAACCAACAGTAGGATACTGCCGAAGGCGACGAGTACGCAAGGGGTTATACTGATTTAGTGTGAGCCTTTCAGCGAGTTTGCAACCTTGCTTTACCTATGCTCCAGGTCCAGGGTACACATTTATAGTTAGGACCCTGCTGCCCTACGTACATAGTCGGATACAGTTTCTACACCTTATCTGAATAGATCTTAATTCCGCCAATGCTAAAATCTTGCTTTCCAAGCTTTCTGGGAGTCCCTTTTCTGATCTGTGATAGGGGCGTTTTAAATTCCTTCTGCGTAGATTCCGAGTCCCATAGGATTGGGATATATCCCTACTTGGGTATACATCATTAGCTCTCAAGCTTCATTCAAGAACCTGTCTAACCAGATTACCAGACAGGCCACTCTCCCTTAGCGTTCCCAAGTAGTTTGTTCTTTGTTAGCTTCTGGGTCCGAGTACCTCCTAGTTGCGAACTGCTGAATACACTAGTTGGTGGTTACAAATCCCAAACAAGTACGGGTCCTTGAGCCTGAATGAAAGGCTTCGGAGGGCCACAAAGTGTGGCTCTAATTTTACTCTGTTTTCTCCATTTGAGAGCTTATTAGCACTCGTTATGCCAAAGTACTCACACTGTCTTAGAAACGGTTAGTCCTAGAAGAATAGGGAGTTAGAGGACGCTCCACTAAATGATCCACTTCATCATTGCAAGTAGAAGTTAGAAATCGAAAAAAAAAATTCTCTCATAAGCATTTTCATGTTATTCCAAATTCGAGGTTTACCAGTAGCATGTAAATTTCCCATAAGGTCAATGCACAATTACTTTAAGCACTAGAAGCATTTGTAATATTTATCCTTCCACACGTATGACCTTATCCAAAATTGTTATCGATCTTATCTTCCCACATAGTGTACTCATTAGCACCGAGAACATTATAAGAAGGTGGAGACAAAAGAATAGAATGACCTATGGGAGTAGATGCAGGAATAGTGATGTGGCAAAAGAAACAAAAATATGTTCGACTTCTTTATGTTTTTAGCGGTGGATCCTCAAAAGGAAACTGGTAGTTTATTCCTAGCTAAAAGAAACTATCATTTCCCTTCACTGACACGTACCTACTCCCATATGCTGCCACAAAGATTATTTTATTCTTTATTCCTAGTCACTAAAGAAATTCTAGGACAAAATAAGGAGGAGATAAAATAATTTTAGTTGCTCATATTTATTAGACATATTTGGCGGTAGCTAATTGACTGTCGCATACCTACATGCATACATATATATATATATATATATAGACACACACTACATGATTCCCCACGCATTGCAGCGGAATATTTGTTATACCTTTTAACGATTATTACCGGATGATATAAAAAAGAGTAAAAACTTAAAAATTTTGTTTTTGACACGACATCAAATTATTTAATTAAGGGATACTTGTGTACAATACAATTATGGTTATATATGGAATGGAATTTAAATTTATTAAGAAAATAAACCTTTCAATTACTTGGAGTCTTACTGAGAAATTTCTCTCACATGTGGTACTTCTAGTGGGTTGCACTTATTTTATTAAGGCGATACCTCGCGCGTCGTTGGTGCGAAAATTTCTTAAACAAATTTGAAGATGAAATTTGAAAGTAGAAACACTAAGGTGATTGCATCGCAACATTCTTTTGCAAACAACATTATACGTGAATACATGTTCATTTTATTGAAAGAGAATGGCTTGGGAATTTTGTAGTATGGTACTCGCAAAAACTAATACATTGAAAATTGATAGAAGACATAAATTGATAGTTCTAGTGGATGGTTGAAGATGAAATTTTAAAGTAGAAATACTAAGGTGATTGTATCGCTACATTCTTTTGCAAATAACATTATACATGAAAACACATTCATTTTATTGAGAGAGAACAACTTGATAATTTTGTAGTATGGTACTCGCAAAGACTAATACATTGCATGCATGGATGCTATTAGCCGCAGATTAACGGTAGAAGACATAAATTGATGGTTCCAGTGGATAGCTTGCATGTTGAGAGAAGTTCTAGTGGATGGTGACGTGCACAACTTGCATGTTAAGAGAAGACACTTAGTGGGGTGGTTCTATATATGTTATATAGATTTGATGCAATGATGACTTAGAGGGCCGGCCTAGTTGATGAATTGCTTCCACTTCCTCTGCTCTCAATTTCACATCCCGCCATTGGAGAAGAACACCCCATTCGACTTGCTTATTCAGGCTTATTCTTTCTTATTCTCTCTTATTCTCCATCACAGAATACTATTGAATCATCTAAAATCAGCCGACTTTTCTACCAGCCGAACAGAGCCGAAGTAATTAAATATTGACTGCTTCAATTTCTCAAACGTGATAATAGTTCAAATTTGTATCCAAATTAGTCAAACTTCACGCGGCTAATTTAATTTAATCAATTTAATTTTAAGCCTGCTAGTGTCGATGTTTCGAATCACTGGCTACATAATTTCTACGATTGCGCGCTAGTCCCAGATGGTTAGCGAGCAAGACACAAGGGATTATACTGGTTCGGGCTACCCGGAGGTATAAGACCCTACGTCCAGTTAGTTGCTCGTGTTGCTTCACTAGAGTTTGCAGTAGGGGTTACAAACAGGCAAGAGAGGAAGATGACCTTCTAGGTCTCTGGGTTCGTGAGCGGGCGAAGAGAGTTGTACGTGTGTGTGTCTTAGTGGCCGGCCCGAGAAGGACGTTGTGCTTCCCCTTTTATAGTTCAAGGGGAAGAATTGAGTACATAGGGTGACAAGGAGAAAAAGAGAGAGAATAGAGTGGACCAGTCTTCTCCTTCCCAATGGCGTGGGCCTATTGTTTGTAGGATGACGTTGAGATTGAGGCTTCCGTACTGCTGTCCTGTAGCCCTGTTGCCTATAGCTGTAGCACTGTATGGCAATAGGGACGTATTCAGTCACGCCTTCACTGACCATCTCCCCCTAGTGGGGGAGAGGTCAGTGAAGTGGGTAGCATAGTGCGCAGTTCCAGCCAGGGCATGGCTGTCGAGTCGAGGCATGGCCGTCTTATCCATGGCGTGGCGGTCACGTGTGAAGCGCACGTCGCTTGACTCCATAACATGTGGTGATCCAACCCTCACGAGGATCGGAGGTGGCAGGATCGCGACGATCAGGAGGGTCGACCTTGAGGTGGAAACGGTCGCGTCCGACCTTGCGGGGGGTCGGGCGAGGTGGTGATGTCGGGATGATGTCACCCGGTCCCCCGGGGGGTCAGGTGAGATGGTGATGCCATGACGTTGTGGCCCGACCCTGCAGGGGGTCGGGCGAGGTGGAAACGGGTCGCCAGGTTGCAGAGTCGACCATGCTGAGTGTTGGGCAAAACGCCTCAAGGTCGTCAGGCTTCCGGTTTGTTACTACGGTATCGTCTTTAGTTTTATCCGACCCAGGTTCCGTAGGTACCCCTGTTATTGGTACCTGACAGTAGCCCCCAACCTCCACGACGAGCCGTAGCCGTCTTTGGGTCGTCGTGGGGGTCAAGCATCCTACGTCGGGTCTCATCGCCTCACTGGGTGCGCCCAGTGGGTGTAGCCCTGGAACCTCTGGGGAGTCGTAGACTCGTGCAGAGGGTTAGGTTCATGGAGTTTCGTTTAAGTCCTCGCCTGGCCTTTATGTTGAGGGCCTGGTTCCCGAGCCTTCGCGCGTGGCGATGGCATGGTCAGGAACCGGTCCGTCTTTGCATCACGTTTCCCCCCCCACACACTCCCGTCGTAGGAGCCAGGGGTGAGAGCCGCCTCACATTAATTCCTCGTTGGGCGAAAATGTGGCGCTCAGTGAGCTGATACAGGTTAGTTCGGGTGAAGCCCGGACTCTCGTTTGCTTGAGGTCCGATGAACTAGCTGGTGGCAGACTTCAATAATCCACATGGTCCGACCCCACAGGTTCTCGAGGTCGTTCGACCAACCTCAAGGGCACGTAGCCTTCTCGTCGAGAGAATACCGTGGGTTAGTACCTGTGGCCCGAACGCGGGTCAGTGAAGCCCTTGATACCAGGGTATCAGGGTTTTGGCCGCTTAGTGGGCCCTTCTCTGACCGGCCCCATGCTCGTGGGTCGCCCGGGAGCGGTTGTCGAACCTTTAGCAGGCCAACCTACGAACTCCTTTGCTTAGGGGCCGTTGGGGCATTTTCAGCCCGTTCTCCTAGCTTACCTGGGCTGATCATGGCCCATGAAGTCGGAGCGCCACTAGCCATGATGCGGTCTTGGAGGAGGAGCGAGCGGATGGTGCGGGAGTCATGGTAGGGCCCGTGATGCCACACGTCCGCTAACCGCGGAGGCCGTCGCGGGCCGGCTCGGCCCCCGTTGCCCTGCAATAAATAGAAACGGAACGGCCGTGCCCTATCCACTCGTGAAGGACAAAACAAACCTTTCTCCTTTTTTGCCACCGCCGCCGCCGTCGAGTTGTGCATAGCCACCCAGTCCCCGTTCTGCCGTCGCTCGTAGTACCCCTACGAGGAGCGATCTTAGAGGAGGGATCGATTCCCTTACCTGTGTCAGCACACTGTCCCCGTGCTTGCTTCATCCCCAATGGCATGGCCAATCCATCCGTCGGTGCGTTCGAAGACCACCCACAATCAGATGATGGGGTTGGTGTCGAAGGGGCTCCCCCAGCCGAGGACGGAGCTGAACGAGTCGCGGGTGCCTCAGGCGGAGGATGAGCCGTCCCCGCCCGACGGGTACATGGTCTCCTTCATCCACTTCCACGTGCGCGGCTTCGGTTCTCCGCCGCATTGGTTCCTCCGACAGCTATTACAATATTATGGTATTGAGCTGCAACACCTCAATCCAATGCAGCAAATCGCGGGGTTCATAACCCTGTGCGAGGGATTTTTGGGGATCGACCCCCACTTCGGCCTTTGGAGGTATTTCTTTCATGCCCAGCTACTAGAGAGAGCCTGCCAGACGACGTCGATTGGTTGCGCCGGCATTCCACTTCGATCTTCGTGATCGAAGGAGTACGTCAAGATGACGGGCAGCAAATCCAACCGAGGATGGCATGACTACTGGGTTTACGTCAGAAACTCGGCAGGAACCCCCCTCCCGGAATTCACGGGCCACATCTTTGAAGAGGTCCCAGCCTGGTGGAGTGACCTGCCCTCCAGGGACGAACAGGAGCAGCTCAAACCACTCCTCGCCGCCATCGGGGTCTTGAAGGCACGCGGGCTTACGGGGGCCCAGTGTCGTCGGGGCGTTCCATGATTGGCGGATTCTGCCGCTGATGGAACGGCCCCTCAAGGTCTTCGAGATGGTGCCCGGCGTCGAGGACCATAGCACACGGCTTTCCCCTGACCCTCTGGCTTCCTCTGAGACGAGGAAATGGCTTGAAGAGGCACTGGACAATTTCGATGGCGTGTATCCGATCCCGGGTCATCCACCGATGAGGCCCTTGCCCAATCACATTGTCTTTGTGAGTTCCTTCTCTCCTTACATTGCCTATCCTCGTTTTCCATTTGCTGCTTTTGTGCTTATTGAATCTCCTACCTTGTGCAAGAGAATCTGCGAGTTGTACCTTCCCTTCCCCGAGCCCTTGATGCGAACGAGAGGGCTGAGGCCGAGGCGAGGATGAGAGCGAGGGAGGCCCGGGTGAGAAGGACCCTCTGAGGGAGGGAGCGCTCCCATTCCTTGGTCATATCCGACCCAGCAGGATCGGGGGCCAAGGTTGCGACCGAGGAAGAGACAGGGGACACAGGTACGACCCTTTCTGACCCCGACTAGGAAAATTTAATACTGGAGAGTTCTGATGAGGATGTTGATCAGATGGCATTAGAGGGCGGCGACGAGGACGAGGGAAGGATGGAGATCGGTCCCGACGATTCAAACGCCGAGGCTGGGACCTCAGTGTCCGGTGGATTAAGAGTGCCCCCGATGTGGACCTCATGTCGGGTTGGTTCGTAAACACCTTTTACACCCCTCGAGGGGCTCCAGGCGATGCGTTGACAGGGTCTTTGCCTCCCCTCCCCATTCTGGAGAGCGTTGGGGGGTCGGGCGACGTGAATCTGACCCCATCGCCAACATCGGAGTGCACAAATCCATCACCGACGCCGCAAGCCCCCGGCGGCCAGGTGTCAACAGTGCCTCCTCTGACGTTCGGTGCTGCGCCAGGGCAGAAGAGGGCGTGCCGCCGCCCGCGTCTGATGCCCCTTTCGTGCTGGGGGTGAGGCAGAGTCCAGACTCCCTGTACGTCGACGTGACGGCTCCGAGGCCTGAATTTGTCCGGGCCATGGAGAGATTGCGCTCGACGCCCCGCACCATTCCTGTGGGGCAAGGGGCATAGGACACTGCGGAAGTGTCAGAGGAGTGAGATCACGTGGAGTCCTTGGTGAGCTAGGCTCGTAGGAAGAGACGGGGGTCCGACCATGAGGGAGGACCATCATCCTCCGACCGCCCGCCAAAGGTGCGTCGTTATCCTGTATCGACAGGGTAAGTACTAAATCGTCCCCCTTTGTCATGGTATTATAGCCTAGTGACTGTCGTGTTGTTGTTTCCCTTTCAGGGCTCAACACCACGTGGGCACCCCAGCTCTTGCCCCATGGAAGACTTTGAGAAGCTCCGGGTTGAGTAGAGCCGGCGCCTCGTCGGTTCCCGATGCGCTTGCCCCTGACGTCATGGAATCAGAAGTTCCCCCAGCTTTGACTTTGGTGGGCGAGACCATGGTAGACCTTGCCCCCGAGGGTGCAGCCGCCCCGGATGATGAGCACTTGTCCCGAGCCCCCGAGCTTCCGAGGGACATGGCCGCGCAGGACGCGGTGGAAGAAGTGGTGGGGAACCTCCAGGGTGCCGCCGTAGGGGTAGCTAATCAACTCGTCGGGGAGGATGAAAGCACCGGCGGGAAAGATGGGGCCACTGTTACAGTGGCTGACTCCGAGCCCGTCGTCCCGGGGATAGCCAGCGGCGATGCCTCGCCAGCCGCCGCGGAGGAGAGGACGGTGCCGGTGGTATTCGAGAGGGAGAGCACCGGTTGTGACACGGCGTCAACTTCCAACCCTGCCACCATTGATCTGGACGAGGCGGACACAGTCGACGTCACGGTGAGGTTGTCTGCTCTCGTCACGCTGTCGCGAACCCGGTCTTTTGAGAACCAGGGGAGTGTGAACCGTCGGGCGGAGGCAGAGGACCGGCGGTGGCATCTCTGTGCCGGCGCCACTGTTGGCCGTTGCCACATCACGGGTGCTGTCGGCGATCGTGGAGGATGTATTTCTTCCCGACGATAGGGTATGAACTTTTTCTAGGCTCAGTTTTTTCCTTCAAATTGTAATTCCGACCCTCGCAGGCCGTGATGGAGGATTTGGATGGGGAGGGGTGGAGGAACGAGGGATTGGCCGCCTAGCTGGCCAAGACGCGGGCGGAGCTCGATGCTGCCCGTGCTCGGGAAAAGGGTCGGTGAAGAGCTATGCAGGCAGCTGACCGCTGCTCGCACAGAGCTGTAGGGTGCCCACGACCGCGCAGGGGCCACGCTTGCCAATGCCATGGAGGCGAGGGTGGGATGCGCACGCCTGGTCCAGGAGGCGCGGATGGACACCGAGACAATTCAGCGACTGCGCTGGGAGCATGACGAGGCGGCAAGGGTAGCTGGAAAAGCTTTGAGTAGAGCTGCGAGCGTCGTTCCAGGCCCAGCAGGAGGCCATCCTTCTGACTGAGCAGAGGAACAGGCAGCTGGCCGAGGCACACGTGATGCTGGAGCGATCCAAGAGGGAGGTTTTTGACCTTCGCGCGGCCCTTATGGAGGAGAGCAAGGCCAAGGACGACGCAGAGTGCCATACCTCCCAGATTGCCACGGAGGCCACGGAGCTGTGTGCTCAACTTTCAGATGATCCTTTTTGTCTTTTGGATGCCTTCGTTTTCTGCATACTTTTTATTCTTTGCCTCTGACCCATTGTGCTCATGTTGTCGACCCAGTCTCTAACGGGAAAACCATAGAGTTGGGCCGAAAGCGCGATGCTCTGCAGCACAACATGGTGGAGGCGCGGGGCCGGCTGCAAGAGCAGTTGACCGCTCACGATGAGCTTCGGCTTGCGGTCGAGGTGGCGGAGCGCGAGCTGAGGATGGATCATGTGGACAGCGTTCCGCTCCCAACACGGGTGGTGAAGATAGGCAAGCTGTCTCGCACACACTGGAGTGAGCGCTTCTCTGCCGGCACCTATCGTACGCTCACCGTGACGCTCTGATACTACCCCGACATTAACGTTGACGCCATGAGCCGTGGGTTCGCCGATGGTTGCGAGGTGGAGCTGCTGCAGGACATCGAAGAGAAGGCAGCTCCATACGTGGTGGTCCTTGCACCCAAGCTTGAGACCATCGACGACCCATCGGAGGAGGGTCGGACGACGGAGGGTCAAAAAATGAAGAAGAATAGTTAGTTTTTGCTTTAACTCTTCGGGATAGGAACTTTTGGAATCGAAAACAGAACAAGCTGGCTTGTGTGTTAGTGGTGTGTTTTAATTTTTTCTGGGTCCGACCCCTTGTTTTGCGACTTGGTGAGTAGAGTCATCCGTGCCGCGGGGGCTGGATGTGCTCGCATCCCGACCGAACTGCCGCAATTTGTGTCTCGAGCATCTCCGACCCGTTGGTTCCGACCCCCAAAGAAAAGGACCGGAGCATGGAAATTAAGCGAGGAATATGGTTATAGCAGCCCCCGAGGGTGACCTAGCCCCTGTGAAGGTGGGTGGGTCACACTTGAGAGCCATGTCGTGTTGTAATGAATGCCAAGCATGAAGAAGCGTGAGAGTCGAAGTGACAATGCTGTTCTGTGCGGTCGATGTCGCAGATGCCTAGTTGCTCCTTTTGAGGCACTTTCTTTCCATTCGGGGACCTTTCCCTTGCCTCGCGGCATCGTTCGGTTACGCAGAGAGATCAGATGCAGAACATAAGGATGCCGCCTCACTTGGTCAACTTGCGATAGTCGCCACCAGTAACCCCATGAGGCCGGATCACCTGGCACGCGTCGTCTTGTCAGAGGGGTGAGCTGGTGTCACGAGTTGGTGTCACGAGTTGTACAATATCGATGTGGTCACGAGCTCTTATCTCGGCTGGGGCTATAAGTAGGCCTTGGCGGCCAAGGTGAAAGCCATCAGTGCAATGCGAGTGGTGAACTCTAAGCAAGGATGGCAAGGGCGGGCCTGGACCCATCCTCCAGAGAGAGTTTTTAGGAGATCGAAACTCTAGGTGCTAGAAGAATGTTAGCGCGCTGAGTCCCTCATGTCTTCCATGCCGTGTTCAGCACAGGGCATGGAAGGGGGGACGTTGCAGACTCCCGGGGCTGGCGTCGGCGCTGCCTCCCTTGGGTAGCGTCGGGTCTGGGGGGTCAGCCTGGGCGTGCAGTGGACGCCGTCGTTCCGATGTTGTGGCATCGGTACTGGGACTCCGCGAGTTTCTGGGATCGGCGCCCCCAGAACTGTGGAAACGGTCGGTGGTAGTGCTGCTTTCTCGATGAAGCAGTGCTGACCGTTGTCACAGTCCCAGTGCGGGTGGACAGCGCTGTCCATCGACTATGGGGACGGTCCCTGGACCGAGCATGTCGCAAGTAGGGCATTCCCTGTTGCTGGTCAGCCCTGTCCCTCCGGTGGGCTCCTGCAGCTCTGCGTCGACAACCGATGCATAATGTTCCAGCTTTGAGCTGATTGACATTTAGGTGGTGGTGTACACCTTGGTGGTGTCGCTCGTCGCGTGTCCTGTGCGAGTTTGTTAAAAAATTCATGCAGGACATGCGATGCCAACAAGGCTGGCAGAGTGGTCTTGCTTCCACGGCATGTCAGGTTGAGACGCACGTCGCGCCATCGAGCCTGCGTGGTTCAAGCCTTTGTGGAAGCAGGTGCGCTACGCAGCCGTCGACGCCTACCTCTCTCAGCGCCTCAATGCACACCTCTTCGGTGGACGGCGTATGACTCGGGCAAGGACCAAGGTTGCGGTGGCGTTGGAAGACCTAGGAGAGCCGGCAAAGTGTGGCCCCCTCCCCTTCTTGGCACGATGGTGATCGGATGTCCTGGTGCAAGAAGAAAGCTAGCGAGATCCCCAGCCGGACTGGGTCTTGCTAGCATCAGGAAGTAGATGCATCCGTCCACCATAAAGCCGTCATGTGGGTAGTTTGTATTTGGGTTGTTGTAAATGGTCGTTCGCTGACCTTTCTTGTTTTGGTAATAAAGAGCTCACTTCATCCATTCGTTAGGATCAGTTGCCCTTTATTTTCTAACGATGAAACTTAATCTCCCCTTTCGTTAGGGTTGATGGGGTTGATTTGTTACTTGTCGTACCGATTTCTAAGTGTCCGACCCTCCTGCGGGAGAGGGTCAACCCTGTCGTGGAGTGGTCCGACCACTCGACCCCTATGGGCAGCGATTGATGTGGTCACGCCAACACACCGGACCGATCGGTTGTGACGAACGAGCCCCCGAGCCAAAGGCCAACTAGACAGAAAATCGACAGGACAAGGCAACTCTTTCCTTCTTTTTAGGAAATTCTCTTTACAACAAGGAAAGCTAGGGATAGAAATGACATAGCTGCTCGATGTTCCATGCGTTGGCGAGCTCCTCTCCTTCCTGCGTCTTCAGCTTGAAGGTGCCGGGTCGGAGGACTTGCGAGACGATGAACGGGCCTTCCTATGGAGGGGAGAGCTTGTGTCTGTCCTTGGTGTTATGCGTCAGCCTGACGACGAGGTCGCCGATGCTGAAGGCTCTGTCATGGATGCGGCGCGCATGAGACCAGCGCAACGCCTACTGGTACCTAGCGCATCGGGCGAGCGCCACCTCTCGGGCTTCAACAAGGAGATCCGCTACATCCTGGAGGGCCGTCTCGTTACCCTGTTCGTTGTATGCCCGTACCCGTGGGGCACCGTAGTCAAGGTCGGTGGGCAGAACGGCTTCTGTTCCATAGACCATGAAGAAAGGGGTGAAGCCCATCGCACGACTCGGTGTCGTTCTCAAGCTCCACAGTACCACGGGAAGTTCGGCCACCCACTTCCCCGCGAACATATTGAGCAGGTTGTAGATCCGAGGCTTTAGTCCCTGGAGGACCATGCCGTTGGCTCGCTTGACCTGCCCTTTCATGCAGGGATGAGCAACTGCTGCCCAGTCCACTCAGATGTGGTAGCCGTCTTAGAATCTAAGGAATTTCTTCCCCGTGAACATCGTCCCGTTGTCGGTGATGATGAAGTTTGGGACTCTGACACGGTGGACGATGTTGAGAAAAAACTCAATGGCATCTTCGGAACAGACCCGTGTAATAGGCTTTGCCTCGATCCACTTGGTGAACTTGTCCACCACCACGAGCAAATCAGTGAAGCCCTCGGGGACCCTTTTTAGGGGCCCGACCAGATCGAGTCCCCAGACCGCAAATGGCCACGTGATGGGAATCATTTGGAGGGCTTGCGTTGGCATGTGAGTTTGCTGAGCGTAAAATTGGCAACCTCGACACCGCCGCACGAGGTGCTCAGCGTCGGACAACGCGGTAGGCCAATAGAAGCCATGACAGAAGACGTTGCCGACTAGGCTCCGGGGCACCACATGATGTCCGCACACCCCGGTGTGCACGTCGCACAGGAGCGCTCTCCCCTCCTCAATGGGGATGCACCGCTGCTTAATGCCGATGGTGCTGCGCTTGTAGAGTTCTCCATTGATGAGGATGAAGGATATGGCTCGGCGTGCGATGCGTCGTGCCTCCGTCTCTTCTGGGGGGAGCTGATCATGGTCTAGGTAGTCGATGTAGGGTCGTCTCCAGTCTGCCGCGAGGTCAGAGTGTGACGGTGGCGGGCCATCATCACGGTTGTCGTCCTCAGCATCTACCTCCAGCACCTCGAGACTTGGTGCGGCAACCTGTCCCTCGACGGGTGCTGCATCCACCGCCATGGATGGGGATACGGTGGCCCCTGGGTCGGCCCCAGCCTCCGAGCCCGTCGGTGGGGTCAGGGGGCTGTAATCCCTTTTGCGTTTCAAGGAGCGGACAGAAGATTCATACTGGTCATCGGCGAAAATGTCGGTGGGGACTGGTCCTCGACCGGACGCCATCTTGGCCAAAGCATCCGCCGCTTCATTCTGACACTGAGGGATATGCTTGAGTTCAAGACTGTCAAACTTTTCATCCAGCATGCAGACCTCCGCGTTGTACGCGGCCATCACGTCGCTGCGACAATCTGCCTCCTTCATAACTTGGTTGATGACGAGCCATGAATCCCCACGGATCTCCAGTCATCGGATACCAAGTTCTGTGGCAATCCGCATGCTATTCACCAATGCCTCGTGCTTGGCTACGTTGTTAGATGCGGTGAAGTGGAGTCGGATGGTATATTTCATTCTCACCCCGAGGTGAGAAACGAAAACCAAACCGACCCCAGCACCTTCCTTCAATACCGACCCGTCGAAGTACAAGGTCCAGTACTCAACATCGCCCGCTGCCAGTGGCAGCTGGATCTCGGTCCATTCGGCAACGAAGTCAGCCAAGGTTTGGGACTTGATCGCGTTCAGGGGGCGTAAGTGATCCCATGACCCATGAGCTCGAGTGCCCACTTCGCGATGCGCCCAGAGGCGTCATGGCTCTGGATGACTTCTCCAAGCGGAAAAGACGACACTACTGTCACGGGATGTGACTCGAAGTAATGTATCAATTTCCGCTTGGCGATGAGCATCACATACAGCTGCTTCTGAATTTGGGGGTAGCGGGTTTTGCTGTCTGACAATACCTCGCTAACAAAGTAGACCGGGCGCTGAACCTTGAGCACGTGGTCTTCTTCCTCCCTTTCGATCACCATCGCAGCGCTAACCACCTGTGTTGTTGCCGCTATGTAAAATAAGAGAGGTTCGCCAGGGGTCGAAGGTACAAGGACCGGAGCCTTGGACAAGACCCCTTTGAGTTTGTCGAGAGCTTCTTGGGCCTCGTTGGTCCATTCAAAGTAGTTGAATTTCTTTATCAGCCTGTAAAGGGAGAGGGCGCGCTCTCCGAGCCTCGAGATGAATCGACTCAGCGCCGCTAGACATCCCGTAACTCACTGAACCCCTTTCAGGTTGCAAATTGGGCCCATCCTCTCGATGGCCGTGATTTTTTCTAGGTTGGCTTCAATGCCTCGCTTGGAGACAATGAAGCCTAGGAGCATTCCGTGTGGAACCCCTAACACGCATTTTTCAGGGTTCAGCTTGACGCTTTTTTCACGCAATTTGGCAAAAGTCTTTTCAAGGTCGGCCACGAGTTGGTCGGCCAGTTTCGACTTCACCACGATGTCATCGACGTGCGCCTCAATGGTTTGTCCGATGAGCTCATCGAATATCCATAGCATACATCGCTGATATATTGTGCCAGCATTCTTTAAGCCGAACGGCATTGTTATGTAACAATATGACTCGAACGGCGTGATGAAGGAAGTCGCGAGCTGGTCGGACTCCTTAATCACAATCTAATGGTACCCGGAGTATGTATCAAGGAAGCACAGGACTTCGCATCCTGAGGTCGAGTTGACTATTTGGTCTATATATGGTAAAGGAAACGGATCCTTGGGGCACGCTTTGTTGAGACTCGTATAGTCGATAATCATTCTCCACTTCCCGCTCTTTTTTAGTACAAGGACAGGGTTGGCTAACTAGTCAGGATGGTATACCTCCTTGACGAATCCAGCCGCCAGGAGTTTCGTGATCTCCTTGCCGATAGCCCCGCGCTTCTCCTCGTCGAAGCGGCGCAAGCGCTCCTTCACGGGCCTGGACCCCGGCCTGATCCTCAAGGCGTGCTCGGCGACTTCCCTCGGAATTCCGGGCATGTCTGAGGGTTTCCAAGAAAAGACATTGGCATTTGCGCGGAGGAAGTCGACGAGCGCACTTTCCTATTTGGGGTCAGGATTGACCCCAATCTGAGCAACCTTGTCGGATGAGCTGTTCGGGTCGAGCAGGGCCTTCTTCGTGCCTTCCGCAGGCTCGAATGATCCACTCTTTCGGTTGGAGTCAGGTGACTCCTCGACGGTCTGTCGATTGATCTGGTCAAGCTCGGCAGAGGCAACGGTGGTTGACGAGTGCTCGGCACACTCCGTATCGCAGGTGTATGCATGCTCCTCCGTCGTGGCAACAGTGATCACCTCCTTGGGCCTAGGCATCTTGAGCTTCAAGTAAGTATAGCTGGGGACTGCCATGAACTTCGCGTAGCATGGCCATCCCAGGATGGCTTGGTAGGACCCATGAAAGTCCACCACCTCGAACGTCAGGGTCTCCGTGCGATAGTTCAACAGAGCCCCGAACGTCATGGACAAATCGATTTGTCCGATGGGTTGTGCCGGCTTCCCGGCACGATGCCGTACAAAGGCGATCCAGTCGGGGATGCGTGATCTGCTCACGCCCATTTTGTCAAGGGTCTCGGTGAAGACGATGTTGAGGCCGCTGCCTCCGTCCATCAATACCCAACTGAAACGTTTTCTCTCGATGATCGGATGAGCTGTTCGGGTCGAGCAGGGCCTTCTTCGTGCCTTCCGCAGGCTCGAATGATCCACTCTTTCGGTTGGAGTCAGGTGACTCCTCGACGGTCTGTCGATTGATCTGGTCAAGCTCGGCAGAGGCAACGGTGGTTGACGAGTGCTCGGCCACTCCGTATCGCAGGTGTATGCATGCTCCTCTGTCGTGGCAACAGTGATCACCTCCTTGGGCCTAGGCATCTTGAGCTTCAAGTAAGTATAGCTGGGGACTGCCATGAACTTCGCGTAGCATGGCCATCCCAGGATGGCTTGGTAGGACCCATGAAAGTCCACCACCTCGAACGTCAGGGTCTCCGTGCGATAGTTCAACAGAGCCCCGAACGTCATGGACAAATCGATTTGTCCGATGGGTTTTGCCGGCTTCCCCGGCACGATGCCGTACAAAGGCGATCCAGTCGGTCGGATGCGTGATCTGCTCACGCCCATTTTGTCAAGGGTCTCGGTGAAGACGATGTTGAGGCCGCTGCCTCCGTCCATCAATACCCAACTGAAACGTTTTCTCTCGATGATCGGATCGACCACGACAGGACTTCGACCTGGACGTGCCACCCTTTGGGGGTGGTTGGATCGGTCGAAGGTGATCGGGACATCGGACCACTTGAGGTAGGCTGAGGTAGCCGGCTCTGCTGCAAAGACTTCACGACGCTCCCTCTTGGCCTTGGTCTTGATGCCAATACCCGGTGGGGCGCCCACGATCATGTAGACAGCATCAGCGCTGGGGAATCCGGCGTCTTGCTACTTCTCGCCGTCGGCGCCAGCTTCAGGGTCGGCTCCCTTCTTCGACTGGTCATCCTGTGTGGCCTTGAGGCCCAGAAACTTGCGCAAGAGGCCGCAATCCTTGTAGAGATGCTTGACCGAGCCCTCGTGGTTTGGGCAGGGCCCGTACCACATCCGGTCGAACTTCTTCGGCTGCCCCTTCACGGGGTCTTTGGTTTTACGGTCGGTTGCAGCGATGAACGCCTCATCGGCGTGCTTGTTGGTGGCCATTATCGTAATGTTTCGTCACCAACATTCTGTAGTAATTCAGGCTCTCAAAGCTCCTTTCAAAGTAAGTTTGCTTATTTCTAATGAGTTCCACAAGTTTTGGATAATTTGTGAGCAAAGGAGCATACAGGTGAAAGGAGAGCCACATTGGGCTCAGACCCAGGCCGGCCGGCCTAGCCTAGGCCGACCGGCCTCCTACCCCCTCCTCTAGCCATGTCATTGATCTAGGGGACAACTAACAAGTCAACAAGTATCCTGAGACATGAAATCAAGGTCGGTTTGATCCAAGGACCCGAAAGGCCGAAGCCATGGAATGAAGGGCCCACCTTCTTAGGGTTCTCGGACAACTTGAGATGAACGCAACCGTTACCGACCTCAGGAGATGATCTAAGACATCCCTGCAGAAGGCGGTGCCACGGGGCACTCAACCCAGGCCGATCGGCCTGGGCAAGGCCGGCCAGCCTCCTCCTGAGGCCGCCACGTGCCTCCCTTCGCGTGACGGTTAAACAGGTACTCAGCGTGGTATTGACGCCGGGAACCGCCCCTGAAGGCTATAAAAGGCATCTCCACTTAGCTTGGGAGGACACACCATCTTTGGAGAGAAGAGAAGCCTAGTGAAGAAGTGCTCTCATTCTTAGAGTTAGAGTAGGGAGAGTAGTGGGTGAGTGCTTGGATGACAGCCAAGCTTGTAGAGGGAGTTCGGGAATTTCTCTCGACCTTCCCTCAACATTGTTCCGCCCCCGAGGAATAAAGTTTCGGAGATATCTTCAGTGAGTTCCTCGGTCTCTTGCCTTAGTACCTCACTAGTTTTACTTATTACTTTCAGCAATTTATCTTTTCTATCTTTGATCTGTGGGATCCCTTGTCTGCATGGGAGACAGCGACTCCCATTTGGGTTTTCCTCCTAGGCCCTTCGCGTAGGCTGGAGGTCAGTAGCCGATAGCATAGGCGTGGTGCCTATGCTGTCTAGCTACCTTGGGTTGTGTTCCACCCCACGGTACTGTAGTGGTAGGCGGCAAGTGGTGACAGCCTTGTCCGTCCTCTGTAGTCCACCACGTTCGGGTGTTTTCATAACAGTAGTACTGAGCCTGGAGGATCCCCTCTCTCACCCCATTCTGAGTTCCTCCCGCTCTAGTCGTTGAAGCAGATCTGGTTAGATAAAGCTAGGTTGTCTGAGGTAGTGAGTGGCTAACTAAGGTTAAGCTCTCTACCCTCTTTATCCTTTCGCTCCTAGTGGGTCCGGTTAGAAATTCTAGGCTAGTCGCGTCTACCGTTCCTTGGATTTGACATCCAGGTTTTTACTCCCCTAGTGAAAGGCTACAACAGTCTCCGTGCGCTTGCGGATTCATTAGGCTAAGGAGTGCCAACAAGCTTTTCTGGCGCCATTGCCGAGGCACAGTAGCAACACTAGTGTAGGATCTTTTAACTGAACACTTTACCACCATAACCACCTTTCACATGGAGTTTTCTCCTAGTTTGCGGGTCCATCTAGCGAGTATTTGGAACCGCCACCATCTTGCCACCCCATTTCACCTCATGGCCTCGAGATCCGTCCCAGTCTCGTTGCCATGGTTCGTGCACAGTCCTTCAGTGGAAAGAAGGACGAAAATCCCTATGCTCACTTGCAGGTTTTCGAGGAGAATTGCTCTCTCCTCATTATACCCAGAGTAAACCAAGACACGATATGATGGAAACATTTCCCATTTTTTTTGACGGGGAATGCAAAATCTTGGTACGACCGAATCGCAAGAGGAATCGGCGGGGATTGGATCAAACTAGGCGTCAACCCGTGCATTCGCACGTGCTAGTTTTTACTATATTGGGTGAACAATTTCAATGTTGTTGGTCTAGAGTGCATCAATCATTTGTATTTATGCTAGTTTTGGTGCCGTTAAGCATATGAAAGAAGCCTAAATGCATCGGGAGTAGAAAATTCCATCATAGATATGATGCTAATTCTGTCATGTGGATCATCTAGGTCATGTTCACTGCCGAGGTTTCATTCTCCTTGTTGAGGATCTCTTTATTGTTTTTTGACAATTTTTAGATGGCCTCTTTGGCATCTGGAATCCTTGAACCAATGTACATTAGCAAGAGATCATTCAATCATAAGGAGGATTAAGCATTGTTTTGCGATGTTGTTCAGGGAGAGGTACATGTTTTGTTACGTTGTGTGATGAGCTTGTTGCAAGAAAATTGAGTCCTCTCACGGTCTGGGCTCGAGCTGGGTTATTAGGGACACAGCTAGGTTTGAGTACATGCGACCTCATTGGGAAGATCTTACCTGCATTCGGCAGCACATTCAACGCCCTCCTGGCTACATCATCCTTCTTTCATGTGGGTACCGTCAGTATGTCTCTAGAACGGCGATGACACATCGACTGTTTCGCTTTGAGGAGCCACCGTGAGCGCTGCAAATAATAATAAGGCTCGTGTCGTGGATCACACGGTGTACGTCAATGGAACATCTGATAATTCAGCCTTCCCTGTTCGTTTCGCTGGGCTAGGCTGGAAAGTTGAGAGAAGAATAATTCGCCAGGCTGATTCAATAGTATTTTGTGAGAAGAATAATCCGCTAGGCTGAAAGAATAATCCCAAACGAACGGCGTGGTTATCAGGGCTAGACGGTTCATGGGCGAGGCTCTGATTAGCAACCACCATATCAACTATTCTTTGGCGATGTTGTTCACTATTGAGGCCAGTTTTTGGTGTTGCATGACGGTGGTTCTTCCAGCTTTTGACGATCTTTGCCCGCGTTTGTTTTGTTTTGCTGTTCTCTATTTTTCTTGTCGCGTGGAAATAATTGTGATAGAAAAAAACTATTTTAAGTAACCAAATTTAATTAGTCCACCTCGATTAAACTCTATATGGTATTGTAATGTGTCATGCCTGCCTCCGTGTAATGCTGTAAAATTATTTATGTGGTGGAACACCAATAACTATATATTTAACGAATTAAAGCGTTCCAAGTTAGATATGGTTAATCACTTTATTACCTTATATATATGCGCTGGACCTTCAATGATTCCGGTTTGAAATTATTTATTAAAGTCCTGTCGTCATAGCAATGATAGCATACATGGACGAAGTTGTTGGTCACGTGACCTAAGCCGATGCATAAGCAAATATTTCGGCTTGGAAATTTTTATTTGGAAAACTTGAAGCTGCGGTGGCATATATGGGCGGAATTAATTAAATAAGTTAAAAACCCGCTACATGTACGCATTCCATAGATTTTCTTTGCGGAATTAATTAAATAAGTTAAAAACCCGCTACAAAAAGTTGGTTGGACTTTTTGTGTGTATGTTGTACGTGGCCACGGTGACTATTTTTGGCATGCACTAATCAATGGCATGGTGGGTAATTATGTGAAAACTTTTTTGTTCTCTTAATCTTAGCCGTTGGAGAAAGGCTCCACATAGAATATATGGCTAGAAATTTTTCTTTTTTCTCTTTTTCTTGGATTAACGTGGGATTTTCTAGAGAGTCTGTGATTAGTATAGATATAGATATAGATTGAAGGATGAGTTTTGTCTGTTCTTTTACCCTGTCTCCAAGATCACGAAGCTCAGAATCGAGTTGATGACATATCAACAAGGTGATGAATCACTTGGAGCAACGTGGGAGAGGTTTATTC
Organism: Urochloa ruziziensis; assembly: GCA_015476505.1. Taxonomy (NCBI): domain Eukaryota; kingdom Viridiplantae; phylum Streptophyta; class Magnoliopsida; order Poales; family Poaceae; genus Urochloa; species Urochloa ruziziensis. Next base: position 46,300,897 of record CM027121.1, on the reverse strand, counting down.
AATTGGTCAACTCAGGGCCACTGCATGGCATTCCAGAGGAAATGCTTATGCAGCACTTTGTTGGTGGATTGAAGCCGGAAAGTGCCCATTTCCTAAATGTCACTTCCGTAGGATCAGTCTATTACAAAACCGTGGCTGAAGTACGGGCTATCTTGAAAAAGGTTCTTGCTTGTTATGATGCATAAACGTGCTAAGATCAGACAAGTCATTAATCGAAAAACGCGTTGATGAGTCAATGCTTACTGCATACTTTGAAGCCAATAGGACAGATGAAAGAGCTCGTGGAATCTTGTACCATGACTTCCCGGAGCATTATACTTGGCATGTTACTAAACAAGGGAAATTCTGGCAACGGAGGGTATATAAGACAGCTGGACAGGTTGGTAGAATCATCTCCGCTCATCCACAAGAGGGGGACCGTTACTATCTACGGGTTCTCCTACACAATGTTGCTGGAGCAACATCCTACGAGGATCTAAGGACCGTTAATGGGGTTCTACTGCCTTCATTCCGGGAAGCTGCGGAGATGAGGGGTTTGATCGAAGAAGACAACACGCTCGATGAGTGTCTCACTGAAAATAGTTTGTTCCAGATGCCATCTTCACTACGAAGGCTATTTGCAACAATATTGGTATTCTGTGAGCCGAATGGCGTGTTTGAGCTATGGGAAAAGCATCTGGATGTGATGTCAGAAGATTACCAGCGCAATAATTCATCTCCGCACCTCATACAATAAATGGTGCTAATTGACATTAGGAATTTGTTGCAGTCTATGGGGAAGGATATAAAGTCATTTCCTCTTCCGGATATTGACGACGCATGTGATGACAACATCAATATCCCTCGAGAGATTGTTGAGGAATCAAACATTGAGTTAAACGCCGATGATGTGGCTCTATCACAATCCCTAAATGCTGAACAGAGGGCTGCCTATGATGCTATAATGTCCACTGTTGACACAGACCAAGGTGGCTTGTTCTTTGTTGATGGACCGGGTGGCACGGGAAAGACTTTTCTATATAGGGCTCTTCTTGCAAACCTACGCAGTCAGAAGAAGCTTGCAGTGGCTACAGCTACATCTGGTGTTGCAGCGTCCATAATGCCTGGTGGGAGGACCGCCCACTCCCGGTTCAAGATACCGCTTACTCTCGAGGATGGCGGGAGTTGTAGTTTCACAAAGCAGAGTGGTACTGCCAAGCTACTGCGCCAAGCGTCCCTAATAATTTGGGACGAGGCGACTATGACTAAGAGGCAAGCTATTGAAGCTCTAGACAATAGCTTACGAGATATAATGGGACAAGAAAACCTACCATTTGGTGGAAAAACCGTTGTTTTCGGTGGGGACTTTAGGCAGGTCCTCCCCGTTGTTCGAAAAGGGTCTAGAGCTCAAATAGTCGATGCGTCACTGCGAAGGTCATATCTTTGGGATGAGATGCACCACGTAAAGTTAGTGTGTAACATGAGGGCACAAGGAGACCCATGGTTCGCAGACTATCTTTTGCGCATTGGTGATGGCATTGAGGATGTTAATGTTGATGGTGAGGTACGTCTCCCAGACGAGGTTTGTGTCCCTTATACTGGGAATGCTGAGACAGATCTTGATACACTGATCGAATGTATCTTCCCAAACCTCAATGAAAACTTGGCAAACAAAGACTACATCACCTCCAGGGCAATTTTATCTACACGCAATTACTGGGTGGACAAGATTAATATGAAAATGATCGGCATGTTTCAGGGCGGGGAGATGGAGTATCGTAGTTTTGACTCCGCAGTAGATGATCCACGCAACTACTATCCTACTGAGTTTCTTAACACTTTGACACCCAACGGGCTGCCTCCACATGTTCTAAAGCTCAAGCTCGGGTGTCCAGTCATATTGCTTAGGAACCTAGACCCTGCCAACGGGCTCTGCAATGGTACAAGGCTGGTGATCCGAGGATTCCAAAGAAATACAATCGATGCGGAGATTGTGCTTGGACAACATGCTGGGAAGCGGGTTTTTCTTCCTCGGATACCGTTATGCCCCTCTGATGATGAGATGTTCCCATTCCAGTTCAAGAGGAAACAATTTCCTATTAGGCTCAGCTTTGCCATGACGGTTAACAAGGCACAGGGGCAAACTATTCCTAACGTAGGTGTCTACTTGCCCGCGCCGGTGTTCTCTCATGGTCAGTTGTATGTTGCGATGTCTAGAGCCACCGCCAGAACCAACATAAAGATCCTCGCCCTCCCGCCTGATGCCGAGGCGCAAGAGGCCGATGCAAGAAAGGAGAAAAAAGGAAAAGGGAAGACCAAGGGTAAAGGCCAGAAAATTGAGAAGGAAATAATGAAAAAGATTAAGAAAAGGACACCTGCAACAAATGGTACAAGTACATACACGAAGAATATTGTATATAAGGAGGTCCTAACGCTATAGGTGAGGTCATATAATCTTTGATTTCAAGTTCCTGACTAGCTTCGAGTTCTCTACTAGGAATTTTCTACATAGTAAAGTAATTTTGATATGCCACACTTTAATAAAATTTATTAAGGTTAGACAATTTTGCTGTTTTTATTGAATTTTGTTTTTTAGACTGGGAAAGAATAAACTGTTGATTTGTTCCCACCATTGATGCCCATTTCTGCTAATACCTTCCAAAATACTAGATATATGATGGTCAAAGCAAGCCCTTGCATCAACTATTCGAGTGTGCCTGCACCAGCCCATCACCTTGAAGATGAAATCTAAATGCAATGCTGCCTACCTGAACATATATTTAACTTGGTTCAGTGTCTTTTTGTTCTGTTGCGTCCAGAGCATGTCCTGACCATCATGTAGCATAGGTCTGCTGCAGTGCTTACTTTTTTTGGCGTGCTCCTTTGGAGCTTTTCTGTTTCTGAATATAAGCAAGCACTAGAACTGATATATGTACACTTATACTAGCATCATATTATTCTTGTTGACTTTATTTACTTAATATGATGCTAGTATAAGTGTACATATATCAGTTCTAGTATACCTGCATCAATGATTAATTAATATGATGCTAGAAAGGCTCCACATAGAATATATGGCTAGAAATTTTTCTTTTTTCTCTTTTTCTTGGATTAACGTGGGATTTTCTAGAGAGTCTGTGATTAGTATAGATATAGATATAGATATAGATTGAAGGATGAGTTTTGTCTGTTCTTTTATCCTGTCTCCAAGATCACGAAGCTCAGAATCGAGTTGATGACATATCAACAAGGTGATGAATCACTTGGAGCAACGTGGGAGAGGTTTATTCAATTGGTCAACTCAGGGCCACTGCATGGCATTCCAGAGGAAATGCTTATGCAACACTTTGTTGGTGGATTGAAGCCGGAAAGTGCCCATTTCCTAAATGTCACTTCCGTAGGATCAGTCTATTACAAAACTGTGGCTGAAGTACGGGCTATCTTGAAAAAGGTTCTTGCTTGTACCGAATACACGGGAGTATTTGATGATCCTCCAACACCGACAGTCCTACCCACAGACAAGCAGCAAATCCTCACCTTTACAATGGATCCACCTCCTTTGATCATAGAGGAAGTGCTCGAACAGAAGTACTCGGACCCTGAAGATATTTTCGACGATCTGCCACATTATGTACCCGAGCTCTTCACAGAAGAGGAGTATATGGAGATCAGTAATACATCTTGTATGCCGGTGGAACATGTGCGTGCATGCTCAAGGTCTCAGGCATTCATTCCGGAAGTCACACCGCCGATTGAGGGTCTATCTGCGATCATGAGCAAGGAATGGACGGAGGAAACCGAAAGTTGTGAGAAAGTCATCAGAATCTATCACAGCTTTAAGGTCCTCCATTGCGCTATTGAGGGAACTGATACACAGGAAGTCGCCTACGATCCAAAAGTCGGGGTAAATATCATGTCCAGTGCATTCGCCTCGCAAGTGCAACCGGACGAACCACGATCTTTCTCTCGTAAGCACCTGAAGTGGATCAACGGCCAGATAATGGAATGCAAGGGGATTATTCGAGTTGTACCAGTCTATATGGGTCACAATAGAGTATTCCTAGATTTCCACATTTTCGATATCCATGGAGGTGACAGATTCTTCCTGATTGGTCAGCCAATAGAGCCGCTTGTCAACCCAAATCACGATCGAGCTACATTACAGCTCAGAGTTGGCAAAGAGAAAATCTCGGTCAGCCTAGTACGGTCAGTCAACACTATCACAGAGGCCAGACCAGAATTAGACCCCGTGGATGAAGCAATGAGTATAGCTCAAGAAGAGCAGGCTCAGTCTACCCTGGCTGAAGATACTCATCATTATGTCCAAGAGACAGAGACGAACGGCCAAATCAAGCTCAGTGAAGAAGAAAGACCGCAACACCCCCTTCCTGAGTTTAAGCCGCTGCCCCCTGGACTTAAGTATGCTTTTCTCCACAACAACCGAAGCTCGCCAGTCTTCATCAGTGATAAACTGATGGAGAATGAGGCTAGGCAGCTTATCACAGTCTTAGAGAAGCACCGGTCTGTTTTCGGGTATTCTCTACAAGACTTGAAGGGGATCAACCCCAGTTTATGCACCCATCGCATACCTATGGAGCCGGACCATACGCCGTCTAGAGAACATCAATGACGGCTGAATGATGTGATGAGAGAGGTAATCAAGAAAGAGGTACTGAAACTTCTGCACACGGGTATCATATATCCAGTGCAAGATAGTGAATGGGTCAGCCCAGTCCAAGTTGTGCCAAAGAAGGGTGGAATGACAGTGGTCCAGAACTTGAGAAATGAGCTCATATCTCAGAGGACCGTGACTGGATGAAGGATGTGCATCGATTACAGGAAGCTTAACAAAGCAACCCGGAAAGATCACTTCCCTCTCCCCTTCATTGACGAGATGCTTGAGCGGTTGGCAAATCACTCATTCTTCTATTTCCTCGACCGATACTCTGGTTATCATCAAATTCCAATCCATCCAGATGACCAGAGCAAGACTACCTTCACCTGCCCCTATGGAATGTTCGCCTACCGGCGGATGTCTTTCGGCCTATGCAATGCATCTGCATCATTTCAGAGATGTATGATGGCAATTTTCTCCGACCTGATTGAGCAGATTATGGAAGTTTTCATGGATGATTTCTCTGTCTATGGAAAGACCTTTGAATCCTGTCTTGAGAATTTGGACAGAGTTATCGAGAGATGCGAAGAGTCCCACCTTGTTTTGAATTGGGAAAAGTGCCACTTCATGGTTAGAGAAGGAATTGTCCTTGGACATAAAGTATCGGAAAGAGGGATAGAAGTGGATCGAGCAAAGATTGAGGTAATCGAGCAATTACCACCTCCGACGAACATCAAGGGTGTGAGGAGTTTCCAGGGCCACGGTGGCTTTTACCGGAGATTCATCAAAGATTTCTCCCGAATAGCCAGACCTCTAACCAGTCTTCTGGCCAAAGAAACTCCCTTCAACTTTGACGAAGATTGCCTCGTTGCCTTCTATACCCTCAAGAAGGCACTCATCTTAGCTCCCATCATACAACCTCCCGATTGGAATCGCCCATTCAAGATCATGTGCGATGCTAGTGATTATGCAGTCGGGGCAGTGCTCGGTCAATGCAAGGATAAACAGCATTATAACATATCTTATGAAAGTAAGACATTGACCGGGGCTAAGTTGAATTACGCTACAACGGAGAAGGAACTCCTGGCAATGGTGTTTGCCATGGATAAGTTCGGATCTTACTTGGTTGGTGCCAAGGTGATAGTACACACAGACCATGCTGCACTAAAGTACCTCTTAACCAAGAAAGATGCAAAGCCACGACTCATCCGTTGGATTCTGCTCCTTCAAGAGTTTGACTTAGAAATCAAGGGCAAGAAGGGGACAGACAATTGTGTGGCTGATCATCTCTCAAGAATGCAAGTTCAGGGGTTGGATATTTCGATCAATGATTACCTCAGAGATGATACTCTCCTCAAGGTCACTACATCCAGTCCATGGTATGCAAACTTGGTGAATTTCATGGTGACTGGATATATACCTCTAGGAGAAGATAAGAAGAAACTGGTCTACCTCAGCAGATTTCACCTTTGGGATGACCCCTATCTGTTCAAAGTTTGTGCTGATGGATTACTCCGAAGATGCGTCCCTCAGCAGGAGACCCTAAAGATACTCGATCGCTGCCACTCATCACCATACGGAGGACATTATGGTGTCTTCCGAACCCGTGCTAAGGTATGGCAGAGTGGATTCTTCTGGCCAACCATGTATGGAGATGCCAAGGAATTTGTGAGGCGATGTGCCAGATGTCAGAAACATGGGAACATCAATGCCCGTGATGCAATGCCACTGCAGAGTAACCTCCAGTTGGAGATCTTTGACGTATGGGGGATAGATTTCATGGGTCCATTCCCAGTATCCAAGCAGTGCGAATACATCTTGGTGGTAGTGGATTATGTGTCCAAATGGGTGGAAGCACTTCCTTGTGTAGCAGCTGACTCAAAGAGTTCAACAAGGATGTTTGAAGAAATCATCTTTCCCCGTTTCGGAGTACCTCGAGTCGTGATCAGCGATGGAGGATCACACTTCATCGACAAGACGTTTAGGAAGTGCCTAAGCGATCTAGGAGTAAATCATTGGGTAGCTACCCCTTACCATCCTTAGACCAGTGGTCAAGCAGAAACGTCTAACAAACAGATAAAGAACATTCTACAAAAGACGGTCAATGCGATGGGAATAGGGTGGAAACGCAAGCTACCAGAAGCACTATGGGCATACAGAACAGCATACAAGACACCGATAGGGATGATACCTTACCAACTATTTTATGGCAAGACATGCCACCTACCAGTTGAGCTCAAATTCAAATCCTATTGGGCTATCAAGAGGTGGAACATGGATCTCCAGACAGCCGGAGTTAAAAGACAAATGCAATTGGCTGAACTGGATGAATGGAGGGAGAAGGCCTACCACAACTCCAAGCTCTACAAGGAAAGAACTAAGAGATGGCACGACAAGCGAATCTAGATCAAGCACTTGAAAGCGGGAGAGAAGGTATTACTTTTCAACTCTCGTATTCGTTTGTTTGGTCATGGTAAGCTTAGAAGTAAGTGGGAAGGTCCCTTTAGTGTGCTAAATGTCGCCGATCATGGCGCGATAACCCTCCAGGATGATGATGGGAATGTTTTCAAGGCCAATGGCCAGAGATTGAAAATATTCCTCGAATTCGAAATACCGGACCTCAGAGAAATGGACGTCTTTGAGTTGCCCAAGTTACCGATTCCAAGTCTGGGCAGGACTTAAAAATGACCCTTATCTAGGATAGATTTTCCTTTTTTCTTTTTCTAAACCTTTGCTAGCCAAAACCATCGAACCTCCTGGACAAATGAGAAGAGGATCAGGCACGAGGAAGTTGAAACCAAGCCGGCCCAGGGCCAGGCCGGCCGGCCTCTTCTAGGCCGATCGGCCCAGTCTGGTGCCCCCTCGCGACGCTCCAATTTTGAATGCGAATTTTATCCTATCCTCTCTGAGAATCCATAGGGTTTTGAGTCAGGAACATCGTTTTAAAACAAAAGGCTCTCCACTCTTCCCCTTCCTCAGAACTCTCAAGCCGTTCCTCTCCAGAACCACCGCTCGTTTCCAGATCTCGCGCCATGGCCGACCTCTTTAGCCAGCAAGACTCCAACTCGGTCGCCAGGAGCAGCCGCTCCCCACCTTCATCCTCCAAAAACAAACCTAGCCAGTCCAACACCAATAGTCTCCAGATCATCGAGAGGGCCGCGTTTGTCAAGGCGGTCATCGCATCGCCGGAGGACAAAGGCGCCTCCCCCAGGCCGATCGGCCTAAGGAGGGCCGGCCGGCCTGCTCTCGCCGCCTCTTCGAGCCTCCTTCTGTGAAGACCCCGCTCCAGAGCCCTAAGAAGGATCGGGATGGGGGTTCACAATCGAAGACCTCCCGAAGGCCTACTGAGGGACTTTTGTCTCCCAAGAAGGCCATCGGGAAGAAACTTGTGCCGTCCCCCACAAAGGCGATGCCCCTCTTCATCACTACTTCCCCACCGTCTCCGGTGTATTCGCCGGAGTACACACCTGGAGGTCCTAACCCACCGCACCGCAGCGGGCCGGGCATCAGGAAGGTGCTCTTCTCCCCATCCCTCATGGCCAAGGAGGGGGTGAGGCGTCACCAGTCGTCTCCACCAGGGACGAAGCTAGAACTGAAGTGAGGGGTGGTGCACCACTATACATGTAAAGCCTACTTGGTTTGCTTCCAAAATTAATCCTGGCATGCTAAAATTTTGGCAAATCAATTTTTTTTGTCACCATTTGGTTTGCTACTAGAAGTTGACAATGTCTCTCATTTAGCTTACCAAAGTATTACTACCTCCGTTCTAAAATATAGGTCATTTGACATTTCTATATTTGTAGATTTTGCTATGCACCTAGATATAACGTATGTCTAGATGCATAGCAAAATCTATGAACCTAGAAATGTCAAAACGACCTATATTTTGGAACAGAGGAAGTAACAAAGTTTTTGCCTCGTCTTTTGACTTGCCAAAACTCTGGCATTTCATATTTTTGGTAACCAACTAATCAGGCTCATAAATACATGCAACAATGCCGTAATATGGTATTTTCTAAAATAAAAAAAACTTGACCTGCGGGGTGTAAGACAGCCCCCGGGCTTTTTGCTAAGAGAGAAGACCTTCTCACGCAGGCCGAGAAAACTCCCGAACCTCTGCCCCACCCTTACACAGGGGCCCGTAGCCCTTGTGAGACAACCACTGGGCTGGCGGCTTCTGCAACTACCTCCAGGTAGGAGAGCCCAAACCAACCACAGATACGACCTGGGCCGGGCCTTGACCTGTGCTTTGGTTATGGCGACAGACGAGGGGATTTTTTTAACCTCAGCCTGAAATTCGCTCCCATGGGGAGTCGAACCCAGGACCTGAGGAGTACTACTGAGGCCATCTAACCAACTCAGCTAGAGGCCCTTTCGCATATTTTCTAATATATATATATATATATATATATATATATATATATATATATATATATTGTCAATAACCAGCTATAAATATTAAGATTTGTATGCGCAAATAGAGAATTGATGGAGAACAATATATTACTAATAAGCAACAATAAGGATTATATGCGCAAAGCCACAAAGAGAGAATTGATAGTCTGTTATTGAGCTTATTACTTTGACAGCGAATGTATTTTCAACTCCCCGTGTAACTCAATACATGAAACCAAACGACGACACATTTTCTTTACTTGAAAAAAGTTAAGCATCGAAAGAATGAATGGCCTTTGTGACCCGTGCTAGTCTCATGATAATTATTGAGATCCAATTACCATAGAGTACTATATTTCGGCCACCATAGGAGCTCTATTTAGCATTTTTGCATTCGACTTTATATTATCTCCAGACACTTCCTTGTTGGTCCGTGCGTCAGGAGAGGCCGGTGCTGTGTCGTGTGGGTGCACACCTTTTGGCCTTGGGGGTGCACAAACGGTAAAAAAATGACTACTAGCAGGTAAACAAGGTTTTGGCCTGGGTGCCTGTGCACCCACGCAGCTCTACGTGGCTTCGCCCCTGGTCTCCACCCATCTGCGGTCCTCCGGGGGAGATGGAGTGGTCCGAGAAGGAGGAGGAGGAAGATAAGAGGATCTGAGGAGGAAGTTGGCCACGCTCCAGCTGAAAGTTAACAACATGGATGAGCGCGTGGCCGAGACGGTGATCGGGCAAATGGAGGCAGAAGACAAGATAGAAATCCTTCGCAAGGCTCTGACCTCTAAGGTCAAGCGCCTCGCAAAGGCAACTGGGAACGAGCACCTCTATCGCCCGAAGGAGGAGTAGATTAGTTTAGGCTAGCATAGGTGGTTTAGAATGGGTGCTGAATTTTATTTCTTTCATTTATTTGTCTTCAATTTTCTTAGTATTCAGCAGCATCCCACCTTGCTACGAATAAAATAAAGTTTTGATTTAAATGAACCCTGAAAATAAAATAATAATAAGTGGTTGGGGCACACTTGTGTGCCAACCACAACCCGGACTAATCTCTGATCAAGCGCGCAGGGAAATACAATACAAATAACGATCACAGGTCACTGCGCGAACCAGAGGACGTATGAGGACACCGCCAGGCCGGCCGGCCTATACAAGGCCGATCGGCCCCCTTCTGGCTCACCTGAAGCAAACCCCATGCAATACACGTACAACGGAAGAAAACACGCACGATGGAACCTGAATCAGGGCTGTGCACTGCAAAAGCAGGCCGGCCGGCCTAACTAGGGCCGATCGGCCCCCCTGGAAGCCCCGTCGTGTGGGCCAAATCCCACGCTGAGGTTTGCAATCCTAAAGACCTATCCTTCTATGATTTTGATCTAAATGCGTTCACATATGTTCAACATAAAAATTTGATCAAACTCACTTAAGTGGACCCTGCTGCATGCTATCGAATATATACAAGTGGAAATTCTAGTCAAGTATTTCACTACCTATGGAACTAATGTAGGATCGCTTGATCTTTTGCTTGTTGGCCCCTAAGAGATGATGGCATGAGAAGCTAGTTCGTTTCCCGATTCAAAGCCTTGGAGATTTTATTTTGAAAACATAAATCTGAGGCCACCCTTATTATTACCAACTTGACAAGACCTATCCAGAGCCATATGAAATTTCAAGTTGAGCATCCACATAGCCATCTTCTGAATTTTGAGCCTGCTCAAGCTTTTTGCCTTTACAATTCATGCCATTCTGTATTTCTGGTCATTCACGTACACGAGCATCAATAAAGTCCATCGTTATCAACAGCTCTTCATCTCCCTGAAAAAAAAGAGTGAAGTACACTCATGTTCTTCAGTGAAAAAAAAGGAGAAGAAGAAAGGGGAAAGATGAAAGATGCTAAGTGCAAGGACATCATCACCACAAATTACACATGCACATGACCAAGAGTACGATCGGCTTGAGTGTTTGACAATTTGTTTGGTCTTGCAATATAAATGATGAAGATGAGCACTACCTACCCTCACCAAAAAACTCCTCATATCAGCCTAGAAATAGGAGAGGTTTTAAGAGAAATCCAACCACATTGAGTGATTAAGAGTGTTGAGAAATAATAAGGGTATGCCTCCCTTTCTTTGGAAAAATCACTAAAAAAAACTCCAAGTGCTAAGATGAGGAATAGTGATCGGCTGATCATCGATTTGTTCTAAGGCTCAATCGGTGAAAGTGAAGGTATTCGCCACTAGAATCCGAGGTATGAAAGAAAGATAGAAATTACTACTTGTGTTTATCTTGATTTCGTGCCCCTAAATTTTGTCGAGTCCCCAGACTTTAATTCCATATTTGCTAAGGGACAAGCAAAGTTTAGGTAGGGGGCGTGTTGGTGGCCATTATCGTAAGGTTTTGTCACCAACATTGGGTAGTAATTCAGGCTCTCAAAGTAAGTTTGCTTATTTCTAATGAGTTCCACGAGTTTTGGATGATTTGTGAGCAAAGGAGCATACAGGTGAAAGGAGAGCCACATTGGGCTCAGACCCAGGCCGACCGGCCTCCTACCCCCTCCTCTGGCCATGTCATCAATCCAGGGGACAACTAACAAGTATCCTGAGACGTGAAATCAAGGTCGGTTTGATCCAAGGACCCGAAAGGCCTAAGCCATGTATTGAAGGGCCCACCTTCCTAGGGTTCTCAGACAACTTGAGATGAACGCAACCGTTACCGACCTCAGGAGATGATCTAAGCCATCCCTGCAGAAGGCGGTGCCACGAGGCACTCAACCCAGGCCGATCGGCCTGGGCAAGGCCGGCCGGCCTCCTCCTGAGGCCGCCATGTGCCTCCCTTCGCGTTACGGTTAAGCAGGTACTTAGCGTGGTATTGACGCCGGGAACCGCCCCTGAAGGCTATAAAAGGCACCTCCACTCACCTTGGGAGGACACACCATCTTTGAAGAGAAGAGAAGCCTAGTGAAGAACTGTCACACCCGGTTTTACACAAAACCTGAATGCTGCCATATGTGTGCCCAGGAAGTCCACACAACACATATAGCTTAAAAATATAGTATTACAGAGAACACAATGCTCGAATAAAACAATTTACATCAGACTTTACAAAAATTACACAGCGGAAGACTAATTTATTAACTATCATCTGCTGGAGCCTCAAGTCCATAGGGACACCGACTGGTTGACCACAGCTTAGATGTACGGAAGGCCTTCTGATAAATCTTTAGCCACTGCCTCAGACGCTGCTCCATCTGATTACCCATCCGGGATTTTGTTGATTGATTGCAAGTGTAAGTAATCCACTTTACTTAGCAAGTATAACAGGAGTTTATGAAAGGCTAAGAGGCTAACTCGGGTTCACTGCTGTAGCACTTTTAGTTGATTCGTTTTATCATTCCCTAGTTACTACAATTATGTGAGAACTCCCAGTTGAAACCCCAATTAAAGATGTAAGTATACTGAGAACCATAGAACATCATCAACATCATCTTCTAATAAAAAATGATCCAGGCTGCTCGTGACCGACAGCACGACTATCATGATAGATTTACACTATGCAGAGGTTTCACCCTTTAACCACCGGTCGCGTAAAAGCTCAAAGGAGCTTTGCACCCAACCACGCACAACCCACACTTCCGAGGTGTGAGAGCATAGGGACGCTACGAGGTTTTTCCCAAGACACCCTAACAAATACAGTAGCCGCATAGGTACAATATGGGCAGCATGACCCTCGGCACTGAGATTGACTTAGGCCCACGGATCAAACACCATAGTGGGTCAATGGCGTCCAGAGCGCGAAAACCAACATGCGCAACGTGCGGAGCGTCCAGAGCACAGGTAAGATGCTCCCAACACGGGACTGTGCCTAACGAGACAAAGCCAACGAAACTTAGAGCGCAAGTGAGACCGTCCTTGGTGTATCGAACCATACTCTCTCCCATATTCCCCAACACGCCTTTCGGTAACCACTGGTAAGCTAAAGACGTACGAGATACTAGACCAAGACCAGAGCCATAATAGTTCTGATGGTGACGACAGGTTCCTGGGTTGCTGCTTGAAGAACCGGACCTTACGGAGAGACACTAGGACAAAGCACAGAATAAATGTCCTAGCTCCCTGAGCCATGTTTCTAAAAAGCAAGTTTTATCATAATTGAAGTGAACTATTAAGTCAAGATTAACAATTAAATAAAGGTGACAATAGCAGCGCTTAGCAAAAGACTACCCATACATGCATAAACCCAGGGTATCAAGGAATAAGGTATTAAAAGCTAGGTACAACCTTAAGGTGCATCCAGTTTAGACACATGCATATGAATAAATGATTAAAGGTGAATAGGTTGCAAGGAATTTCCATGTTACACTTGCCTTAAATCCAGATAATAACTTGCTCAGAGTGCCTTCAGTTCTTGTTCTTCGAGATCCTTGAACGGAGTTCCTTCTCCTACTCATAGCAATCATCCGAAGCAATCACTCTAAAGCAAACATACAAGCAAAAAATAGAGACAACTAAGAACAATACATCAATCAAAAGAAAAGTTTTAAAAGAGCGTTCTAAACGATAGGGCTCGTTGCTACGAACGGAAGGCACAAGAAACGCTAAGAACGGGACTACGGTTGAAAAGGAACCACTAGCGAATGATTTCTGGTTGCAAGGCAAAAGACCATGTGCTGGATATATTTTAATTATGTAAAATCATGTGCATATGTTATTTCAGAGAAACACCCTATTTAGGATTAACACAAGTTATATTTGCATTTCAAAACATGAGTTGAACTTAGTCGATTGTATTTGTAATTGTTTATGTACCAATTATACAAATTCAACATTTAATTTAGAAAAGAAAGGTACATGAACATCTAATCGAATAACTTTATTAATCGTGTTAAGCTAATCAAATTATTATTAGAAAGCAATGATAGTAGTATTAATCATATTAGCTTTATTCATAAAAGCGACCTATGACCTATTTAACTTTTATTTAGAAAACCAAATGAAATATATATTAATCAAGTTAACATTTAATTTAGAAACACCGAGGTATAGCTCTAATTGACTTTTATTTAAAAAACACAATTCAGTAGGATTAGTCAAATTAATATCAATTAAGAATGACCGATGTGTAAACCTAATTTGCTTTTAGTAAGAAGAGGCATTTGAATAGGCTTTAATCAAATTAATTTGGAAATAATTTATAAAAGCATAAGTTGGGGTAAACATCACCACTAATGTATTGTTTACGTTGACACGAATCTAACGCGACAACAACGGATTAAAACAGAGCTAAAACGTGAAACCTAGGGGTTAGACAGGATTGGAAGGACCTATACGTAATTAACTATAGATCACAGGGGTTAGATCGAAAAAGGTCAGGAGTCTTCTTCCTCCTCTGGTCACAACCGGCCGGCGGCGCTAGGGTTCAAATCCCCGCCGGTTCGAGCGGCTCGGGGCTCGGCGGTCTGGGGAAAAGGAGGAGGGGGTCGAGGGGATAGCGTGGAGGTGCTCACCACCGGCGGACATCGACGAGGCGGCCGGAATTCGGCCGGCGGCAGGGCGAACGGTGGCCGGCTCGGTTGACCCATGGCGGCGGCGTTCCGGCGGCGTTGAGGCGACGAGGACGGGCGGCGGAGCTTCTTCTCGGCGCTGTGGAGCCCGTGGCGTGGTCTGCTTGGTCCGTCGGGCGGCGGACGCGGCACTTCGAGCGGCGAAGCTTGGCAGCGGCGCTCTGCTCCGGCGGTGGCGCTGTAGGCGGCGGCGAAGCGCGATGCGAGGCGAAGCCGACGGCGGCGGGGCAGCACGTGCGCAGGGGCTCGGCGCTCCCCCTTTATAAGGGGCGCGACGCCCTAGGGCGGCCGGCCACGCATGCCCAGGCGGCGGCCTGGCCTGCCATGCGGCGGCGGCAGCTGGGCCGTGGTGGGCTCTAGCGGGTTGGGTCGGGTTCGCGGCGCGGGCCCGGCCCGATCCGCTAGGGTTAGGGTTCTTTTTCTTTTTTTTAGAAATAATTTCCCGTGTGAAGATAAATCTAGAAAAGTCCAGATAACTTATTTAAGCCATCGAAAAATAATCTGAAAACCCCAAAAATCCTAGGAAAATTCCTAGAGATGGTTTGGGACACGAGAAATCCAAATAGAATACCTGGAGCTCATGAAAAGAAATTTAGAGCCTTCTAATAAATAGAAGGAGCTCTAAGAAGAGGAGAATTAAATTCCGGAAAAGTCCCTGTAAAACAAATAAATGTTATAAAAAGTTTTAAAATTATGAGAAATCGTTGTTTAATTTTTATTTCTAATCACATCCTGAAATTCAACAATTTCGGGGTGTGACAAGAACTGCTCTCATTCTTAGAGTTAGAGTAGGGAGAGTAGTGGGTGAGTGCTTGGGTGACAGCCAAGCTTGTAGAGAGAGTTCGGGAATTTCTCTGGACCTTCACTCAACATTGTTCCACCCCTGAGGAATAAAGTTCCGGAGATATCTTCAGTGAGTTCCTCGGTCTCTTGCCTTAGTACCTCGCAAGTTTTACTTATTACTTTCAGCAATTTATCTTTTCTATCTTTGATATGCGTGATCCCTTGTCTGCATGGGAGACAGCGACTCCCATTTGGGTTTTCCTCCTAAGCCCTTCGCAGTAGGGTGGAGGTCAGTAGCTGATAGCTTAGGCGTGGTGCCTATGCTGGTTAGCTACCTTGGGTTGTGTTCCACCCCACGGTACTGTAGTGGTAGGCGGCAAGTAGTGACAGCCTTGTCCGCCCTCTGTAGTCCACCACGTTCGGGTGTTTTCATAACAGTAGTGCTGAGCCTGGAGGATCCCCTCGCTCACCCCATTCTGAGTTCCTCCCGCTCTAGCCGTCGAAGTAGATCAGGTTAGATAAAGCTAGGTTGTCTGAGGTAGTGAGTGGCTAACTAAGGTTAAGCTCTCTACCCGCTTTATCCTTTCGCTCCTAGTGGGTCCGGTTAGAAATTCTAGGCTAGTCGCGTCTACCGTTCCTTAGATTTGACATCTAGGTTTTACTCCCCTGGTGAAAGGCTACAGCGGTCTCTGTGCACTTGTGGATTCATTAGGCTAAGGAGTGCCTACAGTGCTGCTTGTTCTTCTTTTTCATCTTGGACGGGCGTTCCGACGGGCCCACAGGGGCTTCCTTGTCGCGCTTTGACCTGCTTGGGTTTCGGTCGAAGATCGCTCCCACCGCGTCCTCCCTGGAGGCAAAGTTGGTGGCAACATCAAGCAATTCGCGCATCGTGCGTGGCTGGGAGCATCCAAGATTGTGGACTAGCGCCTTGCAGGAAGTGCCGGTTAGGAATGCGCTGATGACGTCGGCATCGGCAACGTTAGGGAGCTTGGTGCAGAGGCGGGAGGAGCGTCGAATGTACTCCCGCAACGGCTCGTCTGGTTCTACCGGCAATGCTTTAGGTCCCAGGGGTTCCCTGCCTGCGTGTAAGTCCCCTGGAAGTTGCCAACAAAGACCTCCTTCAGGTCGTCCCAGTCGTGAATCTGGTCACGCGGGAGGTGTTCGAGCCAGACCCGAGCTGATTCGGTGAGGTAGAGGGGTAAGTTGCGAATGATAAAGAGATCGTCGTCTGCCCCTCCCACATGGCACACAAGCCGAAAATCATCGAGCCAGAGTCTGAGGTTGGTCTCCCCGCCATACTTGGGGACAGCGGTGGGCTGTCCGAACCGTTGTGGGAACGGTGCTACCCGAATTCTAGCGCTGAAGACTGGGGGGCCTGGAGCATCGAGGCTCGGGCTCCGATCCTCAGCATCATCATAGCGCCCCCCTCGGCATGGATGGCGGGGGTGGTCGGCCTCCTTCCTGTGACCAGTGACCTCGCGGCATCGGGCCTCGAGTGTGCGTCGAGCATCGAAGTTTTCCCCGATGCGGCTCTTGACCGGGGCTCTCCTAGACGCTGGGACGATGGGGGCGGGCTGGCGGATCGGCTCGTCGCTATGGCGGGTCGGACATGTGCGCCCAGGGTCGCGTTGACTCCGGGCCTACTGATTAGCTACGCGCTGGAGGAGGAGCTCAGCCTCGCGTTGAGCCCGTCTGGCCTCGGGCGTGGCTGGCTGTGGAAGTGCTCGGATAAGTGCCGCCGCCGCGGCGATATTCTGACTGGCGTGAGAGAACTGCGGGGGTTCATCACCGTTGTGGATGATCTGCCGCTGCACCTCTCGCCCGCATGCCTAGGCGCGCTCACGCACGTGCTCCCGACCACGTGCTTCCTCCTCCTGCCGCTTAATCTTCACCTCGAGCCATGCATGCTCGACATCCAGCCAGTGTTGGTTCTCATGGAGTTCCTGCTAACACTCGCGGAGCTGTTGCGGCGTCATCCGAGGTGGCGGTGTATGCGCACGCCTGTGCCCGACATGGCTGGTGATCGCGGGCGCCACGGGCACGTGGGACGGCTCCCTTACCGCCGGGCGGTGGCACGGCAGGTGCAGGAGGAGTGTCGTCGCTGGCGTCCACCAGCGCTCCGTCCACGTCGTCGGCCATGAAGCAATCTCGGGAGGGATGGTGGCTCCCACCGGCCGATCCAGTGTCAGAGCACTTCGTCGTATCGCCGGAGAGGAGTTCCCACTCCGACGAACTGTCCGGGAGCTGGTCATGAACGGATTCCGTCACGTAGTCTGCCATCCCCATGAACTCGCCATTCATGAGAGGGGCGGACAGGTGCCTCTTGATGAGGCAGTCGTAGGCCCACGCGGCATTAGTCATGCCAGTAGGAAACACTGAAGGTGCGGCGCCAGCAGCGGGTTTTGCCGTCGAAACCCCTCGGGCCAGCTGGATGCTGGCGTCTATGCCAGAGAGGGGCACCATGTCAAGGTGTTCCTGAGTAACAGGAACGCCGAGGAGGTTACTAAGACGGCTCAGAGGCGACACGGCTCCGTAGCCGGCGGGAAGTGGAAATCCCGGGGCGCCGGCCGCCACGTCAGACAGTCGCATCCCCGCGAGTGCGCCGGTCACTGAGTCGATGACGTGTCACGGGGAGCGGTCGTCGAGCGGACGACGAGGTCGCGGGGGCACTGGAAGATGCAGCTGTGCGGATTCGCACCGGGGAACCATCGGCAGCAATAATGAAGTCGAGACTACCGTGGCGCAAGCGTTCACCGGGGACCCGGAGGCCGTCACCGGCGAGCACTACGTAAGCAACGGAGGCTGCCACGGTGGGAGCATCGATCTGCTCCAGCGTGCCCTCTGCGGTGACGAGGAAATGAAGGTAGCCGAGACACACGAGCGCGCCCGGGACTCAAGTCGCAGCGAGGTTGGCCATTTGGGGTTGAGAGAGTGGACGCGCAATCAGCCCCCTACCTGGCGCGCCAACTGTCGGTGTTTCGGATCACCGGCTAGATAATTTTTACGATTGCGCGCTAGTCCCAGATGGTTCGCGAGCAAGACACAAGGGATTATACTGGTTCGGGCTACCGAGGTATAAGACCCTACGTCCAGTTTGAGCTGCTCGTGTTGCTTCGCTAGAGTTTGCAGTAGGGGTTACAAACAGGCGAGAGAGGAAGAGGACCTTCCAGGTCTGTGGGTTCGTGAGCGGGCGAAGAGAGTTGTACGTGTGTGTGTCTTAGTGGCCGGCCCGAGAAGGACGTTGTGCTTCCCCTTTTATAGTTCAAGGGGAAGCATTAAGTACATAGAGTGAGATGGAGAAAAAGAGAGAGAATAGAGTGGACCGTTCTTCTCCTTCCCAATGGCACGGGCCCATTGTTCGCAGGATGACGTTGAGATTGAGGCTTCCGTACTGTAGCCCTGTTGCCTGTAGCTGTAGCACTATGTGGCAATGGGGACGTATTCAGTCATGCCTTCACCGACCATCTACCCCTAGTGGGAGAGAGGTCAGTGGAGTGGGTAGCATAGTGCACAGTTCCAGCCAGGGCATGGCTGTCGAGTCGAGGCATGGCCGTCTTATCCATGGCGTGGTGGTCACGTGTGAAGCGGACGTCACTTGACTCCATAACATGTGGTGATCCGACCCTCACAGGGGTCGGAGGTGGCGGGATCACAACGATCAAGAGGGTCGACCTTGAGGTGGAAAGGGTCGCGTCCGACCTTGCGGGGGGTCGGGCGAGGTGGTAATGTCGGGATGACGTCACCCGGTCCCCCGGGGGGTCAAGTGAGATGGTGACGCCATGACGTTGTGGCCCGACCCTGTGGGGGGTCGGGCGAGGTGCAAACGGGTCGCCGGGTTGCAAAGTCGACCCCGCTGAGGGTTGGGCAAAACGCCTCAAGGTCGTCAGGCTTCCAGTTTGTTACTACGGTATCGTCTTTAGTTTTATCCGACCCGGGTTCTGTAGGTACCCCTGTTATCGGTACCTGACAGCTAGAATATAAGAATATATGTACCCGTGCATAATGACACCGGTGCATTCACTACTTCAGAAACCATTAACCTAAGCGGCGTGAAAACCTCATCCGCGCTGGCGCCGGCGCCGCTTCCCTTTTGCCGATGCCAATAAGGAGGTCATCCTAAGCTGTTATTTAACCACTTCCAATGACATCTTAAACGTGCCGGCGTGCTGCACACCGCTTAGAATGACTTCTTATTCGAATTGGTTTGTTTAGCGCCGGAGCGTTTGACTACGTATACTAATCGGTTCGTTAAGCGCCGCGTAGTTTTATTAACCTATTGCTACCGGTTTAGTTAACGCCCGTTAGGATGATGGCACACACGTTTAAAAAAAACGCGTTCGTTTCAGTCATGTACTAGCTAGTTATATATGGATCGTTATGAACGAATTGCACACACAACAAATTCACATTCAACAGAATGTGAACGTGTATGTGCTAGACGTTCACAACAAACACAGAATCTAGCTAGGTACCCATTCAAGATCAATATAATTCAGTTAATCACTTAATAGTTCATAACTAGATCGAAACTACATCAAGAGTTCATCAAGAGTTCACTAGGTAGCTCTTTGACTTCATCAGTAGAGAGTCTAATTTACATATACATAGTAGTGCAGATATAACACAAATTAATCACAAATTAAACAGACAGTTCATCTCACATAACTAGCTAGTGTTAAGCATAATTATGGAACGACAGTGTCTAGCTAAACGGACCAAAATGGGCAATTCGTTCATAATGACAAAATAATGTAATCCCACGGCACTTACGTCGCCGGATTACACCGCTATTGCAGTGGTGGAGCTCATCCCGGCGCCACCGTCGCCGCTACCATGCCGGCAGAGGTCATGGTCGAAGGGGAGGCAGCGGCGCCTGGTAGAGAAGTTGCAGACCAGATCCGCGACACCACGGGCCAGATCTACAGCCAGGGCCGCCTCCACGGCTGCGGATCTAGCCCGTGCCTCCAGCGCGGCTTGCCGCTACAGGACGGAGGCGACCCGATCCGCGGCGGCGACGGCAGCGGAGGCCACTGCTTTTCGCGACTCCGCCATGGATCTGATCATGGCGGCCGCGGATCCAGTGGCGGCAACGGCGAAGGAGCGGAGGATGGCCTCCCGCGCCGCCGATGCCACCGCAGCGCGAGCGACGAGGTCGGCGACGCGGCTTACTGCGGCCGCCTGAGCTGCCGCAGTCTTGGCCCTTGCGTCGAGGGTGGATGCCATGTGGAGGACGAGGAGGCCGGACGCGGCGGAGCTACACTACAGCAGTGGACGCGGCGGGCGGAGTGGATAGGGATAGGGATAGGGTTTGCTTGTCGAAACAGTGCGGCTTATTTATACCCGCGCCTCATTCTAAGCGGCGTGTAATGGGCCGCTTAGAGTGATGGCCTCATTCTAAGCGGCGTAAAATGAGCCGCTTAGAATGAAGGCCTTATTCTAAGCGGTCCAGTTTACGCCGCTTAGAATATGAAATATAAAGTTATAAAAAATAAAACAGAAGACGAAACAAAGAAGAAAATAGAACTGCCATATATTGTTCATTGTCTTCCATACCAAATTACAGAAACAAATTAAAAGAAACTACGGTTCTAAGGATCTAGCCTGGGGAGTGGGCGAGGCGGCTGCAGTTCAGGAGGATCTACTCGGTCAAGCCCCTCATTCCTGACCAGGAGCGCCAAGACCCTAGTGAAGCACATCGTCTGCCCCCTCCATTTCCAGCTACGGCCATGTAACCTCTCCACGTCTCCTAGTTCAGGAAGCCGCACGTAGAAGGTGTGGTCGTAAAAGTCGTCCACCATTACTTATCCTGGAGCGGTAATGGCCGAGGACACGTGTGCCTGGTGTGATTATTGTAAGCGGCTGATAGCACGCCGATTAGAATGATTCCATTAAAATTGTAAAAAAAAGAAAAAACATGATATATCTAACTCTTTATTGATCAAAGACGGCTCATTACACAAAGTTCTAAAAGAAAAGGTATACATGATATATCCAACTCTTTATTGATCAAAGACAGCTCATTACACAAAGTTCTAAAAGAAAAAGAATAAGGATGATTTTGTTCATCGTTGCCGATTCTCCTAGCGATTACACCTCATGGCTTCACAAAAGGCAAACTGAAGAAGGGGTAGGAACCCAACCCTATCACGAGAATTCTCTTAGCGATCAGAAAAGGAAGGTGTGGCTATGGAATCAAGAAGCAGGAGCTTTCTGCCTACAAGATCTATTCTTTGCGCCATGGCTGGGTATGGTATGAGGAAGATAGACCCTTTGGGGGCTTTATTTATAGGCAAAGGAGAATAGAGAGATTGCGATCAACTTGTAAAGCAAGATGAAGAGAAGATCTTCGATCGGTTTCACACGCGCACGCCCGCTTCAACTTGTATCGCAAGATGAAGAAGTCCTCGGATTCACGAGCACACGTCCGCGCTTCAACTTCCAATAATATGCGTTTTAAATTTCTAAAGCAATCGGGTCAAATGAAAACCGCTTCGGTAAACGAATATTCTAGCCGGCATATAATGCACCGTTTAGGATGAACAATCATTCTAACCGGTTTAGTTTTGCACCGCTTCATTTACATATCCGAGCCGGCTGATGAGTTGCACCACTTCGTATGATGGCCTTATTCTAAGCGGCTCAGGTCACGCCGCTTACAATGACTTAAAATAAGCGGGTCGTTTTGGGCCGCTTCGTATGGGCCGATGAGGTTAACGGTTTCTGTAGTAGTGATTTAAGTAAACGTGCTAATGTACAGTAACACCGGTAAGTTTTTATCTTTATTGTTGTCGGTTCTTGTTATCACCGGTGTAAATAGATTAACTTATTGCACAGGTGCGCTTTGGATGGGCACGTATGGGTCGATACGAATGAGGGACTCTGTAGTAGTGAGCCCATGAGTACTATATATATGGTGCTTGCTGATTGCTTTTTCTTCTGCCCATTGTTTCTGCCTCCTCCCTATTCTCCGACATGGAGCTTGAGCTTAGTCTAGGGGTTTGTCTTTCTCCAGCTCTAGCAAAGGGAGCTGCCATGCCTCTGCTGGCATCTACACGCGCTGGAGAAGGAGAAGGCCATGAGCTCGAGCTAGAACTAGGAGGACGAACTGCCAAAGATGCCGAACTAGATAACCCGAAGGCACACATGCAACCAGAAGATGCGGAGGAAGAAGACGATGAGTACCATGCCCACAGTGAGTTACTTGTCGATCTGAACCAAGGCTGTCCTCTACCAACTAACTCTGCAGAAAGAGGTACGAAACAATAATACATGTCCGAACCGGCGATGTTGGTTTGATTGTAGGCGGTGTTTGGATTCAGATGCTAAAGTTTAGCAGGTGTCACATCGAATATTTTTATATTGATTATAAGGACTAAACCTGAGTTAATTATAAAACTAATTACAGAAGTTGTGGCTAATTCGCAAGACAAATCCATTAAGACTAATTAATTCATCATTAGCACATATTTACTGTAGCACCGTGTTGTCAATTCATGGACTAATTATACTTAATAGATTCGTCTCGCAAATTAGACCCAATCTATACAATTAGTTTTGTAATTAGTCTATCTTTAATACTCCAAATTAGTGTTCAAAGATTCGATGCGACAGGTGCTAAAGTTTAGGCGGAGAAGTTCTTCTTGAATGGTGATAACTCCTTATCTGTACAGGGAGTGTGAATTTTGATGTGTACATGCCCGGATATGTTGTGAACACTGTTACGATGGATGGCGACATGTCACAGCTGGAGATTCCTGGACGCCATACGGGTAAAGACAACGGTGGGGTTAGTGGTGGAGCGAGGAAAAAGCAGAGGCTGACCAAGATGCAGTTTGCGTTCATGGAGGACAGCTTCAACGAGCACAGCACCTTGACGCCTGTTAGTGTTCTGCTTACCATATCACCCCTGTATCAGCCAAAAAGAAATTACATGTCCTGTCATACTTTTAGAACACAGTCACATCAAAACAACTCTGCCTAATCCAAAAATACAAAAAAGAATTATGATTATGCAGCAAAAATCAGAAAACCAATATAGAATGCAAACCCTATCATTGACATGGATTTTTTTTTCCAGAGCAATGATACTGCCTTTGAAAATTTAATGCACAGTGGTCCTGAACGTAAGAATTATGGAAGAACCAAGGGGACGCGCACACACACTAAATGATCATATGCGTGCAGAGCGCGCACACACAGTTATGTGCTCAAAAAAAAGTTATGTGCTCGCACTGATCCATATGGATTCTTCTGGTGAGAAAAGGTTCTAACGGAACGAAAAGTTGTTAGCTTTATTTAAAGTTGGGATGGGAATCAAATATTAAGATTGCCATTTTTTTGCATGTGAACGAAGATTTGCACAATAGTAACGGGGAGAGAACATGTTTTGTTCTCGTGTTGGCTTTTTTATGTGTTCTTTTATACTTTACAGCTTCGTCGTACTATAAAATAAGAAATTAGAATTTGTTTCATTGAATTAAATTAAGTAATTATTTATATTCTTCTTATTCTTTTTTTAATACAGAGACAGACGGGTGATTTAGCGAACCGGCTCAACCTTCGACCACGGCAGGTAGCGGTCTGGTTTCAAAACAGAAGAGCTAGGTAATGCCATAGACCCTTTTTTTACTGATGGCATATATCTACCTACCTATACCTAGCTAAAAGCATCAATATCTCAGGACAAAGCTGAAGCAGACCAAGGTGGACTGCGACAACCTGAAGCATTCCTGCGAGAAGCTAACACAGGAGAACCAAAGGCTCCAAGATGAGGTCGCGGAGCTGCGTGCCTTCGTCCATACCACCACTTGCGTGATCTACAGCCACCTACCGCCCGGGCTGCG
The DNA here is from genome assembly GCA_015476505.1 of Urochloa ruziziensis. NCBI lineage: Eukaryota > Viridiplantae > Streptophyta > Magnoliopsida > Poales > Poaceae > Urochloa > Urochloa ruziziensis. The sequence continues at coordinate 46,276,725 of CM027121.1, read as the reverse complement.
GGGTGCGCCGTGACCGAGTTCTCATGCATGTTTTGTACTACGTATATTGTATCACGAGTGCGCAGCGGGGTGCACCCGGTCTGGCGTCCAAAGCTGTTTTGTATATTGTATCACGTACGGGTATTAGGAAGATGCGTGTTTGTGTGTATTGACTTTGGTAGCTTGTCGCTGTGCATTGTATAATTATTACTCCATGAACTTTTGAATAATACAAGGATATCATCCCGGAATGGTAAAGTAGCCTTTTTCCATTTGTGTACTAATTTTTTGTGTGAAACATCGTACCCGCGACACAGACGGGGCACTGGCCCGGTCGGCTTCGCGAACAAGTCACTGAGCAAGCTAGGCTAACCCCTTGGCTGCACGTGTCAAGAGCAGATACTGACCTTCTTGTTGCGCTGGAGGTAGCTCTCTAGTGCTCAATACTCTAGTCGCCGGATAAATTAGTTAAAGTAGGCTGGCAGATCACACTAGATTCGAATGCATACTAAAAAGAAGCATGTCACGTCCCAACCTGATAATTGATGAGAGTCTAGGAATTTGATGTGATCATTAGGACAATAACTAAAAAGAAAATCTAAACCTTGGTGCAATCATTAATAGATACAGGTAGTGAAAGACAAATATATCCCGAATAAGAATCTGCAGTACTTCCAAAGGCCAACTAACGGATGCCTATAAGAGATAATATCGTAAAACTAGGATAAATATAAACCTTTTTTAAGGGGTAGACTAACCTTGTTTCAAGCATTAAGAACCTAAAACCGTAATGCTTAATTATGTTTATGAACTCACCAGATTAAATCCTTATAACTGCATATTTATTTTATTAAAACAGCAGCCAACTTACAAAGAGATTCTCGGAAGAAGACCAAAATACAACAATGCTCGAAATTAAGCTGGGAAGACGACATCGTCGATGTCACGGAGAAGAATGGCTCACCGACGGGGGGAGGAGGCACCAGAGGCATCACGAACGCATGGACCCGGATGAGTTGACCGTGCTAAGCACCGGTTAAAGGGTGGCGGAGGAGCCACCGAAGGGTAGTGTTGAAGTCATTGCCAATGGTTGAAGATAAGGCTCGAGCCAAGATCCTAGGTAGAGGCAGAGCCGCCAAACACTACCACAGAATGCAGATTTTGTGAGAGCCGAATACCAAATGAAAATAGCTAAAACCGCCACAAAAATGACTCGTGATGTGAAACCCTCATGAAAATGCTCTCTCAAATATGGCACCATGAAAATAACATTTGTGGCAGCTTTTTTTGTGAGAGTAATAGGCTCACAGGAAAATAACATTTTCATGACGGCCAACATCTAGGATCCTTTTTCCGAGAAGGTATTTCTTGTTGGCGGCCTCCATGAAATAAGTTGTGCCCACCAGGTCTCCAAGATTATTTTCATGAGAGGCAAACATCACGAAAATACCACCACAAATGTTTTTCCTGTGAGCCTATTACTCTCACAAAAAAAGCTGCCACAAATGTTTTTTTCCGTGAGCCTCTAACTCTCATGCAAATTCATTTTCTTGTGGAAATAAAAACAACCATGAAATATGTAGACTCTCACGAAAAACCCGCAAAGCCAAATGGCAGATTTCGTTTTCATGAGAGTCCTTGCCATCACAAAAATAGCGACATTTTTCATGACAGTTCATGCCACCAGGAAAATATAAAAATGAAACCTTCTATGTCTTTCCAGCACACATCCAAGCATATACTACCATGCAGATATATGAGCCAATATTAATACTGCAAACATCCAAACATTAAGTAGTAGAACATACAATTCAAGTCCATACATGCTATAGCCTACAAATCCATATATGCTAGTACGCTACAGCCATTAGATCCTACCAGTCCATAGATGCACAAGAGCATACAGATCCTACGTTTGCACTATATAGAGCTAGTCTTGCATACAAGACCATAGAGCTACAGCCATTATATCATGCAAATCCTACTGTCACCCAAAAGGTTATCAATCACTATATATAAACCAAAAGTAGTGTTGCATCAGTTCAAGTCAAGCCAAAAGATCTCAAAAGTTTGGTCATCATGTGCTGGCTCTCTACTCTCTCCAACCAATTGTCATCGAGGTCTTCACTACTACCATTGTCTGGATCAACCTTGCCATCACAATTCTCCTCATCCATGCCATCACAGCTCCCCACATCAGTAGTGTCATCGCACAGCTCTCCTCGTCCTCCATATGGTAGTCGAAGTCGTCACTGTCAGTGCGCATGTCGTCTTGGCATTTGTCAAGAGTCAACACGTGATGAGTAGGTAATTTGCAAAAAGAATAAACATACATGTTCAGTAGGCATACATTTTCAGTAGGCATATATATGTGTTAAGAAGACTACTATAGCCATGTATATAATAGATGCACATATATGTTCTGACCTTATTACGACGGTCTTCCAAACTTGCTAGATGGGCTAGCAGACCACGCGAGTGGGAGCCTGGAGGGAGGCGGTGGCGTTAAGCGTTGGTTTGAGGAAGGAAGTGGCAGAGAGGGCATAGTTAGGTCACAAATTGGACTGGGCTGTTCTACGGGCCTTTTACCAAAAATAAGCCCACGAGAATGAAAAGCAATGCACGAGCCAGAAGAATAGCTCACCAACTCAAAATGCTAGTGTGAATCCAACTATTTCATAAGAGTTTGTGTTATATCATGAGAGTTTGGAACACACCTTCATGAAATCTGCATCATTTTCATGAGTTTTTAAACCCTTCACGAAAAGTACCATTTTCATGATGGTCCCTTCACGAAAGTAGTTTTTCATGAGAGTTTTCTATTGCCTCCATGAAAATAAAAATTTTATGAAGGTTGTAAAATCCTCTCAAGAAAATATAGCGTCTCTCACGAAATCTTCATTTTGTGTAGTGAAACCACCATATCAAGGAAGGACGACATGATGTAGTAATAGGCACTTGGACAGGAGGCTACTTGGTGTTGGACGGAGGAGGCAGACAGTCGCTCATGGGTTGGGGAAGGATGGATCTTGGTGATGGTTAGTGAAGATGGGACTGAAATGATCTGACTAAATGAGAGGATGAAGGGGATTTATTTTATTTCCACTGACCTTCCACTACTGGAGAATGGACCCTTTCATCGATGGCATTAGTGATAGCCACAAAAATCCCCCATACTAATGTGTGCATTGTACCGGGCCTAAAGGCTAGTCCCCGAGGATGCCTTGTAGTACCAGCTGGAGGCTCTAACTATTGGTGTTTCTTAACGTCACTACTAGTTTCCTAGTAGCATCGCTAGAACTGCCATATGGTAATCTAACAATTGCGAATGAATCCGCAAGCGCACAGATATATATACCATTGTAGCACTTCACCCATGAGTATTCCCAAGGGTATCGTATTTCCCAAAGGAAGGCGGGAGGTTAAAGAATACTGTTGCAATCATGAGTATAGCGATAGTATGGATAGAATCATATACAAAGGACAGGGGTAAGATAAATAGGATATGGGTAGTATGACACAAACTGGGGTTCATCTCAAGGTCATCTAGGCTAGGGAAAGGACTAAGAGTTAGCATCTAGGTTCTAAACACTTCACATACATGTGCAGGTCAAGTTAGAGATACAAGCTATACATCATCATGAAATAAGCCAAAGCACCCAGGTAAGGGGAGATAACCTCCCGCGCTGCTTAAGCACAGCCAGGTTGTTACTCATTTCAGAACTCCTACAGTGAACCCGAACGTGGGGGATTTCAGAGGGTCCAACGGAGCTGTCACCATCCGCGGCCTACCCCGGCCAAACCGTTGGGAACACTCATAATCTACCGTTGATTCCAACCCGAGCTACATGCTTGCATTGTTCACAACACATCGACCGTTCCGAACTATTGAGACTAAGATCGATGCCGCTACTATAAGAATAGCCGGTGAACCTATACCGTGGCTTTGATCATGGAGATCATGCAAGACATACAACCATAATCTAATTGAACTAGAGCAAAGTCTAATACAAGAGAGGGCACTCATATCTCTACTACCTATGCAAGGGTATAAGACTAAACTAGCATATAAGCCAAGCATATCACGATAGCAAGAACATGAACACAGCTCAATTATATCATGACTAAGACAAACATTGTATGAAGAAGATAAATAATCAAAGTAGATCAAAGTCATCCTAGAACTAAGAGATACAATAGCCATACCCAAAGTCAATGGAGACCTAGAACCTGAATAGAGCTACTCTAGCCTACTCCACTAAGCCTAGAGCCTAAGGAAGAGAGTGAATTGCCCAAGAGTTGTGTGTCTTCATTTGGAGTCCCCTCCCTCATATTTATAGGCACCAAGGGGCAATCCTTCGAACGAATATTCGGAGCATCCACAGCAAACCGACCTTCAGGACAGCACCAGCGAGTGACACGTGGAAGGCCAAGATCAGCTGAGCCAAGGTCAGTTCGGCTGACCCTTGGCTGGCCTCCCCTGGATTGTGCTTTCTCTGAGTGACTGTCATGTGGGCCCTGAGTGCTTTTGTCACGTGCATACGCTGAGTTGAGGCGGTTTGGTTCCTGGTGAGCCCCTCAATCCATGTGATGCACGTGTGGCGGCGTCTGATTCGTCGAGAAGTTGTCACTTGGATCCATGAGGTGGATTCTCCTTTATTTTCCTTTGTTTTCTGCAGCAAATCACCTACAACCAAATATTCTCTAAGGACATGTGGAACTACATTATTCGAAGGGAAATATGCGTGTTAGCATTGTTAATCCTTCACCTTAGTAGAGAAAGTTGGCGGTGATTTTGGTACTTAACCGCCGCCAACACTAACCAGTACTAAATGGCACCCATTAGTACCAGTTGGTGTTTCTAACCAATAGTAATAGGCATACTATAAATTAAGCTTCTTCCTCCTGAGACTGAGTCAGCAACCATTTGACTGAGCTCGGGCATCCTTCTTCCATATCGACCTAGGGGAGGTGCTACACGATTTTTCCACAATTCGGGGATTTCACTCATCCAATTTTTTCACAATTCGGGGATTTCACTCATCCAAGTGTTCTAAAGGTTAGCAATTTTATCCTCCCTTTTTTCATGGTTAGTATGCTATATTTTATGCTTTAGAGTTAGAGCAATTTGTGGCTTTTAGAATGAGGGAGAATGGAGAAATTTTTTATTTATACATGCGTTGGAGCTAAATTTTTTGGGTGTTTTGCGTGTTATGTTTCATATTAGTTAAATAACTTGATCAATCTGAGAGTAGAGGAAAATCACAATCAATAGAGTTAAATCATTCACAATTTGGTCCTTGCAAATATAAGTTAAAAAATCTAAAAAATAGAGCAAATTTGTTCAACTTTTGCCAAGAGCCATGTCATGTCTATGCAATTAGAGGTCAAAGAAATATAATTCGGTCCTTCACAATGCTAATATTTTATTGTTGAATTTAGAAATAAAGTATTGTCCAATCAATGTGGCTACTGCTGCTGCTGAAGCAAGTGGCACTGGTTGGGGTGATCGTTGTTCCTCTCGTGGTAAAGGGAACACTCCAGTAGGCCCTCATGACAAGTCGAAGAGAATCAGAGCGCGGCAGAAGGCAATGCTTCAATATTTCAAAAGCTATCATGAAAAATGTGTTGTGGTGGGCCACGGACCTCCTTTTGGTGGTTGCTATGCTCCACCTCCAAACCCAAGGGTTTCCAGTCATGAAGCTCCAACTGTTTCATCATCTTTTACTCTAGCTCCTACTATGCCAGAACATTTGTCTTTGGTGCCGAAATGTCACATCCTAAAATTTTTGGATTTCAGAATGTGATTAGAAAATATAATTAATACAATAATTTTTTGTTGATTCTAGAATTTTCTCAACTTTTATTTGTTCATAGGATATTTGTATCAAAAAATAATCATTTTCTAAAGTATATTAAAACAACAATATGTGCATTGTATTCATGCCAAATTGCATCTCGCATTTCATGAGTGCAAAGGTTTTAAAATGTGTTTATCCAACTAGGTTTTTTTTGAGAATATTCTATATACTTTTGAAATTTATTTTTATTTTAACTAGAGCTAAATCTATTTATTGGAAGTTCTAGAAATTTTTTAAAAGCTACAAATATTTTATTTGTATTCCTCGAATCCCAAACAGTCTCTGGGACTTTTCATGGAACTTTTGGGATTTTAAGAATACTTTTCGTGATTTAAATAATTTATCTACATATTTCTAGATTTAACTTTACTTGAGAAATTTTTCTAAAAAAGAAAAGAAATCTCATCCTGTCCTTTAGGCCGAGCACATGGGCCCGACCAACTGGCGCAGCACAATGGCCTTCACCGCCATTGCCCTTGGCGTGCACGCCAGGCCATCCTCGTACCATGCACCTTTGGCGGACTAAGCCCGGTGCTCTGCGCGTTCCTTGCTATCCCTCTGCCACGCACCTTGCCTACTTGCACAGTGCCACCACCCCTGGAGCTGCAGGAACCAAGTGATGCCGCTGGCTGTCGCGCCCCAATCCGCGACGCGTGGACACCGCCGGACGGAGCCAACGCCGCTAGGAAGTCTGCAATACCGAGCTTGCCGTACAAACCGCTAGCCCATCGTCGCTCGATTTCACTGCCCGTCAACCTCTGGAGCAAGAGGACGCCCCTAGGAAGTCCGCGGCGCCAAGCAGAAGTCACCTAGCTGCTCGCCATTCTTGTTCCATCGCCGAAGGAGCTCCGCCATGCAACCGGGAGCCGGCCGTTGTCTCCGTCGTTGCTGGCCGATTCCGGCCGCAGCCGCCCATCTCCGCCGATTGCCGCTGGTGAGAAGCCTCACGAGTTCCCCTTTGTCACACCCTAAGATTTCTTATTGACTGATTGTGGGATATGAATAAATTGCACAATCAAATGCTGTGATCTTCCACCAGTTTATACAGTTTTACCCTCTTTATTATTTCCGCCCAGAGCTTGTTTAGCCCAGCAATAAGATCGACAGCTGTGACAAGCAAGCCCAAGTTCAACTCCTCTCGTCGATGACGTCTATCCAACACACACCCTGGACCAACAACTTGCCCCTCATCGTCATCTGTTCTGGGCCAACGAAGCCATGGCCCATCTTCCTTATGCTTTCTTCATGATCAGAGCTTCAACGAGCCTTGAGTCCATGCAGGACCCCTCATCGATAGGAGGTGTAACAACCTGAGCCGAGGAACGGTTAAGACACATTCTATATGTTAAATGGGCTACACCTGCTAAATAACTCTCCTGTATTTTCGTCCTCGCTTCGCGCAAAAAGGTTGCAACCGGAGTTACTGAGCTACTAGCTCTCAGGTATTTAAGCTAGTTCAGCCTCCCATCCTTTTATCGATACGGGACTATCCCGCGCTGCTATAGTGTTCCACAATGAACAGTACTGCATGCTGCAGTAGCCCCAAATCGGTCCGGCCCACTCGGCGCATGGGCTGGGATGCCACTTACACCCACCCATAGGATTCGACACCCTCGTCGAATAGCTTTACCAGCCTACCTCGTCAGGACACAGGCTTATGATCTACCCTCCTGGCCACATCCGTACATCCAGTGCCAGCGCATGTGCCATGCCCGGGATTCGGCCCGGCCCATCAGGCTCACTGGCGTAATGCGCACCATGTCCACGCATCTGACTCGTACGCGCCCGTGACACAACAAAATTAGCTCTGATACCAAATATAACAACCTGACCCGGGAAACGGTTAAAACCCACTCTACACGTTAAATGGGTCATGCCTGCTAAATAACTCTCTTGTGCTTTTGTCCTCACTTCGCGCAAAAAGGTTGCAACCGGAGTTATTGAGCTCCCAACGTTTAGGTAATTAAGTTGGTTTAGCCTCCCCCCTATTACCGATACAGGACTATCCCATGCTGCTACAGTGTTCCGCGATGAACAGTCCCCCCTCCGCCGTGCTATAGTAACCCAAAATTGGTCCAGCACACTCGGCCCATGGGCTGGGATGTCACAGGAGGCACACACACAAGAGCCGCTTGGTGCATAAATTTGTGGCCGCTGCCCTCGTCCATCCTTTTCCACGTCATTAGTGCCCTAGTTCCACGCCCTGCATCGCTGCCCAAGCATAGAGCCACCATCGTTGAACTAACGGTTATTCGTTAAGCCGACGACGAGGGACCGATGCCGAGGTGAAGAAGTCCAGTATCGAGCCAATTTCCGGCCGTCTATGTCGTCATAGGTGAGCACACCTGCTGCAGGTTCCCCATCTCATCCTCGCTCTGTTTTTTCGCTCAACCATGCCTTTAAGTGCTGCCGAGTGACGTCGCCTGACGCAGCTTCTCTGCAGATCGATCGTGATGAGCTTTGCCTCCACTGACCGCCCCGGCATGGTTTTGCGTTGCAGCGTGCCCCGCCGGCAGCCGCCCGGGCCAATAATCGTCAGCCTCGTCCTGTCGTCCAGCCATGGTCGCTGTCATCTGCCATCGATGAGGACGACCTCTGCATGTGCTCTCCCCTCTCCTGTCTCTAATCCGTGTAACCTGCAACTCGAGCTGCCTACGGTCATGCCATGTTGTGGCCGGCCCTGAGATTTCAGGGCCGGGGCGAAATGTAATATGGGGCCCTTTTAGTAATAGTGTTGATTGTATATAAGATTTTACTGTAAACACCTAAGATGCATAAATAGAAATATAGAATAGTTCATATCCAAGTAGTTCATACATATTACCTTTAAATTTTATAGAGTAATGAGTATATCAAAATATCTTCCATTGCTATCCAAACGAACTACTATATTTCCTTCTCTTATGGGCCTATCCTAATTTATTGGATTACTAGCAAAAATTCCCATGCTATATAACGGAAAAAACATGCTACATGACCTGGTTACTTAATTTATCATCCACATCTCATTTAGCAGCACTAACTCGGAATCTATACTATAAAGGACGACGAAATTTTCGTTTCGTCCGGCGTCTTTCGTTTCGTCCGTCGTCATCTATATCCCATAACATCGGATTTTATGATGATCCAACGCTTAGAATTAATCTAAAGTGTCCATATTGACTAGATCTCACCTTTAAACCTACACCGTCGGATTTTATGATGATCGAACGCTCTAGATTAATCTAAAGAGTCCATGTCGATTACACATCTAAATTAGTATTTTTTTCCTAAAACACATGCCTGCGGCACGTGCCTTTCTGCTAGTACTTTATAATAACTCATGTAATATAGTAATAAAATTTAAAGAAAAAATATAACAATAGGTATGGTATTTTTTGAATATGAACTGGGTTTCTTAATTTGTATTACTAGCTTTTTTGTCGTTTAATTTCCTATGGACCCGCCCAACACTTATTCATGGGCTGAATATTAGGCCGGCCTATTTGCTCTAGCTGGTATATATCGTATACGTGCGACCGTCAGGACTCCCGAACGACAGGACGTTGTTATGCGTCACGTCACTTCAGGCGACACGTCGCATTTATCGCATGGAGACACTCTGTATGTTGCGCGTAGCTAAGGATGGATTCGGATCGAATACGAATGGATTCGAATTCGAATACCACTATTTACCACATTTTAATTCGAATTCGGATACGAATACGAATCTTATCGAATACGAATACAAAACGAATAGTTCGAATTCGGATTCGCATTCGGATGTTTAGTTGATTTTGACAGAAAATGTCTTAGTGTGTATTAATTCATTTTATGGATTGTTTTAGGAGTAAATTATGTGTATATATCTCATGTATGTTATATATATTTGAATAATTAAATATACAATTATAAATATAAATAATTTTCATAATATATAAAATATTTTAATAAGAAAATAGTACATTAGTAAGTAAAATATAATTTATTAATTAGATAAATAAATTAAAGTAGTTAAAATTGATATGATTGTCCATCTTAAAGTTAATTAAAATTTATTTTATATACCATTAGTAATATTATAATCAATATAATTAGTAATTATCATGTAGATAGTTTTTAAATTGATTAAACAGTTTATATCATTTATAATTAATAGTTAGTTAAAAAGAGAAGTTAATTTGTGTCGAATGTTTCGGATTTTTCTCGAATACGAATGTTGAATGCCGAATGTTTCGGATTTTTCTCGAATACGAATGTGGAATCGGATAGAGAAAATTGTTGGAAATCGAATTCGGATACATCCATTTGACATCCATATTAAAATCGAATACGAATACGGATATCCATATTTACGTTTTTATCGAATACGAATACGGATGTTTCGGATGTCCACACATCCATCTCCATCCTTACGCGTAGCGCAGGCCTTTGATGTACCGAAATTTTTTGTCACTAGAAATCAATTTATGGGTCGAAGATTTTGCATACATGCAACTAAAAACAAAATTGATGACATTGTTCGCATCCATGAAAGTTTAGATTTAAAAAAACTATAAATCTCAAAATAAATCTTCAAATTAATTTATGATTGTACCATGAGGTTCGTGATGACAAGATCTTCAAAATAAGACCCCAATTGACTATGTTTTGATAAATTTTTTAAAATATATTTTTTAATATAAAATATTTAATTTTTAGTACACCCACGAATAAATGATGTATCAAAATAAATAATTATCTAACATGAAGAAAAAAATTAACATGATGAACAAAAGGTTTATAAGCAATGAATAAAATATTGAATATCAAGAAAATTGCATAAGCAAATGAAATAGACATATAGTAGTATAATGTAAACAAAAGATTGAAAATTTGTATGTGTAAGACAAAATAATAAAATATGAAATTCAAGTTGGAAGATTCTTTTAAGCTATTAACAAACTCATTGAACAAAATAGCAGTACAGATCGAATATATTATACGAATTCACAGAACAAATAATATATATAACTCGAACAAATTGCTGGAACAAATAATTATATTTGATGAATAAAAATATTAAATATCACGAACAAATATATTTATATCACAAACAAATAGGTTAAATGCGAGCATTTTGTGTGGATTGAAAAATATAATTATTGATAATATAAATAAATTTATACTCCATAATAACCGCAAGTGGCCTGGTGGTACAATGTTAGTTTATTATCCACTTATGTAGCAAGTCACAAACTCATATCCTTCCACCAACACTATTTTTGTCGAATTTTGTGGATTTTCCAAATGCTAAAATCAACGAACTGCATCCGCAAAAGGAGAATAAAACAAACGAAAGAAAAAAAGTCGCCAAAACTGGCGACATTGAAGAAAACTGTCACGCATCCGCGAAAAGGAGAATAAAACCAAGGAAAGAAAAAAAGTTGCCAAAACTGGCAACATTGAAGAAAACCGTCACCAAAACCGGCAATGTTGAAAAAATGTCACCAAAACAGGAGGAAGAATGGTGCGCCGATGAGGTAAACTTGGTAAACGATGAGGTTGTGTGGGCAACAACACCGGCAAAGCTCTTACGGAGTAATGGTGATCCCGCATCCGGGCTTAGACCTCCGGGTTCACAATCACGGTTTTGGAGTTCCGGTGATGTCATGCCAACCTCGCCGTCAACACCTAAATATCGACGGTATCTTTGGTTCGGTTTGCAACATAGGAGGGGTTTTCCAAGGAGGAGATGGTAGCAGTGTCAGCCGTCGTTGATAGCCCGACAGCATTGGAGAAGGTATTGGCAACATCCTCCACAGCAGCCATGGATCGTCCTACTGTCCTAGCTAGAAAATTGGTTTTGCTGCTGTGGAAAGGAAACAACAACCGGGGTTCCTGGCAAGGTCCATTGCCATCAAAGCGTTTGTCGCCACAAATGACGCTGGGCGACTGCCCCATCAAGGTGGATCCACGGCTGCGCCCGGCCGAGCATCGGCGGCGGCTAGAGGTTAGAGACGAGTTTCAAATTTCAAACTCAGATCCGGCTTCTTTGTTGGGCCTTAAACGGGCGGATTATGGTGTTTGGCTTCAGGACGGCCCAACTTGGTCTCACGTTGTACTACGTTCGGCTGTTGGGCGCTTTCTATCACGGAAAGGTACGCTACCGGAGTCATATCGTTCCATAGGCGCTGGGGGCGGCGGCAAAACCCTAGAAGATCGCCAATCATAAGCTGCTGTGGTTCTACGTGGTAGTGGCGGGATGGCAGGCAATGGGATGCATGGTGGTGCGAGAGGTTTCAGCAATCGAGGTTTCTCTCAGGGCGGCGGGAGTTTCGATTTTCAGGGTGGCTTTCAGGGAGATGGCAGAGGCCAGTTCGCTCAGGGACCAGGCTGGGGCAATGCACCGATGGGTGGTGGAGGGGGCAATTTTTAGGGAGGACCATAATGGAATGCGCCAGGTCCGGGGTTTCAATAGCAGCCAGGATTTGGACAGCAACCTTTTGCACCACAAGGTCAACATCCAGGAAGTGGTTTCCCTCCCCAACGGCACCAGGCATTCTTCCTAGAGGGCAATCAAGTGGGCCAAGGCCAAGGTGCTCCACCTCGCGAGTTCAATCCCGGTTATGACACTGGGAGAGGCAGCCAGAGATAGCGTGGACGAGGGCGTGATAGAGGAAGGGGAAGGAACCAGGCTGGGCATGGCTATGGTGGTCGTGGTGTCGGTGTTCTACCGTCGATCCTACCGAGGGGTATCCCGAGGTAGTAGAGTTTCTGGTGGGTTTCGCCGAGATCAGGAACGCAAAGGCAAAGAGACTCAGGATTTTAGACAGGTTCGGGCCGCTTAGGAGGCGTAATACCCTACGTCCTGTGTGGTGATTGGTATTGATGAGATCGTCTTCTCTGTTGAGAGACTTGGGATTGTGTCCTTTGGAGAGGGTCCCTGCCCAGCCTTATATACACGGCGGGCAGGGTTACAAGTTTGGTTTCAGATAGAATCCTAACCAATTACTACTCGGAGAGTGATTTTCAAGGCAATCCGAGTAGTTTACAAGTCATACGACTAGTTTCCATATCGAGAAGAGTCCTTGCAGTACTCTACTCGTGTTCTTCACACCTGGTACGACTCTGACTGGAGAATCCATGTGTCCCTGTGGGCCCATGGTCGTACCTCCAACAAGCCCCCAAGCTCTTCATCGTCGAGTATCGTCAACCAAGTGCTTGCCAAGCCAATCGAGTGCTTTTTCGATTTCTTCGAGTGCTTGATCAGTCTTGGACAGGTCTTGGTTGTCACGAGGCCATGAGGTGCTTAAGCCCCGTTTATTCTGATTAAATCAGTAGTCTTCAAAATATTATACGGTGTGCGATGAAGATCGCACTCCATATGGAGTAGCCCCCGAGCCTTAAGTTAAATCAAAGAATCAGGTTGAGGGTCCACAGAATCTTGAATCTTCATCTTGTGCTTGAAATGTGCAATTTTGGAAAAATTGCACTTGATATCAAGTAGCCCCCGAGCCTTGGATTGAATCAAAGAATCAAGCCGAGGGTCTTGATTTAAATCTTCAGTCTTCAGAAAAAATAAAATCAGCAGTCGATGTATATCGCCTATCAGCCCCCGAGCCTTGAAACGATTCAGAATGATCAATTCAAGGGTCCACGAGCTTTAGGGTTCTTCAAATCATCTTGGAGATCATCATCCGAGTGGTAATTTGCACCCAGAAATAGTGGTCACATTGAATCATCTTGTAGATCGTCATTCGAGTGGTTGTCTTGTACCCAGCCCCCGAGCATAGGAGCCAGCGGAGATGCATCGAGTAGTATGTGGTCGAAATAGCCACCATCAATAGAGTAGCGAAACATAGGAGGTCGTGGTTGACTTGTCATGCCGCGATCTCCCCAGAAACAGGAGTCAGGTGCCAATGTGGTCGTGGCTCCATCATTGGTACTTGGCGACTCAAGTATGCTGGAGAAAGACAACTAGGTAAGCCTGATGGCGAACCGAGTTGTGATTTTAGCGTCAGCCCCCGAGCCTGGAAGCTGGCGAAGATGTGATAGCACGCTGTGCTCCCTAGAAAGTTGTCATCCAAACAAAGTACTCGGCACTTGGCCAATTTTGTTAGAATAAAATAAAAATAATTGAAACAAGTAACTTAGCTTGTTTGTTGTCGTTTGCCGATGAAGCTGACTAGTTCAGAGTTGATTCCGACTAGTTTGAGTTCATCACGAGCATATTGACGATGCGGCAGTACCGCTGCACAAGCTGAAGTTGAGCTTTGACTTGATAACTTGCAACGGGTTGAGGCGACCACATATTGATGAATTCCATTGATCATGAGGCGTCCGAAGAGTCATCCAACCACTCTTGCAGTGTATTCAGGAAGCCCCCGGCAAGTTGTACTCATCTTGCGAGTTATACTTCAAAGCACTTGATAACTGGTACTTGAAGATCACTACTCACGCTGTGGAGTAGACTCTAGAGTACTTTCAAATAAGTACTCAGAGATTTGAAAACACTACTCTTTTATGGAGTAGACTCAAGAGTACTTTCAAATGAGTACTCCGAGATTTGAAGTTACTACTCGCCTTGTGGAGTAGACTCAAGAGTACTTTCAAATGAGTACTCAGAGATTTGAAGTTACTACTCGCCTTGTGCAGTAGACTCTGTAGTACTTTCAAATGAGTACTCAGAGATTTGAAGTTACTACTCGCCCTGTGGAGTAGACTCTGTAGTACTTTCAAATGAGTACTCAGAGATTTGAAATCACTACTCTTCTTGCCGAGTAGACTCTGTAGTACTTTCAAATGAGTACTCAGAGATTTGAAGTTACCACTTGTGGGTAGTTGCTTTATAAGGCTAGCTGGCCTCTACAGGTGTTCAGCCTGGTCTTAGTTACATCTAAGTACTCAGGGATCCTGGAAAGTAGTCATGTGATCTACTCTTCGGATTTTGACCGATGTATACTTTGTTGAATCAACAAGTATCAAAGGGAACTCCGGAACTTCTGCACGAGTATAGTCGACGCTCATGCGCCACTCGTTGTTGTTCTTCTTTCTCACCAAAACTGGATTTGCCAACCAGTCGGGTGGAAGACTTTCTTGATGAATCCTGCGGCGAGTAGTTTCGCCAGCTCCGTCTTGATCGCCTCTCGCTTGTCGCCTTCTTGGGTGTAGCTTTGGGATCGACGTTAAGGCTATGCTCGATCAGGTTCCTTGGCACTCCTGGCATATCTGCAGGTTTCCACGCAAAGATGTCGCGGTTGGCTTGCAGAATCCTGACGAGCTCGCCTTCTTATTTCGGGGTTAAGCCGGCCCCGATTTTGGTGGTCTTCGACTGGTCTCCTTCCAGTAGTGGTGCGTCCCTGGTCGCCACGCCTTCAGGGACAGCCGCCTTGTGTTGGTCTGGGCTCCTTGCTGGGGACCTCATACTCTGTCTGCTTCAGCTTCTGAGCCGCTGCAAAGATCTGGGCCATGGCGTTGGGTACCTGAGTGGTAGCCGCAAACTCCATAGCCTCTCTGTCGCAGTTGTATGATTGCCGCGAGTCGCCACGGATAGAGATAATGCCTTTGGGTCCTGGCATCTTGAGGACGAGGTAGACATAGTGTGGTATGGCCATGAACTTGGCCAAAGCCGGACATCCGAGGATCGCTTGATACGAAGTCTCGAAGTCCGCCACCTCGAACTTGATGTATTCCGTCCTGTAGTTCTTCTGCATGCCGAATGTGACTGGTAATGTGACTTGGCTGAGGGGAAGACTGCCATTACCAGGGACAATGCCGTAGAACGGGGAATTGGTGGGAGTCAACATTTTTTCAATGTCGAGTCCCATCCTCTTCAGGGTGCCAGAAAATAGCACGTTCAGCCCTGCCCCGCCGTCGATGAGCACCTTGGTGAGTTGTGATCCTGCCACCGTGGGGTCGAGGACGAGTGGCAATTGCCCTGGTTCAGTCGTAGCTGTTCCATTGGTCTGCCCTGGAGAAGGTGATTGGAACCTCCGAGTACTTTAGGTATCTGGGGACGGCTGGCGCAATTGCCATTATGTGCCGCAGAGCGAACTTATGCTTCCTCCGAGTAGGGAATCCATAGTCGCCACCCATGATGACCATGAGTACGTTCTTGGGCTTCTGGAACTTGTTCGTCTGGTCCTCCTCGTCTTCGTCATCTTCGTCGTCGGTCCTTTCCTTGTTCTTGGCTTCAGGAATGAGTGGTTCCCTTGCCATCTTCTTCTTGGCTTTGTTCTCTCGATCCTTCTCGGCGTATATGCGTTGGAGATCGTAGTACTGGCCCATGGTGTGCTTGTGCTTCGGGTGCATTGGGCACGGCTTGTCCATGATCTTCTCAACGTCACTCTTGCCAGGGTAGTTCTTCTTTTGGCTTCGCATGCCAGTCTCCAGAGTTGCGACTGTGTCGTCTGGCTTGCGCTTGTTGTTCTGGGAGCCCTGCTGGCCTTTGGGAGGGCCATATTCATCGAGGTCGCGGTCTTCTTGTTCAGACCACGTCTCGACTTGGTCACGCAGGGCGTCCAGAGTCCTTGGTCGATGCAGGCCAAATTGCCTGTCAAAGAACCTATTGGTGATGCCGTTCTGAAACAAATCGATGCAGTCGCGGTCAGAAACGTCCACCACCAGAGTCTTGATTTCCATGAAGTGGCGCATGTAGTCGCGCGCGCTTTCTCCTTTGTGCTGCTTGCACATGGCGAGGTCGTGTCGAGTGTTGGGGCGACTGTATGTGCCTTGGAAATTTGACATGAAGATCTTCTTCAGGCGTCCCCAGGAGTTGATGGAGCGTCGTGGCAGGTTTTCAAACCATGTGAGTGGAGCGGGCTCGAGTGCCATTGGGAAGTATCTGCACTTGATGGCAGTGTTGCCACCCGCGCACTCGATAGCCGTAGAGTAGATGCGCAACCACGACTCAGGGGAGGTCTTGCCGTCATACTTCTCGAAGCCGACTGGTTTGAATGGTTGCGGGTAATCCGCCATCCGGATGTCCCTGGAGAACATTGGGTACTCGTCGTCTTCTTCCTTGTACTTTCAAATAAGTACTCAGAGATTTGAAATTACTACTCTTCTTGCCGAGTAGACTCTGTAGTACTTTCAATGAGTACTCAGAGATTTGAAGTTACTACTCACCTTATGGAGTACACTCTGTAGTACTTTCAAATAAGTACTCAAAGATTTGAAATAACTACTCTTCTTGCCGAGTAGACTCTGTGGTACTTTCAAATAAGTACTCAAAGATTTGAGATTACTACTCGCCTTGTGGAGTAGACTCTGTAGTACTTTCAAATAAGTACTCAGAGATTTGAAATTACTACTCGTCTTATTGAGTAGACTCTGGAGTACTTTCAAATAAGTACTCAGAGATTTGAGATAACTACTCGCCTTGTGGAGTAGACTCTGTAGTACTTTCAAATAAGTACTCAAAGGTTTGGGGGACGATGCTTGTCGCGGGGAGGTTGGCGTCCGCTGCTCTCGACTGCTTCGCTTGGAGCTGCGCGGCCGCTGCGCGATGGTGCGGCGGCGATGGCCTTGTCGAGAGTGCGGATCATGTCGTTGATCCTTTCGAGTGCAGCTGCCATCTCTGGGGTTCTTGGCAGACTGCGGATGTGATAGGCAATCTCCATGGCGTTAGCCATAGGAGAGTCGTAGCGTGCCACTCGCGCGAACTCTTGAGCGAGGTTGCGCCCAGCCATGACGCGATTGCAAGCGTTTAGGCGGCGCTGAGCCCTCTTGTTGTTCCGGATTTTTCTGTCCGTGGCCGCTTGAGTGGATTCGCCAGCGGGTGCGTCTTCATTTGCGGAGATGTCTCCTTCTAGCTCAAAAGCGTAGCGCGGGTCGTTGTCGACGTCACCAGCTGCTGCTGCGCCAGCCATGAAGACTTGTCGATTGGGCTCGACAGAGTCACTGGAGCTTGGAGTGATGAGCTCTGTAGAGCTTTCCTCTTCTGGCAGCAGTGGTGTGCCGTACTGGAATGGCAGGTCGTCAGTAGCTTCAGGCCCAAAGAGTACAAAGATCTGGCGGGACTCGTAGATGTCCCGTGGGATCCTGTCTCTTTGGTACTCTGATATTCCTTCAGTCGTGGCGTAGATCACAATGTTGTGTTCGCCATGGTCTTGTAGTGTCTCCTCGTCCGAGTCCGAGTGGCATTCGGGGACCGCTTGGCTCAGAGAGTTGGCGTGTCCTGCCATGACTCGGACTGGGACATCCCGCCTCGAGTCCTTTGCGGACTCGAACTGGCTCCGTAACGCTTCACAGTATGCGTGGGTCGAATTACGGAGTCCAAACGGGAATTGGGGTGGGAGGGATGTTTGCTTCTCCGTAGTCGTGATCGACTCGTCCGAGTCCGAGTGGCAATCGGGGACCGCTTGGCTCAGAGAGTTGGCGTGTCCTGCCATGACTCGGACTGGGACGTTCCTCTTCGAGTCTTTGACGGACTCTTGCCCGCGGATGAGGTCCGCGAGTGTGATCTCGCCGAGTTGTTCGGCCAAATCTTCCACGATGGGCACTTGCTCCTGCTTCAACTCGACAGGTGTCTCGTAGTAGCTGTAGAAGCCACCCGAGCTGTCGGCGACGTAGACCCACGAGCCAAAGTGGAACGTTGTGCCCTCCTGAGGCGCTTCAGCTTGAATGTAGGTCACCATTGCGTTCTCCACGGGATCTTCGAGGAAAACCCCTATCTGGCGCGCCAGATGTCGGTGTTCTACCGTCGATCCTACCGAGGGGTATCCCGAGGTAGTAGAGTTTCAGGTGGGTTTCGCCGAGATCAGGAACGCAAAGGCAAAGAGACTCAGGATTTTAGACAGGTTCGGTTCGCTTAGGAGGCGTAATACCCTACGTCCTGTGTGGTGATTGGTATTGATGAGATCGTCTTCTCTGTTGAGAGACTTGGGATTGTGTCCTTTGGAGAGGGTCCCTGCCCAGCCTTATATACACGGTGGGCAGGGTTACAAGTTTGGTTTCAGATAGAATCCTAACCAATTACTACTCGGAGAGTGCTTTTCAAGGCAATCCGAGTAGTTTACAAGTCATACAACTAGTTTCCATATCGAGAAGAGTCCTTGCAGTACTCTACTCGTGTTCTTCACACCTGGTACGACTCTGACTGGAGAATCCATGTGTCCCTATGGGCCCATGGTCGTACCTCCAACACGTGGTGCTCAGGTCAATGCTCATGTGGCGGGACATGGTACTCAATTACCACAACACACACCTGCACTGGGTCAGGGACAAGTCCATCTTGGTGGTCGACCCAAGGGCATGGCAAATGAAGCACGACGCCTAATGCTACAAACATGCAAGTTGGTGGCTCCTCGATGACGATGAAGGGTATCTTTCACAAGGTCATCACCCTTCTGTGTTCAAGTTGCCTTGCGACCTCTCATAAGTTTCTCTCAACCACCTCGCAGATTCTCGATTGAGAGAAAGTTTTGGCATCATGTCTCATACACCTATGCCCACTTGATTCAATCTTTATCATGGAGATATGCGACTTAGTGTGGTCTCACTGCGAACCCTAGCAACCTTATGGTTTGCCCAATATCCTTTTCACCTACCGACTTTGGAAGTTGTACAAAGGTTTAGTGCAAAGAGACAATGAAAGGCAGTAGAAGGGGTTCCAACCGAGTTTTAGCCTAAGCAAATAGCTCAAGCCAGAGCGGTTCACTTCAATACCGAATGAAGAAAATGAAGGCGCTCCACTACAAGTCATACACGGATATTAGTTTAAGTGTTTTCTATTTTTGGCACCGCTAATGTTTGATCGGTTAAGGACTTTTTAGTAGAGCATGCGACCTTTTACAGCTAAGGTGAATCTTGGTTCCGAAGGAAGTTGAGGAAAGCAGAAGGAAGAATCTACAGAATCTTGGCACATGTTGGCACTCCTTAGCGTCGCTTTTAGCAACGCACATGAGCGCTCTGATTTATCGTGTAAGCTTAGAAGAATATCATTCCACAAGCGCATAGAATATATCGGTGTAGCATTTCACCTTGGGGTAACCCAGGGTATCGTATTTATTTTCCGCAGGGAAGCAGTATGGTTAAAGAGTATTGATGAATGATATGATAAATCTTGCCAGAAGTATCAATCCACTAAACTTAGGCAAATACACAAAGTGTAGATAATGGTCAAGTGAATGACCGGATAGAAGGTCTGAAAGACCAGCGACACAGGAGAGTCAAATCTAGAGAAAAGGAAAGACATTGGGAGAGACCGGACTTAGGACACTTCCTACCCAAAGTAAAAGCCACCATAACCATAACCTAGACTCTAGCTTAGATACCGGGAACAGAGCTCGCTTCGACGGCTAGAGCGGGAGAACCTCAGAATGGGGTGAGAAAGGGGGTCCTCCAGGCTCAGCACTACTGTTATGAATACACCCGAACGTGGTGGACTTCAAAGGACGAACAGGGCTGTCACCACCTGCCGCCTACCACTGCTGTTCCGTGGGGTGCAACATACTCCCTAGCTAACACCAAGCCAGACACCACGTCTGCACTTGATTGTTAAGATTTCTCTTGAGGCCTTTCAGAAGAAATCCCCGTCCTTCTAGAAGTGTCTTATGGCCCTGGTCGAGGCGAGAAAACCCGCAAGATAAAACCCGGTAGAGCTAAACTAAACTCTACACTAAAGCTAATGGGAGAACTTTATCCAAAAGGACAAAGAAGAACAACGCTAAAACTCAAAAAGTAAAGAAGGAAATATATTAAATATACTCTTTAAAATAAAGGAAATGATACAAGAGCTTTACCAGAACCCCGAGGACTTCGAAGCTCCGAGCTAAGCTCGACTCGACTCTACTCCCAACTCTAATCCTAATCGAAGAAATGGAAAAGTGGAAGAGCTCCTTTCAAGTGCTTCACAACTTGAGTGTGTGTTTTGGAGTGAAGAGGAGGGGGCCTTTTATAGCCTCCCAAGGGCGGTAACCGGCGTAACTGTCACGCCACCGTCCTGAGTAACCACCACGCCAAGCCGCGTTGCGTACGGAGGCAGTAGAGGGCTGGCCGGCCATAGGGAGGCCGATCGGCCTCCACCTAGTACTTCTCGCGACCGCCTTCTTTGTGGACGTCTGAGATTGCTTCCTAAGGTCGGTAGTTGTTGGTTCTATGTCGGTTGCGTTGGTTAGGGGCCGGCCGGCCTAGGGAAGGCCGATCGGCCTGGCCCTGGCTCGCCTCAGCCCTCCGTCGCACCGACGTTCTCCTTGGATGATGGGATGAATGTCCAGTTGGGAGTTCACATGGATCGTGCCTGAGATTTGCATGCAAGTGGGCCCTTTGATACATGGTTAGGCCTCTCGGGTCCTCTGATCAAACCGTCATTGGATTCAACGTTCACGATCATCTTCATTGGTTTAGTTGTGTTCTGGAACTTTGACTAGACCAACCTGGGATAGAGCCAGGCCAGCTGGCCTAGGGTAGGCCGGTCGGCCAGGTCCTGTGCCCATTTTGGTCGCCTTTTGACTTGTTTTTACCTGCAAACACAACTCATCCAAAACTTGTGGAATTTGTGAGAAATAAACATTTTATGTATGAAACATAGTGTGATTCTCGTGTTTATTCCCAAAGACTTGACGGTCACCAGGTGATATAATGGCCGTCAACACACCCCCAAGCTTAGACTCTTGCTCGTTCTCAAGCAAGGCCAAGGTCTTAGGTCCAGCGGGTCAAGAGTTGCATCAATGTTTATACTCAACAAATACCTTACTCATAAGCCACCACTCCTGGTAGATTGAATAAGTTGGCATCCCAAAGATCCCATACCTTTGTCACCTGTGGGGTTTATTAGCTTATTGAGGACCCGGTGTGTCCGAGGACCGGTGGATGGTCGCTTCCTGGTTGTGATGAGTGATTGACAACGTGGTGTGGACTGACGTTTCCCTTGGCTAAAGTATTGTAGGTGTAGAATGCGGCTTGATTGTATTGGTGCAGGTGAAGAACATGTGCGAAAAGGTCTTAGCCATGGCGGCCTCCGAGGAGCGGAGAGACAAGTAGGCTTGGTTCGAGGGACCCAGTGGCCAGATGGATCAAGTGCGGTTCACATGGTGGCAAGAACGAGCGAGGGGACGTGGTTCTGGTGCGTGGTAGCGGCTCACAACCGAAGCTCGTACGCGGACATAAAGCCGGTGCAAGGTAGCGGCTCACAACCAAAGCTTGCACGCGGGGTTTGGTGGTTTGGCCAAAAGACCACTGGGTGGACGGTTTCCCTTGGTTTGGGCCTCAAAACCAAGGCCGAGGACTTGGCGTAGCGACGGCCCGGCCTGCCAGCTAGGGCCGGTCCAACCGCCCCCCAGGGGCGGTGTGACCGGTTTCGCCTGGGCAGGTCGCCCGTGAGCGTCGAGGAGTTTCGATCCGGAGGACATGCGGCGTGACCGCAAGGCTTGCGTCGGAGGGAAGCTAGCTTGCGGTGGAAGGTGTCCCAACCGGAAAAATCTACAAGTCAAAATGTCAAATTTGCCCCTAAGGGGTATGTATCGCTTAGGGGTAGTTTAGTCTTTCGAGCACCACCACTTGGACTATATATTAGACCCCCTAGGGGTTGGTGGCTGCTATCTCTTTGGGTTTTCATTTTCTATTTGCCTAGTTTATTTTCCATTCATCCTTTCCCTTTAGAACTTGACATGAATCATTCATGGTTTGTATAGATGAATTCATGGTGATGTGATTGAGCCTAATATATTCATCTTTGTGCCATGCTTTGAATTCCCGAGATATTTTTCGTTTTCCCATTTTCGGAGCTATTTTCGGAGCTATTTTTAGGAATTTTCGTTCTTCATTTCTAGGCCGTTTCTTCTCGGATTTCTTTGGAGGAATCACACATGAGTGCCTTGTGCCTCTTTTCTTGGTGATCTCTTGCCCCCAAACGCAGGGATTCGTCCTAGATTTGAAGATTTTGGGATGAACTCGTGGAGGGTGTGTTCTTCGCTAGATGTGAAATTCTCGGAGTTCTAGGAGGTTTGAGGTCGAGATCTTTGGGGCATAGCCTCTCTTTGAGGTATATATCATCTACCCAAAATCTTGTCTCAAGACTCCAAGCCGTTTGGGAGATCCGTTCTCGAGTTGACCTTTTTTCCGTGCTGCCTGGGCAACCCGGTGCGACCGGCTTTGGATATAGGTGTGACCGGTTTGGGGAGGCAGACCGGTGCGACCGGTTTCGCATATAGGTGTGAGCGCCCCTGGCAGAGAGATGCTGATTTGAGTTGTCCTTGGTTGATTCTTGTTCGATTTGTTCGATTCTTGTTCCGCTACGTTGATCTTGTTCCTAGGGTCAGTAGCTTCACAGTAGCTACGTGATCTTGGCAAGATTGCTTTCGGAGGATTTGGAGTTGAGATGGGAAGCCGGATCGATTCAGAAGAGATTTGGCTCCCATTCACTCCCCCTCCTCTGGTTGCCTAATCGGTCCTTCAATTGGTATCAGAGCCGGTTACGGGTCTTTGCGACTCTAACCAGTCTAAGATCCAAAGATGGCGTACCAAGATCGGGGTTCCGGGCCTCCGCACTTCGATGGGAAGAACTATCCGAATTGGGTTGCGCGTATGGGCGCTTTCTTGCGAGGCAAAGGAAAGTTGTTATGGGATGTGACCAAAGATGAACACTATGTCAATCCCACCAACTTAGATGCCCAGGATGCGAGAGATAAGTTTGAGGCAAACGCTAGAGCTGTCGACTACTTGTTCCGAGCTTTGTCCACTTAGGAGTTTGAGCGTGTTTTGGGCGAGGACCTAGCTAGCCAGATCTGGCAGAAGCTCAAGGTAGCCCACGGTGGTGATAGCCATGTAAAGGCTAGGCTTTTCTCGATGTATCGCAGAGTATGAAAATTTCGCTCACTTGCCTGGAGAGTCTGTTGATGCTTTGTTTCAGCACTTTACTGCCATAGTCAACAACATGAAAGCCAACATCACCCAGCTCCCATACTCGGATCATGACAGAGCTATCAAGCTCTTGCAAGCCCTTGATAGATCCGTGTGGGGTGCCAAGATTGAGGCGATCATGGAGTCGGCTAACTATGAAACTTTGTCAGTCGATGAGCTTTTCTCCAAGTTGAAGTCCTCTGAGGTTGATAGACAGTTGCTTGCCAAGGCTAAGAGTCTGACTGATCCTCATAGTCTGGCTCTAGTCGGTGGCTTGAGATATGGACAGGCTAATACTTCCAAACATTGTGCTTTGTCTTCTCTTGTGTCTCTTCCAGATGAGGAGTATGAGGTGCTGAGCGAGGAGGATCTCGCATTGCTGACCAGGAGGTTCGAGAGGATGTACCAGAACCGCAAGGGTTCGAGGCGTGCCGGGAGTATGTGCTACAGATGCGGGAAGATGGGCCACTTCATCGTCGAGTGCCCCGAGGAGATCAAGAACGACTACAACCGCAAGCACCGATCGCGAGATGACCACAAGCACCGCTCCAAGGACGAGTACCGCTCCAAGCACAAGAACAAGGAAGAGAGGAGGTCGAAAAACAAGCATGGTGGGCACAAGAAGAACAAGCCTCGAGCGATGGTGGCTGATGCGAGTGACATCGACACGAGCTCCACCAACACGTCGTCAAGTTCGAGCAGCGAGGATGAAGATCGCGCCCACCGCAAGGAGAAGAAGCACGTGAACCGCAACTTCAACGGGATCTCCTTCGCCGCCGTCGACTACTGCACCATGGCGCATGATTCCGTGAAGAGCAAGGATGACTCCGACTTCGACTCCGAGGATGAGGTATTGACCGATCCCACCTCTTTGCGTAAGGAGTTTGCTAGACTAGAGGAGTTGGTCGACAACCGTGATGATGTGCTTAGGAAGACCAACAAGGAGAAGAGAGAGTTTAGGTCCTTGCTAGGAGAGTCGAAGGATAGAGTAGCTAAGCTTGAGGCCTTACTTTCTGAGACTGGAAAGAAGGCGATGGACTTTGAGTCTTTGCTTTGTGAGTCTAGGGAGAGAGTAGCTAAGCTTGAGTCTGAGATCTGTGTGCTGAAGGATGCTACTGTTGTTACTGATGAGATTGAGTGCTCCTTCTGTGATGTGCATCTTGCTGATCTGGTTGCTCTTAAGGAAAAACACATGACATGCTTGGATGATCTAGAAAATGCTAGGGTTGAGCTTGCTGAGTTGAAGTCTAGATCGTCTTTGCTAGGTGCTTGTACTTCTTGCCCTACTTTGCATGCTCAGTTGCTTGAATCTCGTGCTATGATTAGTTCACTTGAAGCTGAATTGAAATCTCCCATTGCAAATGCTTGTTCTGCTTGTGATGTGGTTGCTTTGAAGAATGTTGAGCTAGCACAATCTGTTGATCGGTTGCAGGATGAGAATGATGAGTTGCGTCAGTGTTTGGGTTGGTTGTCGGGTCACGAGCCACAGCTTAAGATGTTGATTGCTCAGTTTAAGAGAGCTGATGGTCGTGGTTTGGGTTGTGAGAAGGTTGATGAGAGTGGTTGTGAGAAAGAGAGAGAGAGCAAACCAGTTCCACCTCAAACATCCCAACACCACTAGAGAGAACTCCACCAAAGAGCAGCTTTGCCCCTAAGCCCAACCACCTGTTGAACAAGCTTGACACTGAAGGACCGAATCGGCGACCAGAGAGGGGGGGAGTGAATGGGAGCCGATAAAAATTCTTTCCAACCAATCCGGCTATTCTCCCAAATCAACTCCAACGCCTCCGAAAGCGATCTTGCCAAGATCACGTAGCCACTGTCAAGCTACTGACCCTAGGAGCAAGAAACACGCAGCGGAACTCGAATCGATCGAAACGAATACAAAACTAACCGAAACGAGGCAAAACCTTCTCTACCCAGCCAGGGGCGGTTTAACCTCCCTAGGGGCGGTTTAACCGCCTAGGGGGGCGGTTTAACCTCCTGGGGGCGGTCAATCTGGGAGCTCTCGGGAAAAAGTCAACTCATGAGTTGATCTCCCAAACGGCTTGAGCTCTTGAGACGAAACTTTGGGGAGATGATGTACACCTTCAGTGGAGTATATTCCCCAAAAATCTCGGCCTCAAACACTCTAGAACTCCCGGAATCTCAGATCTCGTGAAGAACACTTCCACCCCGAGTTCATCCCGAAAACTGCAAATCCAAACCGATTCCCGACGTTTGGGGGCAAGAGATCACCAGCAAAAGAGGCACAAGGCACTCATACGTGAATCCCCCAAAGAAATCCGAGAGAAAACGCCCTAGGAAGAGAAGAACGAAAATCCCCCAAAAATAGCTCCGAAAATACCTCCGAAAATAGAAAAAGAAAAGGGAGCTCGTGGATTCAAATCATGGCACAAAGATGAGCAGCACAAACTCAATCACATAACCATGAATTCACCTATACAAACTAGGAAGGATTCGAAATAGTTCTAGGTGGAGAGGATGAAGGGGAAACTAGTTCAAAGGAGAAAACCAAAGAGAACTAAAGATATAACTAGAAGAGATGGCAGCCACAGCCCTGGGAGGGCCTATTAGTAGTCCAAGTGGTGGTGCTCTAAAGACTAAACTACCCCTATGTGATACATACCCCTCAGGGGCAAATATGACATTTGGTTTTCAGATATTTTCCGGCTGGGACACCTTCCACCGCAAGCTAGCTTCCCTCCGACGCAAGCCTTGCAGTCATGCCGCGTGTCCTCCGGATCGAAGCTCCTCGACGCCGTTTTTGGGCCTGCCCGGGGGGGTTAAACCGGCCCTGGGGGGCGGTTAAACCGCCCCTGCCAGCCACACTTGGCCCAGCAGCCCATCTTCGCCACGTCGAGTCCTTGGACCTTGGTTTTGAGGCCCAAACCAAGAGAAACCGTCCACCGATGATTTTGTGGCCAAATCACCAAACCCCGCGCGCAAACTTCGGTTGTTAGCCGTTTCAACTTGAAAACCTTCTAAATATGCCCAGCAAGATATTCCAATGTTTAAACTCACAGAAACTTCACACATTTTCGAAAACTCTCATTTTGGCAAAACTCTCAATCTCTCACACAAATTCAACAAATTCTAGCGCAAAAACTTTCTCACAATTTCAGCAACATCTCCCCCTTGCCAAATGCTCCAGAAATTCTCCCCCTTGTTGACAATGCATAAATCAAGGAAAAATGTACAAAATGCAACTACAAGCTTCTCAAATATATAATGAGCAATACAAAATGCTACAAGTTAGAGAAGAGGCAAACAAGATAGTTCATCATGTCACACGGGCATTGCCATCAAGAAGGTGAAGACATATATCCAATTGACAAAGCCATGAGCAAGTTGTGTAGTTTTATAAAAAATGTCACCACATGAGCAAAGTCCTAACCATGGATTGTTCAAGCAAAAATGAACTTCATCTCACCAAAAACATGGAAGGATAAGCATTCTTGACAAAAGATCATCATAAACGCCCCAATTCTACCTCATGTCATGTCAAAGCACGGAGCCATGTGTTCACTTCTCATGTGAGACTTCTCCGGCAAACAACATGCAACCGCTTAGCACCCATGTGTGCAAGTGTGTGCAATGGTGAAGGCATAGAGACATGAGCATAATTTTCTTCAAATATATCTTTTTCTCATCTTTCTTCTTTCATGCATAGACATCTCATTTTTCAAGTTTTTCAAATTAAGCATGGTACATGAAATGTCTTTGCGACAAAAAGAAGCTTATGCTCCTCCCCAAGATAAAGCATGGGCTAAACATTTACAATGACAAAGGTCTTTGACCCAATTGAAAAGAATATCACATCCTAGCATGATCTTAAGCAAGATATAGCCATTTCGGCTCAAACAAGACATGCAAAGGCATTTACTCATGGGTGTAAGAGTTTAAGTTCAGTTTGTCATTTTAATTCAAAAAGGAGACTATCTCAAGAGAATATATATCAAAACCATCAAGAGCATAGCCATCCATACAATCAATCCCTAGCCAGCCTGCCTAAACTCTAAAATGTGGCAAGTTGTAGCAATCACTGCATATAGGAGAAGCTCACCCTAAGACATGATACAAATGCAGAATGATATATCACAAGATGCAAAGATGAAAAACTATACATCAAGATACACAAAGCAGAAAAATGTCCATCAAGATACAAAGATGGTACAATAGTATACATAAGCTACAAGAGAAGCCTCCAAAACTCAGCTCAGAAAAAAAACGCACACACACCAAGTTCTCCTCAAAAGCGGGTGAAGGTAACTTGGTCAAGTGGCTTAGTGAAAATGTCTGCAAGCTGGTTTTGGGTAGAAACATGGGCAAGCTCAAACTCAAAATACAAGCGCGATCATAGCACAAATACAAAGCTCCCCCTGGAATGTGCAACCAAAATGCAAATCCAAGGTTCAGGTTCAAATTTCAAACACCCATGAAATGCATAACCAAAATGCCAACTCAGCAACCTCACAAACTCATGCTATCCAAAAGCTCTAAGCAAGATCCTCTCCTTTCCAAATCAAGTCGAGCAAATACTCCCGATTAAATAAAGCGAGCTCCCCCTCAATCAAAGACACCTAGAAAAACTAGAAAAGGTGTACAAAAGCAGATGGAAAGCTCCATCATAAAAAGGAAGAGAAATCTCAAATGAGAAAAATGCAACAAAAGATACCAACTAAAAGGATACCAGATAAACAAATGTACAATATGCTACACAAAACATAAAAATCATGATACAGGCACAAAACAAGCTAAATATACATAGATGAACACAAGAGTGTACAAGGGATATACTCACAATATGTAGTGTACAAGGGCCACATCGGGGCCATCTAAAAAGGTGTGGAGAACCATCAAACCTTAATCATGCAAAAGACCAAGAGTCACCAAGCTCATGTTCTCCATACCTCACACCTGCACAATCAAAAGCGAGAACGAGAACGAGCGAATGACTCGACACTGGGTTAGCACAGAAGGAGTTAAACCAGTGTCGGGCCATCTGTTCAAAAGAGGGGTTAGCAAAATCAACGTCACTACGTGGTACCCTCTCGTCTCTCACCATCGGACCTCTAGCACCACGCGGGGGAAAACGTGGCCTAGACTCTCTCCTCGCCTCGAAGCTACGGTCGAACCTCCCTGAACCAAACTGACCACGAACCGGAGGCCGCCTAACAAACTCACGACTAGCTGGAACACCACGACTGTCAAACGAAGGAACTGTGCGCACAAAGGCCTCTCCTCTCGGCCAGGGTGAACGAGACACAGGCACACTACGGGAAGAGTAGTACCTATCCCTGTTCCCCATCTCCTTCTCTCGTCTCACCTCCCTCTTCTTCCTCCAGCAAAACTTCTCTAGGTGACCATCCCTTCCACAATGATCACAATGGAAGCGGACTGGCTTTGGCTTTGGGGTTTCTCTCGGCTGTGGCTTCTCTCTCAGCTGGTAAACCCCACTCTTCACAAAGGTCACTCTCTTTTGGAAGTCGCTTGTCTTTGGGGGAAACTTGGGAGGATCTGGAGTGGTGTCAAGCTTGTTCAACAGGTGGTTGGGTTTAGGTGTGAAGCTGTTCTTTGGTGGAGTTTTCTCTGGTGGTGTTGGGGTACTTGTGGTGGAACTAGTTTGCTCTCTCTCTTTCTCACCACTACACTCACCAACTTTCTCAGAACCCAGACCACGACCATCAGCTCTCTTGAACCTAGTAATCAACATCTTAAGCTATGGCTCGCGACCCAACATCGAGAAAAGCTTAGCCTTCACATGGCTATCACCACCGTGGGCTACCTTGAGCTTCTGCCAGATCTGGCTAGCTAGGTCCTCGCCCAAAACTCGCTCAAACTCCTCGGCAGACAAAGCATGGAACAAGTAGTCAACAGCTCGAGCGTTTGCCTCAAACTTATCCTTTGCATCCTGGGCATCTAAGTTGGTGGGATTGACATAGTTTTCATCTTTGGTCACATCTCACAACAACTTTCCTTTGCCTCGCAAGAAAGCGCCCATACGCGCAACCCAATTCGGGTAGTTCTTCCCATCGAAGTGTGGAGGCCCGGAACCCCGATCTTGGTACGCCATCTTTGGATCTTAGACTGGTTAGAGTCGCAAAGACCCGTAACCGGCTCTGATACCAATTGAAGGACCGAAACGGCGACCAGAGAGGGGGGGAGTGAATGGGAGCCGATAAAAATTCTTTCCAACCAATCCGGCTATTTTTCCAAATCAACTCCGATGCCTCCGAAAGCAATCTTGCCAAGATCACGTAGCCACTGTCAAGCTACTGACCCTAGGAACAAGTAACACGCAGCGGAACTCGAATCGATCGAAACGAATACAGAACGAACCAAAACATGACTTGATTCAACACACCCAGGGGGCGGTTAAACCGCCCTGGCCTGGGAACCTCGGGCAAAAGTCAAATCGAAAGTGGATCTCCCAAACCGCTCGAGCTCTTGAGGCGAGATTTTGGTCAGATGATATAGACCTCCAGTGGAGTGTTTTTCCAAAAGATCTCGGCCTCTAACTCGCTACAACTCTTAGAATCTCAGATCTCGTGAAGAACACCATGACCTCGAGTTCATCCCGAAAATCTCAAATCCAAAGCGATTCCCGACGTTTGGGGGCAAGAGATCACCAGCAAAAGAGGCACAAGGCACTCATACGTGAATCACCCAAAGAAATCCGAGAGAAAATGCCCTAGGAAGATAACAACAAAAATCCCCCAAAAATAGCTCCGAAAATACCTCTGAAAATAGAAAAGGAAAAAGGAGCTCGTGGATTCAAATCATGGCACAAAGATGAGCAGCACAAACTCAATCACATAACCATGAATTCACCTATACAAACTAGGAAGGATTCAAAATAGTTCTAGGTGGAGGGGATGAAGGGGAAACTCGTTCAAAGGAGAAAACCAAAGAGAACTAAAGAGATAAACTAAGGAGATGACAGCCACCATGCCCTGGGGGGCCTATTAGTAGTCCAAGTGGTGGTGTTCTAAAGACTAAACTACCCCTAAGTGATACATACCCCTCAGGGGCAAATATGACATTTGGTTTTCAGATATTTTCCGGCTGGGACACCTTCCACCGCAAGCTAGCTTCCCTCCGACGCAAGCCTTGCAGTCACGCCGCGTGTCCTCCGGATCGAAGCTCCTCGACGCCGTTTTTGGGCCTGCCCAGGGGGGGTGGTTAAACCGGCCCTGGGGGGCGGTTAAACAGCCCCTTCCAGCCACACTTGGCCCAGCAGCCCATCTTCGCCACGTCGAGTCCTCGGTCCTTGGTTTTTAGGCCCAAACCAAGGGAAACCGTCCACCGATGATTTTGTGGCCAAATCACTAAACCCCGCGCGCAAACTTCGGTTGTTAGCTGCTACCTTGCGCCGGCTTCTCGTCCGCGTACGAGCTTCGGTTGTGAGCCGCTACCTCGCACTGGAACCACGTCCCCTTGCTTGTTCTTGCCAGCATGTGAACCGCACTTGATCCATCTGGCCACCGGGTCCCTAGAACCAAGCCTACTTGTCTCTCCGCTCCTCGGAGGCCGCCATGGCTAAGACCTTTCGCGCCTGTTCTTCACCTGCACCAATGCAACCAAGCTGCATTCTACACCTGCAATACTTGAGCCAAGGGAAACGTCAATCCACACCACGTTGTCAATCACTCATCACACCAGGAAGCGACCATCCACCGGTCCTTGGACACACCGGGTCCTCAGCCTCCACTTCAGCTTCAACGCCGTTTGCAACTTTAACTCCTCTTTCTCCTCTTTGCAGCATCCGGCTCATACTTAATCCCTGCATAGAACTAGCAATGTGAGTAGTTGCACCTGAATCAATCCACCAAATAGATTTATCATAACTTAAAAACAGAGATTCATCTACAAAAGTAATAAAATCATCACCCTTCTTCCACATCATTTCAAGCCATTCAGGACACTTGTTCTGCCAGTGTCCTGCCTTCCCACAATGCAGGACACTCATTGTTGCCAACTTCTTTCTTGTCTTGTGGCTTGTTTGAGCGATCAAACTACACTGGTGCCTTGCCCTTGTCTTTGTTGGGAGCATTTGAAGGACCACTCTCCCACTGGTTCTTGGCTTTAAAGTTCTTGTTAGGGAAGTTCTTTTTCTTCTGCTGATGGTGCACATAGTTTACCTGTCCACCATTCTGTGCAATCATCCTGTCCTCATCTTGGACACAGCGTGCTATGAGCTTCTGCAGATCCCATTTTTCCTCTAAGGAATTGTAAGTGATCTCTAAGTTGGAGAATGCGGGTGGAAGTGAGCGAAAAACTGTATGGACAAGAAAATCATCTGGCAGCTTCATGTCCAAACCAGCTAACTTCCCATGTAGGTTGCTCAACTTCAAGATGTGCTCTCTCACACCTCCACCTGTATACTTTGAGTTCAGAAACTGATCAATCAGCGTCCTGGCATAAGTCTTGGACGACCCAGTGAACTGAGTCTCCACTAGTGCCATATACTCAGGTGCAGTGAGAGCAACACCCTCTGCATTCTTTTCTGGGATAGAGTTCCTTATGGCCTCTGCCATCTTTGTCCGCATGATCAGCATACACTTCTTATTTGAGATATCCCATTTTCTCTTCTCGAGATCACAATTTGCTCTAATGGGCGCGTGGTCACGCTCTCGTGCCGCGAATGCCTCATCAGACTCATTTTGTACACGCACCGGTGCCTCAGGGAGTACCGGATATGGGTAGTTCATGGCGGTGTCAATGTCTGTCATCACCACTGCCAGGTTGAACTGCGTGCGCCATTCTCTATAGTTGCTTCCAACCAGCATAGGGATACCAGCAACATAGCTCATAGCATTTGGGCCTAAAATTTAGACATAAAAATGGTGAGAACAATAATAAAATTAAATATTGTATGTATTAATTTAACTTTGGTCAAAATCAACACATACAATATGCTTTCTACATGAATTCTATATCACCTTTGGGCAGAAAATAGAATAAATGCATAATAACTTGAACAAGAATATTTATAATATTGTAATTATCAGCTTTGGCCAGAAAATAACAATATCATAAAACTGAATATAAAATAATTTCTACTTCTCTAATTAAATATCCCTTTGGTTCAATTTAACTAGAGAATAAATTACGCAACGGAAAAACATCAAATATCATGAGAAAAATTAATTTTCAGAAGCATTCTACTCTCTGTAAAAATAATTACTATGTGCAAAAATTTAAACAGAGATATTTACTTAAAAACATGCAAATGAACACCAAAAACAACCAAATATAGCTTCTGAAAATAAATAAACTTAATTGTGAAAAGTTACTGTTCACGGCGTCAATTGAAGCCCGCAAACGAATTTGGCCCACGGCCCATGCGCGCGCGCACCGCGCCTCAGCGCATTTCGACCCAGCAGCGGCCCAGCCGCACGCGAGGCCCATCTGCTCTTCCGCAGCAGAAGTCTATTTTTGCCCCTTGTACACTCTGCAGCGCGCGCGTTTCCTCCCGAGCGGCCCGGCCCAGCCGCGCTTTCGCGTCCCAGCTCTCTTGCGCTCGCCCGCGTGGTCTATGGCCCAACAGCCAAGGGCTGGGCCGCCAAACCGGCCGAGCTCCATCTCCCTCACGGGCCAAAACTCAGCCCACTCGGCTCCAGGCGACTTGGCGCACTCGTGGCCGTCCGATCTGATCAACGGTTCTCCGCGAGTTTAGCCCGTATATAACGCCCGTTCAGCCAGATTTCTCTCAAACCCTAGCTCACTTTCCATTCTCCCCCGCGTGCTCCGCCCGTTCCGACGGCGGCGGGGGCGCCATGGCCGGCAGCTCGCCGGCGACGGCAAGGATGAGCGCACCGCCGGCCATGGCCGCGGCGCCCCTCCTCTCTTCCCCTTCCCCTGTCTACTCCTCTCCCGTGGACCTCGAGCCCAAAAATAGCTGAGATCCAGTGAGAGAGAGAGAGTCAGCCATGGCCGGCATCTTGCCGGTGCACGGCGCGGCGAGCACCGCCGGCCCAAAAGCCGCCGGGGCTCCCTTTCCTCTTCGTGCTGGTGACACTGGGGTGAACCACCTCGCCGGCGCGCGCGTTCCCCCTCACGGGAGAGCGCGCCGCCGTCGAGCGGTGTCGCTCCGGCGTCCTTCCCGCCCTTCAGCGGTGATGGCCGGCGGCGAAGTAGGCCCCACAGGTAGGTCCTCCTCCCCCGGCCCCTTGCTTTTCTTTAGATCTAGGGTTAGGGTTAGAGTTTTTCTCTGTTTTGCATGATTTGAATCCGAGATCCATTTTTTTTTCGATTTTCATCGATTTTTCTTCTTTTTCTTTGGATTTAACCGAAAAAACTTCGATTTTTCTCTTCTTTCCCCTTTGTCACAACTAACAGCGGGTATTTCTTTTCTTTTTCGAGTGCTAACTACCCCGAAAAGCTAATCTACTACTAGATTAGGCGACTGATACCATTGATAGAACATTTAGGATCAACTAGCAGTAGATTTATCTCGGGTATAACTTGATTAATAGGATAAAACATGGCTAATCATGAACAACTACTAAACCGAGAAGAACTAGACCTAAAAGGGAGAGTAGAGGGGCGCAGACCATTGGTGGTGGCGACGGGGTCGACGGCGGCCATGGCGGCGGTGGCGGTCGCTGGGGCGGCCCCCGGTTGAGGTCAGGGCGGTGGCAGCGGGTCCTCCGGATCCACCCGGAAGTCGCCGGCGGCGGTGGTGCGGCTTCCCGTTGCTCCAGTGCCCCTCGATCGGTAGGGAGTGTTGGGGTGGTGGCTGGCGGCGCGGTGAACCTCGTGTTTCGTGCCCTAGCCCCCACCCCTTTCTTTATAGCACTGTACAACGGGGGCCCACCAACCAATGCTAGGTTGGGCTCCCCCGATCAGGGTGCGTGGACCGAGCCCATCACGGCCTTTGGGCCGTGGTGGTGGAGATCGACCTAACAATCTATACTTGTTCGGACTACATCACGAGGAGGACATGTTCACCCTCGTGCAGGAGGTGTTCTGTGCTCTAGTATGCACATTTAACATGCCTGTATTCCTTCTTGTACTGCTGCATGGGCAAAAAGGAACTCGTTCGAATCAAGTGATGAACTGCTTTTTCTGAACTTTACGATTGCTATTCCTATTACAGGGCGTCCTGTGGTGTAGGGCGCATGCGGGCTGGGCGTCCTGGGGTGCAGGGCGCATGCGTGCGGCAGGGCCCTGCAGGTGCGGCAGGGCGTCGGGCGTCCCTGTGGCTGGGCGGCAGGGCGGCGTCAGCTGTGCAGGAGGCTGCGCCGGCGCGTCAGGCGTGGAGATTAGGGTGAGGGGTTGGAGGATTAGGGTGGGATTAAGGTGCAGGTTATTTGCAAACTGATGGATTATGGTGGGATGGGTGGGAGGGTTTAAGTGCTAAACTAACCCACCTTTACCTCTAGCCATCGGATGATGATCATATGATTTTGGTTGGAGTTCTCATAGTTCTCACACGAAGCCGGCTCTCATAGGATACGTTGCCATTCTTGAAACTCCCTGAATAATGCGAGCTGACATATGCAACGCGATAGGTCTTATTAAAAACTGATCGCTGAGATAGATGTGCGGTTGGATAGGATGAAAGGGGGTTTACACATAGAAGCGCTGGAAGATATTTGCAATTTCACTCATATTATACTCATATTTTAAAAATATAGCACGAGACTTAAAAAGTACCTTTCTTCAGAACCCCTATGTTTTCAATGACGTTTTACACTCAGAATGTTGTATTTTGGGCGTGCACCTCAACAACATATATATTACTTAATAATAGAAATAAGTCTTGTTAATCATAATATTTAATTGAATATACAGTCTTATTAAACCTGTAAAAATGGACCGTTGTTATTAGAACGTTATAGTTTACGATATATCGATACTGCACCATAGTTATAGCTTCGTGCTGCGAGAGATCAACTCCTCTGCCACCTGCCCTATATTTGCCCATCCATTTTTCACTACTTTTGCTGGGAAACTGTACTTACCAGTTACTCAAATTTGCTATCGGTGTTCCTAGAGCAATGCATTATAGTCATTGCAAAAAGTGTGTGATGTGTGTCGTATCTCTATCTAGGCATGAGAAGTATCAGCAACAGTGTAACCACAGCAATCAAACATCAAAGGATTTGAGTCGACGGCCCACGTTGGAGGAGGTTCATGTTCAGTGCATTTCCATAAAATGCAAGCTCCCATACGGAACATTATTTCCTCTTCTCCGGCGATGCCATCCCTTAAGGCCCTAAACAGTTCAAGGAGTTGTCAAGGGACTCGTACCTGCCCCCAACGTGCTATCTAATTGGAACAGAGTATGACGCTGCCTCGGACATGGCCAGCAGCCCTTGGTTCGCGTTCATCATCAGCATGCTATTCCCATTTTCTATTACCTTGCATGGAGCACCATTGAGCCATGTCAGCTTTGCTAACCGCTTGATCCTTGTTACCATCGTGCTATGGTTTAACAAAGTCATTATACACTATCAAGATTTAGTACTAGGCTTTGGCTTCACCTAGTAATATACTTCGCCGGGCAGTTTAGTTGACTAGTAGTGAGGCGCCAACATAGTAAAAATAATTTTATAGTTATAACATAGTAAAAATTAAGTGCACCAACATCAAAATCTAGTAAAAAAATAATATTCAATTAATTTAGTAACAGAAAGAAGTAACCCATAGCACAATTAATTTTGGCAATTCAAAATTAAAATTATATTGGCTATACCTTTTCAGCATAACAAATAAATGAGGATGGCAACTAATCAAATAGCTTGCGTCACAGTACATGGCAACCGTCTCTTTCCACAGCTGCTTCATCCTAGGCAACCCGATGATGACGGCGTGCCACACCCACACGCCCACAGCCGTCCACAAATGCTGTGTACTTGTCAGCAAAGGTAATCCCGTACGTCCGGATCCTAGCATTTTTATTGGATGTCACAACAACAAACGTAAGCACATCATGAATATATATACATGGTAGTGATACAGAACAAATACAGTCAGAAACGAAACTATGAAGCCGCACTTAATTTATGAATCTCTCAGTTATGGCAGACGGACCAGTACCTAAACATATCTCCCTACTTGCGTGCAAGGATACCTGAATCAAAGTGGGTATGGATGGAAGGCCAACGACGCTGAAAATATATCTGAACGGATCACGGACGGGGAGCGCAAGGTGCAGAGAGATGCTCTCACCAATGCCCCAGCGCATGCCACCGCCGCGGTCGTCTCATCCTTGGACACCGCTGTCCACAGCGTCGCCATCGTGGAAGCCGCCGCCGTTGCATCTGTTTCAACGAAGGGCATACACGTTTGATCTCTACTTGTGTTGCCCGCAAAGGCATATGCTTTGCTTGGAATGCGAGATCTCAGCAAGTTAAGCAGGCCAAGTAGTGTGCGGAGTTGAAAGGAACATATATCAACTGCATTCGAGTTTTCCCACAAGATGCCCATTCTGACGAAAGTTGAGTCCTAAAACATTATGACGGGCTAGTTTCTCTCTTTATTTCGTGCAGGTGCACTATTGTGGAAGATGATTCACACCTTTTATTTGCATGCTCATACCTTTTCTAGAATCAATTTGTTTAGCGCCGGTTTAGTTTTGTTAACCTATTGCTACCGGTTTAGTTAATGCTGGTAAGGATGATGACATGCACGTTTAAAAAAAACACGTTCGTTTCAGTCATTTGATCTCGAATGAATACTAGCTAGTTATATATGAATCGTTATGAACGAATTGCACACACAACAGATTCACATTCAACAAAATGTGAACGTGTATATGCTAGATGTTCACAACAAATACATAATCTAGCTGGGTACCATTCGAGATCTATATAATTCTTCATCACTTAACGGTTCATCACTATATCAAGAGTTCATCAAGACCAAGTTCACTAGGTAACACTGTGACACTATCACTAGAGAGTCTAATTAGCATATACATAGTAGTGCAGATATAACACAAATTAAACACTAATTGAAAAGGCAGTTTTGGTGAACGCCATGCGGAGGACGCGGCGGAGCTACACTATGACAGCAGTCGGCGCAGTGAGGCAGCTACTGTGGACGCGACGGGTGGCCGGAGTGGATAGCGATAGGGTTTGGTCGTTGTCGGAACGGTGCGGCTTATTTGTACCTGTCGGTGTTTTACCGGCAATCCCACCGAAGGGTATCCCTAGGTAGTATTGTTTTGGTGAAATGTTCATAGAATCAGGAACTTGATGGTTATGTGACACGAGATTTATACAGGTGAATCTTTGTGCTGTCGCACCCACCACCTTCAGTTTCCACACAATCTATGGTTTTATTGTCACACTGGCCACCAACCCATTGCTCGCTCTTTTATAATATGATGATCTCCGAGCAACTGCGCTTTGTCTCTCTTTCATGGATCATGGTAACACCGGCACCACTTGTACACACCAGCTAAATATCTGTTGCTCAATTATATAGGCTTATATTTTGGCTAGGGACGCGAGGGATCAGCAACTTAAGCATGCTAGGTGCGCCTGAGTTGAAACGAGGATATACCAACTGCATCCGACAATTACTACAAGATAGCCCATTCTCTGATGGAAGTTGATGAGTCCTACGGAGTATTACATTATGACGTGCCGGGGGGTACGGTCGATGTCCTGGTCCTAGAGCAATTGTTGACTCCATAAGAGGCATGGCTCGTCTGTGTCATGCTTAAAGCTTGTCTCTCCCAGTTATGCACTCTCTTGTCGAAGCAACTGGGTCAGCACTTTTTTTGCATGTACCTTTCTCTAGGACAGCGTGGTTCTCCTCCACAAACGCAATTCGAGCGAGCAATCGTCCAAGCAACTGGGTCAGCACTTTTTTTCATTGAACAGGCACCGATCACTCCAATGGCGTGAATGCCAGAACACTTTTACTGAGCACCAAGCTTTTTAGTGGCAAAATCGGCACCCGGACATTTTCTCTCTTTATATTATCGATTGATTGCCTTATCTGTTGTTCAACAAAGTGTCTTTCTGCAATTGTCCATGGGAACAGTACAGAAGATGATTTGGCCGAACACCTCCTTAAATAAAGGTAGCAGCAGGATCAGTGAATAACAAACATTTCTCAGCAAACTAAAAACTGATCTAGAACAGAGGTGTTCACATGATTCTTTTGATTTCCAGAGTCACCAAAGGATCTTGAAGAAGCAAATGTGGATGCACCACCAGGAGCTACTCAGTAACTGGATAAAGTAGAGGCCGGAACAGCAGAGTTCCTAGTTCAGACTTTGTAGAACTCATACATAGTTGTGGCGTACGTCTGCGACGGCGAGGGAAGGGCGCTCACGCTGCAGGCCAGGATGGTGTTCGGGCTCTGGAATGCCTTCATGTTCATGGCCGGGCAGGCGGCAGGGTACACGGCGGCGGACTCCGTGCACATAGTCACCAAGTTCCCGGGTCGACGGGATCGAGGAACGGGAACGCGGAATGTGGTACGTTAGTTTTGGAAGACATGGAACGAGTAGGGTATACCGCTTCGGAACGCTACATCTGGGTCGATGATCGCGTTCCCGAAAAAAATGGGTCGACGTTTCGGGGAAAAGAAGGGTGCGGACTCTATGATGGTTTAATTCCCTGCTTTACGTTGCCCATTTAATAGAAGTAAATGATGTTTGTGGCCCACCATGTATTAATTCCCTGTTTTGCTCTTCGTGTTCCTGGGAAACCTCTTCGTGTTCATGGGCCTGGCGGCCTTCCCTGCGTGCAGCCTGTTTACGAACCAACGTCCGAGTGAACGGTTCGCGTTCCGTCGGCATTGGAGACCACGATCCGCCCACGATCCATGCTGCGTTCCACGACGATCCCGTTCCCCGAATCGGGACGAAGTTCCGGGAACGCGGAACGTGGCTTCGTTCCGCGATCCGTGCGACTAAGTCCGTGCACGCGCTCCCGCTGGTGAGCACGTTCTGGGGCGTCGTCCTGTTCGACGAGTACTGGCGGTCTTCGCGGCACACCTACACGCTGCTGGCCAGCATGCTGCTGATGTTCGCCGTCGCCATGGCCATCCTCATGGCCTCCTCTAATCACAGGAAGCCACTTTGACCGCCTAAAACGGCCGATGACTATTATTCACATGCTCTGTCCAAGCTGATCGGTTCATATGCTCTGTTTAACTCACAGTGGTATCGGCGAGCAGGAAATGGGTGGATGTGTGACGGGGAGAATGGGGATCGAGCCATCGAGGGATAGCAAGTTGGTGGGGCCCACTAGCTCTGGTCGGTTCGCCAAGTAGCAGATGCGGAGCAAACGGATAGGTCCTTCAGAAAGTAAATGGATATACGGTACCTTGTTTGTGGATAATGGGATAGCAAAACTTATAAATGTGAGAGAGTGATCTCTCAATAGATAGTCTTTTTCGAGGGAGATGGCCCAAGTATTATGTTGTTGTTGTTTTTGCTAGGCTGACTTGTGTCCGGGGACAAGTCAGCCCAACAAAAACAACAACAATAAAATGATACTTGGGTCATCTGTACCTGAAAAATAATTCATTGGGAGAGCACTCCTCCAAGCTTATAAGTTGTGCTACTCCACACTCCGTAAGCAAGGTGGGACTATTCCCAACACGTGCGTAGACATACTGAACGGCGCAACTCTCTGGACGGCAAATCGATTAGATCGACAGGGTTGGCCAAATCAGAAAATGTTCCCCCTTGTAGACACACTAACGTGTCAGCCCTGCACCTATTTGCACAGTGCTGATACACAACAAGGGTGTGGAACGAATTAGGGAGGTAGCTCATGACAAATATCTTTGATACACAACTTGGGGAACTTGCGATGATATTCCTCAGTGGTGGGAGCAATCGAGCACTGCAACCTTGACAAAAAAAAAGCATCGAGATCACTATTGCTATTTGTCTCTTGGGAAGTATAGAAAGAAAGGAACGCACAGATTTTTCAGAGAAAAGAGGCCTCGGTTTAAAGCCTGTTGACGAGAATCAAAGATGAATCAGCCCGTTGCTCAGAGAGTTCATTTAAAGCGGTTGATGTTTTTGCTTTTCTTCGAGTTATTTCTCTCTGTGTTGGGCAGATACTGAAGGGATTCGAGGAGGCTACGCTAGCACAATATAAAATCGTGTACCCGGGGAGGCTACGATAGCACAATATAAAATCGTGTACCCCAAAACCAGGAACAACTGCAGTTATAGATCTCAGATCGTTACCACTAGACGCGCAGATGCAGCGGAACCGTCTCGGTGTAGAGAAGCGCGTCGAGGTAGCAGTGCCGTGAAGTTGCGAACGTCCGTCTGGTCCTGTGGCACGTGCGGTTCATCCCAGTGCTCCAAGCGCAGCACCTCCGAGGTATCCACACGTACGAGGATGGAACGCCGAGCGCCGGTGTGCCAGCACAGGGCGCGCGCGGCGAGAGAGGAGAGAGAGCGGTGGCCTAGGAGGGGCGGCTAGGGCTTGGGCGGCATAAGATGCTTGGGGCGCCCCCCTTGCCCCTCCCACGTATATATGAGGAGGAAGACCTCCCATCCCTTCGTCCATTAGTAATACGGGACTAATAGATGTTGTAGTCCCTCTAGTGCTAATGGGTCATGCTAATGGGCTTCCACTTTGTAGGCCCATTAGTGGATCCAATCCAATTGGCTCTAGGGCATATATCCAACAGTCTCCCACTTGCACTAGAGACAATCTCTTAGTCAAGCTTTTCAATGTTCCAAACCCCTTAAGTGTGTGACCCTATAGGTTCACGCACACATAGACATGGTTCGAGTACTCTTACTCAACCAATAGTTGATAGCGGCCTCTAGCAAGACGTGTCAACTCCTATGCGCACGCAAAGATCATATCAGACGAACCACCACAACGTCATGTACAAGCTATTCCCTTTGCCTCACGATATTTGGTCTAGCTTCTCCAAGCTAACCTTTCTTTCTCAAACCTGTGAGTCAGATCCTTCAAAAGGTTAACAATTAACCTAGCACGGCCATGCATTTCTTGATCCGATCACTCGAGGGGCCTAGAGATATCTCTCTCACATAGAGAGGGGAAAATTCCATCTTGGTTGGCCATGTCTCACAGCATGCTTCCTGACAAACCCGAAAACTACCTTTATAACTACCCAATTACGGCGTAGCGTTTGATAGCCCCTAAGTAAGTCAGTTCACATCTTGAGTACATGCGACAATCTCATGTCTTAGGACAAAGCATACACGTTGTGAAAACAGAGAACAATATTACAACATCTCACGTTGGGTCAATCCAGCCCATGTCATACATGTGCCCACATTATTAGTTTGACATCTCTATGTCCATGACTTGTGAAACATAGCCATCAACTAATACATGTGCTAGTCTAATGTTCATGTGTGTTCTAGCATGAACTCCGACCAGGGATAACTTTAGAATAACCATACAAGTAAAGAGTTTCACAAACAATTCACATAATTGTCAATCAATACAAGTTGCCTTTCATCGATATTCAATGAACACTTAGTGCTTTATCATGGATACAACGAAATATGACTCCCACTTGCACTAGAGCTAATCTAGAAGATATCTAATACCCATAGCTCTCATGTGCGCCTCATGCTTAGGCTGTGAAAGAGCCTTTGTCAAAGGATTAGCAACATTTGAATCCGTATGTATTTTGCATATCTTGATTTCACCCCATTTAATGAACTCTCAAATGAGATGAAACTTCCGTAGTACATGTTTGTTTGGTGATTCCTCGGCTCCTTTGCCCGCGCAATTGCCCCATTGTTGTCACAGTATAGATCTAACGGGCTAGACACATTTGGAAACACACCAAGCTTAATGAGGAACTTCCTCATCCAAACACCTTCCTTTGCGGCTTCAAAAGTTGCAATGTACTCGGCTTCTATTGTAGAATTAGCCACGGTCACTTGTTTGGAACTTTTCCAACTCACAGCACCACCATTTTGTGAATATAAATCCCGATTGCGACTTTGAATCATCTGGATCAGTATGGAAACTAGCGTCGGTGTAACCATTTACAACGAGCTCCCCCTCACCTCCATAGACTAGGAACATATCTTTAGTCCTTCTAAAGTGCTTAAGAATATTTTTCACCGTTGTTCAGTGACTCTCACCTGGATCAGACTGGTGTTTACTGGTCATACTTAGAGCAAATGAGACATCTGATCTGGACTAGTACTTATCATGGCATACATGATAGACCCAATTATCGCAGCATACGGTATCTTATTCATGCGCTCTCGCTCATCAGCTGTCTGAGGACGCTAATTCTTGCTGAGGTGTACACCATGTGACATAGGAATGAACCCCTTCTTGGATTGCTCCATGCTAAACCGTTTCAACACCTTGTCAATATAAGTATCTTGGCTTAATCCTATAAGCCTCCTCGATCTATCTCTATATATCTTTATTCCCAGAACATATGCTGCTTCTCCTCAGTCTTTCATAGAAAAACTATTTTTCAGTGAAGTCTTTACGGATTCCAGCATAGGAATGTCATTCCCAATCAATAATATGTCATTGTTGACGGCCATTACAACCCAGTTTTGACCGTCAACAAGTCGGTGAAATGAGGATGATCATACCATGTTCCATGCATAAAAGTGTTTATATTGACAAATTTCACAAGTT
Organism: Urochloa ruziziensis; assembly: GCA_015476505.1. Lineage (NCBI taxonomy): Eukaryota > Viridiplantae > Streptophyta > Magnoliopsida > Poales > Poaceae > Urochloa > Urochloa ruziziensis. The sequence continues at coordinate 46,233,494 of CM027121.1, read as the reverse complement.
TTGGATGAGTTATGGTTGCAGGATGAAACAGGTGAAACAAGGGCCAAACCTGGCACAGAGCCAGGCCGGCCGGCCTAGCCCAGGCCGACCGGCCTCCCCTGGCCAGGTCTGGCCACGTCACTGATCCAGGAGCTCAAGCGAACACCCAGGATGATCAAGCACCATGCAATCAACGCGGTTTGATCCAAGGACCCGAAAGGCTTAGAGTGGGAAACACATGGATTGAAGGGCCCACTTACCTCGGATTCTTGGACAGCCTCAACAAGACGCAACCGTTACCAACCTCAGAAAGCAATCAGGAGCATCCACGACGAAGGCGGTGGCCAGGAGCGCCAGGTGTAGGCCGATCGGCCTACACCAGGCCGGCCGGCCTGCTGCTGCCTCTTCACGCGACCATCTTTCGCGTAGAGGTTAAGCAGGCCGGTGGCGTGACGGTTACGGGTGCTACCGACCTTGGGAGGCTATAAAAGGCTGCCTTCTCTTCCATCCAAGACACACACCACACTTCTCAAGTCTTTACTTGAAGGGAGCTCTTGTATCTTTTCCATTTCTTAGACTAGGATTAGAGTTGGGAGTAGAGTCGAGTCGAGCTTAGCTCGGATCTTTGGAGTCTTCGGAGTTCTGGTAAAGCTCTTGTATCCCTTTCTTCTTTTGAAGAGTTTATCAAAACAATACTATCTTATTCAGAGCTTAAGTTATCTTGCATATTTATTTCTTGCTCTTCTCTTAGAGTAAAGTTCTTAGCTCTTTTCATAGTTAAGTTTTGTCCCCCATTAGTTTTAGTGTAGGGTTTAGTTTTAGCTCTACCGGGTTTTATCTCGCGGGTTTGCTCGCCTTGACCGGGCCGTAAGACGCCTTAGGGAAGACGGGGATTTCTCTTGACAAGCCTCAAGAGAAATCTTAATCTTCGAGTGCAGACGTGGTTCTAGCTTGTTGATTAACTAGGAAGTGTGTTGCACCCCACGGAACTGCAGTGGTAGGCGGCAGGTGGTGACAGCCCTGTCCGTCCTTCGTAGTCCACCACGTTCGGGTGTATTCATAACAGTAGTGCTGAGCCCGGAGAACCCCCTCTCTCACCCCGTTCTGAGGTTCTCCCGTTCTAGCCGTTGAAGCGAGCTCTGTTCCCGGTATCTAAGCTAGAGTCTAGGCTAAGGCTAGAGTGTCTTTCGCTCTGAGTTAGGAAGTATCAAAGTCCGGTCTCTCCCAACATCTTTCCTTTTCTATAGAATTAGGAGCTCCTGCGTGTCGCTGGTCTTTCAGACCTTCTATCCGGTCATTCATTTGACCATTATCCCTCAAACCTAGAGTTTGTACCCTTGGGTTTTTGGCTTGATATTTCTTGCAAGATTTATCATATCATTCTTCAATACACTTTAACCATCTGCTTCCCTGCGAAAATATAAATACGATACCCTGGGATAACTCCCGAGGTGAAGTGCTACAACGAGATATATTTTGTGCACTTGCAGAATTCATTTTGCATACAATGACATATATCTTCGCGCTCTTGAGCGTTGCTAAAAACGTGATGCTAAGGAGTGCCAACAGTCATCCACATATAAGATTAGAAATACTACAAAGCTCCCACTTTCTTTCTTGTAAACACAAGCCTCTTCTACATTTTGATGAAAACCAAACCCTTTGACTACCTCATCAAACGAATATTCCAACTCCTAGATGCCTGCTTTAATCCACAAATGGACTTCTGAAGCTTGCATATTTTTCCAGCATTGGTCGGATCGACAAAACCTTCGAGCTGTATCATATACACGTCCTCATCAATGTTTCCACTTAGGAAAGCTGTTTTGACATCCATCTACCATATCTCATAATTGAAATACGTAGCTATTGCTAGAATGATCTTAATAGATTTAAGCGTCGCTACTGGAGAAAATGTCTCATCGTAGTCAACTCCTTGAACTTGTCGAAAACCTTTTGCAACAAGCCGTGCTTTATAGACATGAACATTTCCGTCCATATCTCTCTTTTTCTTAAAGATCCATTTGCACTCGATGGGTCTAACACCCTCAGGCGGATCAACCAAGTTCCAAACTTGATTGTATCCCATGGAATCTATCTCAGAATCTGGGTCCATCATTGTGGGGGTTGTAGTACCCGGGTACCTCACGAGCAAGCCTGGTAGTCCACCAAAATGGGGCGGCCCGGCCCACCGTTCTGGACCTGATGACGTGCGGGACAAGTCGGCACACGAAGGAAGGATCTGGAAGGAGAAGTTGTAGTTGGAATAGGAGTTATTGTAAAGAAGGAAAGGATCCTTAGAGATAGGATCGGCTACAAACCGACTTGTAACCCTGCCCCCCGATATATAAGGCGGGCAGGGACCCCATCCAAAGACGACGAAATCTCTCAACACACAACCCACGCAATACAATACCCCAAAACAGGACGTAGGGTATTACGTCGAGTCGACGGCCCGAACCTGTATAAACCCTTGTGTCTGTCCATCCTAACCATCTTGCTTCCGATCTTTGCGATCTTCCCTGCATACAAATCACTTCCGTGGGCTACCCCGTGGAAGACTGCCGGAGATAATATCACCGACAGTGGCGCGCCAGGTAGGGGATATCGCCGAGATCAATCTGGTAAGTCTGATGGATCGCGTCAAGATCTTGGACAGCTGCAACCTCCCGAACGTCGACGGATTCGAGATCCAGTTCGGGAACATCACCACCGCCGCCTTGGATACCCAGGCGGCAGAAGCTGCAACTGCCACGGAGGTTTCCTCTCTGGCGCCGACTTCGGCCATCACGGCCCAATCCGGTCCGATCGCATCTGATCGCGCCGTTTCTACCCCGCTGAGCCCATCGCAGACCGCGAGGCCCAACCAGTCGGGAACAGATCTACAGCCACTCGGATCCGATCCGGCTCTTGAGAGTCGCGTCGCCGAGTCCTCTCAGAGCGTAAACGCTCAACTGACGCGCGTCGCGAGCCCTGAGGTCATCACCGTCCAGGCCCCCGGCTTTCGCGCGCTTACCCAGAAGCAGAAGATGAAGGACATCGTCCAGGCGGATGATTCCCCCTCTGAGAACGACTTCTACGAGTCGAACCCACGGGGACCCTTAATCCTGGACGACCTGCAAGAGGGTTACACCGCGTCCGACTCCTCTACGGAGCCGGAACTGCTAGCATCACCCGGAGGATTAACTCCGAGCAGCCTGGAGCGTTACACGCCCACATCCGACCTCTCCGAGTCCGAGGAAGATTACCTCGCGCAAGAAGGAGCTGGGTCGTACTGCTACATGGTGGCACCAGCGACGCCACCTAACCTTGTGTCAGAGGACGAGGTCACCCCGGCCGAAGAGACGACTGAAGCCAGGGACCAGCGCCGAGGACGCAACGCCAATCGGGCGACTCGCAGAGCCGCCCGACCGCACGGGGCCAACGCATCGGGATCCGGCACCGCTCAACTTCGAGAACCACCCTCGGAGGATCACCGTCGTTATCGGGATCGACACGACAGGAGAAGCAGTCGGAACCTGATGCGCGACGGCATGTTCGAGTACAACGGATTCGACGTCTACGAGACGCCGGTCCAGAACCTCGTCACCATCGACGAGGAAACCAGTCGGCTGCCACCTAGCACTCCAGGCCTGGAAAAGGTAAGGGCTCTCGTGCAGGCCGCCTCCGTCCAGGTCCACCAGATGCAGGGCAGAGCACATACGGTCGCTTCTGAACCCGGGCCGTCTCGACGCCGGGCCAGCGGTGGATCGGATCGTGATGAAGATCTTCGCACCACGATCAATAGAGATCGAGACGCGAGGGACGTCATCCATAGCAGCACTGAGGAGCGTCATCGCGAGGAGATCCGACGGCGCGAAGAATACGATCGGGATCATGGAAATCCCCGTCGTAACTCCAACAGGAGCGGCTACTCGACGGAGTCAGACTACTCTGATCTCTCCGGTAGCCCAAGGCGCGGCAACGACGGCGGTCGTACTCCGCCGCGAGGACGAGCGGCTCCCCCACGCAGGCGGCCGGCCCCGCCAAGGGAGCCAACTCCACCGCGCAGCAGAACCTACCGACGGGACCGAACTCCACCCAGGACTCGGACCTATCGGAGGACCCGTTCCCCGCCCAGGGATCGGGATCGCAGGAGGGAGCACACTCCCCCAAGGACAGCAGACGGCTCGGATCCAAGTGGTTCCCGCCCAGAGGTCGGATCGGCGGATTCCAGTCGTTCACCGAACGCTTAAGGAGCGTAACATGGCCAAGAGGCTTCAAGCTGTCGGACATCGACAAGTACGACGGGAAGTCTGATCCGTCCCAATGGCTTCAGATCTACTACACCGCCGTACAAGCGGCCGGCGGCGACGAGGACATGATGGCGAACTATCTTCCCATCATGCTCACCAAAGACTGCCGCAACTGGCTGGCAGGACTCCCACAGGACGCCATCAACAACTGGGATCAGCTTACCGTACTCTTCATCGGTAACTATCTCGGAACCTGGGAGAGGCCCGGGAGCAAGCGGCTCCTCGGCCAGATACGACAACGCAAGAACGAGACCCTGCATGATTTCGTGCGCAGGTTCTCGGAAAAGCGCAACTCCATTACGGACGTGACGGATCAGGAGGTGATGACCGCCTTCCAGAACGGCATCTCCGACGGAAGACTAATCCACAAGTGGACTCGGAAGCCACCCGCGACTGTCAATGACATGTTCCGGATCGCTAGCACGTGGGCGGACGCAGAGATTGCGGAGAAGGAACAGCTCAGGGAGATCAAGAATCGCTGTGAGGAAGAGAACAAGACAACCCGCAAGCGCGATCGCCGCGAAGACGAAGAACGACACGACGACCATCGTCGCAGCGACAATCACCCTCGCAAGAAGAAGAGCGAGGGCGATACGGTCGCCACTCTGGACCGGCCCGGAGGCCGGGTAACTCCGGAAGACTTCCAGCGCATGCTCGATGAGCAATGTCCATACCACAAGCACAAGCACTCGGCACGAGAGTGCAACGGGCTAAAGCGAGCTTTCACTGGGGGCAATAGAGGCCCTCCCTACAGAAGGAGGAACGATAGTTCCCCAAGAGACAACAGGCGGAACGACGAGCCTGGCGACGAGTTTCAGGAGGCCGACCGAGTGGTCCGCATGATCTACGGCGGACCATACGGCGGACCGGAATTCGAGACGAAGTGCCAGCAGAAGCTCACCCACCGCCAGGTCATGCACGCGAGGGAGCCACCGGTACCGAGTACCTCAAGTGGTCAGAAGTTCCGATCACCTTCACCCGGGAAGATCACCCGAGCTTCATACCGAAGCCCGGATCCCACGCCTTGGTAGTAGCTCCGACGATCCGCAACGTTCAGCTCACCAAGGTACTAGTCGACGGTGGCAGTGGCCTGAACATCCTCTTTGCTAACACATTGAAGGAGCTCGGCCTGACTACTCTCGACCTGCGTCCTCCCCAATCCGCGTTCTACGGTTTGATACCGGGAGAGGGGGCGGAACCACTCGGGCACATCACATTGCCCGTTACCTTCGGAGACCGGAACAACTACCGGACCGAGCATATGCAGTTCACGGTGGCGAACTTTGAGACTACATATCACGCCATCCTAGGAAGGCCGTCGCTAGCCAAGTTCATGGCGATTCCTCACTACGTCTACTTGCAGGTCAAGATGCCAGGACCCAAGGGCGTAATCATCGTCTTGGGGGACATCCGAGTCGCTTACACATGCGAACAGGAGACCCTCAACGCGGCAGCTGCCCTGGACATGTCAAAGCGCATGACGCAAGTGCTGGCCGCGTCGCAGGAGGTGGACAAGAACTCTCTGGAGATCCCCGCCAAGAGGCCAGCAAGAGAAGCCATCGCGCCAAGCAAGGAGACGGAGCTGAAGAGGATCTCGCTGGACTTGGACGACCCGAAGAAGACGGCCATCATCGGGGCCGAGCTAGACCCCAAATAGGAAGAAGTGCTCGTCAAATTCCTAAGGGAAAACGCCGACATATTCACGTGGAAACCATCTGATATGCCAGGTGTCCCAAGGGAGCTTGCCGAGCACTCCTTGAAGGTCAATCCGACTGCCAAACCGATCAAGCAGAGGCTTCGTCGATTCGCGCAGGACCGCAAGGAGGCGATTAGGGTAGAGATTACAAAGCTGCTAGCTGCTGGTTTTATTCAGGAGGTGTTTCACCCCGACTGGTTAGCTAACCCAGTTCTTGTAAGAAAAAAGAATAATAATGATTGGAGAATGTGCGTTGATTACACAGATCTCAACAAAGCTTGCCCTAAAGACCCCTTCGTTTCCCCCCCCCCCCCCCCGCATCTATCAAGTCGTAGATTCCACGGCAGGCTCCGCCCTGCTCTGTTTTCTCGATTGCTACTCAGGCTATCACCAGATAGGCCTAAAACTGGAAGATCAGATCAAGACCGCGTTCATCACGCCGTTTGGCGCCTATTGTTACAATACAATGGCCTTCGGTCTGAAGAACGCAGGCGCAACCTACCAGAGGACAATCCAAGCATGTCTGGATCAATTGATTCCAGACATAGTAGAAGCCTACATCGACGACATCGTGGTCAAGATCATGAACCCCGAGGACATGATAGGAAATCTGACAAAGGTCTTCGAACGCCTACGTAAATTTCGGTGGAAGCTCAACCCGGAAAAGTGTGTCTTCGGAGTCCCCTCAGGTAAACTACTCGGCTTCATGGTCAGCAACCGCGGCATTGAGGCAAATCGCGAGAAGATCACGGCCATCACCAAGATGCTACCACCAACCTATCAGAAGGATGTGCAGAAGCTTACTGGATGCATGGTAGCGCTCGGTCGTTTCATATCACGACTCGGCGTCCGCGGATTGCCATTTTTCAAACTGCTCAAGAAGCAGGACAAGTTCGTGTGGGATGACGAGGCGAAGCAATCTTTCCAGGAACTCAAAGATTACCTGCAGAGTCCGCCCATCCTCGTCCCACCTCAACCAAGAGAACAGCTCTACCTCTATATCTCTGCTACCCCCGAGTGGTTAGCACGGTACTAGTGGTCGAGCGTCCTGAAGAAGGGCACGCATATGGAGTTCAGCGACCAGTCTATTTCGTCAGCGAGGTCCTGACCGTATCCAAGGTACGATATCCCCATGTGCAGAAATTACTCTACGGAGTTCTCATCTCAGCAAGAAAGCTGAAACATTACTTTGAGGCCCATCCAGTCTCGGTTGTGAGCGAAAATCCTTTAGGGGAAATACTCCATAATCGAGACGCCAGCGGCCGAATCGTCAAGTGGTCAATAGAATTGGCCGCTCACCACATAACCTTTGTTCCACGTACTGCTATCAAGTCTCAGGTTTTGGCCGACTTCGTAGCAGACTGGACAGAGAACCAAGCTCCGGCTGACGACGAGATAGTTGAGTACTGGGAGATGTACTTTGATGGCTCCCTCCAGATCAAAGGAGGCGGCGCAGGCGTACTCCTGATCTCCCCAAGCGGACAGGAATTAAAATACGTCCTTCAAATCATGTTCCCAGTATCCAACAATGCGGCCGAGTATGAAGCAGCCTTGCACGGCCTCTGCATCGCCGTATCTTTGGGCATCAAACGCCTGATGGTACGCGGGGACTCTGCCCTGGTCATAAACCAGGTAAACAAGGATTGGTCCAGGACCAACGAAAAGATGGATGCTTATTGCGAAGAAATAAGGAAACTAGAAGGGAAATTCTATGGCTTAGAGTTCCATCACGTGGTGCGCGACCATAACAAGGCAGCTGATGAGCTTGCTAAGATGGGGTCCACCCGTGAAGGCGTCCCACCCGGAGTTTTCATACAAGATCTTGTCAAACCATCTATCAAAATAAACCCGGATGGCACTGTCGCGGAGCAACAAGTCGGAGAATCCCTGGAGTCAACCACATTAGTGGTAGACGAAGCGTTGGACTGGAGGACCCAAATCATCGATTACCTCGACAGCGGTATATTGCCCACAGAGGCCTCAGAAAATAAAGATCTGAAGTCGCTCCACGAACAAATCGTGCGGCGCAGTAAAAGCTACGTCATCATCGGAGATAAGCTGTATCGTCGATCTGGAGCCTCTCAAATTCTACAAAAGTGCGTGAGTCGCGCAGAAGGTGTTGAGCTCTTGACTGACATACACAAAGGAATCTGTGGTAATCACGCCGGGGCTAGAACCATCGTTGGTAAAGCCTTCCGGTCTGGTTTCTACTGGCCGACTGCTGTAGCAGACGCAGAAAATATTGTGCGGCGCTGCAAAGGGTGTCAGTATTTTGCAAGGCAAATACACGCACCAGCACAACAGCTGCAGACTATACCAATGTCCTGGCCCTTCGCTTGTTGGTGCTTGGACATGATTGGTCCATTCAAGAAGGCACCTGGTGGTTTTGACCATGTCCTAGTGGCTATCGACAAGTTCACCAAGTGGATCGAGGTGAAACCAGTCAGCAAGCACACGGCAGCCAAGACCATTGAGTTCTTCACCGACATCACCCACCGCTTCGGAGTCCCAAATCGTATCATTACAGATAATGGTACGAACTTCATGGCGCAGGAGTTTAAAAAATTGGTGCAGCGAGAGGAGCATCAAGCTATGCCCCGTATCTGTGGCGCACCCAAGGGCCAATGGCCAGGTTGAAAGAGCCAATGGTGAAATAATCAAGGCACTCAGGGCCCGGATATTCAAGCAGCTGAAACAGTACGATGGACGATGGATCAAGGAGTTACTGGCTGTAGTCTGGGGGCTGCGGACCCAGCCGAGTCGTGCCACGAAGCAAACACTGTTCTTTCTGGTTTACGGCTCGGAAGCTATCCTACCAACGGACATCGCATACGGCTCACCCCGAGTGGAGTTCTTTGATGAGTACGACGCGCAAGTGGCGCGCATTGAAGACCTTGATAGCATCGAGGAGAAGAGATTGGCTGCCCAGATCCAAGCCGCGCGTTACGCTCAAGTCCTTCGACGGTATCACGATCGAACTGTCAAGCAGAGGTCTTTTGAAGCAGGCGACTTGGTTCTGAGGAGGAAGCAAGACACTAAGGGCGCGCACAAGCTTGCGTCCCCTTGGGAGGGACCATACATCATCAAGTCAGTGAGTCGCCCAGGCTCATATCGCCTCATGACAGAAGACGGCGTAGACATTCCAAATCCTTGGAACATCGAGCACCTACAGCGTTTCTACGCCTGATTCAGTTATGTATCCATCCTTTTTGTTCATTAAGATATGTTTTCCCAAGTGATTTTTGTGGATAATCATCCCCAGTCACGACTCGGCAGATTTATATATATGAGTTATCAATAAAGTTGATTTCATCTCCCATCTATATCTACTACTCGAATTTCCTCTTTCGCGTCACGCACATAAAGTATGAGTGGAACAAACTTTAAATCGTGGGGGGAAGTACTCGCCAAGTCAAAGCTCTACACGCACGACAAAGACTCTGCGGCATGAGACTGAGACCAACGAGGCTAATCTACTCCGTAACAGGTCAACCACTCAGAAATTAAGGCCAGCGCAGAAAGAAAGGGAGTAGTAGTCCCATAAAACTTATATACAATAACAAAAGGATTAAAACATTGTTCAAAAGTGTTACTTCTGTCAGATACTACAGACATTCTATGAAATTCAAATTGCAGGGTCACCGACACCAGAAGGGGCCGCATCATCAGAGTCATCGACAATGTCCTTGGACAGGACATTGGCGATCGGCTCGACTTCAAGGAGCAGTCTGCTCACATCATCCTCGGAGGTGCCAGCAGCGTACCCGCTGCCGAGTGGCTTCAAATCCGATGCTGGGAACAGAGACTTGAGGACCGCCAGGACATGCCCGCAGCTGGCTTGGCTGATTGAGCAAAGCTGTCGCCGAAAGAAGCGTGGAAGTGCCCGAGCGCGGTCGAGGATAGAAGCTGATGATGATGATGCCTCTGGCTCGATCTCCTCCGCCACCACTCGGACTGCATCTTCCAGCGTGATCTTCTCGGCACGCAGTGCCTCCGCCTCGCCTTCCAGCCGAGCCACCTTGGCAGTGAGCTCTGCAAATTGGGCCATAATCCGATACCGATAATCTACAGAAAGTCAGATCTGGATAGTATATTCACGTCCGACATAAAAAAAAAGAGAATAAATACCTCTAAGCTCCTGTGCGGCCTGGGCTTCGTTGAGCTTAGCCTGCTCCACCTCTCCGCGAAGATCGCGATTGGTGCGCCGGGCTTCCTCCAACTCGGCCTGGTGTTGGGACGCAGCGGCTTCGAGTTCAGCCACTCGGGCCACCAAGGAGTCGGCCTTAGCGGCTGCAGAAGCAAGCTCTTGAATCTCCGAGGTTTTTGCCTCGGCATCAGCAGCTAAGTTCTGCAAAAGATTGTCAGATGACACAACAAATAAGTGTACCACTCGGTACTCAACTTAAACAAAGAAAAGTGGCTCAGGAAATACCTCGGCTATTTGTCCCATACGACGATGGAGCGACTTGAACTCCGCCAGAGGAGTCATAGGAGCACCACCACCAGGAGCTACGACCGCCGCAGGAGCGACTTCAACCTCTGCAGCCTGGGGCTCTTCCATCGCAGCAGTCTGCTCAATCACAGGAGCAGGCCGGGGGCTGCCCAGGGGAGCTGGCAGTATGGTCGGCGACGCTGGAGCAGGACTCGGCGGAGCTGGGGTTGGTGCTCGCGGCGTCTCTGGCGGCGGCTCCACAGGCTGATCGCTAGACGGATCAGCCGAGTGGGAGGATACCTCTGGCACTTGGATTGTTGGGATCTCTGTCTCGCCGACTGACTGCGGCGCAGAACCCGCAAAGGGGATCTCAGACGGTGTGCTGCAGGATAAAGCAAATAAGGAGTAATTACAGGAAAACATAAAAAGTCAATCAAAGGTTGACAATATTACTTACAGAGTAGATACACGCATTCTCGGGCGCTTTCCTCTCCGAGTGGGGGAAGGAAGGTCCCTCGGACTTGCAGTACTCAAAGGTACTATGGCAAGGGGCGTCTGCTCCGAGCTAATAATTGGGGGCGGGATTGAAGACCCGGCACCACCATCTTCGTCATCATCCGAGTCAGATGACTCGGTGAGGATGAGTTGGCGACGGCTCGGCGCATCCCCGATCACGATCCCTGTTGAAACAGAAATCTTCCGCTTCTTCAGGACGACGGCAACCTTGCCACCACTCGGCGACAGCACGTCCGGAGAAGGCGAGGATGACTGACTGATATCCAAGTCATGCAAGTCACTCTCGCCTCCTTCGAGTGCTTCTTCAGCAGCACCGGCTCTGCGCAGCGCCGGCTGATCCACTCCTTTCGGCATCTCAGGCAGAGGAGAGATCGAAACAAAAGCGGCTCGACCCTGCGAAAGTTGGGTTCAGTTCTTTACTGAGATTACACCCAATGGGTGGAATTCAAAACATAAAACAGCAATAAATTAATTCAAGTACCTCAGGGCGAGGATTCGACAAGTTGTACGCCGGAGAACCATCAGAAGTTCGCAGGGAAGTCCCTGATGCAAAAAATTTGGCAAGACGGGCCACAGCTTGGCCCTTATCAACACGCTCGGGGGCTTCACGCGTGTTGTCCCCCTCGGCGTAGTATTCATACGCAGGATGAGCCTGCTGCTTGAGGGGCTGGATCCGGCGCAGTACGAAGTTGGCTGCCACTCCTACGGCAGTCAACCCCCTGTTCTTCAGCTCGGCTATGAAGCTCAGCAACTCCCGAACTTCGTCCATCTCGTTGTCTTTGGGAAGAGAAACCCAGGACTTGGAGGGGACAGGACGAATATCAATTTCAGGAGAGATGGCAGGCAAGTGGTTTCCTATGTAAAACCACTCGGACTGCCACCCTTTGTTGGAAGTAGGAAAAGGAATGTCGAAGTACTCCTGGGTTCGACCCTCACAGAGCTGGAGCCCGGCGCCTCCGACTACTCGCGGGCACTCGGTTCCAGGATAAGGTTTCAACAGGAAAAGATGAAGAAAAAGATTGAAGTGAGGCTCTATCCCAAGATAGGCCTCACAGAGATTGATGAAGATACCAATGTGAAGAATGGAGTTTGGGTTCAGTGCGCAGAGACTGATCCCATAAAAATGAAGCAGACCGCGGAGAAAGGGGTGCACAGGAACACCCAATCCGCGTAGAAGAAAAGACTCGAACACCACCAAATCAAAGGAATTTGGGGTGGGGAAAGACTCACCGGAGGCTGCGCGCCACTCGGCGGTTTGCTGGTCTGGGAGGATGCCGTCGATGACGTGCTGCTCGAGGCGCCTGGTGGTGGTAGTGGAACTCCTCCACTCGGCGGCGCGATCCACAGCAACATCGACGGCGGCCTTGGCCCTGACTGACCGAGCCCTTCCTGGCGACCTCTCCTTCCGCTTCGGGGCTTCTTTCCTCTTCGGCGCCATGACTGCGAGCAGGGTCTGAGGATTGGAGATTGGAGGTTATGAAAGTGGATCTAGGGTTTGAGCTCGAACAAGGAGGAGAACTTGGGCGCTGAGAAGGCGAATGACGAGGAAAGGAAGAATGTTGCGGCGGGGATGGCTTATAATGGAATGAACCGTCCCTCCAGCGCGCGGCGCGATGTTTGTCTCGGGAACTTAACCGACGCTTGCACGTCCCGTTGCTTTGAATTCAAAGATGCGGTATGGAGTTGCGATATCTCGCGATATTTTGGCTTCAAGAAGGCAACCGTTAGTTTCCCTAGGAAACAACGGACTTTACAGAATTGATGGGCCTAAATGGGCTGGAATATGGCACGACCTTTCGGTTCTGTCAAATTAACAAATATGTGGGTACCTGAGCTAGTGTTCAGGGGCATAAACCACTCGGTCGTGAGGCTAAAATTAGTCGACGGCCAGATTTATTTTTGCAATTAATATTGCAACCTTGCAATTGATTTTTACGTAAGGCATGCGATACTATCGCTAAATTCGCTCAGAAATCTGGGTCAAATGCTGACAAGTATAAATCTTGTGAGAAGGTGATTTACTATATGGTCAAGCTGGGTCGTGGGACACGACTCAGGAGTCACACCAAGTTCAAAGAACTTGAGGACAGAATCCTTAAGAAGGGGAAACAAAAAAGCCCCAGAAGGAGAAAAATTATCCGAAATCCATGTCCGGAGGCATGGGGGCTGAAAAATTCAGTTGGGATCCACGGCTTTCAGAGTCTTGACACGATCGTGCCGAGTCGAATCAAGACTCGGGGGCTACGCCCAATGGGTGCACCTGGAGGTGCACGCCATTGATGGATTAAGTTCAAAAAGAGATTCACAATATTTTATTTTTGACCCTCGACCAGAATATTCTATTCTGCTCAAGGCTCGAGGGCTACACCCAATGGGTGCACCAGGACGTGCACACCATTGAAGATCGAGATTTTGACAGAGAAAAGTTGAAGACCCTTGGACAATTTCATACTAAAATTACCCAAGGCTCGGGGGCTAAGTGTATTCACTTCGCTGTCGCGTCGTGAAAAAGAGCACTTCTTCCCCTCACTACGGCTACAATTGAAGAATCGTTTTCAGGAACGTTTGAGCATGCACTCGGATCTTCCTCGAAACCACTCGGATCTTCTTCGACACCACTCGGATGAGGTCTTAGACAACCTAAAAGCACTCGGATCATGCAAGAAAAAGACAGATCAATTACAGCCAACGATCGGCCAAGAAGTGCTCGGGGGCTACTGTGGGGGATGTAGTACCCGGGTACCTCACGAGCAAGCCTAGCAGTCCACCAAAAGGGGGGCGGCCCGGCCCACCGTTCTGGACCTGATGACGTGCGGGACAAGTCGGCGTACGAAGGAAGGATCTGGAAGGAGAAGTTCTAGTTGGAATAGGAGTTATTGTAAAGAAGGAAAGGATCCTTAGAGATAGGATCGGCTACAAACCGACTTGTAACCCTGCCCCCCGATATATAAGGCGGGCAGGGACCCCCTCCAAAGACGACGAAATCTCTCAACACACAACCCACGCAATACAATACCCCAAAACAGGACGTAGGGTATTACGTCGAGTCGACGGCCCGAACCTGTATAAACCCTTATGTCTGTCCATCCTAACCATCTTGCTTCCAATCTTTGCGATCTTCCCTGCATACAAATCACTTCCGTGGGCTACCCCGCGGAAGACTGCCGGAGATAATATCACCGACAATCATTGCTTCCGCATATGTTCTAGGCTCATCGTTTTCCATCAACAATATATCGCGCTCTCCCATAACTAGGAGATTCATTCTATCAGTTGCGCGACGTGACCTTTCGGACCTTCGTGGTTGTGGTGGTTCTTCTCTTACCACCGGTGCCTCCACTAGTTCTGATACATTAGCATCACTCGTAGAGTCTTGCCTCATAGGCTCATCTCGAATTTCTTCAAGAAACACCTTTTGTCTACTTTTCTCACTTTTGAGAAACTGTTTCTCCAAGAAAACACCATTTTGACCGACAAACACTTTGCCCTCTGATCGGTTGTAGAAATAATACCCAATAGTGTCCTTTGGATATCCCACGAATATGCAATTGTCTGATTTAGCTATAAGCTTGTCTGACTGAAGTCTCTTGACAAATACCTCACAACCCTAAATTTTTAGAAAAGACAAACTAGGAGTCTTGCCAGTCCATATCTCATATGGTGTTTTATCTACAGACTTGGACGGTACCCTATTAAGTGTGAAAGCTGCTGTTTCTAGAGCGTATCTGCAAAACGATAATGGTAGGTCTGACTGGCTCATCATTGATCGTACCATGTCCAACAAGGTTCGATTACGTCGCTCAGATACACCGTTTCTCTGAGGCGTTCCAGGTGGCGTCAGTTGTGGAACAATTCCGCAACTCTTTAGATGACTGCTAAACTCGTGGCTCAAATACTCGCCTCCACGATCGGATCGTAAGGCCTTAATTTTCTTGCCACATTGATTTTTCCAACTTCATTCTGAAACTCCTTGAACTTTTCAACTGTTTCTGACTTATGTTTCATTAAGTAGACATAGCCATATCTACTAAAATCATCAGTGAAGGTAATGAAGTATTGGAATCCACCTCTAGCCGTCGTGCTCATTGGTCCACACACATCCATATGTATGAGTTCCAATAAGTCATGTGCCCTCTCAGGAAAACATGTGAACGACGTCTTGGTCATCTTGCCTAGCAAACAAGCTTCGCATGTCTCGTATGATTCAAAATCAAACGAAGTTAAAAGCCCATCTGAATGGAGCTTTTTCATGCGCTTCTCGCTTATATGACCCAAACGACAATGCCACATGTAGGTTGAACTTAAATCGTTAGGCCGAGGCGTTTTAGCACTTACATTACAGATCGGTGCATCATCAAGATTTAGAATAAACAAACCATTCACAATGGATGCAAAAGCCACAAACATGTCATTCTTAGAGATCACACAACCATTGTTTTCACTCGCAAATGATTAAACATCCTTCATCAAACATGAAGGAGACACAATGTTTCGACTTAAACTAGGAACATAATAGCAATTATTTAATTCCATAATAAATCCTGATGGGAGGTGAAGTTGCATTGTCCCGATGGTCAGCGCAGCAACTCTTGCATTGTTGCCAACGCGGAAATCAACTTCGCCTCGTTCCATGCTTATACTTCTTATCATTCCTTGCATCGAATTGCAAAATTTGAGCAACCGATCTAGTATCAAATACCCAAGAATTATTATAAGAATTAGCGAGGAAAATATCTGTAACATAAACATGAAGTGTACTTGAAGTGGAAGTACCCTTACTTCCCTAGTTCTTTTTTAAAGAAGCCAAGTACAACTTGTAGTTTCTTTTCCAGTGACCAAATTCATGACAGTGAAAGCACTTATTATTTGTAGCTAGTCTAGCTTTAGCCTTGGACGTTGGCTTTGGCTTGGAGATCCCATCTTTAGCCTTGCCCTTCTTCCAAGAATTACCCTTCTTAAAGGTAGGCTTGTTCTAGATCGCCATCACATGGCTACTACTAGTGCCTTTCTTAATGTCAGCCTCTGCTGTTTCAAGCACGCCACACAACTTATTTAGGTTAGCATCGCATGATTTCTTGCAAGCTTGTTTCACAGCAAGTGTTGCATCTTCAGTAGGCCTATTTGGTAATGGGGTCTCTAGAACTTTTTCCCTTTTCTTAGCCCTGAGAACAATTCTCTAGTTGCGGATCCAATCCGCATAGTTTGTCCCATTCAACTTATCCTTCTCAAGGATCGATCGCAAAGTAAACGGTGTGCTATTACGTGCCATTGATCTACAACAAAATGATAATGCAAAATACTAAGACAACGTATCTATGACGGAGTAAATCAAATTAAGCTTTTAACTAAATCTACTCCCATTAAAATCAATATCCCTCAATTGATAACTAGTGATTCAGAATCCACAACTAACAAGTCAACTAGTGAGCTTTAGCATCACCGCTAGAAGACATGGTAGATCGGTAAGCAACTCTTTGTTAATCATATCTCATATGACTCCTGTTGTTGGGTGACATCTCTATGTCTCGGCGCCCAACTGTTGTGCCCCAAAGCCCTTAACCGGTAAGATGACTTTGCTCAAGGTAACCAAACCCTGTATGAGTAAGTATCCGATACGAACCCATTTAGTCGAGGAAAATCAGTAGCACCCTAATTTTATAGACCCACCACTGATCGTACAAGACATGATGGTGCAAGGTTTGGGAGGGCACGTAAACTTAAATATTTCGAGGGATCATTCTACTTTAATCGTCGCATGCTTAAATAACGCCATTCATCGCATGTAAACAAAAGCAGGACATTAACGATGACATTCACACAATAATGATACGGTATGGCCCATTATCACAGGTAGATCTCCATCTCTTTTGTGTTGTCCATCATGTTGATCTCCATCTTCATGATCCATTCATGCCATCCTCCAGTGATGAGTCCTCCAAGAACTAACATCTAACGCATGCAAGTAAATAAATTACATAATCGCGCTTAGATCATCACAGGTTGGCACGCAGGACATTACATTAACTTGACAATACATATGGCTCCAGCCGCATTGCCGCACTCACGACACGCAGGTCATGATTTAATTACATACATGCATCACATACACATAAGGCCATACCGATCACATGAATTTCTGCAAAAACAAGTTAGGCGATTCTGACGTCTAAACTTAAAACGCAGAAATCTCCATCTTACCAGCTGAATCTCGCAAATCTAATTTCAGTGAAACTGCCATTGACAGTCTGAATTAGACGTAACTTTTTCTGTAGATGAATTTTCATACAGAAAACGTCTCCACCCGAGATCGTAAGCGAAAGTTATGGCTATCTTACCGAACACCTTGTTTTCGCATCTTTCCCCGGCCCGTTTTCAGATCCAATCTTCATCGCCACGCATCCCATGCGCCTGGCCATTGACCTAAGTTTGATTCAACCAATCCAATTGATCTACATCTCACCATGCATGGGTTTACGAGTATCACTTAGCTCTAATGGCGGAAAACCCGACCGGTACGAGCAATTCGTTACACGACCATCACAGTAAAGATCACGAACCGATCAGAGACTCATCTACAACCACACATATCTCCATATGCCAACGATCGAATCTATAACGAAACAGCTACGACTCTGATACCACTTAAGGGATTCACGGAGGCTACGCTAGCACAATACAAAATCGTGTACCCCGAAACCAGGAACAACTGCAGTTATAGATCTCAGATCGTTACCACTAGACGCGCAGATGCAGCGGAACCGTCTCGGTGTAGAGAAACGCGTCGAGGTAGCAGTGCCGTGAAGTTGCGAACGTCCGTCTGGTCCTGCGGCACGTGCGGTTCGTCCCAGTGCTCCAAGCGCAGCACCTCCGAGGTATCCACACGTACGAGAATGGAACCACTACTACAAAAAACATTTTAGGAGACACTGCCAAAACATTTTCTGAGACACTTGCAAAATGCGTGCGTCTCTATTAATGCCCATCATTTTCGGAGGCGGAAAGGATCCATTAACGGAGGTGGTGCAAAATAACCGTCCCAGAAAAACGATTAACGAGATGGTTTTTGTAACACAGCCGTCTCAGTTAAAACTATATTAACGGAGGCAGTTTTTGTAACACAACCGCCTCCGTTAATGCCACGCGTCGCGTCGATTGGGGTGCGCGCAGGTGGAAAAAAGAAGAAACGATTTTGGGCCCTTCAGCCGGCCCACCCAACTAAAACCCTAGCCCACTCATTCCCTTCCCTCTCCTCCCCGCGCCGCTGCCCTCTGCCCCTGCTCGTCGCCGCCGCCCTCGCCTGGCCATGCGACAAGGCCTAGGGAGCACGGCTGGCAGTGCCGACGGGAGGTGGCATCCACTTGCGGTCCGAGCTATCGCAGCCCCAATCCGCGCCGGTGCCCTGCGCACCTCGGCCTCGGAGCCCCCGCACAGGAGATGGCATGGAGCAGGCGGTCGCGGCAGCGCGCGGCCCTGCGACAACCGGCATCGGTGCCTGGCAGCCGCAGCCACGCGAGCTCATCGTCCGCGCAGCCCGGCGAAGTTCTCCGCCAGATCCCGTCCCATCGATGCCCTCCACCTGCGTCGTCCTCCTCGGCTCCCCCGACCCCTGCGCCTCACAGTCCATCTCCACTGTCTCCTCCGAGTGGCCGTTGGTGAGGAAAGGTGAGGCCCCTGTGCCTTTTTTTTTGGTTTATAACACTTTCGTCTTCTATCTTTGGAATACATCTCGCTTACTACTTCTTCTCCTCTTCTTTATGCCTACAGTGGGAGTTTTCTGATGGATTAATAAGAGGAGAATACTGCAATAGCCTCATGTCGGTGATATGATCTCCGGCAGTCTTCCACGGGGTAGCCCACGGAAGTGATTTGTATGTAGGGAAGATCGCAAAGATCGGAAGCAAGATGGTTAGGATGGACAGACACAAGGGTTTAGACAGGTTCGGGCCGTCGACTCGACGTAATACCCTACGTCCTGTTTTGGGGTGTTGTATTGCGTGGATTGTATGTTGATGGTGAGATGTGTTTCGTTCGATCTTTGGAGGGGGTCCCTGCCCGCCTTATATATCGGGGGGCAGGGTTACAAGTCGGTTTGTAGCCGATCCTATCTCTAAGGATCCTTTCCTTCTTTACAAAAACTCCTATTCTAACTAGAACTTGTCCTTCCAGATCCTTCCTACATGCGCCGACTTGTCCCGCACGTCATCAGGTCCAGAACGGTGAGCCGGGCCGCCCCCTATTGGTGGGCTGCCAGGCTTGCTCGTGAGATACCCGGGTACTATATCCCCCACAGTAGCCCCCGAGCACTTCTTGGCCGATCGTTGGCTGTAATTGATCTGTCTTTTTCTTGCATGATCCGAGTGCTCCCAAGTTGTCCAAGACCTCATCCGAGTGGTTTCGAAGAAGATTCGAGTGGTTTCGAGGAAGATCCGAGTACATGCTCAAACGTTCCTGAAAACGATTCTTCAATTGAAGCCATAGTGAGGGGAAGAAGTGCTCTTTTTCACAACGCGAAAGCGAAGTGTATACACTTAGCCCCCGAGCCTTGGGCAATTTTAGTATGAAATTGGCCAATGGTCTTCAACTTTTCTCCATCAAAATCATGACCTTCAATGGTGTGCACCTCCAGGTGCACCCATTGGGTGTAGCCCCTGAGCCTTGAGCAGAATAGAATATTCTGGTCGAGGGTCAAAAAAATAAATTATTGTAAAGCTCTTTTTGAACTTAATCCATCAATGGTGTGCACCTCCAGGTGCACCCATTGGGTGTAGCCCCCGAGTCTTGATTCGACTCGGCACGATCGTGTCAAGACTCTAAAAGCTGTGGATCCTGACTGAATTTTTCAGCCCCCATGCCTCTGGGCATGGATTTTGGATAATTTTCTCCTTTTAGGGCATTTCTATTTCCCCTTCTTAAGGAATCTTTTCTCAAGTTCTTTGAACTCGGCGTGACTCCCGGATCGTGTCCCACGACCCAGCTTGACCATATGGCAAATCACCTTCTCACAAGATTTATACTTGTCAGCACTTGACCCAGATTTCCGAGCCAATTTAGCGATAATATTGCATGCCTTACGTAAAAATCAATTGCAAGGTTGCAATATTAATTGCAAAAATAAGCCTGGCCGTCGACTAATTTTAGCCTCACGACCGAGTGGTTTCTGCCCCTGAACACTAGCTCAGGAACCCACATATTTGTTAATTAACAGAACCGAAAGGTCGTGCCATACTTCAGCCCATTTAGGCCCATTAATCCTATTAAGCCCATTGTTTCCTAGGGAAACTAACGGTTGCCTCATGAAGCCAGAATATCGCGAGATATCGCGACTCCATACCGCATCTTTGAATTCAAAGCGACGGGACGCGCTAGCGTCGGTTGAGTTCCCAAGACAAACATCGCGCCGCACGCGGGAGGAACGGTTCATTCCATTATAAGCCATCCCCGCTGCAACCTTCTTCCTTTCCTCGCCATTTGCCTCCGCAGCATCCAAGTTCTCCTCCTCGCTCGAGCGCAAACCCTAGATCCACTTTCATAACCTCAAATCTTCAATCCTCAGCCTCTGCTTGCTGCAGCCATAGCGCCGAAGCGGAAGGAGAAGTCGCCAGGGAAGAGTCGGTCGGTCAGGCCCAAGACCGCCGTCGATGTCACCGTGGATCGCGCCGCCGTGTGGAGGGATTCCACTACCACCACCAGGCGCCTCGAGCAGCACGTCATCGACGGCATCCTCCCGGACCAGCACACCGCCGAGTGGCGTGCAGCCTCCGGTGAGTCTTTCCCCACCCCAAATTCCTCTGATTTGGTGGTGTTTGAGTCTTTTCTTCTGCGCGGATTTGGTGTTCCTGCGCACCCCTTTCTCCGCGGCCTACTCCATTTCTATGGGATCAGTCTCTGCGCACTGAACCCAAATTCGATTCTTCACATTGCTATCTTCATCAATCTCTGTGAGGCCTATCTTGGGATAGAGCCTCACTTCAATCTCTTTCTTCATCTTTTCTTGCTGAAACCTTATCCTGGGACCGAGTGCCCGCGGGTAGTCGGAGGCGCCGGGCTCCAGCTCCGTGAGGGCCGAACCCAGGAATATTTCGAAATTCCTTTTCCTACTTCCAACAAAGGGTGGCAGTCCGAGTGGTTTTACATAGGAAACCACTCGCCTGCCATCTCTCCGGAAATTGATACCCGTACTGTCCCCTCCAAGTCCTGGATTTCTCTTCCCAAAGACAGCGAGATGGACGAGGTTCGGGAGTTGCTGAGCTTCATAGCCGAGCTGAAGGACAGAGGGTTGACTGCCGTAGGAGTGGCAGCCAACTTCGTGCTGCGCCGGATCCAGCCCCTCAAGCAGCGGGCTCATCCGGCGTATGAATACTATGCCGAGGGCGACAACACGCGTGAAGCCCCCGAGCGTGTTGATAAAGGCCAAGCTGCGGCTCGGCTTGCCAAATTTTTTGCGACAGGGACTTCCCTGAAGACTTCTGATGGCCCTCCGGCCTACAACTTGTCCAATCCTCGCCCTGAGGTAATGAATCCATTTGTTGCTGTTTTATGTTTTCAATTCCACCCATTGGGTGTAATCTCGGTGAAGAACTGAACCCAACTTTTGCAGGGTCGAGCTGCTTTTGTTTCGATCCCCCCTCTGCCTGAGATGCCGAAGGGAGTAGACCAGCTGGCGCCGCGCAGAGCCGGTGCTGCTGAACAAGCACTCGGAGGAGGCGAGGATGACTTGAATGACTCGGATATCAGTCTGTCGTCCTCACCCTCTCCGGATGTGTTGTCGCCGAGTGGTGGCAAGGCTGCCGTCGTCCCGAGGAAGCGGAAGATTTCTGTTTCAACGGGGGTCATGATTGGGGATGCGCCGAGCCGTCGCCAACTCATCCTCACCGAGTCATCTGACTCGGATGATGACGAAAATGGTGATGCCGGGTCATCAATCCCGCCCTCAATTATCAGCTCAGAGCATTCGCCCCTTGCCATAGTACCTTTGCATACTGCAAGTCCAAGGGACCTTCCTTCCTCCGCTCGGAGAGGAAAGCGCCCGAGAGTGCGCGTATCTACTCGGTAAGAGATATTGTCAACCTTTGATTGACTTTTATGTTTCCCTGTGATTGCTCCTTATTTGCTTTGTCCTGCAGCACGCCGTCTGAGATCCCCTTTGCGGGTTCTGCGCCGTAGCCAGTCGGCGAGACAGAGATCCCGACAATCCAAGTGCCAGAAGTATCTTCCCACTCGGCTGATCCTCCTAGCGATCAGCCTATGGAGCCGCCACCGGAATCACCGCGAGCACCAACCCCAGCTCCGCTGAGTCCTGCTCCAGCGTCGCCAACTGTACTGCCAACTCTTCCCCTGGGCAGCCCCCAGCCTGCTCCTGTGATTGAGCAGACTGCGACGATGGAGGGGCCCCAGGTTGCAGAGGTCGGAGTCGCTCCTGCAGCGGTCGTGACTCCGGGTGGTGGTGCCGCTATGACTCCCCTGGCGGAGTTCAGGTCGCTCCATCGTCGTATGGGACTGATAGCCGAGGTATTCCTAAGCCACCTTTCCTGTTTAGGTAGAGTACCGAGTGGTACACTTGTTTGTTGTGTCATCTGATTGTCTTTTGCAGGAAATTGCTGCCGATGCCGAGGCCAAAACCTCGGAGATTCAAAGGCTTGCTCCTGCAGCCGCTAAGGCCGACTCCCTGGTGGCCCGAGTGGCTGAGCTTGAAGCCGCTGTGTCCCAACGCCAGGCCGAGTTAGAGGAATCCCGGCGCACCAACTGCGATCTTCACGGAGAGGTGGATCAGGCTAAGCTCAACGAAGCCCAGGCCGCACAGGAGCTTAGAGGTATGCTATTCTTTCTGTGTCAAACGTAAACATAATGTTCAGATCTGACTTTCTGTAGATTACCGGGTCCGGATTATGGCCCAATTTGCAGAACTCACTGCCAGGGTGACTCGTCTGGAAGGCGAGGCGGAGGCACTGCGCACCGAGAAGAGCGCGCTGGAAGATGCTGTTAGAGTGGTGGCGGAGGAGATCGAGCCGGAGGCAGCATTACCTTCAGCTTCTATCCTCGACCGCACTCGGGCGCTTCCACGTTTCTTTCGGCGCCAGCTTCGCTCCATCAGCCAGGCTAGTTGCGGGCATGTCTTGGCCGTCCTGAAGTCTTTGTTCCCATCATCAGATCTGGAACCACTCGGCAGCGGGTATGCTGCTGGCACCTCTGAAGATGATGTGAGCAGACTGCTGCTTGAAGTAGAGCCGATCGCCAATGTTCTGTCTAAGGACGTTGTCGATGACTCTGATGATGCGGCCCCTTCTGGTGGTGGTGACCCTGCAATTTAAATTTCATAGAATCTCTGTAGTATGTGACAGAAGTAATAATTTTGAACAATGTTTTAAGCCATTGTTATTGTATATAAGTTTTTATGGAACTACTACTCCCTTTCTTTCTGCGCTGGCCTTAATTTCTGAGTGGTTGACCTGTTACGGAGTAGATTAGCCTCGTTGGTCTTAGTCTCATGCCGCCGAGCTTTGTCGTGCGTGTAGAGCTTTGACTTGGCGAGTACTTTCCCCCGCGATTTAAAGTTTGTTCCACTCATACTTTATGTGCGTGACGCGAAAGAGGAAATTCGAGTAGTAGATATGATGTAGATGGGAGATGAAATCAACTTTATTGATAACTCATATGACATTTATAATTCTGTCGAGTCGAGACTGGGGATGATTATCCACGAAAAATCACTCGGGAAAACATATCTTAATGAAAAAAAGATGAATACATAACTGAATCAGGCGTAGAAACGCTGTAGGTGCTCGATGTTCCATGGATTTGGAATGTCTACGCCGTCTTCCGTCATGAGGCGATATGAGCCTGGGCGACTCACTGACTTGATGATGTATGGTCCCTCCCAGGGGGACGCAAGCTTGTGCGCGCCCTTGGTGTCTTGCTTCCTCCTCAGAACCAAGTCACCTGCTTCAAAAGACCTCTGCTTGACGGTTCGATCATGATACCGTCGAAGGACCTGAGCGTAACGCGCGGCTTGGATCTGGGCAGCCAATCTCTTCTCCTCGATGCTATCGAGGTCTTCAATGCGCGCCACTTGCGCGTCGTATTCATCATAGAACTCCACTCGGGGCGAGCCGTATGCGATGTCCGTTGGTAGGATAGCTTTCGAGCCGTAAACCAGAAAGAACGGGGTTTGCTTCGTGGCACGACTCGGCTGGGTCCGCAGCCCCCATACTACGACTGGTAACTCCTTGATCCATCGTCCATCGTACTGCTTCAGCTTCTTGAATATACGGGCCCTGAGTGCTTTGATTATTTCGCCATTGGCTCTTTCAACCTGGCCATTGGCCCTTGGGTGCGCCACGGAAACAGGGCATAACTTGATGTTCCTCTCGCTGCACCAATCCTTGAACTCCTGTGCTACGAAGTTCGTACCATTATCTGTAATGATACGATTTGGGACTCCGAAGCGATGGGTGATGTCGGTGAAAAACTCGATGGTCTTGGCTGCCGTGTGCTTGTTGACTGGTTTCACCTCGATCCATTTGGTGAACTTGTCAATACCCACTAAGACATGGTCAAAACCACCCGTCGCCTTCTTGAATGGACCAATCATGTCCAAGCACCAACAAGCGAAGGGCCAGGACATTGGTATAGTCTGCAGCTGTTGTGCTGGTGCGTGTATTTGCCTTGCAAAATACTGACACCCTTGGCAGTGCCGCACAATGTTTTCTGCGTCTGCTACAGCAGTCGGCCAGTAGAAACCAGACCGGAAGGCTTTACCAACGATGGTTCTAGCCCCGGCGTGATTGCCACAGATGCCTTTGTGTATGTCTGTCAAGAGCTCAATACCCTCTGTGCGACTCACGCACTTCTGGAGAATTTGAGAGGCTCCAGATCGACGATACAGCTTGTCTCCGATGATGACGTAGCTTTTGCTGCGCCGCACGATTTGTTCGTGGAGCGACTTCAGATCCTTATCTTCTGCGACCTCTGTTGGCAATATGCTGCTGTCAAGATAGTCGATGATTTGGGTCCTCCAGTCCGAGTGCTTCGTCTACCACTAATGTGGCTGACTCCAGGGATTCTCCGACTTGTTGCTCCGCGACAGTGCCATCCGGGTTTATCTTGATAGATGGTTTAACAAGATCTTGGATGAAGACTCCGGGTGGGACACCTTCACGGGTGGACCCCATCTTGGCAAGCTCATCAGCTGCCTTGTTATAGTCGCGCACCACGTGATGGAACTCTAAGCCATAGAATTTCCCTTCCAATTTCCTTATTTCTTCGCAATAAGCATCCATCTTCTCGTTGGACCTGGACCAATCCTTGTTTACCTGGTTTATGACCAGGGCAGAGTCCCCGCGTACCATCAGGCGTTTGATGCCCAAAGATACGGCGATGCGGAGACCGTGCAAGGCTGCTTCATACTCGGCTGCATTGTTGGATACTGGGAACATGATTTGAAGGACGTATTTTAGTTCCTGTCCACTTGGGGAGATCAGGAGTACGCCTGCGCCGCCTCCTTTGATCTGGAGGGAGCCGTCAAAGTACATCTCCCAGTACTCAACTATCTCGTTGTCAGCCGGAGCTTGGTTCTCTGTCCAGTCTGCTACGAAGTCGGCCAAAATCTGAGACTTGATAGCAGTACGAGGAACAAAGGTTATTTGGTGAGCGGCCAATTCTATTGACCACTTGACGATTCGGCCACTGGCGTCTCGGTTATGGAGTATTTCCCCTAAAGGATTTTTGCTTACGACCAAGATTGGATGAGCCTCAAAGTAATGTTTCAGCTTTCTTGCTGAGATGAGAACTCCGTAGAGTAATTTCAGCACATGGGGATAGCGTACCTTGGACACGGTCAGGACCTCGCTGACGAAGTAGACTGGTCGCTGAACTCCATATACGTGCCCTTCTTCAGGGCGCTCGACCACTAGTACCGTGCTAACCACTCGGGGGGTAGCAGAGATGTAGAGGTAAAGCTGTTCCCTTGGTTGAGGTGGGACGAGGATTGGCGGCTTCTGCAGGTAATCCTTGAGTTCCTGGAAAGATTGTTTCGCCTCGTCATCCCACACGAACTTGTCCTGCTTCTTGAGCAGTTTGAAAAACGGCAATCCGCGGACGCCGAGTCGTGATATGAAACGACCGAGTGCTGCCATGCATCCACTAAGCTTTTGCACATCCTTCTGACAGGTTGGTGGTAGCATCTTGGTGATGGTCGTGATCTTCTCGCGATTTGCCTCGATGCCGCGGTTGCTGACCATGAAGCCGAGTAGTTTACCTGAGGGGACTCCGAAGACACACTTTTCCGGGTTGAGCTTCCACCGGAATTTTCGTAGGTGCTCGAAGACCTTTGTCAGGTTCTCTATCATGTCCTCGGGGTTCATGATCTTGACCACGATGTCGTCGATGTAGGCTTCTACTACGTCTGGAATCAATTGATCCAGACATGCTTGAATTGTCCTCTGGTAGGTTGCGCCTGCGTTCTTCAGACCGAAGGCCATTGTATTGTAACAATAGGCGCCGAACGGCGTGATGAACGCGGTCTTTATCTGGTCTTCCAGTTTTAGGCCTATCTGGTGATAGCCTGAGTAGCAATCGAGAAAACAGAGCAGGGCGGAGCCTGCCGTGGAATCAACGACTTGATCGATGCGGGGGGGGAACAAAGGGGTCTTTAGGGAAAGCTTTGTTGAAATCTGTGTAGTCAACGCAAATTCTCCAATCATTATTATTCTTTTTTCTTACAAGAACTGGGTTAGCTAACCAGTCGGGGTGAAACACCTCCTGAATAAAACCAGCAGCTAACAGCTTTGTAATCTCTACCCTAATCTCCTCCTTGCGGTCCTGCGCGAATCGACGAAGCCTCTGCTTGATTGGTTTGGCAGTCGGATTGACCTTCAAGGAGTGCTCGGCAAGCTCCCTTGGGACATCTGGCATATCAGATGGTTTCCACGCGAATATGTCGGCGTTTTCCCTTAGGAATTTGACGAGCACTTCTTCCTATTTGGGGTCTAGCTCGGCCCCGATGATGGCCGTCTTCTTCGGGTCATCCAAGTCCAGCCAGATCCTTTTCAGCTCCGTCTCCTTGCTTGGCACGATGGCTTCTCTTGCGGGCCTCTTGGCGGGGATCTCCAGAGAGTCCTTGTCCACCTCCTGCGATGCAGCCAGTACTTGCGTCATGCGCTTCGACATGTCCAGGGCAGCTGCCGCATTGAGGGTCTCCTGTTCGCATGTGTAAGCGACTCGGATGTCCCCCAAGACAGTGATTATGCCCTTGGGTCCTGGCATCTTGACCTGCAAGTAGACGTAGTGAGGGATCGCCATGAACTTGGCGAGCGCCGGCCTCCCGAGGATGGCGTGATATGCAGTCTCAAAGTTCGCCACCGTGAATTGCATATGCTCGGTCCGGTAGTTGTTCCGGTCTCCGAAAGTAACGGGCAATGTGATGTGCCCGAGTGGTTCTGCCCCCTCTCCTGGTATCAGACCGTAGAACGATGATTGGGGGGGACGCAGGTCGAGAGTGGTCAGGCCGAGCTCCTTCAATGTGTTAGCAAAGAGGATGTTCAGGCCACTACCACCGTCGACTAGTACCTTGGTGAGCTGAACGTTGCGGATCGTCGGAGCTACTACCAAGGCGTGGGATCCGGGCTTCGGTATGAAGCTCGGGTGATCTTCCCGGGTGAAGGTGATCGGAACTTCCGACCACTTGAGGTACTCAGGTGCCGATGGCTCCCTTGCGTGCATGACCTGGCGGTGGGTGAGCTTTTGCTGGCGCTTCGTCTCGAATCCTTCCGGCCCGCCGTAGATCCTGCGGACCACTCGGTCGGCCTCCTGAAACTCGTCGCCGGGCTCGTCGGTCCGCCTGTCCTCTCTCGGGGAACCATCGTTCCTCTTTCTGTAGGGAGGGCCTCTGTTGCCCCCAGTGAAGGCTCGCTTGAGCCCGTAGCACTCTCGTGCCGAGTGCTTGTGCTTGTGGTATGGGCATTGCTCATCGAGCATGCGCTGGAAATCCTCTGGAGTTACCCGGCCTCTGGGCCGGTCCAGAGTGGCGACCATATCGCCCTCGCTCTTCTTCTTGCGAGGGTGACTGTCGCTGCGACGATGGTCGTCGTGCCGATCTTCGTCCTCGCGGCGGTCGCGCTTGCGGGTCGTCTTGTTTTCCTCCTCCCAGCGATTCTTGATTTCGCTGAGTTGTTCCTTCTCCGCAATCTCCACGTCCGCCCACGTGCTAGCGACCCGGAACATGTCATTGACAGTCGCGGGTGGCTTCCGAGTCCACTTGTGGATCAGTCTTCCGTCGGAGATGCCGTTCTGGAAGGCGGTCATCACCTCCTGATCCGTCACGTCCGTAATGGAGTTGCGCTTCTTCGAGAATCTGCGCACGAAGTCATGCAGGGTCTCGTTCTTGCGCTGTCGTATCTGGCCGAGGAGCCGCTTGCTCCCGGGCCTCTCCCAGGTTCTGAGATAGTTACCGATGAAGAGTACGGTAAGCTGATCCCAGTTGTCGATGGCGTCCTGCGGGAGTCCTGCCAGCCAGTTGCGGCAGTCTTTGGTGAGCATGATAGGAAGGTAGTTCGCCATCACGTCCTCGTCGCTGCCAGCCGCTTGTACGGCGGTGTAGTAGATCTGAAGCCATTGGGATGGATCAGACTTCCCGTCGTACTTGTCGATGTCCGACAGCTTGAAGCCTCTGGGCCATGTTACGCTCCTCAAGCGCTTGGTGAATGACTGGAATCCGTCGATCCGACCTCTGGGGCGGGAACCGCTCGGATCCGAGCCGTCTGTTGTCCTTAGGGGAGTGTGCTCCCTCCTGCGATCCCGATCCCTGGGTGGGGAACGGGTCCTTCGATAGGTCCGAGTCCTGGGTGGAGTTCGGTCCCGTCGGTAGGTTCTGCTGTGCGGTGGAGTTTGCTCTCTTGGCGGGGTCGGCCGCCTTCGTGGGGGAGCCGCTCGTCCTCGCGGCGGAGTACGACCGCCGTCGTTGCCGCGCCTTGGGCTACCGGAGGGATCAGAGTAATCAGTATACTCTGACTCCGTCGAGTAGCCACTCCTGTTGGAGTTACGACGGGGATTCCCATGATCCCGATCGTATTCTTCGCGACGTCAGATCTCCTCGCGATGACGCTCCTCAGTGCCGCTGCGGATGACGTCCCTCGCGTCTCGATCTCTGTTGATCGTGGTGCGAAGATCTTCATCACGATCCGATCCACCGCTGATCCGGCGTCGAGACGGCCCGGGCTCAGAAGCGGCCGTACGTGCTCTGCCCTGCATCTGGTGGACCTGGACGGAGGCGGCCTGCACGAAAGCCCTTACCTTTTCCAGGCCTGGAGTGCTAGGTGGCAGCCGACTAATTTCCTCGTCGATGGTGACGAGGTTCTGGACCGGCGTCTCGTAGACGTCGAATCCGTTGTACTCAAACATGCCATCGCGCATCAGGTTCCGACTGCTTCTCCTGTCGTGTCGATCCCGATGACGACGGTGATCCTCCGAGGGTGGTTCTCGAAGTTGAGCGGTGCCAGATCCCGATGCGTTGGCCCCGTGCGGTCGGGCGGCTCTGCGAGCCGCCCGATTGACGTTGCGTCCTCGGCGCTGGTCCCTGGCTTCGGTCGTCTCTTCGGCCGGGGTGATCTCGTCCTCCGACACGGGGTTAGGTGGCGTCGCTGGTGCCATCATGTAGCAGTATGACCCGGCTCCTTCTTGCGCGAGGTAATCTTCCTCAGACTCGGAGAGGTCGGTTGTGGGCGTGTCATGCCCCAAGCTACTCGGAGTTAATCCTCCGGGTGATCCTAGCAGTTCCGACTCCGTAGAGGAGTCGGACGCGGTGTAACCCTCTTGCAGGTCGTCCAGGATTGAAGGTCCCTGTGGGTTTGACTCGTAGGAGTCGCTCTCAGAGGAGGAATCATCCGCCTGGACGATGTACTTCATCTTCTGCTTCTGGGTAAGCGCGCGGAAGCCGGGGGTCTGGATGGTGATGACCTCAGGGCTCGGGACGCGCGTCGGCTGAGCGTTTACGCTCTGAGATGACTCGGCGACGCGACTCTCAGGAGCCGGATCGGAACCGAGTGGTTGTTGATCTACTCCCGACTGGTTGGGCCTCGCGTTTTGCGATGGACTCAGCGGGGCAGAAACGGCGCGATCAGATGCGATCGGACCGGATTGGGCCGTGATGGCCGAAGTCGGCGCCAGAGAGGAAACCTCCGTGGCGATTGCAGTTCCTGCCGCTTGGGTATCCAAGACGGCGGCGGTGATGTTCCCGAACTGGATCTCGAATCTGTCAACGTTCGGGAGGTTGCAGCTGTCCAAGATCTTGACGCGATCCATCAGGCTCACCAGATTGATCTCGGCGATATCCCCTACCTGGCGCGCCACTGTCGGTGATATGATCTCCGGCAGTCTTCCACGGGGTAGCCCATGGAAGTGATTTGTATGTAGGGAAGATCGCAAAGATCGGAAGCAAGATGGTTAGGATGGACAGACACAAGGGTTTAGACAGGTTCGGGCCGTCGACTCGACGTAATACCCTACGTCCTATTTTGGGGTGTTGTATTGCGTGGATTGTGTGTTGATGGTGAGATGTGTTGTGTTTCGATCTTTGGAGGGGGTCCCTGCCCGCCTTATATATTGGGGGGCAGGGTTACAAGTCGGTTTGTAGCCGATCCTATCTCTAAGGGTCCTTTCCTTCTTTACAAAAACTCCTATTCTAACTAGAACTTCTCCTTCCAGATCCTTCCTACATGCGCCGACTTGTCCCGCACGTCATCAGGTCCAGAACGGTGAGCCGGGCCGCCCCCTATTGGTGGGCTGCCAGGCTTGCTCGTGAGGTACCCGGGTACTATATCCCCCACACCTCAAAAGCTCAGCTCCATCACGAGCACACATACGGCTGCCCCAGTCTTGTAACTTTGTTCAAGCATGAGCACCCCTGAAATTATGTCTTGCATCCTCTCTATTAGCACATGGATTGGTGAATTGTTGCCATTCTTGTGCAGTGGCCAGCGGTGACCCACTCGAGCATGACACCAGCTACGGCATCAAAGGCCCCCACCTCATCTGCAATGTCATAGTTTGCCCACTAAGTGTTTGGTAGAATGCCTGTGAGAGGTAGGAAACTATTTTCCACAAACCCTTTTCTGTCAACACTTGTAGAAAATGCATCACATATTTTCTTCCTAATCATTGAGGCTGCCTACTCAAAAATTGATTCTATACATTTGGCTTGATCCTTTCAAGTAGTTAGATCTCTTTAGTATCCAGTGTTTATTGAATATTTTCCATTCTTAGTTCCAGTTTTCATATATGAGAGTGATGTCTAGAACGATTATTATTTAAGAGCTCATTTTTTTGTGGTCAAATGCAAAGCCTGCCCTAGCGACATGTTTTTTCTTATTACTATCAATGTGATAGAATGGACAGTCTTGGATAGTGATGTTCTTGACCAAATAAATGAGGTATGAGCATAAAGCCATAAACCAGTCTTACATGTTCTTTAGAATAATCTGATACTTAAGATAAAAGAATGATAGAATGGACATTATTCCCCCCAAATTAAACTCATATGTTTCTATATGTGTGTATGACATACATAGAACAATATTTGCATAAGCTCAATAATTCATATAGTATACCGACTAAGATGATCTTGAAAATAGACAAAAGTTGGTTGATTGATACATACAGTGGAAGATCTAGTGGGTGGGTCGGGTGGGCCATGGCCCACCCTAAGATTCAGCCCAAAGAGCTATAACCCTAAGATTCAGCCCAAAGAGCTATAACCCCTTGATTTTTTATGGAAAAGTCTGTTTAACCTCCCTGAACTATCGAGAAAGTCCAACTTTGCTCCTCCAACTATGAAAATTAGGTACATGACATCCCGAAACTCGAACAAATGTCCAATTTTGCTCCTTAAAGTACTGTTGTTACTGTAGATAAAGGTAAAATAAATGTCTCTTGGCCCACCCTAGTTTCGAATTTTGGATTCGCCATTGGATACATATCAAGATTTACTTATGTTGGAAGCTTTTCAATGTTACCCTGTAATACACGAGGTGTTCATGCTTTCACACTGTTACCTTCATTCACATGAAGACGAGTGCTTCTTTTTTGTTCTTTTGTTAAGTTTCAGTACATCTTTACATTATGCAATCTGATATAGAGGGCGAACACAAGTACTACGATCTGTATGACTCTATGGAGATGAAACTTATGGCAATCTCATATAGAAATTCAGAATAATTAAATCTATTTCTTTGTGTTTCATATCTTTTCCCCATATTTTACGGATGATGTATCTGTGTACTGCCAGTCCTCTTTTTTTTGGTGCACATCGGAATTGTCCTAGGCCAGTCCTCTTTTTTTTAATTATATGTTTCATTGAAGTCATGATATATATTAGATTGCCTCACTGGGGATTCCTCTTCCATGGTGCAAGGTACTCGTTACAGTAACTGACTGCCTAGCAATTTCCCTTCCTTTTTGGCAGTATCAAAGCTTGCCATTGTGCTCGTCCAAGCGGAGTTCATCGCCGAAGAATTGCTTTAGCTACCGTGCTGATTCAAGAAAAGAGGTCCAATCTTTTTTTCAGATTCTAATTACAGTCGTGTTGCATGCTGTTACATCTCTCCAGTTATAAATTCTTCTGTGGCATTATGGGCACTGCTTATATTTATAAATTCTTCTCCAGTACAACAGCAAGACCCAGCTAATGCGTCGACAGTAGTCAATAGATTGCTACTGGGACTCCATTAACCAAAGTTCACTGCAATACCTTGTTAGAACGCTTATTAACTTATTGAGAGTTAATACGGCCTATCTCAGAGATCAAAACTAAAGGTCATCCACAAATCCGAACTAATTTCGCGAAAAAATGGGATAAGTAGAAAATCTTTAGTAAGTCGTGTTGCCAGCATTTTACTTAGTGCCTTCTTAAGCATAACGACTCGATCCTGAGATCTTTCTTTCACAACACAATGTATAATTATTAATGGGCTTGACACCATCAATTATCATGTTGCTACCGTAAGGAACACTATAATTAAATCACAGCAGTATTAATATAAATCAATGTTAATAATTTCTTAGTACCGGGATATAATTCTTATGCCTGCCTGATTAGAACATGCTATACAAAATTAGCCTCATAATTATGCTAACTTCATTTAGAGCATTTCTGTAGAATTGCTCATGTCTGCAAGAGTGAAGGACATAATCTAATTGTGCACTTTTACATCCATAGACTCTCACAAAATCTTATCTGAATATTTTACAATAAATAAGCATGTCATAGATGCATTAATCCTTTAGCACCTTTTCCAGTTGACCTCCTCTGGATCGTCACTAATAAGTTTTGTCAAGCATTCCTGCTCATAATGCTAAGTTCATTGCTTATAGACTTTAGCATATAACTTCAGACAAGTGAAGTATAAGGAACGTCTTCCTTTATTTATTCTTAACTTTATACTAGTGATAATTAAAATTAATTTGCAACATTACGCAAATAAATTGGCGTGGCTTTACATATACAAATATCATGTCACTTAAGCAAATTTTCTCAACTTATGCTTTTATAGTGACAAAATCCCAACACTTACTTTGGTCCAATCTTACTGTATCTTTAATGCCTATAATATAAGAGGCTTTCACTAAGATATCTCTTATATCTAATTTAATGATATAATTAAACTCTTTCTTTTGTAGCATATACTTATCGCTACTTCACTTAATAGAGCAACATTTACTTAGAGTATTAGGATGTTTAATTTCTCCACCTTAATCTTAAAACATAATGTCCATAATATTATAAAACACCATGGTGAGCTACAAACTTAGTATTTAATTTTCTTTTGGAATCACTTCTCAAAATTTGTAGACCCCTTTTATAGCCTACTGTTTTGAATCCATCAGAAATTACTATTAAAACCCATACTTATAGGTTAAAGCTTATAGACTCAATTATGGCCTTCTTATTGTGATTTGCAAAACAATTACAGGCTCTTTTCTTTTGTGCTTAAATAAATTGAATATTGAATACCATGTATTTCAATCATGATTAATCAACTAATGAAAACCACAGTAGAATTTAGTAGTAAATGGAGATTCATTAACTTATAGCACAACTTGATATATACGAAAATAATTTTATCTTAAATCACTGATACAGGAAAAATTAGCCTCGTATCTCATCAAGATTTCTCTTCCTCCTTTGTGAGCTCCCACTGACTCCCACTGATCTCTGCATCCTTTTAGAACACAGCTATCTTGTCTCAATAAACTTAATGAAACAATTAGAACAGTGAAGATAGTGTCCCTTAAACTTATTAGGGGTATCCACAAATGGTAGCTCTTTAACTCTTTATTTTAGCATGACATTACTTTCGTCTTGCTTAAATACCACTAATGATCTTCCTCTGCCAGTCTAGCCCACCACAGCGATGGCTAGAAAATGAACTAGAGTAGCAAAGCTATGATTAAGTATTCACAAACAATGATGGCCAGAATGGTGAACACAAACCATACTTCAAAAGTCTCTGGTTCTATTAAAACTAGTTCACCCAACGATGGCCAGAAATGAACAAGAACAACAAAACCTGTGAACATGTATCCACTAATCCGCGATGGCTAGAATAATGGACAAAATCACACTAACTAATTCGAGACAATTGGTAATTATGGAATATTATTCCTATCATAATGGTATTTTAGTGAGCTTGTCTCGCAATTTATTCACCCTTTATTTATGCCGAGTTTCTATTTCAGCGCCTTTTGAATATTAAATTCATTCTTTATGGGTAAATAAGAGCATAGCAAGAACTTATAGCTCCTTAATTTCCTTAGCTTATTTTCCCTTAATACAATAGGTGCATTGTTCTTAACTGTTGGAGAATCTCTTTACTCTGATGAGACATTCCATTCTCCCCTTAGAAATTGTGGTCAAAACGTTAGTGAGCCACAAAATTCGACAAGGTCTCATCATTTTCTTATACACACATCACATAAATATATCAAATAAGAAGAGCACATAAACTTTACTAAAAAGCAAAATAAATGATAACTTAAACTTGGCGATACTTTTATTATCAACACAAAACATAATGTGACAATATTCCAATAATGAAATAAACTAAGATTCATCTTAAAATATTTGCATCATCAAGCTAATTGTTGGAGCCACTAGCTAATTCTAACAAGAATTTCATAATGCTTGGACTTCAACTTTATTCATCAATAATCCTTTGCTCTCCTTCTTCTTATGGTTCCTTATGCATAATCTGCAAGTGATGTGCACATCGCACCTTAGTCCACCATTAAGGGATAATAATTTGATAAGAATTTAGCCATAATGAAACAACATTATCAACATAATTTGCAGCCACTTACTTATGGATCTACTTCTTCATCGTTTACGTAGCTAATGAAATCAAGAATGCTCCATGTCTCCCTATTTGGGTTGTAGCTAGACTTGATAGGAGCATAATGAGCTGGCAAAGATGACATAATACTTTCCACAAGGAATTCATCAGAGATGTCTATTCCAAGTGATCTTAACTCATTTGCTATGCCACATATGCTCATAATATGACTCATGACTCCACCTTTACCATCATAACGTGAGGACATTTTCGCAATCTGGACATTGGTATACATCTTATAGGAACTTGTATAATTTTCCTCAACTGACTTTAGTAGTTCCTTAGCATCCAACTCAATTCCATTTTCCTTATCGGGAATACCTCCCCTTACGCTTTCTATGATCGATTCCTTAATGATCATTTTAGCAATTTTGTTAGATTTCTCTCACTTCTTAGTGTCAATAGCATACTTCTCAAACTCATGAGCATAGTCCAAACTATCAACAGTAGGAGCAATAGGTTTATCCTCATCTAATGCATAATGAAGGTCATAGAGCATGAGAACCTCCTGCACATCTCTTCCAGGCATGAAAATTATTGCCATTAAGAGCGATGATGCCAGTTAATAGGACTACAATATCCTTAGCTGAAAATCATAATAATAACATAATGTTTCAATTATAGCACAAAAAGATGCACATAAAAGCATGAAATTAACCCTACGATGGTCTGATTAAAATCACGCATATAAGTTTCAATTTGCATCACCGATGGGCAGAAAACAAACGAAACTTATCATTAACTCGTAACTAAAACAACGATGGTCAGAATTAATTACGAGTGCACTCTAACCAAACTTCTCGATGGTTCCATTTGACTAGAGAGCATCATAATTGTACTTGGTGGAAGGAAAACAATTTCAGCTGATATAAAGCAATTTAATGCAATACTTATTTCTTAAACATAATAGAGAGTTTAAATGAACCAGCTTATTCAGAAATCAAATATAAACTTAAACTTAAATCACACCAAACAGGGCACACGATATTAAGTAAATAAATGCATCATAAATGAATAAGCTCATAAAACTTAAGGTCAACTTATGTGCACAACGCATAGAATCGTTGAAAATTAATTTGCACTGAAAATAAATTAGGCTTGTGAAGCTAATAGCTCAAAACTTAAATATGTCTTTAATGAAATATTCCCAAAAAATTTATTCTTATGATGGCCTTAAAATTCATCAAGATTATGAGAATATAATCTAATTCACAATAAGAAATATCCACTATCATCGGGCAATAAACTTATTTGCATTAATAGCAGATTGCTCTAAATCGTGAAATAAACATTAAATGACTTAATACTCAACTAAATAAAGCTTTAATGAAAACATAAAAGGTAGTGGCCAAAACTGCTTAAAACTTCGTAAGCACAACGCGTGATTTAATTTAGCCCGCAATGGTCCACTGCATTCCCACGCACACATTTGCTAACAGCGCCCGAGAGACTACGCTTGACTTGGCTCAACTCATGGCACGGATCGGCTTGTCCCCCACGAGCGCACTCAATCTAACACCGTAGCCCGTTAACAGCCCAAAGTCACGGCCCGGCCTGCTCCCTGGCCGCCTTATGCGTGAGGCGACGCTGGCTGTTGATCTGATCGGACGGACGAGGTGATTCGGGCGAGACATAAACGGACTGAAAAAACCCTAATCACCACGACGGCCACTGGAACTCCTTGAGCGCCGCCGTCCCGTGCGTCGCCCGGCCAGCACCACCGCGGGCCCTCTCGCCGGCGCACGCGTGCGAGCAAGTCGCGCGCGGCTCCGTCGAGGGGCTCCGCTGGGGAGCTTCCTCATGTCCGGCGGACGGTGGAGCGGTCACGCGAGGCGGAAGACCTGCCGGCGACGACGACCCGCCGGTGCTGATGGCGGTCGAGGTCGCGGGAGTCCTGGGCACGGCGGTTATCCGGCCGCGCCGCTCGGGTTCGGCACACAAGGCGCACGGGTCCGGCTGCGGCGTAATGCGCGCGTGTTGCAACTCATGCCGCACGTTGCTTGTAGATGCAGCCGGTCAGGGAGACCCTCGTTGACGTCCGCGTGCAGTAGAACTCAGTCCGCGCGTGGAGAATTGTGCGAGGTAAGTCCCCTAACCTTCATCTTAGCGTTAGGGTTCTTCTGAATTGGGATTTTCGAATTTTGGGGAAAAGTTTTCTGATGAATCCGAGATTCTTTGATTCCCCTCCTTCTACTTGCTGATGCGCAGTTCAATTCCGAGAATTGAGTCTTAATTGCACGAATTTGGGCTTAATCCCATTTAATTTCGGGACAAAATTAGGGAACAGTGAAAACCTAGATGCTTAATGCTTAACTTAAACATGAAATTAGTCTTAAATTGTTACTGATTTGCTCACGTATGCACTTGAATAAAACTCCATGTGCATCAAATTCGGCATTGCACTAACAGATCAAGACTTAAACTGACATAATTAGCCGAACTAGATTAACTTAGTTGCACATAGACTTGCTAATCAGATCAGTACGGCTCACATTAATTGCATACAGCAGGACGAATTCGATCTGAACTGCCACTAATAGAACATGTCTCAGCACAAACAAATCGAATCTTACTTAATTGCACGTGAACATTAAATTTGTGTTACACTAATTCCATTATTAGGAATACATAAGCCAATCTTAATCTGATGCTAATAGAACTTGATCAGCATAACCAATGGACATAAACAGAGGCATAAAACTTGATAGCTCTTGATTAGGATCATGTCAGAACTAAGAAGGCTCTTGATACCGATTGTTAGTTTTACTTAATCTAACATTAACATAAACAGAATCTTAAACTTAGCCTAATCATGATCACTAATTAAACTTAATGCGGAAAAACTTTAGATTAAACTAACCAGAACTTTGTGCCATTGATATACGCCTCTGATGTTGCAGTAGGGTTGATGTAGTCGTACTGATGATGATCTTCACCGTGTGAGAGCTCAATAGCTCTCTGTTGATGAAGATCTTGATGTTTGCAGCACGTTCACCTCCTGGACGTCGCCTGCGATGAGGATCTCGAGCTTCCAATCCCTTCAGGGCCCTAATTGACCGGTGTTTTGTCTAATCGCGAGATTAGACAGATTGAGGTAGATTGGGTGTACGGGCACCCCTTCTAACTTATATATATATATATATATAGCACTACGGGACAGGGGCCGAGTCCTAAAAGGATACGTTTAGGTGTGCTTGCCGATCACAGCACCTGAGTCCTAATCACATACATTAGGTGGAGTTTGTACGTAATAAGGTGTTCTCTCGGTTGTTAAGCCAAGATCACAAAATATTTCCAACATACATCACCACCCAAAATTCGGTCCTGATTCAGAAATACATAATAAATCGCGCACATTAGAAACTGCAGGTTGTGTTTTGAATACTGGAACTATCTCCATCTTGTATATCAATGTGTTTGGGACCAGATAAATATGCATTTCTTTTTTGTTGGCAAGTCCAGGTTTCTCTTGCATATCTGCCGTATGTGTGAATGTGTCCAGTTGAGAAATTTACATCACCGTCATTATCTTGATGAGAAAACATTGAAGTCCTCTCTTGTGCTTCTTAAAGCCTTATGTTGTTGGACCATTTCATAGTTACTGGCCGCCTGGTGTGTCTATATATGGCCTCCAAATGTAATCCTCTTTATTGTTAAAAATGAAGGATATGGGCTCGCGTGATTAGGGAAAAAATAGGTTACCTATTTTAATTTTATCATAGCTATAAGTTCAAATCTAAGAGAATTTTGGATAATGTTTCATTCACTGAAATTTTCTTGTCTTCCCCGAATGCTATGAGGAAGAGGAGGTTTCAGTCAAAGAAAAAGCTATTTTGGAGTTTTATCAACAATTTGCTACTGTAGATAGGCACATTGTATTTTCCCATTCCTTATGTGAGGAATTACAAAAGAAAGTTTTCAACAAAACTATGAAATAGGAAGAGTTGGTCCATGAGTTATGAATTGGAGACTAAATCATGATATCTGTCCGAACTAGTATAACCCCTTGCTGTTTATAACACCCTCTCAGAGCTTGTCTTTTGTCTCTGTCCTTTCTTTCTAGGTACATATCTTCCAAGCTTCGGTGCTGTGCTGATGTTTTGTTCACCCCACCTTGCGTAATAACATGTAGCTGTTGCTAGGCTACGAATGAGAGGGATCAGCAAGTCAAACAACTCTTGTGCCCGAGCTGATTCGAACTGATACGAACTCCACTCAACATGCTTTCAGTGTACCACGAAAAATTTTAGATGAGTTCAAGAATCATAAGTCATCCTGCAAAGTGACATGTCACTGACAGTAGAACAATAACCGTTCAGCATGCTGCTAATGTTTGCCGTCCTCTCGCCAATGGCCAGCATGATGCTCATGTTCGCCGTGCTTATGACCTCCTCCAGCTACCGGAGGCCTCTCTGACTCTGTAATTCAGATGCTCTGTTCAAGCCAAGCTGTTCATTTGTCCTGTTCAAACCGTAACCTCATTGGCGATCTCTGGAGATGCGAGGATTTGTCATTATCTTGATGGATTCGAAACTGATACGACTGACTCGGATCGACATGTCAGCAGGTCTACGTGGCAAGCACTACGGGAAACCCAAGAGTTGCCGAGTGTCAAATTGCGGGCACTCGGCAGACAAGCCATTTGCCGAGTGCACAGGCCACGGCACTCGGCGACATAAATACACTTGGCGAACTAGCCATTTGTCGAGTGTCTAAACCAGACACTCTGCGAACAAGCCATTTGCCGAGTGTCTAAACCCGACACTCGGCGAAAAGCCTCCCCGGCCTGCCACGTGTCCAGCGCGCCGCACGGCGCGTTCACGGCGGCAGCACTTCGCCGAGTGTCACTAACGGACACTCGGCGAAGCGTGTCACGTGTCAACCACGTGACTCGGCGGGTCGAACGGCAGATTCAGGCGGCAGCCCTTCGCCGAGTGTCCCTAATGGACACTAGGCGAAGACGAGCTTTGCCGAGTGTCTCTAACGTGCACTCGGCAAAAAAATTTTAAAAAAGATTTGAGTGCATCTCTTCGCCGAGTGTTATCAGCCGACACTCGACGAACAATTAAAAAAAATCCTCCAAACGACTTGAAACTTTTTCTTCTCCTCGTAGACAACTCTTAGCACTTAACATTGAAAGGTGATAATTTTTTTAATCTGTTAGCTATTTTATGTACTTTTTTTATTTCTAGGTTTTTTCCAAATAAGTCAAATTTGAACTGCAAGTGACTTAAATAATGAAATAAAGTGAGATGAAAAATAATATTCATGGTACTTACTCCATTGTTATTCCTTATCCATGAAATTAAATGGAATTTTAAATATTTTATTGCCGATACATGACCATTAACATGTGACCATGTGGTTTAAATATTATATAAAATGCGAAAAATGTCTGAACAACTTGAGAATCGTCTGGATGTCATGTTAACAT
This sequence comes from Urochloa ruziziensis, assembly GCA_015476505.1. Lineage (NCBI taxonomy): Eukaryota > Viridiplantae > Streptophyta > Magnoliopsida > Poales > Poaceae > Urochloa > Urochloa ruziziensis. The sequence goes on along the minus strand of CM027121.1, from coordinate 46,192,765 downwards.
CCGTGAAGGTTGTGGTAAATAGAAGAGAGGGTTTTGAACAATATTTCATGTACGACCCTTACAAACCCGAGAATGTCCGAAGAAGATTCATATAGTTTAGAAAGATTCGATTACATTTGTAGCCAAATTGAATCTTGAAATAGAATTTCGATTTATAACTTTTTGTATAGGCAATATACAACATGGTTTAGTTAAGCTAACATTTTGGCAATTTTTGAAACAGTTTGATATTTTTTATCTATTAAATACATTTCGGCAATTTACATGAAATAACGCAGGATCCTTTGCCGAGTGTCACACATGCGGCACTCGGCAAACGGCTGGGTCTTTGCCAAGTGTCGGATCGGAGACACTCGGCAAAGGCTGTATGTTTGCCGAGTGCCAGATCACGGGCACTCGGTAAACAAGGCGGTAACCCCACACTTAGCCGCACGGACACACACCTCTCACACACACAGTTCACACCTCTCACACACAGCCACCGCACCTCCCCGTCGCCGCTGCCGCCGCACCTCCCCGCGCCGGCCACGCCTTGCCCCTGCGCCGCCTCGCTCCGGCCGCGTGTCGCCTCGCCCCGGCCCCACCGGTCGCGCCTCGCCCCGGCCGCGCCTCGCCCCTGCGCCACCTCCCCCGCCGGCCGCGCCTCGCCCTGGCCCCTGTGCCGGCCGGTCCTCGCCACTGCGCCCCCTTCCTCGCCGGCCGCGCCTCGCCCCGGCCACGCAGAGGCCGCCAACCACACCCAGGCGAGGCCGCGCGTGGCCCAGGCGCGGCCGGGCGGACGAGCCCGAGGCGGCGCGCGATGGCGTTGCGAGGGCGCGAGGCCGGCCGTGGAGGGCATCGCAACGCATTCGAACAACATCAGGTAGCTTCCCTCTTCCCCTTCCTTGTCCATTACTGTATTGGAGATGCATATGTTGTTTAGTTGCATAGTTAATTTAAAATGAGATAAATTTTTTGTTTAGTTGCAAAGTTAATTTAAATTGAGATAAATGTCTTGTGTGTATGTTGTTGTCGGCCATCGTGTCGATGTGTATGTTATTGTCGGCTATCGTGCCGATGTGTATGTTGTTGTCGGCCATTGTTCCCTTGTTATTGCAGGTTTTGGAAACCTCCTTTTGTAGGGGAGGTGCTGCCGAAATTTTTACGTAACCTAATTTTTGCCTTTTTTTTGGCAGGAGCGGCTTCCTCGCCCCCCTGCGATGCCACCGGCCCCGTGTACACCTTCGCCGACTGGTTGCTCCGTCGAGGGGCCATGTACGCCTTCGACGGCCCTTCTAGGCCTTCCTCAGCTCGGCTTCGTCGTCCTTGTACTTGGTGAGCGCATTTTCCCTTCCTTTTCATTCGTGTCTGTAGGTCACGTAACCTAGTTAGGCGTCTCCCGTTTGAAAGAGATACGGTTTGAAATATGCAGATATTTGCATATGTATGACCGTATCTCTTTTGAATTGTCCACGTTTTTTGGACAGCCGAAGGATGTGTAGATGGGTTTAGTTTTCATGTTCTGCTCTTATCCGAGACAGAGTTTGACATCACCTCCCGTTGTTCTCCGATACACAATCTCCTTGCCAGGACGTGTATTTGGAGAACAACGACGAGGTGCTACCGAAATTCTGTCTTGGATAGGAGTAGAGCATGGAAACTAACCCCATCTACACATCCTCGGGTGGGATTAGGACCTATCCTTACCTATTAGAGTATGATACACATTCCGGTAGATGCAAGTGAGTTTGACACGTCTCGGTGATCTGTTAGAGGATGGACGACCGTGAGTGGATGTACATGGGCTTTGCTGACAAAACACCTGAATGGATTAACAAGACAGAAGATTTTGTGAACCAAGCTTTTGCATTTGCCAATGCTACACGTGGTTTCTGTCCATGTGTGAACTATGCAAACCGTAAGCGACAAACAAAGACCACCATGAGCAAACATCTCATCAGGCTAGGATTTACGCCAGACTATACCCGATGGACCTGCCATGGTGAGACCCAGCGTGTGAGAGACGATGTCGTGAGGCAACGCATCGAGAAGTTTGATGATGATGCCGGGGTTGCAGACATCTTGAATGACTATGATGAAGCATGTACGGAGGATGAGCCGGAGCCAAGTGCGAAGGCTTATTATGAAATGTTGTCTGCGGCACAAAAACCCCTTCATGATCATACCACTGTGTCGCAACTTGATGCTATTGCTCGCCTGTTAGCCATAAAGTCTCAGTTTAGCGACAGTCGAGAAGCCTTTGATGTAATGTTGCAAGTTGTTGGCAAACTATTTCCTGAGGGACACATTCTGCCGAAGAGCATGTATGAGGCAAAGAAACTCCTTCGTGCACTTAAGATGCCATATGAGCAGATACATTCTTATGAGAAAGGATGCGTCTTATTCAGGAAAGAACATGAGAATGCAAAGAGATGTCCAGAGTGCAAGTCGTCCAGGTTCGTGAAGTTAGACTCTGCGGATGGCACTAAGAAGCAAACCACAATCCCCGTGAAAATTATACAGTACCTTCCTTTTATACCGAGGATCTAACGACAGTACATGAGTGAGAAATCCGCAAAACAGATGACATGGCACAAAGATGGTGGACAAGTGGTGCTCTGACGAATGGATGGATGAACACATCCCTGCCCGAGCACGCCGTTTGGAGATGCCAGGTGCATCACACCATATGGGCAGTCTTAACATCGAGGAATATTCGGAAAGATATGTAAGTCAAATAATTTTGTTTTCTAACGCTAAATTTTGCATAATTTCTAACCTTATTATTTTTTGTGTTTTGTAGTCGGCGACACATGGTGGCGAGACACTCTTCGAGTTTCAGGCTATTGCTTTGTCCCACATGGGCAGGGCGACGTCCGACATCCGGTACAATCCGGAGGCCAGGCCTGAGGCGTACAACAATCCCATGGCACACACTCGCCTTGCTACATACACGGAGATGGAAAAGCAAAAGTATGGGCCTGACTGGGATCCGAGTGCTCACCCGATTGATGGAGAAATTGTCATGAGGATGGGAGGAGGAAAGAAGCATGGGAGGTATGCCCTCGGTGATAGCACACTCGACCCAGCCACTACTCCCACACTGTCCCAGATTCGGGCAGGCAGCGCTAACCCGGACATACGTCAGGCGCCGACCGTTGCACACGTCCTCGTGCAGACACTTCAGGTTTTTTCTGTTTTTTTCGTCACTCGTTTATTTTTACATACCTTTACTTTGCATTCTAACATTTTGATAGCATATTCTAGGCCCAGGTGGAAGAAGAGAGGAGGAAAAGGGAGGAGATGGAGGCGTGGTGGCAGGCCGAGCGGGAGCAATCGGAGCGGGCGAGGCAGCAGCAGATGGCAGATTGGCACACGTGGTTCAGTACTATGGCAGTGCAGATGGGGCAAGCTCCGCCTCTGTTCACACTGGTTCCTCCGCCGATGCCAGCACCTCCTGCATCATATTCTCCTGTGAATCACAAAGTTTTATTTCAACCTTAGACAACGTAGTTGTTCACCATTGACAACCTTAGAAAACTTAGTTGACCAACTTTAGAATTTTGCTATCCTTTGTGTAGAATTTTGCTGGATCAGCGGCGGCATCGAACGAGGGGCTTCCGGACGATGACTTGGCGGTTCGGATAGGCCGCCAACTATTCGCAACCAACCCACTACCTTCTTAGTGATTTGTGGATTGCTTGACAATGTTTATACTTGTGAACGAACATACTTTGGTTGTGAACGTACTTTGGTTGTGAACTAGTGAACTTGTGTTGTCGAACTGCCTTTGATGCTTCCTATGGATTAATGGTTATGGATATTATCTATATGCGCTGCTTGTAATGCTTATTGTGATTTATATAAACTGTCTGTAATGTTTGTTGAGCATGGGTACGTTATACGCGACCGAACAAATAAAACAGGGGGAGGACTGCTGCTTTGGCGAGTGTACACTCAGCAAAGATACGTTTTCTGTTACTTTCTGTCATATTTTGCCGAGTGTTTGCAGCTTTGCCGAGTGTCATGGAAAATACACTCGGCAAAGACTGAGCCTTTGCCGAGTGTATTTGCAACGACACTCGGCAAAGGCCCAGGCTTTGCTGAGTGTATTTGCCATGACACTCGGCAAAACTTCAGTGCCACGTGGTTGTATAGCTAGAGCTTTGCCGAGTGTCCAGATCCGACACTCGGCAAAGACGAGCGTGTTTGCCGAGTGTCACGATCCGACACTCGGCAAAAAGCGCCGTCACCGACGCCGCCACGTCATCACACGGCGCGCGGCTGGCCGTTATGTTCCTTTATTTTGCCGAGTGCCTAGGCAGGCACTCGACAAACCCTTTGCCGAGTGCCCGAAATATGACACTCGACAAAGAAGCTCTTTGCCGAGTCTACAGTCGCCGAGTGCTCTTTGCCGAGTGAAGTGTTTGCCGAGTGTATTTGTCCCTTCGCCGAGTGTCTGGGACACTCGGCGACTACCGGCCTTCCTGTAGTGAAGTATATGTTTAGGTTTAGGGACCCTCGCTTATCTCGTGCGCCACCCCTTCTCTCGCACGTCGTCAGGTTTCACTTTTGGCTTCCTCTTCCATCGTCAGGATTTGGGTGGTGAAGAAACCAATTGATCACGCAGCATAGACAAGTTGATTGGTTTGAAGAAAGACATCCATGTACATTCCATGTCCACTACGTGGTGCAAGTTCTATTTTTGTTGTTTCTTTCGTGGCTAGGATTTGGGTGCATATGGGCGTTCGGCCGTTCGCTGGTGCCTTTAATAGAAAAAAATATATATTTCTTTGCCGTGTGCAAAAAAGAAAAGGCACAAAGCAAAGAGTGCTTTGCCGTGTGCCAAAGGATGACACAGTGTGTCCGAAAAAAATACACTTGGCAAAGACCTAGACACACGACAAAGGTGGAATTTCTTGTATTGTAATGGATGCTTTATAAATAGTCACGTGTGTTTGTGGTAGGCAGTAATTCAAACGCAGGCTATTGTGAGGCCAAGCGTCGTGGAGGAGGCGGCGGCAGGGCAGCGCTATTTGATTGCGGGGGACGCGAGCTACTTTGAGCACGGTGCCTCGCAGCAGGCGGTGGCGGAGCTGGGCACCGTCAAAAGACTCAAAACCAAAGCGAAAGGGAAGGGTGATGTGGACTGAAAACATACCTGCCATGTAAACTTGCTGACATGTTGATAACCCAGTCAGCAGTACCGGTTTTTAATCCATCAAAACCGGTTTATAAATGCTTAAAGGTGTAATTTGAACTGGTTTAGCAAAGTGAAGGGGTTAAGTAAACCTTTTGTTACTTTAGAGGTTATTTGGACCAAACCTATACTTGAAGGTAGGAAGATGGACTATTTCCTTAAATATAATACCATAAAGGAGACAACTTTATTTTTGCATGTAGTAACCTAGTTTCTGATTATCTCTCTACCTCTCACGATCATAAAAGAGAATCCCGTTCCTCTATTTACAAAAATTGCAGGATGCTAGTATTGTGTTTGATTTTATCATGAGCACGTAACAAACGGATCCTAACAAACGAACCAAGCAATCTCTTAGCTAAATAACAAGAGCTCGGTTGATATGTACTGAGAATGGTTGCAGGGATTTCTCAGACTAAAACTCCTTATTTATAAATGAAACACATCAATGAACGGCTTTTGCAGCAAGTGAACATGGTCATAGTGGCCTTGAACTTCAGTCACACAGAAGATTTCTTGTGCATCACCACTTAAAATTTGGTCCTGGTTTAGAAACACAAATAGGGGTCTTGAACATGGTCGTAGATCCCTGCCCTCCTTTATATACTCTGCGGGTGAAAGTACTCCAAAGGCTAGTTTGGCTGCGAAAGGGGGAGAATCCCATGGAAGGAAACCCCCGGACAGGATTTTTGGGACAACTCATTTCCCCGGGCATGATTCGAGCGAGACGGGGAGCGCCGGGACAACGAAAGGGCGATCACGCGGGATTAAATTTTGCTATGTGTTAGGAGGAAAAAGGTTTGGGTATTTGTAGGGGTGCCGAGGTTTAGTACTAGGCTTTGGCTTCACCTAGTAAGGGCAGTCCCAACCCAGACTCTACCTATAGAGTCCATATGTTGAAGACTCTATTATAAGAAACCATAGCCTCCAATGCAGATTTTGTATCTTGAAGTCTACCCAATCCCATGACCCACTTGTCTCTCTCACATATGGTCTTGATTTGCGTGAAGACTTGGTTTCTTAGTTAGACTCGGTTTCTTCATTTTTTCCCCCTCTCTCTTCAATAAATGTTCTGCCACATCAGCATTTTGCTTACATGGCAGCATAATTAATGACTTTATACTCTATGGTAGAGTCTGCATTGGGACTGCCCTAATATACTTCGCCGGGCAGTTTAGTTGACTAGTAGTGAGGCACCAACATAGTAAAAATAATTTTATAGTTATAACATAGTAAAAATTAAGTACACCAACATCAAAATCTAGTAAAAAAATAATATTCAATTAATTTAGTAACAGAAAGAGGTAACCCATAGCACAATTAATTTTGGCAATTCAAAATTAAAATTATATTGGCTATACCTTTTCAGCATGACAAATGAATGAGGATGGCAACTAATCAAATAGCTTGCGTCACAGTCCATGTCAACCGTCTCTTTCCACAGCTGCTTCATCCTAGGCAACCCGATGATGACGGCGTGCCACACCCACACGCCCACAGCCGTCCACAAATGCTGTGTACTTGTCAGCAAAGGTAATCCCGTCCGGATCCTAGCAATTTTATTGGATGTCACAACAAAAAACGTAAGCACATCATGAATATATATACATGGTAGTGATACAGAACAAATACAGTCAGAAACGAAACTATGAAGCCGCACTTAATTTATGAATCTCTCGATCAGTTATGGCAGACGGACCAATACCTAAACAAATCTACCTACTTGCGTGCAAGGATACCTGAATCAAAGTGGGTATGGATGGAAGGCCAACGACGCTGAAAATATATCTGAACGGATCACGGACGGGGAGCGCAAGGTGCAGAGAGATGCTCTCACCAATGCCATCGTGGAAGCCGCCGCCGTTGCATCTGTTTCAACGAAGGGCATACACGTTTGATCTCTACTTGTGTTGCTCGCAAAGGCATATGCTTTGCTTGGAATGCGAGATCTCAGCAAGTTAAGCAGGTCAAGTAGTGTGCCGGAGTTGAAAGGAACATATATCAACTGCATTCGAGTTTTCCCACAAGATGCCCATTCTGACGAAAGTTGAGTCCTAAAACATTATGACGGGCTAGTTTCTCTCTTTATCTCGTGCAGGTGCACTATTGTGGAAGATGATTCACACCTTTTATTTGCATGCTCATACCTTCTCTAGAATCAATTTGTTTAGCGCCGGTTTAGTTTTGTTAACCTATTGCTACCGGTTTAGTTAATGCTGGTAAGGATGATGACATGCACGTTTAAAAAAAAACACGTTCGTTTCAGTCATTTGATCTTGAATGAATACTAGCTAGTTATATATGAATCGTTATGAACGAATTGCACACACAACAGATTCACATTCAACAAAATGTGAACGTGTATATGCTAGATGTTCACAACAAATACAGAATGTAGCTGGGTACCCATTCGAGATCTATATAATTCTTCATCACTTAACAGTTCATCACTATATCAAGAGTTCATCAAGACCAAGTTCACTAGGTAACACTTTGACACTATCAGTAGAAAGTCTAATTAACATATACATAGTAGTGCAGATATAACACAAATTAAACACTAATTGAAAAGGCAGTTTTGGTGAACGCCATGCGGAGGACGTGGCAGAGCTACACTACGACAGCAGTCGGCGCAGTGAGGCGGCTACTGTGGACGCGACGGGTGGCCAGAGTGGATAGCAATAGGGTTTGGTCATTGTCGGAACGGTGCGGCTTATTTGTACCTGTCGGTGTTTTACCGGCAATCCCACCGAGGGGTATCCCTAGGTAGTAGAGTTTTGGTGAAATGTTTATAGAATCAGGAACTTGATGGTTATGTGACACGAGATTTTTACAGGTGAATCTTTGTGCTGTCGCACCCACCACCTTCAGTTTCCACACAATCTATGGTTTTATTGTCACACTGGCCACCAACCCATTGCTCGCTCTTTATAATATGATGATCTCCGAGCAACTGCGCTTTGTCTCTCTTTCATGGATCATGGTAATACCGGCACCACTTGTACACACCAGCTAAATATATGTTGCTCAATTATATAGGCTTATATTTTGGCTAGGGACGCGAGGGATCAGCAATTTAAGCATGCTAGGTGCGCCTGAGTTGAAACGAGCATATACCAACTGCATCCGACAATTACTACAAGATAGCCCATTCTCTGATGGAAGTTGATGAGTCCTACGGAGTATTACATTATGACGTGCCGGGGGGTACGGTTGATGTCCTGGTCCTAGAGCAATTGTTGACTCCATAAGGCATGGCTCGTCTGTGTCATGCTTAAAGCTTGTCTCTCCCATTTATGCACTCTCTTGTTGAAGATGATTCACACCTTTTAATTTATTTTGCATGTACCTTTCTCTAGGACAGCGTGGTTCTCCTCCACAAACGCAATTCGAGCACTCGTCCAAGCAACTGGGTCAGCACTTTTTTTCATTGAACAGGCACCGGTCACTCCAATGGCGTGAATGCCAGAAAACTTTTACTGAGCACCAAGCTTTTTAGTGGCAAAATCGGCACCCGGACATTTTCTCTCTTTATATTATCGATTGATTGCCTTATCTGTTGTTCAACAAAGTGTCTTTCTGCAATTGTCCATGGGAACAGTACAGAAGATGATTTGGCCGAACACCTCCTTAAATAAAGGTAGCAGCAGGATCAGTGAATAACAAACTTTTCTCAGCAAACTAAAAACTGATCTAGAACAGAGGTGTTCACATGATTCTTTTGATTTCCAGAGTCACCAAAGGATCTTGAAGAAGCAAATGTGGATGCACCACCAGGAGCTACTCAGTAACTGGATAAAGTAGAGGCCGGAACAGCAGAGTTCCTAGTTCAGACTTTGTAGAACTCATACATAGTTGTGGCGTACGTCCGCGACGGCGAGGGAAGGGCGCTCACGCTGCTGGCCAGGATGGTGTTCGGGCTCTGGAATGTCTTCATGTTCATGGCCGGGCAGGCGGCAGGGTACACGGCGGCGGACTCCGTGCACATAGTCACCAAGTTCCCGGGTCGACGGGATCGAGGAACGGGAACGCGGAACGTGGTACGTTAGTTTTGGAAGACATGGAACGAGTAGGGTATACCGCTTCGGAACGCTACATCCGGGTCGAGGATCGCGTTCCCGAAAAAAATGGGTCGACGTTCCCGGGAAAAAGAAGGGTGCAGACTCTATAATGGTTTAATTCCCTGCTTTACGTTGCCCATTTAATAGAAGTAAATGATGTTTGTGGCCCACCATGTATTAATTCCCTGTTTTGCTCTTCGTGTTCCTGGGAAACCTCTTCGTGTTCATGGGCCTGGCGGCGTTCCCTGCGTGCAGCCTGTTTACGAACCAACGTGCGAGTGAACGGTTCGCGTTCCGTCGGCATTGGAGACCACGATCTGCCCACGATCCACGCTGCGTTCCGCGACGATCCCGTTCCTCGAATCGGGACGAAGTTCCGGGAACGCGGAACGTGGCTTCGTTCCGCGATCGGTGTGACTAAGTCCGTGCACGCGCTCCCGCTGGTGAGCACATTCTGGGGCGTCGTCCTGTTCGTCGAGTACTGGGCGGTCTTCGCGGCGCACCTACACGCTGCTGGCTAGCATGCAGCTGATGTTCGCCGTCGCCATGGCCATCCTCATGGCCTCCTCTAATCACAGGAAGCCACTTTGACCGCCGAAAACGGCCGATGACTATTATTCACGTGCTCTGTCCAAGCTGATCGGTTCATATGCTCTGTTTAAGTCACAGTGGTATCGGCGAGCAGGAAATGGGTGGATGTGTGACGGGGAGAATGGGGATCGAGCCATCGAGGGATAGCAAGTTGGTGGGGCCCACTAGCTCTGGTCGGTTCGCCAAGTAGCAGATGCGGAGCAAACGGATAGGTCCTTCAGAAAGTAAATGGATATACCTTGTTTGTGGATAATGGGATAGCAAAACTTATAAATGTGAGAGAGTGATCTCTCAATAGATAGTCTTTTTCGAAGGAGATGGCCCAAGTATTATGTTGTTGTTGTTTTTCCTAGGCTGACTTGTGTCCGGGGACAAGTCAGCCCAACAAAAACAACAACAATACAATAATACTTGGGTCATCTGTCCCTGAAAAATAATTCATTGGGAGAGCACTCCTCCAAGCTTATAAGTTGTGCTACTCCACACTCCATAAGCAAGGTGGGACTATTCCCAACACGTGCGTAGACATACTGAACGACTCAACTCTCTGGACGACAAATTGATTAGATCGACGGGGTTGGCCAAATCAGAAAATGTTCCCCCTGTGTAGACACACTGACGAGTCAGCCCTGCACCTATTTGCACAGTGCCGATACACAACAAGGGTGTGGAACGAATTAGGGAGGTAGCTCATGACAAATATCTTTGATACACAACAACTTGGGGAACTTGCGATGATATTCCTCAGTGGTGGGAGCAATCGAGCACTGCAACCTTGACAAAAAAAGCATTGAGATCACTATTGCTATTTGTCTCTTGGGAAGTATAGAAAGAAAGGAACGCACAGATTTTTCAGAGAAAAGAGGCCTCAGTTTAAAGCCTGTTGATGAGAATGAAAGATGAATCAGCCCTTTGCTCAGAGAGTTCATTTAAAGCGGTTGATGTTTTTGCTTTTATTCGAGCTATTTCTCTCTGTGTTGGGCAGATACTGAAGGGATTCGGGGAGGCTACGCTAGCAAAATACAAAATCGTGTACCCTGAAACCAGGAACAATTGCAGTTATAGATCTCAGATCGTTACCACTAGACGCGCAGATGTAGCGGAACCGTCTCGGTGTAGAGAAGCGCGTCGAGGTAGCAGTGCCGTGAAGTTTCGAACGTCCGTCTGGTCCTGTGGCGCGTGCGGTTCGTCCCAGTTCTCCAAGCGCAACACCTCCGAGGTACCCACACGTACGAGGATGGAACGCCGAGCGCCGGTGTGCCAGCACCGGGTGCGCGTGGCGAGAGAGGAGAGAGAGCGGCGGCCTAGGAGGGGCGGCTAGGGCTTGGGCAGCACAAGATGCTTGGGGCGCCCCCCTTGCCCCTTCCACGTATATATGAGGAAGAAGACCTCCCATCCCTTTTGTAACATCCCAGATTTTTCTGGAATGTTTATATTATTAAAAATGTGGATTTAAATTTTTTTGTGGATTTAATACTAGCTAGGAAAAATATAAGTTTGTCTTCATTGAACCTCTCCTAAAATTCTTAGAAATAAATAATAAATAAAATATTATTGTTAAGGTGTCTAAATGTGGTGAACATTTGGAATTTATTTGGAATTTAATTGGATTTATTTGAGTGTGATTTGGATTTGAAATAATTCAAATCCAAATCAAATAAAGATTTAAACCAAAATCTAACTTGGGCCCTAACCCACTAACCGGCCCACCAAACCAAGTCCGGTTTCAGGCCTCCTTTCCAAACTCCGGTCCAACTTCCTTCCCTCTTCCTGTCGGTGTTCTACCGTCGATCCTACCGAGGGGTATCCCGAGGTAGTAGAGTTTCAGGTGGTTTCGTCGAGATCAGGAACGCAAAGGCTAAGAGACTCATGATTTTAGACAGGTTCGGGCCGCTTAGATGGCGTAATACCCTACGTCCTGTATGGTGGTTTGTATTGATGAGATCGTATCTTTGGAGGGGTCCCTGCCTAGCCTTATACTCTCTCCATATTGGTATTAGATGATGTTTAGGACAAGGTTTTAGTCAAACATTGGGAATATAAATCACGAATAACGTTTAAGTTGTTGAGTTTGGAAATGTGAAAACCATATGAATAGATTTGTCTTGATAAGTATTTTTAGAAAAGTATACATATATTATTTTTTAATAAATATTTTTGTAAAAATAAGAAGTCAAAGTTACATTTTGGTGACTGTGTCGTTGTCCTAAACATCATCTAATACCAGTATGGAGGGAGTATACACGGTGGGCAGGGTTACAAGGTCGGTTTCGAGTAGAGTCCTAACCTATTACAACTCGTAGAGTGCTTTACAAGCCAATCCGAGTAGTTTACAAGTCATACGACTAGTTTCCATAACAAGAAGAGTCCTTGCAGTACTCTACTCGCAGTCTTCACGCCTGGTACGACTCCTTCTGGAGATAATCCATGCGTCCCGGTGGGCCCATGGTCGTACCTCCAACAATCCCCAAGCGCTGCATCGTCGAGTATCATCAACCGAGTGCTTGCCAAGCCGATCGAGTACTTTTTCGAGTTCTTCGAGTACTTGATCAGTCTTGGACAGGTCTTGGTTGTCACGAGGCCATGAGGTGCTTAAGCCCCGCTTATTTTGATCAAATCAGTAGTCTTCAAAATATTATATGGGTTGAATCAAAGAATCAAGCCGAGGGTCTTGATTTAAGTCTTCAGTCTTCAGAAAAATAAAATTCCAATTCCTTTACTACCCTGCAGCCCCCCGAGCCTTGAACTAGGACATATAGAAAAGGATCAAGTCGCTAGACTGACAGAGTAGTTTTAGTGTATAAGAGTGACGATTCCAAACTTTTGAGAGTAAAGGAAAATAAAACTAATTGTTTTTCCAGGTTGGTGCCAGAAAAAATCAATTAATTTAGAATCCAATCCCTCAAAAAATGGAAAAAACCTGTAACTGTAGCCTTTGAATACCAAGCGGCGCGCCCACCAATATATGTGAACCGTCAGGGCAAACGAAACCCTAACCGCCGCCAAAACACAGACGCCGCCAATCCCTCTTGAGCGACAAAATTCCTCAATCCCCCGAGCGAAGTAATCAGCCAGCCCCCAAGCGAAAAATCATCCAATCCCAGATCCACCACTAGCCAGAATGACATCCAGGAAGGACAAGAAGACCAGCCGCGGTGAATCTCACGGAAAAGAGGTGAAGCTGCCGTCGCCAAAGCGCGGCAGGTTGCAGAAAAGATCGCACCCAGTGCCTAATACCTATATGAAGGCATCCAAGGCAACTGAAGAGCACCTCCAGAAGTTGGTCACTGATGGTTTCCTCAAGGAACAACAAGTTCTTTTGTGGGAGATTCCTGGAGCATCGGAAACGGCCCCAATGGTTCCAATGGATAAAACACTCATGTTCAGCCATTTTATCCTGATGGGATTAGGCCTCCCGACTTGTGATTTCCTCCGAGGTCTGTTATTCTTCTATGGACTGGAGCTTCCCAATCTGACACCCAATGGGATTCTCCAGATTTCCATTTTCGTGTTCTTCTGCGAAGCTTTCCTGGGAATCAGGCCGCACTTTCAACTGTTCAGGAGATTATTCCAGTGCAAGCCTCAACCCAAGAAAGATGCCACATGTCCTGTTGGTGGAGCCGGCTTTCAGTTGTGGCAAGATGCAAAGGACATTTATCTGGAGTATGATATGTTCAGCAGCCATTCTGGGTGGAAAGAGCAATGGTGGTATGTAGGGGATCATGAACCCAAGCTACCCGAGTGGACTAGAGTCGCTCCGGTAGACTTCCCCGAGTGGAAAAGTTTACCCACCATTGCAGAAAACATCCAGATTCCAGAACTACTCGTCCGCATTGCCAAGCTGAAACAAGATGGTGTAACCAGGAGCCTCCGTGGTATATTCATGGATTAAACGCCGAGTTCAACCACTCACGCAAAAAGACCACTGGGGCTTCGAGTACAGAGGACAAGAAGATCCTTCAAGGATGAGTCATGAAGAACTCACCGAAGAGGAGATCATGCAGCGAGTACAAATGCTGATGCCAAAGGTCGACGCTGTGCCATATCTCCCCAAGCTTTTTGATGCCAGCGAATCCACCCAATCCGGTAAGTATAGCACTATATTGAAATGTCATATGTCTTTGTACAATTACCACTCTGATAATAAAATTATCTGATTGTGCAGGAGGATGTGGATTTATTCTTCTCATGGCCCCTCATGCCCGATCAGGTTCCCACAGGTGCGGATCCAAAATTCTCGCTTCCATCTCACCTGCGGAGACCCCTATGCAAGGCTCGAATGATTCAGAATCATCACTCCACTCGAGTGATTTTGAAGATTTCCAAATAATGCCTCGTGCAAAGGGTGATGATCAAGGCACTTCTAATGCAGATCTGCTGGATAGGGGCAAAGGTATATCTTTTCCAGCAGATGCCCGGAGGAAAAGAGCCGTTCGCAAGAGGAAACTTATCACCTCAAGGACAACTTCCTCCGAGTCAACTGTCAGTGACAAACTCCGGTAAGTGTACCAGTGAATATACTAGTCATCGGAGTAAGAGTAGTGTAAATGACCACTCATTATCATATATACTTGTGTTCAATTGTAGGCCTGACAATGATGAAGGTCCAGAAAACCAGCCGGAGATAAGCTCGAAGCCCCCGAGCCCAATGAAGGACTCTGCGCCAGAAAACGAAACCTTGAACATCTTACCAGTCCCAGAAGTCGAGAGTACTGAGGCCGTGGGTGATCCATCACCCGCGAGTCCGAAGAAAATTCCCGAGTCAAGTGCCAGTGAAGTCGTTATGCCTTCACTGGTATTTGGCGAGCCGCAAATACCATATAAGAAATCTAAAAGGTAATCAACTCTACCCATAATCAAGTCTTGAATCATAATAGAGTAGTAATTTTGATATTTCCAATCGTTGTCTTTATAGGAAATCTGCTCCCTTTCCGCCAAGGAAGAAGGCCAAGGTTTCAACCGAAGGGCCTCGTACTGAACAAGTCCAACCTATTCCTGGCGAGCAAGAAAAACCAGCAGAAATCGTGCAAGGGACCAGTCTGCCCGCAGCTGAAGAAATTCCTCAAGATCGTGCTGCGGATGACTCAGAGGCTATTCCTCCCCAACCAGAGCCATTACAAATCATCCAAAATCCTGTTCCCGACTTGCCCCTACTAGGGAGCAAAGAAGTTGAAGGCCCAAAGCTGATGGTGCAGTCAAACATCCCTCAACCTCTGTCAAGATCAATTGGGATGAAATACATGCCGTCATCTAGTCGGGTAGACTTGACAGAGGAAGCTTCTGCCGGCGAGGTAAACACAGCTCTACCAGGCGCCGCAGAGCTATTTGAAGATCCATTGCTGCAGCCGGATGCCATAGCCGCATACGTCGGGTCACAGAACAGGATAATCAAGATGGCGCAGGGCTCCCTCGAGTATGTAGAGGTAACGCCCGCTTTATCTTAGCTTGTTCAATCACGAGTCTTTTGAAGATCATTAATGATGGAATCCTTGTAGGAATTGGCCGCCCGTTCGAAGAGAAAATCTGAGGCTTTGTATGCAATGTCTGATGCATCCATACGAGCCCAGAAATTAGAAGACGAGTTGACCAAGGCCAAAGCACAACTGGCCGAATTATCTCAGCATTTTGATGCTGTGCAAGCCGAGAAGCTTACCACCCGGGAAGAGCTAGACAAAGAACGCCAAAGATTTGCTGCCCGGGAAAAAGAGTGGAAGGCCTAGGAAGAACGGCTCAAGAAAAAGAATCGCACCTTGACACAGACTAATACTGGTGAGTGTACCTGTATTGAGAAAACTCCCTCGACTTGTAATTTGATAATCTGACTTAGAGGATATTCCTTTGCAGAGCATATGACGGCTTACATGACGCTCCAGTCCGAGTGCACTTCATGGAGGAATGGTATGTATCGATGCACCAAAGAGAAGGAAAAACTCTCCCGTGACTATGCCTCTCTGTTTGAAACTCATAATGAGTTTATGACAGAGTATAATCAAGCCATGAAGATGCTGGAGCAGTCTGACGCCACCCCCAAAGACGCCCTGGATAAAAGCAAGGCAGTCGGAGAGGAATTTCAAGCTTTGAAAATGGAACATGCTAAACTTGTTGAGGCGGCCACCACATTGGTGAATTCCATTAATCATGATGCGCCCGAAGAGTCATCCAAACCACTCTTGCAGCGTATCCAGGAAGCCCCCGGCAAGTTCGCTGCCTATTTGAAGAAGACCTGCTGCTATGTGGCAGATCACGTGCTAGCGGTCGTCCAGTCCTTCTACCCAGAAGCGGAGATAGATGATGTTCCGACTGGTAGAGCAGAGGACTGTGAAAGGACCCAGTTTGATGAACACCTGAAGCACTTTGAGCCCATAGCAGCAGAAGTTGTAGATAACTTGAAGCTCTTCTAACTTTGTAATCCTGTAAGAAACATGATGTATTGCAACATATGTATGATATGTATATATCTATGTATAAATATGCGCAGTATGAATTGCAACTGCTTTGTGTTATGTTGACACGATTGTGCCATGAAATTGTTACTCATTTTACGAGTTATACTTCAAAGCACTTGATAACTAGTACTTGAAGATTTTAAAAATCTCTACTCATATTGTGGAGTAGACTCTAGAATACTTTCAAATAAGTACTTAGAGATTTTTAATTTACTACTCGTCTGTCGAAGTAGACTCTAAGATACTTTCAAACAAGTACTCAAAGATTTTAAATTACTACTCATGGGTAGTTGCTTTATAAGGCTAGCTGGCCTCTACAGGTGTTCAGCCTGGTCTTAGTTAAAACTAAGTACTCAGGGATCCTGGAAAGTAGTCATGTGAGCTACTCTTCGGATTTGGACCGATGTATACTTTGTTGATTCAACAAGTATCAAGGGGAACTCCGGAAGTATTAGAAGCTAGAGTAGTCTTATAAAACAACCAAAGCATTAATGAAGATAAGAGATCACAGATCAAATACTGAGAACACAAACTGCACTTTATTGATGAAATCTTCAAAGTATTGTACAGACTCTTGACGTACTCAGACAAAGATCCTAAGCATAGAACTTGTGTAGATGCTCGATGTTCCATGAATCTTTCTCTTCGACTCCTTCACTATTCTTCAATCGATACGACCCGGGTCCAGTCACCTTGTGCACGATAAAAGGTCCTTCCCAGCGGGACATAAGCTTGTGCATACCTGTGGTCTTCTGTATCCTTCGCAACACTAAGTCGCCGATGTTGAACGAGCGCTCTTGGACGTTCCTGTCATGATAGCGCCTAACCCCCTGGAGATATCGAGTAGAATTTAACAAAGCTGCACAGCGTTCCTCCTCGATCAAGTCAAGCTCCAGTCGTCTTGTGTCATCAGCAACTCCTTCGTCGTATTGCTCTAGTCGTGAAGACTTGTACATCAGGTCTACTGGCAGGATAGCTTCAGATCCATACACCAGAAAATATGGCGAGTGGCCAGTTGGCTTGCAAGGCTGAGTTCTAAGCCCCCAGACTACGTGTGGCAACTCATAGATCCACTTGCCTCTGTATTTCTTGTCGTGCTCGTACAGTAGCTTCTTCAGGCCATCCAGGATCAAACCATTGGATCGCTCGACTTGTCCGTTGGCCTTGGGGTGAGCTACTGATGCGTGAATGACCTCAATGCCGTTCCTCTCACAGTGATCCTTGAACTCGTAGCTGTTGAAATTGGAACCCGAATCTATGATGATATGATGACGACAGCCATACCTGATCATCAGATCACTAATGAACCCCTTGGCCTTAGCCGCAGATATTTCCGTGACTGGCTTGACTTCTATCCACTTGGTAAACTTGTCGATCGCAACTAGCACATGTGTGAAGTTTCCTGGAGCAGTCGTAAGCTTGCCAATCATGTCGAGCCCCCAGCATGCGAACGGCCAAGAGGGAGGAATAGCAATAAGCTTGTGGGCAGGCACATGTTGCTGTCTGGCAAAGAATTGGCACCCAGGGCACTTGCGGACAATCTCTTCCGTGTCTTGCAGAGCCGTGGGCCAATAATAAGCTGCTCTGAATGCCTTGCCCACCATCGTTCGTGATCTTGCATGATTCCCGCACGCGCCTTCATGAATTTCTTCCAGGATGCCCTTGCCTGTTGCTCTCGGGACACACTTCATGGCAATATCAGTGTAGAGTCCTCTCCTGTAGAGCTGATCGCCGATGAGTAGATAATTCTTCGATCTCCGAACGACTTGTTCAGCTTCAGTCTTGTTCAAAGGCAGGGTCTTGTTTTTGATGTACTCGATGAACAAGACACGCTAGTCTTCTTCAATTGTCAAGACCTCTCTATCTGGTTTGTGTCCGTCATTTGGTAATGGTGTGGGTTTCTCGAAGTCGATGGTTCTTTCATGGAGCTCCTGGACGAAGACTCCTGCTGGAACTTCCGCACGAGTGGATCCGAGCTTAGAGAGTACGTCAGCAGCGACGTTGTCATCACGGACCACCCAATGGTACTCGAGCCCTGCGAATTTGTTCTCTAGCTTGCGCACAGCTTCGCAGTAAGAGTCCATATTCGTAGCCGACGGGGATATCGACTTGATTCTTGCGCCACTCTTCCATGAAGTCTGCCAGCACCTGCGACTTGATGGCCTTCTTGGATTTGAACTCGATGCTGAGGGCGCCAAGCTCGACGGCCCACTTTGGGATTCACCCGGTCACGTCCGGGTTATGTAAGATTTCTCCCAAGCCAAACTCTGTCACCACCGTGATGGTGAACGTGTCGAAGTAGTGACGCAGCTTAGTGATGAGTATTGCGTAGAGTAGTTTTTGCACCGCCGGATATCGAACTTTGGACTCCGTGAGTACTTCACTGACGAAGTAAACCGGCCTCTGCACAGGATATGCAAGATTGTCCTCGACGCTCGACCACCAATACAGTGCTCACCACATGAGTCGTTGCTGCGATGTAGAGCAGCAATTCTTTGTCGTCGTCCTGCGGAGCAGTCAGGATTGGCGGTTTTTGAAGATGTTGCTGGAGATCCGCCAATGCTGCTGCCGCTTCTTCGTTCCATTGGAACTTGTCACCTTTCTTGAGTAGCTTAAAAAAAGGGAGGCCCCTCTCTCCAAGTCGCGAGATAAATCGGTGTAGCGCCGCCATACACCCAATGAGCTTCTGGATGTCTTTGATGGTCTTTGGAGCTTCCATTGCTATGATAGCATTGATCTTCTTGGGGTTGGCCTCGATGTCGCGGTGGCTGATGATGAACCCGAGAAGTTTCCCGGAGGGTACTCCAAAGACACACTTGGTTGGATTTAGCTTCCATTGCCACTTCCGCAGGGATGCAAAAGTCTCCTCCAGATCAGCGATGAGGTCTTCTGGGTTTCTGGTTTTTACGACCACATCATCGACGTAGGCTTCCACGTTGCGATGGAGTTGCTTCTCAAGGCAGAGTTGGATCGCGCGCTGGTAAGTCGCACCAGTGTTCTTCAGCCCGAAAGACATCGTGGTGTAAGCATAAGCACCATAAGGGGTGATGAACGCCGTTTTGATTTGATCCTCCTCTTTCAGAGATATCTGGTGATAACCCGAGTAGCAATCAAGAAAGCAAAGTAAGGCACAACCAGCCGTGGAGTCAATAACCTGGTCGATGCGCGGTAATCCGAAGGGATCCTTGGGGCAATGCTTGTTGAGATCAGTGTAGTCGACGCACATGCACCACTCGTTGTTGTTCTTCTTTCTCACCAAGACTGGGTTTGCCAACCAGTCGGGGTGGAAGACTTCCTTGATGAATCCTGCGGCGAGTAGCTTCGCCAGCTCCTTCTTGATCGTCTCTCGCTTGTCGGTTGCGAACCGTCGCAACTGTTGCCTCTTGGGTGAAGCTTTAGGGTCTACTGTTAAGGCTGTGCTCGATCAGGTTCCTTGGCACTCCTGGCATATCTGCAGGTTTCCACGCAAAGATGTCGCGGTTGGCTTGCAGGAACCTGACGAGCTCGCCTTCCAATTTCGGGGTTAGGCCGGCCCGATCTTGGTGGTCTTCGACTGGTCTCCTTCCAGTAGTGGTGCGTCCTTGGTCGCCACATCTTCAGGGACGGCCACCTTGTGTGATCCGGGCTCCTTGTTGGGGACCTTGTACTCTGACTGCTTCAGCTTCTGAGCCGCTGCGAAGATCTGGGCCATAGCGTTGGGTACCTAAGTGGTAGCCACAAACTCCACAGCCACTCTGTCGCAGTTGTATGATCGTCGCAAGTCGCCGCGGATAGAGATGACGCCTCTGGGTCCTGGCATCTTGAGGATGAGGTAGACATAGTGCAGGATAGCCATGAACTTGGCCAAAGCAGGACGTCCAAGGATCGCTTGATAGGAGGTCTCGAAGTCCGCCACCTCGAACTTGATGTACTCCGTCCTGTAGTTCTCCTGTGTGTCGAATTGACTGGTAATGTGACTTGGCCGAGAGGGAGACTGCCATTTCCAGGGACAATGCCGTAGAACGGGGATTCAGTGGGAGTCAACATTTTCTCGATGTCAAGTCCCATCCTCTTCAGGGTGCCAGAGAATAGCACGTTCAGCCCCACCCCACCGTCGATGAGCACCTTGGTGAGTTGTGATACTGCCACCGTGGGGTCCAGGACGAGTGGTAATTGCCCTGGTTCGTCGTAGCTGTTCCACTGATCTGCCCTGGAGAAGGTGATTGGAACCTCCGAGTACTTTAGGTACCTTGGGACAGCTGGTTCAATTGCCATGATGTGCCGTAGAGCAAGCTTGTGCTTCCTCCGAGTGGGGAAGCCATAGTCGCCGCCCATGATGACCATGAGTACGTTCTTGGGCTTCTGAAATTTGTTCGTCTGGTCCTCGTCGTCTTCTTCATCCTCGCCGTCGGCCCTTTCCTTGTTCTTTGCTTCAGGATCGAGTGGTTCCCTTGCCGGCTTCTTCTTGGCTTTGTTCTCTCGATCCTTCTCGGCGTACACGCGTTGGAGATCATAACATTGGCCCATGGTGTGCTTATGCTTTGGGTGCATTGGGCACGGCCTGTCCATGATCTTCTCGACGTCGCTCTTGCCGTGGTAGTTCTTCTTTTGGCTTCGCATGCCAGTATCCAGAGTCACGACTGTGTCGTCTGGCTTGCGTTTGTTTTACTGGGAGCCCTGCTGGCCTTTGTTGTTTTGCCTCTCCCTACCCTGGGGAGGGCCATATTTCTCGAGGTCGCGGTCTTCTTGCTCATACCACGCCTCAACTTGGTCACGCAGGGCATCCAGAGTCCTTGGACGATGCAGGCCAAATTGCCTGTCAAAGAACCTGTTGGTGATGTCGTTCTGGAACAAGTCGATGCAGTCGCGGTCAGAAACGTCCACCACCAGAGTCTTGATTTCCATGAAGCGACGCATGTAGTCGCGAGCGCTTTCTCCTTTGAGCTGTTTGCACATGGCGAGGTCATGTCGAGTCTTGGGGCGATTGTATGTGCCTTGAAAGTTTGACACGAAGATCTTCTTTAGGCGTTCCTAGGACTCGATGGAGCGTCGTGGCAGGTTTTCGAACCATGTGAGTGGAGCGGCTCGAGTGCCATTGGGAAGTATCTGCACTTGATGGCGTTGTTGCCACCCGTGCACTCAATAGCCGTAGAGTATATGCGTAGCCACGACTCAGGGGAGGTCTTGCCGTCGTACTTCTCGAAGCCGACTGGTTTGAAAGGTTGTGGGTAAACCGCCATCCGGATGTCCCTGGAGAACATTGGGTACTCATCATCTTCTTCCCTGTACCCCCGGGCTTCATCACGCCTCTTGGATTCAAGGATGGAGCGTTCGTCGCGGTTGGCGTTGATGGTTTGCCGGAGGTCGACACTGTGTGCTGGCCTGTGGGATGACATGGCAGCGTCGTTGCGGTGAGTACGTCCGCCTCGTTGGCGATCATCCTCTGGTCGGTGTGGGGGTGCAACTTCTGCGTGGTTGGCTTCCCCCAGTCGGCTTGGATTCGGTGGACGATGCCTGTCGCGGGGAGGTTGATGCCCGCTGCTTTCGACTTCTTCGCTTGGAGCTGCCCGACCGCTGCGCGATGGTCCGGCGACGATGGCCTTGTCGACAGTGCGGACCATGTCGTTGATCCGTTCGAGCACAGCTCCCGTCTCTGGGGTTCTTGACAGGCTGCGGACGTGGTAGGCAATCTCCATGGCGTTAGCCATAGGAGAGTCGTAGCGTGCCACCCGTGCGAACGCTTGAGCGAGGTTGTGCCCAGCCATGACGCGATTGCGAGCGTTTAGGCGGCGCTGAGCCCTCCTGTTGTTCCGGATTTCTCTGTCCATGGCCGCTTGGGCGGATTCGCCAACGGGTGCGTCTTCATTCGCAGAGATATCTCCTTCTAGCTCGAAAGCGTAGCGCGGGTCGTTGTCGACGTCGCCAGCTGCTGCTGCTGCGCCAGCCATGAAGACTTGTCGATTGGGTTCGACAGAGTCGAGCTCGGGGTGACGAGTTCCGTAGAGCTTTCCTCTTCTGGCAGTAGCGGTGTGCCGTACTGGAACGGCAGGTCGTCAATAACTTCAGACCCAAAGAGTACAAAGATCTGCTGAGACTCGTAGACGTCCCGTGGGATCCTGTCTCTTTGGTACACTGATCTTCCTTCAGGCGTGGCGTAGTTCATGAGGTCGTGTTCGCCATCGTCTTGTAGTGTCTCCTCGTCCGAGTCCGAGTGGCATTCGAGGACCGCTTGGCTCAAAGAGTTGGCGTGTCCTGCCAAGACTCGGACTGAGACGTCCCGCGTCGAGTCCATGACAGACTTGGTGTGGCTCCGTAACGCATCACAATATGCGTGGGTCGAATTGCGGAGTCCAAACGGGAATTGAGATGAGAGGGTTGTTTGCTGCTCCGAAGTCATGATTGACTCAGACTCTTGCCCGCGGATCAGGTCCGCGAGCGTGATCTCTCCGAGTTGTTCGGCCATATCTTCCACGATGGGCGCTTGCTCCTGCTTCAACTCCGCAGGTGTCTCGATGTAGCTGTAGAAGCCACCCGAGCCGTCGACGATGTAGACCCACGAGCCAAAGTGGAACGTTGTGCCCTCCTGAGGCGCTTCAGCTTGAATGTAGGTCACCATTGCGTTCTCCACAGGATCTTCGAGGAAAACCCCTACCTGGCGTGCCAGATGTCGGTGTTCTACTATCGATCCTACCGAGGGGTATCCCGAGGTAGTAGAGTTTCAGGTGGGTTTCGCCAAGATCAGGAACGCAAAGGCTAAGAGACTCAGGATTTTAGACAGGTTCGGGCCGCTTAGATGGCGTAATACCCTACGTCCTGTATGGTGGTTTGTATTGATGAGATCGTATCTTTGGAGGGGGTCCCTGCCTAGCCTTATATACACGGTGGGCAGGGTTACAAGGTCGGTTTTGAGTAGAGTCCTACTAACCTATTACAACTCGCAGAGTGCTTTACAAGCCAATTCGAGTAGTTTACAAGTCATACGACTAGTTTCCATAACAAGAAGAGTCCTTGCAGTACTCTACTCGCAGTCTTCACGTCTGGTACGACTCCTTCTGGAGATAATCCATGCGTCCCGGTGGGCCCATGATCGTACCTCCAACACTTCCCCCGGCCCAGCGCGCGGCCCAACTCTCCCCGCAGCCCGCCTCGCTGCCGCGCGCCTTCTCTTTCTCTCTCACCCGCTGACAGGTAGGGCCCACCTGTCAGCTTTCACTTACCTCTCTCACACCGCCCCCACCTCTCTCCTACCGCCGGCGTCCTCTCTCGCCGTCGCCCGCTCTCGCGCGCCCCGGCACCCTAAGCTCCACTCCGCACTCACAACCCTCACCCCTAACCTTAGATCGGGGAGCAGCCGTGCCCTCTCGCGCGAGTTCTCACCACTCTCCTCTCGCCGTGCCCTGTCCCGCACGTCGAGACAACCCTACCGCCGCGCACTACCTTCGCCTCCCGCCTCTCGCGTCGCGCCGCGTGTCCCGCTTCTCGAACCACCTCCTGACGCGCCGCTCCAGCCATAGCCTCGCGATCCCCCTGGCGCCGCCAGTATAAAGCAGAGGAGCGCCCCCGCTCGTCTTCCCCATCCGCCCCTGGGCACTTGCTCTTCCAACCCTAGCCGCCGCTGCGCAAGGAGAAGAGGAGGAGAAGGAGAAGAAGGCGAGCCCGAAGGAGAAGGAGGAGCGGAGCCGGAGCTGCGCCGCCCCACCGGAACACTGCCGCCGCCGCTACCTCCCGGAGCAAGAAGACGGAGGCCGTCCTGGCTCTTCTTCCCTGTCGCTGCTCTCCCTCGTCTACGCCGCGCCTTCACCCGCTCTTCCCCAGGCCTGCTTCGCCTACACTGCCGAGCCGAGATGAGCACTCCGCCGCCGCTCACCTCTAACCCCTCAGTGAACCCGCTGCTGCGGCCATGGGATACAATGATACCGTGCGCGCCGCCAACCTTGTGACCAGCCGCACCCGCTCTGTGTACCGGCCTTCAAGCCGCACCCATCTTCTCGTGCAGGAACCGTTGGTGCCGCTCGCAGCCGTGAGCGCGCTCTGCGCGCGAACGCGCCATGCCGCCTCGCCGCGCACCCAAACCCCGGCAAGGCTGCAAGGCCAGGCCTTTAGCCCCGCTAGGTGTAGCTAGGTACCACCCGCGCCTAACCCGTGCCACGGGTGCCTCACCGGGCTTCCCTGGCGAGCTCCGAGTGCCGCCGTCGCGCTTCGCGCGTCACCGCCGGTGGCCAAAGGCCGAGCCTTTGGGCACCCAAACGTCCGCCTTGACCCGCGCAAGGCCCCTGGGCATGAACAAGTCGAGGAAAAGCGTGCCTTTGCGCAGCTTCGTGACCACGCGTGCGCCGCCCGTGCGCCGCCCGCGTCGCCTCGCCGCTCCGGGCGTTTTCGCCGGGGGTGATCATGCCCAACGTGTTCGCCGTCGAGATTTAGGCCCTAGCGGCGAGATTGGGACCGAGCCGGACCCTAACGCCGCCGGGAGCGCCAACTCCGGCGAGCTACCCGTTGTCCCACGGCGGAGGGGAGGGGGAGAAGCCGAGCGCCGCCGTCCGCCCTGCCGCCGCCATGTGTCGCGCCGACGCTGGAGCCGCAGCGCGGAACGCAAAGTCCAACCACACGAGATCCACCGAGCCACACCTAGATCCCGTGGGCGCGGTTCATGTGGACCAACCTCACGGTCCACGGTGGACCGCGACCACCAGAGCCGGTCCGCCACTTTTGCAAAGAAGCCCCTGTTTTCTTACACTTTAGCCCCTGGACTTTCTAGATTTCACATCTAGGCCCTTCTGCTGACGTCATCAGGGCCCACTGACGACGTCATCACTCGGACCTACCTGTCAGTTGACCGGTCAACACTTACGTCAGCAGGGCCCACTGCTGACATCAGCATTTCAGCCGACCCTGGACTTTTTATGAAAACCCCCTGAACTTTTCCATAATTACAAATAAAGTCCCTGGTTATTTACAAATAGGTCGCTGGCCCTTTTTCTTTTCTTTTTTCGAAATTATTTAAAAATTCAGAAAAGGATTTAAACTTAGAAAATCCATAACTAATTCATTTTAACTCCGAAAAATATGAAACCAGTTTCTATATTTTTCTAAAATAATGATCTAGCCTTTGTTGTGGGGTATGAGTCCATTTGGATCTTTCTTAAATTAGTTTTATTGGAGTTATTTGCTATTAGGTCCTCGGTATTTATTTTAATTACGTATTTAGGACCCACCGACGGCTAGGAGCTGACCGAGGAGGAGCACTACCCGGAAGACTTCGTGGAGGAAGAGAACTTGCCCTCAGGTTCACGCCCAGCCCATCTCTTGAATGCCTATTAGACATTGCAACTAGATGAGCTAGCGCTTTACTTATTGCAATTGAATGATGCTTGAGCCTTGCAATGCCATAATTTATTTCGTGAATGCCTTGTTACCTACCACACTATATATGATATTGCTATGATGCTGCTTGCATGTGTATGGGATCATGTGGATTAGGATTCTTGGCATGTGTGGGGATAAAACCGGCAGGACAAGGTGTTTTTGGGAAACTTGGCGGGGGTGAGCATTTTATAACAACTCGGTGTTTGACCGAGGTGCCGGGAGAACCCTGCTCTCGAGGGGGTCCCACACCGTACTTGTGGCGGGTACATGGATGGATAGGAGCATAGGAGTTGGCGGCAGTACCTATAGTGGGTACTGCGACTTGCGTTCTTCTTCGGAGGATACGCTTCTGGGACGATGACGCTCACCCCGGCGTGAAACCGAGTGGGGTAACCACTCTTTGGGCCCCACGTACTTACCGCTTACCCATATGAACGGGTTCCAGCCAGCCTAGCTAGCGCGATGCCCGGATTGCGAGAAGATCAGGTGGATGGTGTACGGGAACAGGAGAGACCGTCTCCCCGAAGGACTATGGCCCCGTCTGGCCTCACGAGGGAGAGTTCGACAGAGCTTCTGAAGCATTGGATTGCGAGCCGATGGACCGAGACCAGAAGAGCAAGCGGGCATCATCGCGGTTGGGGTCTGAGCTGTGGGTTGCATCTCGAGATGGCGGCCACCATCTCATAGCCCGAGTGGGTCCAGTTGTACAAGCTCTCGAGAGTCTATAATCTATACGTATAGCCGCGTCCTCGGTATGGACGTTGCCCACTGCACTGTTACCTCTCATATTTTGGGATATTCTACCTTCCCCCTTTCTGGCCAGATTGAGAGTGACTAAGGTTCGCAACTATGGACGGGGAGAAGGGAAGTTTGCTCCCTTTCTTTCAGGATCCGGACGTAGTTGGTGAGGTGCGAGGGGAGGGAGCTCTCGCATTGACTTAGACGAGTGTGGAGATATGGGATGGATGGATATGAAGATACTTATTTTATATCTGCTGCTGCATAGGAAACCTCTAGCCTATCCTTGTTATACTTTTATCCCTTTAGATGATAGTCCATTTAAAGCTTGCATATACGGTTGGTGACGTGAACCTATCCCATTCCTTGGGGATAGCCTTTGAGTACGCATGGTCTGATGAAGAGCATGAGTTCAACTATGATGGATGGTACGACTGAGGCATCGTCTTGATGCGCAAGTTGCCTGTGGAGGAGATTGAGAAGATGGAGGCTTCTACACCTAGTTCCGCTGCGCTGGATGTTCTTTTGTTTGTCGTTCAGCCCTGAGGGCTTGTATCAGACGTATTATCATGAGAATGATGTAATAAATAACATATTTGTACTTTATTCGTGGTATGGATGTGATATTCGCTGTGATGAGTTCTGTACGTGATATCTACTTGATCCAGGGAGTATCACAATGGTACAGGGAGTCGGGTTTTCGGAAATCAAAAACCCGGGTCGTTACACCTTCATCCATTAGCAATACGGGACTAATAGATGTTGTATTCCCTCTAGTGCTAATGGGCCATGCTAATGGGCTTCCACTTTATAGGCCCATTAGTGGATCCATTCCAATTGGCTCTAGGGCATATATCCAACAGTCTCCCACTTGCACTAGAGACAATCTCTTAGTCAAGCTTTTCAATGTTCCAAACCCCTTAAGTGTGTGACCCTATGGGTTCACGCACACATAGACATGGTTCGAGTACTCCTACTCAACCAATAATTGATAGCGGCCTCTAGCAAGACGTGTCAACTCCTATGCGCACGCAAAGATCATATCAGACAAACCACCACAACGTCATGTACAAGCTATTCCCTTTGCCTCATGATATTTGGTCTTGCTTCTCCAAGCTGACCTCTCTTTCTCGAACCTGTGAGTCGGATCCTTCAAAAGGTTAACAATTAACCTAGCACGGCCATGCATTTCTTGATCCGATCACTCGAGGGGCCCAGAGATATCTCTCTCACATAGAGAGGGGAAAATTCCATCTTGGCCGACCATGTCTCACAACATGCTTCCTGACAAACCCGAAAACTACCTTTATAACTACCCAATTACGGCGTAGCGTTTGATAGCCCCTAAGTAAGTCAGTTCACATCTTGAGTACATGCAACAATCTCATGTCTTAGGACAAAGCATACACGTTGTGAAAACAGAGAACAATATTGCAACATCTCACGTTGGGTCAATCCAGCCCATGCCATAATTGTGCCCACATTATTAGTTTGACATCTCTATGTCCATGACTTGTGAAACATAGCCATCAACTAATACATGTGCTAGTCTAATGTTCATGTGTGTTCTAGCATGAACTCTGACCAGAGATAACTTTTGAATAACCATACAAGTAAAGAATTTCACAAACAATTCACATAATTGTCAACCAATACAAGTTGCCTTTCATGGATATTCAATGAACACCTAGTGCTTTATCATGGATACAACGAAATATGACTCCCACTTGCACTAGAGCTAATCTAGAAGATATCTAATACCCATAGCTCTCATGTGCACCTCATGCTTAGGCTATGAAAGAGCCTTTGTCAAAGGATTAGCAACATCTGAATCCGTATGTATTTTGCATATCTTGATTTCACCCCGTTTAATGAACTCTCAAATGAGATGAAACTTCCATAGTACATGTTTGTTTGGTGATTCCTCGTCTCCTTTGCCTGCGCAATTGCCCCATTGTTGTCACAGTACAGATCCAACGGGCTATACGCATTTGGAAACACACCAAGCTTAATGAGGAACTTCCTCATCCAAACACCTTCCTTTGTAGCTTCAAAAGCTGCAATGTACTCGGCTTCTATTGTAGAATTAGCCACGGTCACTTGTTTGGAACTTTTCCAACTCACAGCACCACCATTTTGTGAATATAAATCCCGATTGCGACTTTGAATCATCTGGATCAGTATAGAAACTAGTGTCGGTGTAACCATTTACAACGAGCTCCTCCTCACCTCCATAGACTAGGAACATATCTTTAGTCCTTCCAAAGTACTTAAGAATACTTTTCACCATTGTCCAGTGACTCTCACCTGGATCAGACTGGTGTTTGCTGGTCATACTTAGAGCAAATGAGACATCTGGACTAGTACTTATCATGGCATACATGATAGACCCAATTACTGCAGCATATGGTATCTTATTCATGCGCTCTCGCTCATCAGCTGTCTGAGGACGCTGATTCTTGCTAAGGTGTACACCATGTGACATAGGTAAGAACCACTTATTGGATTGCTCCATGCTAAACCGTTTCAGCACCTTGTCAATATAAGTATCTTGGCTTAATCCTATAAGCCTCTTCGATCTATCTCTATATATCTTTATGCCCAGAACATATGCTGCTTCTCCTAAGTCTTTCATAGAAAAAACTATTTTTTAGTGAAGTCTTTATGGATTCCAGCATAGGAATGTCATTCCCAATCAATAATATGTCATCCACATATAAGTTAGAAATACTACAGAGCTCCCACTTTCTTTCTTGTAAACACAAGCCTCTTCTACATTTTTATGAAAACCAAACCCATTGACTACCTCATCAAAACGAATATTCCAACTCCTAGATGCCTGCTTTAATCCATAAATGGACTTATGAAGCTTGCATATTTTTCCAGCATTGGTCGGATCGACAGAACCTTCGTGTTGTATCATATACACGTCCTCATCAAGGTTTCCATTTAGGAAAGCAGTTTTGACATCCATCTACCATATCTCATAATCGAAATACGCAGCTATTGCTAGAATGATCCGAATAGATTTAAGCATCGCTATTGGAGAAAATGTCTCATCGTAGTCAACTCCTTGAACTTGTCGAAAACCTTTTGCAACAAGCTATGCTTTATAGACGTGAACATTTTCGTCCATATCTCTCTTTTTCTTAAAGATCTATTTGCACTCGATGGGTCTAACACCCTCTGGCGGATCGACCAAGTTCCAAACTTGATTGTGTCCCATGGAATCTATCTCGGATCTCATGGCACTTTGCCATTTCTTGGAATTTGGGTCCATCATTGCTTCCGCATATATCCTAGGCTCATCATTTTCCATCAACAATATGTCGCGCTCTCCCGTAATTTGGAGATTGATTCTATCAGTTGCGCGACGTGGCCTTTCGGACCTTCGTGGTTGTGGTGGTTCTTCTCTTACCACCGGTGCCTCCACTGGTTCTGATACATTAGCATGACTCGTAGAGTCTTGCCTCATAGGCTCATCTCGAATTTCTTCAAGAAACACCTTTTGTCTACTTTTCTTACTTTTGAGAAACTCTTTCTCCAAGAAAACACCGTTTCGACCGATAAACACTTTGCCCTCTGATCGGTTGTAGAAATAATACCCAATAGTTTCCTTTGGATATCCCACGAATATGCAATTGTCCGATTTGGGTGTAAGTTTGTCTGACTGAAGTCTCTTGACAAATACCTCACAACCCTAAATTTTTAGAAAAGACAAACTAGGAGTCTTGCCAGTCCATGTCTCATATAGTGTTTTATCTACAGACTTGGATGGTACCCTATTAAGTGTGAAAGCTGCTGTTCCTGAGCGTATCCCAAAACGATAACGGTAGGTCTGACTGGCTCATCATTGATCATACCATGTCCAACAAGGTTCGATTACGTCGCTCAGATACGCCGTTTCTCTGAGACGTTCTAGGCGGCGTCAGTTGTGGAACGATTCCACAACTCTTTAGATGACTGCTAAACTCGTGGCTCAAATACTCGCCTCCACGATCGGATCGTAAGGCCTTAATTTTCTTGCCATGTTGATTTTTCCACTTCATTCTGAAACTCCTTGAACTTTTCAACTGTTTCTGACTTATGTTTCATTAAGTACACATAGCCATATCTACTAAAATCATCAGTGAAGGTAATGAAGTATTGGAATCCACCTCTAGCCGTCGTGCTCATTGGTCCACACACATCCGTATGTATGAGTTCCAATAAGTCATGCGCCCTCTCAGGAAAACCTGTGAATGGTGTCTTGGTCATCTTGCCTAGCAAACAAGCTTCGCATGTCTCGTATGATTCAAAATCAAACGAAGTTAAAAGCCCATCTGAATGGAGCTTTTTCATGCGCTTCTCGCTTATATGACCCAAAGGACAATGCCACATGTAGGTTGGACTTAAATCATTAGGCCGAGGCCTTTTAGCACTTACATTACAGATCGGTGCATCATCAAGATTTAGAATAAACAAACCATTCACAATGGATGCAAAAGCCACAAACATGTCATTCTTAGAGATCACACAACCATTGTTTTCACTCGCAAATGAATAACCATCCTCCATCAAACATGAACGAGACACAATGTTTCGACTTAAACTAGGAACATAATAACAATTATTTAATTCCATAATAAATCGTGATGGGAGGTGAAGTTGCATTGTCCCGATGGTCAGCGAAGCAACTCTTGCATTGTTTCCAACGCGGAAGTCAACTTCCCCTCGTTCCACGCTTCTACTTCTTATCATTCCTTGCATCGAATTGCAAATATGAGCAACCGATCCATTATCAAATACCCAAAAATTAATATAAGAATTAGCGAGGAAAATGGCTGTAACATAAACATGAAGTATACTTGAAGTGGAAGTACCCTTACTTCCCTGGTTCTTTTTCAAAGAAGCCAAGTACAACTTGCAGTTTCTTTTCTAGTGACCAAATTCATGACAGTGAAAGCACTTATTATCTGTAGCTAGTCCAGCTTTAGCCTTGGGCGTTGGCTTTGGCTTGGAGATCCCATCTTTAGCCTTGCCCTTCTTCCAAGAATTACCCTTCTTAAAGGTAGGCTTGTTCAAGATCGCCATCACATGGCTACTACTAGTGCCTTTCTTAATGTCAGCCTTTGCTGTTTCAAGAATGCCACACAACTTATTTAGGTAACTCACTTCAAGATTAGCATAGCATGATTTCTTGTAAGCTTGTTTCACAGCAAGTGTTGCATCTTCAGTAGGCCTATTTGGTAATGGGGTGTCTAGAACTTTTTCCCTTTTCTCAGCCCTGAGAACAATTCTCTAGTTGCGGATCCAATCCGCATAGTTTGTCCCATTCAACTTATCCTTCTCAAGGATCGATCGCAAAGTAAACGGTGTGCTATTATGTGCCATTGATCTACAACAAAACGATAATGCAAAATACTAAGACAACGTATCTATGACGGAGTAAATCAAATTAATCTTTTAACTGAATCTACTCCCACTAAAATCAATATCCCTCAACTGATAACTAGTGATTCAGAATCCACAACTAACAAGTCGACTAGTGAGCTTTAGCATCACCGCTAGAAGACATGGTAGATTGGTAAGCAACTCTTTGCTAATCATATCTCATATGACTCCTGTTGTTGGGTGACATCTCTATGTCTCGGCGCCCAACTCTTGAGCCCCAAAGCCCTTAACCGTTAAGATGACTTTGTTCAAGGTAACCAAACCCCGTGCGAGTAAGTATCCGATACGAACCCATTTAGTCGAGGAAAATCAGTAGCACCCTAATTTTATAGACCCACCACTGATCGTACAAGACATGATGGTGCAAGGTTTGGAAGGGCACGTAAACTTAAATATTTCGAGGGATCATTCTACTTTTATCGTCGCATGCTTAAATAACGCCATTCATCGCATGTAAACAAAAACAGGACATTAACGATGACATTCACACAATAATGATACGGTATGGCCCATTATCATAGGTAGATCTCCATCTCCTTTGTGTTGTCCATCATGTTGATCTCCATCTTCATGATCCATCATGTTGATCTCCATTTTCATGATCCATTCATGCCATCCTCCAGTGATGAGTCCTCCAAGAACTAACATCTAACGCATGCAAGTAAATAAATTACATAATCGCGTTTAGATCCTCACAGGTTGGCACGTAGGACATTACATTAACTTGACAATACATATGGCTCCAGCCATATTGCCACACTCATGACACGCAGGTCATGATTTAATCAAATACACATAAGGCCATACCGATCACATGAATTTATGCAAAAACAAGTTAGACGATTCCGACGTCTAAACTTAAAAGGCAGAAATCTCCATCTTATCGGCCGAATTTTGCAAATCTAATTTCAGTGAAACTGCCTTGGCAGTCTGAATCAGACGTAACTTGTTCTGTAGATGAATTTTCCTATAGAAAACGTCTCCATCCGAGATCGTATGCGAAAGTTATGGCTATTTTACCGAACAACTTGTTTTCGCATCTTTCCCAGGCCCGGTTTCAGATCCAATCTTCATCGCCACGCATCCCATGCGCCTGGCCATTGACCTAAGTTCGATTCGACCAATCCAATTGATCTATATCTCACCATGCATGGGTTTACGAGTATCACTTAGCTCCGATGGCGGAACTCATCTACAACCACGCATATCTCCATATGCCCACGATCAAATCTATAATGAAATAGCTACGACTCTGATACCACTGAAGGGATTCAGGGAGGCTACGCTAGCACAATACAAAATCGTGCACCCTGAAACCAGAAACAACTGCAGTTATAGATCTCAGATCGTTACCACTAGACGCGCAGATGTAGCGGAACCGTCTCGGTGTAGAGAAGCGCGTCGAGGTGGCAGTGCCGTGAAGGTGCGAACGTCCATCTGATCCTGCGGCACGTGCGGTTCGTCCCAGTGCTCCAGGCGCAGCACCTCCGAGGTATCCACACGTACGAGGATGGAACGCCGAGCGCCGGTGTGCCAGCACCGGGCGCGCGCGGCGAGAGAGGAGAGGGAGCGGCGGCCTAGGAGGGGCGGCTAGGGCTTGGGCGGCACAAGATGCTTGGGGCGCCCCCTTGCCCCTCCCACGTATATATGAGGAGGAAGACCTCCCATCCTTTCGTCCATTAGCAATACAAGACTAATAGATGTTGTAGTCACTCTAGTGATAATGGGCCATGCTAATGGGTTTCCACCTTGTAGGCTCATTAGTGGATCCAATCCAATTGGCTCTATGGCATATACCCAACAGATACCACTCTGTTTTTTTCCTGTTTGGCTTAGACCTTTACCTGTACTTTGCTGCCCTGCTCTATTAATAAATGAACGGCTGAACTCTGCCGGTTATATCGTTAGAAAAAACAAAAGAGGTATCAAATAATATTACAATAAGAAACCACAGCTTATGTTGCCTTCGCAAAAGTTCCTGACATCGTTAAATAATACAATAAAGGAGACAACTTTATTTTAGCATAGTTAATTAACCCAGTTTCTGATTATCTCGTTCCTTTCTTTGTAGCATCCTCTTAGAGCTGTTGCTCTAGCTTGTCTCTACTCTCTATATCTTGCCAGATGCGTGTCTTCCACGCTTCCAGCGTCGCAGCTCTGCTCAATAACATGCTGGCTGGTGCTAGGAATGTGAGGGATCAGCAAGTCAAACACCCCTTCCGAATCGTCTCATGTGATCTGATTTGTGTTCCGTCCAACGATGAGCTCAATCGAAGCTGCTTGTAGCATAAAAATTGCCGCGATGCTAGTATTGTGTTTGATTTATTCATGAGCATTGATGCTTCTTCACGGAAGCAACAAACAACGGATCCCAACAAACGAGCTAATAAGCAATCTTCTTAGCACAGGAACAAAAGCTCACGGGTGGATGTAGATGGGAGGGAATTGAACTTAACCCGAGCAGCCTGGCCTCGCTAATGGCGGCAGCCGGACCATAAGGGCAGGCGATAGAAGCACTATATTAATTTTTTATCTCTTGCTTGCCTCCTTTGATACATCTTCTCTTATTATATAGGAAGGATTACTTAACCTCTAAGCAAGGATCTAATCTTATCTCTAAACCTAACCCTAATGGACCCAGCCCACGAGGCCCAAACGGCCCAGCCTACCCCCATGACACACGCTATGCAAGATAATGCTATGCTCCAGCAATAAACCATACTGAATTGTACTGGGTGGATTTGTAAATGATAATGATTGAAAATTTTTCTCAGACTAAAACACAACAAAGAAAAATAAACTAACACAGTGAGGTGGAAACCGCACCGTTTTTCATTACGAAGAAGTAACTTTTCCTGGATTTTTTTTTAAAACACAACAAAGAACGGGCATGGGAGCCGGTGGACGTACATGGTCACAGTGGCCCTGAACTTCAGGCACATAGCAGATTTCTGAGTGCAGGTTTCTTGTGCATCAGCACCCAAAATTTGGTCCTGGTTCAGAAATACATAATAAATCATCCACATTAGAAATTGAAGATTTTGTTTTGATTACTGGAACTATCTCCATTGTGTATATCAATGTGTTTGGGACAGGATAAATATGCATTGTTTTTTTGGTTAGCAAGCTCAGTTTTCTCTTGCATATCTGCCGTATGTGTGAATGTGTCCAGTTGAGAAATTTACATCAACGTCAGATCTTGTTGAGAAAACATTGAAGTCCTCTCTTGTGCTTATTAAAGCCTTAGGTTGTTGGCCCTTTCCATAGTTACTGGCCTGGTGAGTCTATATATGGCCTCCAAACATAATACTCTATATTGTTAAAAATGAAGGATATGCCGATATGGATTCGCGTGTTTAGAAAAAAAAAGATATCTATTTTTGTTTTATCATAGCTATCGGTTCAAATCTAACAGAAATTTTGGATAATATTTCATACCACGAAATTAGAGGAGGTTTGAATCAAAGAAAAAATTATTTTGGAGTTTTGTCAACAATTGCTACTGTAGATAGGCACGTGGTATTTTCCCAGTCCTTATGTGAGGAATTACAAAAGAGTTTTTTTTAACAAAACTATGAATTAGGAAGAGTTGCTCCATGAGTTATGGGTCTAAGACTAAATCATGATATCTGTCTGAACTAGTACAACCCCTTGCTTGTTTATAACTAACTCTATAACGCGGGGAGATTCCGCGCACTCTCAGCGTCCCGCGCACCGTTTTTCTTTTTTTCTTTTTTTTTTCCTTTTCAACCATGTATGTTTTTCTACACATGCTTCTTTCGCTACAGTATGTCTGTTTCCTCACACATGAGTGTCGCGTCTGGTGGTACCTCAGTACTATCTCCAGAAGAAATACATGCATCCATACCGGTAAATAAATGCGTCCAACTAGAGTCGGTGTGTACTCGCCACGTGATTCCAACGTTACACTGTTACACAATTTTCTCGGTCGCCGCATGTTACAACTGTGTATTGTTGTCAAATAAAATTGTGGTGTCCTTCATGCACTAGAGCCATCGCTGCCTCCTCATGAAGTTGAAAACAAGACTGTGCTCCTCGGTTGCTCGCCTAATCTCTTGTCTAATGTGTTAACCCACCTCCTCTATCCCTTCTCTGGAGCCCCAGTTTGGATTATCCCTTCTCTGGAGCCCCAGTTTGGATCAGAGGTGGTGCCACTGCCTCTAAGGGAGATACCGTCCACCCGAGCTCACCGGCCTCACATGTGAAACCCACGACCACCGTTTCTTCTGGTACGATTTTGTCGAACCGTTCCTACCTCAGATTTTCCTCTCCCGTCTCTTTGTTATTCGTCGGCTAGCATGCCTAACAACGTCCACTACTACACAAACCACTTTCACAAACGGGCTATCACAACCGGTTTTGAGAAAACCGGTTGTGATAGAGCTATCACAACCGGTTTTTAAAAAACCGGTTGTGATGTCGCCTATCACAGCCGGTTTTTCTCAAAAACCGGTTGTGATAGTCGGCCGGCATATCACAACCGGTTTTTCTTACAAACCGGTTGTGATGCTCACTATCACAACCGGTTTTTGAAAACCGGTTGTGATGGTGAGCATCACAACCGGTTCTTTACTAACACATTTTTGGAGGGCAAATTTGAAAATTTAAATTTTGTAAACGACCTCGGATGAACTTTTGACCAAAACGAAAGTTGTAGATCTTGAAAAGTTATGAAACATTGTAGTTCACCACTTTTTTATTTGAAGTCATCTTGTCAACCGAATCTAAGTTTGAATTTTTCAAATTTGAAAATTTAAATTTTGTAAACGACCTCGGATGAACTTTTGACCAAAACGAAAGTTGTAGATCTTGAAAAGTTATGAAACATTGTAGTTCACCACTTTTTTATTTGAAGACATCTTGTCAACCGAATCTAAGTTTGAATTTTTCAAATTTGAAAATTCAAATTTTGTAAACGACCTCGGATGAACTTTTGACCAAAACGAAAGTTGTAGAGCTTGAAAAGTTATGAAACATTGTAGTTCACCACTTTTTTATTTGAAGTCATTTAGAGCCTCAAATAAGCAATTTACACTCAGAAAACATTAATATGAGGGGAATCAAAATGGTATACAGACACAAACACACTAGTGGTGCAGTGGTAGAGGAGGCTATGCACGAACGTGAGGTCGCGGGTTCGAATCCCGCCGACCGCGTAGCGCGCGATTTTTCCGCGAAAAATGCGCGACTTGCGATAGGGTCCATCCCCAAATAAATAAAATGTTTTGCTATTTTATTTTGGTTTATTTTCGGTTTAGATGAAAACCGGTTGTGATGGGGTCATCACAGCCGGTTTTTGAAAACCGGCTGTGATAGGGAGGACTATCACAGCCGCTTTATCTCATCCGCCCCCCAAAACCGGCTGTGATAGCCCTCCCCAACCGGCTGTGATGACCTTTTCTGTAGTAGTGGTCACTTCGCGCCGTTCCAATCCTCAGTTCCCAGTCCCACTAGCTCTGGCGCCGTAGTGGCAGATGGCCCTCTTAAGTGCACACTCTATATCAACATGGTCATACTTTCTATAGTCGAGAACATCTGTCTTGCTACCATTGAGTTTGCTTACGAGTCATGCCAGCATAATATTATCACTATCCATGATCTCTTATACAGAAAAATTCATCTAGCGCGGCGTTAGCGCGCCCTTCTACCTAGTATAACACTCTCTCGGAGCTTGTCTTTTGTCTATATCCTTTCTTTCTAGATGCATGTCTTCCAAGCTGTGCTGATGTCGTCTTCACCACCCAAGCTTCCGAGCTAGGCTAGGAATGAGAGGGATCAGCAAGTCGAAGAACCTTGGTGCCCTCGAAGTCAGCGTGGCACTCAACGTGTGGCAGCGTACCTCACGCTGCTGGCTCGGGAACGCCTTCACGTTCATGGCCCGGCAGGTGGCGGAATCTCATGCACGTGCTGCCACTGGTGACCACGTTCTGGCACTACTGGAAAATTGACGTTAAGTACCGGTCGCAGAACGGCTTAGTGCCGGTCGCTGTGGACCGGTATTAAACGTCCGGTACTAACGTGCACGTCATTTAGTACCGGTCATGGCTGCCCGGTACTAATGGGTGCCGTTTAGTACCGATCAGTTTCCCGAGCCGGTACTAAAATTTTTTGAAAGCCAACGTAGGTTTTTTTTTATTTTTTTTCTTTTCTGTTTTTTATTTTGTTTTCTTTTCTTTTTCCACAGTTTGGTCATCCACAGGAACAATAAAAAGACAAAATCACAGCCACATATTTTACCAATCACAACAATACTTACATCTTATAGGACTCATCATCACACATTTCTAATGTACATCTCAAAATTTTACAAAAATCACTGAAAAAATAAAAAAAATCATAGCAAATTCATGGCGTCGCCGGCCGCTCACCAGCTCGCCGGCGCGCATCCGTCGGCCCGCCAGCGCCGCCGCGCGACGCCCTTGGCCAGCACCACCGCGCTTGTGCGCCGCCAGGCCCGCGCACGGCCGGGGTCGCTCGCGCCAGCGGCCGGCGGCGCCCCCCGCGCGCACGGCCGAGAAGGCCCGCGCGGACGCCGGGGTCGCTGCCGCGCCAGGCCGCCGGCGTGCGACCGGGGACGCCTGCCGCGCCAGGGCCTCCGCGCCCGGCCGAAGGCGCCAGGTCGACGGCACCCCCGCGCCAGGCCGACGGCGCCCGCCGCGCCACCTCCGTGCCAGGCCGCCGGCGCTCGCCGTGCCCCGCCTACTCCGCCTGCACAGATCGAGATCGAGGAGAAGAGATAAGACACTACAAGAAATATGGCCTTTTGTGACAAATTCTAAATGACGTTAAGTCGATTCGTCATTATGGTGTTAAGTTTTATGACGTTTTATATGAGATCATATAGCTTAATGACAAAAACACGGTGTTCGTCATTACGAGTAATTAAAAATCGTCATAAAGTACTTCAGTATCAAAATCATAACGAACTTCATTTTGTCATTAAGCCCAGCATTTAAACGTCACAAATTTTGCAAAGAAAAAGGATAGGGATAGGGTGGGTCCCACTGCCACTTGTACAAGTGAGGCCCACTATTAACCTGGGTCCCGCACGACTTGTTTTCTTCCCTTTTTCTTATTTTTTGCCTTCCAAGTCTAGGATGTCATATTTTAGACCGTTAGCAGTCCAGCAAAATCTTTTCACCCATGGGCCTTAGCTTCTATTCGCATGAGTTATCATGCTTAACGGCAGCGACCGGCCATGGGTTCGAGCCGGTGCCAGATCCGCCCGCGGCAGCTAGGTGCGGCGTCCATCGCGGCGGCGATGGGTCCTGGAGAACCTCCCCTGCGCGCCGCTCCCATCCCCTCCCCGCGCGCCACTTCCGTCCCCACGCGCCGCTACCCCCTGCTGCGAGACCCTAATATGCTAATCCTCCATATCCATCTCTCCCTTCCGAATGCGCCCCCGTCGGTCCTCAGCGGTGGCTCACGACGGCGGAGCGGCAGCTCGCCTGCGACGGCGACGCCTCACCTTCTCCTCAGATCGGCACGATTTGGCTGTGTCCTAATATAGTCTTATTTTTTTGGATTTGGCGATGCGCAGATGAAGGAAGGCGAAGGGGAAGATTGGATCCCGGGTGCGTGCATATTGCTGCTGCTAGTGCGTATAAGTTTCATTGCTTGTTTGGTAGAGACATTGTAGCCGAAAATAACAGATTAGTGCATATCTGTTGAAATTTTAGTTGAACAGCTGTTAAGTTCAATCTGCATGCTTTTGCTGCAGATTCTAGTAGTGGACTGGTTGAAAATTGCCATGGTTTGACTATTGTTTCATGCTGGATAAAACTTGTGCTATTGTATGCATGCTGGATAATGAACACTCGTTTGGTTGATGGGTGCTAGACAATTTGATTTTGCCTATGAGGAGATTAGTGGTGCGGCTTGATGCTGATAATTGCTGCTTGCTCGTGCTTCTTTGGTGTTGCTGATAGCCGCTTGCCCATGAGAGTTGGAGCATAGTGTTCCTATTAGTTAAACCATGCTTAGACATATTATCTCTGTACATATTTTCTTTCATCACGGTTATCCACACTTTCAGTATGCGTACCTCTAACTGAGTCACCTGATGGTTTTTAATTTCTTTGATGCATGTACAGAGGAGCAGCCACTAACTGAATATGAAAGGCTATACTGGTAAGTTGAAGTCACTTAATTTGCCTACACTCGATTCAAGTATGAAACTATGCTATAAAACTGTAAGTTGAAGTCCTGTTTTTGGTAGAATTTTGTTGTATATAGTTTGATAATACTCTGGACACTTGTGATAATCCATTAGCGATGACTGAAATGAAGTTATCTCCCTCTCTCATGCAGCAATGCAATGGATGCATAAAACAATTCATTCCCCATTGCACAGATTGTTCAGATATTTTATTCTACCTATAACATGTGTTTTGAGTGTACCAAAGTCTAATGTGTAAAATAAACAGAACTGGTGCTCTAATCTAGGTTAATATACATGGAGCTGTTTCTGGTAACTTATGCCATCCTGTTACTTTGTTAGTCCTTGCATCTTTAATCAATATCTAGATTTGCTCATCCCCCTTAAGCTTGGCCTCATGTTCAAATGGTGTTTTTTATTGGCCTGATGCGATTAGATAAGAATAAGATGCTTGGCTTTGGCCCCCGGCCAAAAGAGGTGGTTAGCTTATTGATGATTATTCCTAGCCTGTTTGTCAGTTTTTCTGAATGCAAGTGTGGGTGCTAACTCCATGATGAAACTGTACTGATTATTGACAGATATACTAGTGTGTTTGTCAGTTTTTTCTGAATGCAAGTGTCTAACTTGTCAGGTCTGCAATTATGCATGTTCATTCTGGAAGAGAAAACGACTGGTCTTGATAACTTAGCATTTGTTTGATAATACCACCACCCCATGTGTAGGAATCAAGTGGTTGCTGGGAAAAGAAATAACAATCAGGTGTCGAATTGGTTTAGGATTCCTAGTTAATTAATTTATGCAATCAGCAGTCATCATCTAGAAAAGCAAGAGGAAGCAGCTTAAGGACACGATGATCTTGACACAGTTTGCTGCTACTAGTATTCTAATATATCCTGCAGTGTGCTGCAGTCCAACAATATTGTATCTGCAGGCTTTTGGCTGCAATGAGATATATAGTACTGAAAATAGCATACCTATTGACTTAGGCGTCGTCGCCGTCGGCACCTGATAGGTTCATTAGGGTTAAGACAGTGGGTTTTTTTTGTGGCTGCATTTTGAGACAAGTGTGGGTTCTCCCTTAGC
This sequence comes from Urochloa ruziziensis, assembly GCA_015476505.1. Classification (NCBI taxonomy): domain Eukaryota; kingdom Viridiplantae; phylum Streptophyta; class Magnoliopsida; order Poales; family Poaceae; genus Urochloa; species Urochloa ruziziensis. The sequence goes on along the minus strand of CM027121.1, from coordinate 46,151,713 downwards.
TATTTTGAGACTGTGTAAATGGATATTCTATTTTGCAGACTAGGATCTTAGCCCTTAATGCTTCATACTTCTTGAAGAATGGTGGCCATTTTGTGATTTCAATCAAGGTACTGTCCATCTTCTGAATCCGGAGTTAATTCGTTTTGTCCAATAAATAAAATGCTATAGCTGCTGCCTTAGCTATAACTAGTGGTCTGCCTTGATCTGACATGAATTTTTTCCCTTTGCTATCAGGTGAAATGTATTGACTCCACCATGCATCGTGAGGCTGTGTTTGCTACTGAAGTGGAGAAGCTGAAGGCTGACCAGTTCAAGCCATCGGAGCAGGTGACCTTGGAGCCCTTTGAGCGTGACCAGCGTTGTTGGTGGCTACATGATGCCCAAGAAGTAGAAGGGCTTGATAAGGTTTACCTTAATGTCTCGATATGAAATGAGTGGTCCCTGTTCAGCATGTACACGTGTGAATCTGATATATATGGAAATATGTACGTGGAAACTGTCTGTTTGGCAATTTTGAATTTTGAATTTGGGTTACATGTGTAGCAAATTGAGTTATGGGCAGATTGGGCTTGGGCCACAATGCAAATGAAATAGTGGGCTTGATAAAAATAGTTAAGCATAAAATGAAATGGGCTTCAGCCCAAACTAAAATGGGTTCAGCCCAAATCCAAATCACTTGCCACATCAGCTCCAAGTCATTGCCACATCATTCGTGGCTTTGTGACGTTTTATAGGTATTTAAATTGTCATAAAGGTGCTGCCACGTCAGCTCCAAGTCATTGCCACATCATTCGCATACAAGGCTGTGACATTTTGTAGACGTTTAAATCGTCATAAATGTGTTGCCACGGCAGCTTTAAGTCATTGCCATGTCATCCGCATGAAATGTTTGTGACGTTTTATAGATGTGAAAATCGTCATAAGCGTGCTGCCACGTCACCCGCATACAAGGTTTTGTGACGTTTTATAGAAATTTAATGACGAAACAGTGTCGTCATTAATTAGTGACGACACAAGAACCGTCAAAAAATTCGTGACGAAAAAAAGCGTTTTCGTCATCTAATACCTTTTATTACGGGGAATAGGTCACGAACGAGTTTTCGTCACGCGTGTGTCACAAATTGCAATATGTGACATAAATTATACTTTTTATGACATAAATGAAACGTTATAAAAGCTCACATTTCTTGTAGTGAGATTGGGAGCCAGAGATTAGAAAGGAAGTGAGGAACGAGAGGAGGAAGAGATAAGGAGAGAGGAGCTGAGGGAGAAGAGCTGGAGAATAAAAAAGTGAGGGGGGCTCTCGGCATCTGCTCATTAGTACCGGCTGGAGGCTCTGTCTGGTACTAACATGTTGCATTTTGTACCGGGTGGAGCCACGAACCGGTACTAAATTGTCCGCGTAAAATTAGTACCGGCTAGGGAAAACAGCCGGTACTAACTTGACTTCTGACAGCTGCGACGTAGGGTCAGAAGTCCACGTTAGTACCGGCTGGTCTCTTCAGCCGGTATTAACTTGGTTTTATAGTTACTGTTGCCTGAAGCCGGTATTAAAGGTCTCCTTTAACACCGGCTCCGTCCAGCCGGTACTAAGAGAGAGGGACCGAAAGTCCATTTCCCGTAGTGTGGGGCGTCGTCCTATTAGGCGAGTACCGGCGGTCGTCCCAACACACCTACACACTGCTCGCCAGCGAGCTACTCATGTTCTCCGTCGCCATGGCCGTGCTCGTTGCCTCCTCTAATGACAGGAAGCCGCTCTAACCGCAGCAGCGCCCGGTGAGGTGGTGACAGTGATTCAGATACTATGTGGGTGGATATGCGATGGGGATAATGGGGATCGAGGCAGGGGTGGTGGTGGGCCCACTAGACCTTATCAACAGCTGACGTGGAGCAAAATGGCTAGGTCCCCCGACCAAAGTAACTGGACTGGTTGCTAGTTGCATCAATTAGGATCACCTTTGGCATATTTACTTTGATTTATTTTTGTTTTGTATGAACATGAGTAACCATGTATAATATTTTCCAATAAGTAGAACTAGCTAAGTTGCCTTTGCAAGGGTTCTGGACAGTAGTTTTTTCAGAAAAAGAAAACTGTCTGCAACCTCTGCGATCGCACACGTGTCCAATAATTAGTCTAACAAGGTGAGGCCCTTCAAGAAAAAAAATCGTGTCCAATAACTAGCTATATATGGCGTTATAACCATTAAGAGAAAGTCGTTTGATGTTGCTAGTTAGAATCGATAAATTTATGTTCTTACACAAAGCATTATTATTATCTCTAAACGTACCATTATATGTTGTGATAGCTGTTTTTTCTTATTGAATCTACTAGCAACATTTTCACGTTATAGTCTTAGGACAAATCTAAATATAATTATTTTATGAGACGTACGATGGCGTAGCCATATTATTGACACAAGGCACTAAGCGTCAAGGGTGTTGGCAACATTTTGAGTATAGTTGCTTTTTTTTGCTTTGCGAATATAGATGCTTTGATATCCATGCTAGATATATGGGGCCATACCTCCATATCTCGCGTAGGCGAGTGTATAGATAGGTATCGTCCAATCTTGGACTGATAGATACAGTAGAAAGCTCACGGGTACAACTTGATAAATTGGATTAAAACATGTGCATGCATAAACAACAACTAGATCTAGAACAACTACACCTAGAAAGAGAGGGGATGCACAGACTGTCCGTGGTGGCGACAGGGTCGACGGTCATGGCGGCGGTGGCGGTCGCAGGGGCGGACGCGGGTTGAGGAGGCGCTAGCGGCGTGGGGATGATGCAGTTGAGGTCGGGTCGGTGACAGCGGGTACGCCGGATCCACCCGAACGTCGGCAGCGGTGGTGGCGGCACTTCCCGCCGCTCCAGCGCTCCATAGATTGGTAGGGTTTGTGGGTGGTGGCTGGCGGCGCGGTCAACCTCGTGAGGAGCGCCCCTGCCACCACCTGCTCTTTATAGCACTGCGCGACGGGGGCCCACCAACCAATGCTAGGTTGGACGCCCCCGATCAGGGCGCGAGACTGAGCCCATCATGGCCTTTGGGCCGTGGTGGTGGAGATCGACCTAACAATCTCCCCCTCGATCTCACCTTAAGTTTGTCTTACCTTAAGCTCTTCGCTTGACATCCACTTCATAAAAAAAAGCACATTGAGCATGAGACATCAAAATTGTCATTTCAATTAGATTAATCAGCCACAATAAACTTCTCCATTACGAAGGATCATAACTCAAGCCCTTATCCAGTGATCATAAGACTTTCCTTTAAACCCATACCGGTAATAATGTGTTCTTTAAACACACTGGGTGGTAAGACTTTTGTGAGCGGATCCGCTAGCATAGTTTTCGTACTTATATGCTCCAGACTTATAGTGTGATCCTGGATTTTGTCCTTCACAACATAGAACTTTATCTCTATTGGTTTGGTAGCATTACTCGACTTGTTGTTGTGAACGTAAAATACCGTGGGCGCATTATCGCAGTACATTTTAAGTGGTCTATTAATACAATCTACCACTTTCAAGTCGGGTATAAATTTCTTTAGCCGTTTGGCCTACAATGTTGCCTCATAGCATGCTATAAACTCTGCATACATTGTGGATGAAGCAACCAGCATCTGCTTGGAGCTTCTCCACGAAATAGCTCCCCCTGCGAGAGTAAATACATATCCTGACGTGGATTTTCTATCATCCTTATCTCACGCAAAGTCAGAATCGCAAAGCTTTTGTGCCTTGCACATATCGCAAAGCTTTCTTTGCAATCTTCCAGTGCTCTATGCCTGGATTATCTTGATATCTACCGAGTACTCCGATGATATATGCTAAATCAGGGCGAGTGCACACTTGTGCATACTGTAAGCTACCAACTGCTGAAGCATATGGAACCGTTTTCATTTGATCGATCTCATATTGGTTCCTGGGGCGTTGAAAATCTCCAAACTTATCGCCCTTCACTATTGGTGCAGGTGTGGCTTTACTCGCATGCATATTATATTTCTTTAGGATCTTCTCCAAATATGTCTTTTGCGATAGTCCTAAAACCCCGTTTCTTCTGTCTCGGTGAATTTCAATCACCGGAACATATGAAGCCTCACAAAGATCTTTCATATCAAAATTAGAGGACAAAAACATTTTTGTTTCTTGTAACATTCTTATATTACTGCTAGCAAGCAGGATATCATCCACATATAGGATTAGACAAATGTATTTCCCCTTCTTAAACTTTGCATATATGCAATTGTCCTCTATATTTGCTTTAAACCCAAATTTCTTAATTGTCTTATCAAACTTCAAGTACCATTGTCTAGAAGCTTGCTTTAATCCATAAATGGATTTTCTTAGGCGACATCACATGTTTTTTTGCCTTCCACGACAAAACCTTTTGGTTGAATTCTCTTATTTTTTAAGATTTTTGCATACAGTTCAGACGCTCTTCGTGGTAAGGGTTCGAGACATAAACATATAAGATAGAAATAATAAGTTGTACGAGACATCGATGGGACTTTTGGTTCGGGTGCCCTGTACTAATTCACTAGAAGAGAATGAGGCATCCGCGGACGACATAAACAGCTGCCATTTTTGACCCGGTGCTAATGGAGTATTAGCACCGGGTCCAACGGCTAGCAGCCGCGCGCAGGCGCGCGCAGTGCGCGTCGGTGGGGGGAGGACCTTTAGCACCGGTTGCATCCAGCAACCGGTGCTAAATCCACCCCTTTAGCACCGGTTGCTGCCTGCAACCGGTGCTAATTCCAGAGCAACATTTAGCACCGGTTCTAGCTAGGGACCGGTGCTAAATCCCCGATGTTAGCACCGGTTGCAGCCAGCAACCGGTGCTGATTATATACCTATATATTCCCTCCTTCGTCCGCACGCCCGAGCCAGCATGAACACTCTGAGCTGTGTTCATGGTGTGCTCGGGGTTGAGGGGAGATTTTTCCAATTTGTTTTCAAAAATTGTGAAGCTTTCCTTCTTTTGAAGCATTCTACGAGGTACACAATTTCATCCTCTCATGTTCTTGTTTAGTTTGTATTGTTATTATACTTTATAAATATGAAATTTGTGAAGAAAAAAAGAGAAGAGAGAGAAAGGGTTATATATGTGTGTTCATAGTGGTTTAAATTTAATGTTAGGTATGTATTGGAGAAATTTTGTTAGAAATGTTTTTTGAGTATGCTTTTTAGTATTTTATTTATAAATGGAATATAATGATTTTTATTTTGTGTGATATGTAATTTGGAATATAATGATTTTCTACGAGGTACACAATTTCATCCTCTCATGTTATTGATTAGTTTCTATTGTTATTATACTTTATAAATATGAAATTTGTGAAGAAAAAAAGAGAAGAGAGAGAAAGGGGTATAATATTATACTTTAGAAATGTTTTTTCAGTATGTTTTTTATTATTTTATTTATAAATGGAATAGAATGATTTTTTAAAAATGTGTTATGTAATTTTTTTATATTAATTGGAGATATGTGAAATTGGTTAGTTTATTTTGACAGAAGTTCGTATGTTGTAATGAGTATTTTTTCAATAACATTTATTGTTTTTTGAGAAATAAAAGCCTTGTGGATGTATCGATATGGCTACTGCTGGAGGAAGTGGGACCGGTGATAGTTATCGTGGTTCGTCTCGCGGGAAGGGCAAAACTACAGTACCACCTCATGATAAGTCGAAAAAACCAGGACCTTGGGTGAAACCACAACTTAATTTTTTGATTAAAACACATGAAGAATGTGTTGCAAGGGTTGAGGAACCTAGTTTTGATCTTCAAGATATGTTGCGGCGCTACGGTCCAACTCCACCATCTTCTACACCAGGAAAAAGATATCAGAGCATCCTACTTTCCCACCGAAGGATGGTTAAAGATATAGGTCATGTTGCATGTTGGATGTGGAAAAATTTATGTACGACATCTTGAATAAATTATGAACATTGGTCGTGTTTCATTATGACTTTGAGAAATACAATTTTATTTTCAATTAGATCACTTTGTAATGTATGAATAAATTATGAACCTTGGTCGTGTTGGATATTTCGTTAATTTTGTAATGTGTATGAATTAATTAGATCACTTTGCTAAATGTAGATGAATAGGCAATGGATGCACTTGGCGGACCGACGCAGTCAGGAGTGGGTTGATGGCATGCATGCTTTTCTCGATGTGGCAGAGGACAACAAGTCGCCGTCAGGTGACATGTTTTGTCTGTGTGGGCAATGTAAAAATTAGAAATTGTACAAATCAAGAGGGGTTCTTTACTTCAATCTGATGACCCATTGTTTCATGCAAAACTATGCGGTTTGGTCGAAACACGGTGAAAGAGGAGTCATAATGGATGACAATGAAGAAGAGGAGGATGATAACGACATTCAATATGATGCCTTTGTGGATGTTGCAATGGATTATGCAGATCAGGATGGTGCTGACCAGGAAGATGTTGCTCCACAGAATGACCCTAATGATGCACTTGGTCAAATGTTACGTGATGCCGAGCAAGATTACGACAATGACAAGTAAAGGAAAAAGATAGATCGTATGTTACAGGACCACAGAACTGATTTGTACCCAAATTGCAAAGAGAGGCTGAAAAGGTTGGGTATCACGCTTGATTTTTTGCAGTGGAAGGCATGTAATGGTGTTACTGACAAGGGTTTTGAGGAATTATTGAAACTCGTGAAGAAGATTCTTCCCGAGGGTGACGAATTGCCATCAACAACGTGGGAAGCAAAACGGGTTGTTTGCCCTCTTGGTTTAGTGGTGCAGAAGATACATGCGTGTCCTAATGACTGTATCCTATATCATGGTGTTGAATACGAAAATTTGGATTGTTGTCCGGTTTGCAAATGCACACGCTACAAGATCAGGCGGGATGACCCTGGTGAGGTTGATAGGGAGACTATTAAGAACAAGATTCCTGCGAAGCTGGTGTGGTATTTTCCTTTAATACCACGTCTGAAGCGTTTGCTCAGGAACAAAGAGCATGTCAAGTAGATGCGATGGCACAAGGAAGAACGTAAGAATGATGGTATGTTGAGGCACCCCGCCGATGGATCCTAGTGGAGAAACATTGACCGAGCATGCCCAACGTTCGATGCTGATGCAAGAAATTTAAGGCTTGGTTTAAGTACTGATGGCATGAATCCATTTGGTGAAATGAGCAGTAGTCATAGCAGTTGGCCTGTGACTGTATGTATCTATAACTTACCTCCTTGGCTATGCATGAAGTGGAAGTTCATTATGATGCCGGTGCTTATCCAAGGTCCAAAGCAACCTGGCAACGACATCGATGTTTATCTAAGACCATTGCTTGACGAACTTAAACAATTGTGGAAGGAAGAAGGTGTTACTATGTGGGATGAGTACAAACAGGAAAGTTTTAACCTTAGGGCACTACTTTTCATCAACATCAATGATTGGCCTGCACTAAGTAACTTGTCAGGACAAACAAACAAAGGATATAAAGCATGCACCCATTGCTTAGATGATACTGAAAGCATCTATTTGAAGCATTGTAGAAAGGTTGTTTACATGGGTCATCATCGATTTCTTCCTTCGAAGCACGAACTACGAAAGAAATGTCCACACTTTGGTGGGGATGCGGAGCACCGTACAAAGCCGATACACCGCAATGGACAAGATATATTTGATATGGTGAAAAATGTAGAAGTACTATTTGGAAAGGGAGATGGAAGCCAACCTGTCAAGGCAGGTGAGGATGGGCGTGCCACGATGTGGAAGAAAAAGTCTCTCTTTTGGGAGCTACCTTATTGGAAATTGTTAGAGGTCCGCAACGCAATTGATGTGATGTATCAGACGAAGAATCTTTGTGTGAACTTGATCAGCTTCCTTGGTACTTATGGGAAGCCAAGAGATACATTGCAAGCATGGCAGGAACTTAAACGTTTGAATCTACAGAATGATCTACATCCAGAAAACAGAGACAAAGGACGCAAGTACCTGCGTCCCGCTAGCTTCACTCTCAACAAAGAGGAGAAGGCAAGTATGTTTGAATGCTTGAACAGTATCAAGGTCCCGTCAGGCTATTCCTCCAATATTAAAGGAATAATTAACATGAAAGATAAAAAGTTCTTAAACCTCAAGTCTCACGACTGTCATGTGTTGATGACCCAACTGCTTCCCGTCATACTGAGGGGTGTGCTACCAGTTAATGTGCGGAAAGCGATTGTGAAGCTATGTTCATTCCTTAATGCAATTTCTCAGAAGGTGATCAATCATGAAGATTTCGATAGGCTACAGAACGACGTGGTCCAATGTCTTGTCAGCTTTGAGATGATATTTCCACCATCATTCTTCAATATTATGACACATCTATTGGTTCACGTCGTCAAAGAGATTCGTATACTGGGCCCGGTATTTCTTCATAACATGTTCCCTTTTGAGAGATACTTTGCTGTTCTGAAGAAGTATGTACGTAGTCGTGCTCGTCCAGAAGGATGCATTGCTAAGGGATACGAAACAGAGGAGGTGATTGAATTCTGTGTTGACTTTATCGAAGACCTCAAGCCGATTGGGTTGCCTGAATCACATCATGAGGGGAGACTTGGTGGAAAGGGCACACTAGGAAGAAAGACGATGGTAATCAGAGACATGCTGACATTTCGTAAAGCACATCTCACAATTCTACAACAGTCAGCCTTAGTTGCTCCATACATCGAGAAGCACATGAAGATTCTGTATGAAGAAAATCCAAGAAAGACTGCGACATTTATTCAACGTCAACACAATAGTAGTTTCACAGATTGGTTGCGAGAACATCTGATGGCTATTGTGGGTATTGATGCGCAACTAGCCTTTCTAGCTAGGGGTCCATCGACCACGATCTTAAAATTTCAAGGCTACGACATAAATGGGTATACATTTTATACAAGAGCCCAAGACAAGAAGAGCACCAACCAAAATAGTGGTGTCCGGATCGATGCGACCGACAGCAATGGCAATAAGAACTCATACTATGGTGTCATAGAGGAGATATGGGAACTGGAATATGGACCTTTAAAGATCTCACTGTTTAAGTGTCAATGGGTGAAACTGACTGCAGGAGGAGTTACAACTGATGAGTATGAGCGAACCGTTCGTCCTAGCCAAAGATGTAACACAAGATTTTTATATAAAAGACATGGCTAGCAAGCCAAAGAAAGGGACGAGCAAGCAATCGGACCCATCAAAAGACGAGCCAAAGCGTCATATAGTTCTTCCTGGAAAAAGAAAAATCATAGGAGTTGAGGATAAGACAGATGAAGATTATGATACTGCTCGACGGTCGACCTCCATTCTCGGTGGCTGCTGACCCAACCATCCTGTTAGCAGCAGAGGAGACACCCTATCTACGTCGCGATCACAATCAAGGGACATTTGTGAGGAGAAAGTTTGTTAGTGTTCAAGTAAACAATGATGCTGTATAAGTTAATTGCACTATGATGAAAACTGTAATATTTTAACTATTTTTTCTCTTTCATTTCATATATAACAAATATATTATTTTTTTATATATTAATTGCACAATGACGTGGCTAATAATGTTTTAGTTATAATCTAAATAAATAAGACTAACTATAACCTAAATAAATAAGACCAAGTATAACCTAAATATATAAGACTAAGTATAAATTAAATAAATAAGACTAAACATTTAGATGTAATATTATTTAGCACCGGGTATTTGCAAAACCCGGTGCTAAATATAAAATTGCGCCAAAAAAGTGGCGCCAAACGGAACTGGGGCACCTTTAGCACCGGGCGGATCTAAGACCCGGTGCTAAAGGTCCCCAGTTTCGTTTGGCGCCTAGGCGGCTGACATTTAGCACCGGGCCTAGGCTGCGCCCGGTGCTAAGCCTAAACCTTTAGCACCGGGTCTTGGCTGCGCCCGGTGCTAAAGGTTCGCCCTATATATAGTCAACACTTAGAAAATTTTCGCATCTCGCCGTCTTCGTCTTCTCCACTCCCCACTTCGTCTCCCCGCCGGCCCTCGCGGACCCCGCCGCCGCCGAGCGCCACCGCGCCGCTGTCGTCTCCCATCGCCGCCGCGTCACCCCAAGCGCCGCTGTCGTCCCCAAGCTGGACCGCGCTGCCGGCACCGTCTCCACCCCTGGCGCCGCCCCTCCACCGTTGCCGGCACCGTCTCCACCCCCGGCGCCGCCCCTCCACCGACGCCCGGCCTCCACCCCGACGACGCCCCCGCTCGCCGCCGCCGCCGGACGCGCCGACGCCCATGACGCGCCCGGCCGCCACCCGCGCGCCGTTTGGCCGCCCCGGACGCGCCGCCGCCCTCCATCAGCAGCGGCCGCCGCCGTCCCGCAGCCTCCCGCCACCGCGCCGCCGGAAGCCCCCGCAGTCGCGCCGCTCGGCCGCCCCCGCCGTCGCGCCGCCCGCGCGCCGTTCGGCGGCCACCTAGACGCGCCCGGCTGCCGCCTAGCTCGACGCCTGTCGCCCTCCACGTACCGGCCCGACGAACGCGAGCTCGTCTCAAGCGATCCGCGTGCGCGAACGGCTGTTCGTCTGAAGCCGGCCGCGTGCGACCCTGCGACTGCCGAGAACCGCCGCCGACCGCCGCGCGAACACGAGCTTGTTTGAAGCCGGCCACACGTAAACCTTTCCGACGTGCATGAAGAACCCGACAGCTGCATGTGTATTAATTTCATAGTTAGTGTTAATGATTAGGGTTAACGATAAATTTGACTAGAATTTATTTATTTGACTTAGAATTATTTCTTTAACGTACAGTAATTATTTGTTTGGCGTAGAATATTTCTTTAACGTACAGCGATTATTTATTTGATGTAGAATATTTATTTAACGTACACTAATTGTTTATTTGACGTAGAATATTTATTTAATGTACAATAATTATTTATTTGACATAGAATATTTCTTTAGCGTACAATAATTATTTATTTGACGTAGAATATTTCTTTAGCATACAATACTTATTTATTTGACGTAGAATATTTCTTTAGTGTACAATACTTATTTATTTGACGTAGAATATTTTTTAGCGTACAATACTTATAAGTATTTATTTGACGTAGAATATTTCTTTAACGTACAGTAATTATTTGTTTGGCGTAGAATATTTCTTTAACGTACAGTAATTATTTGTTTGACGTAGAATATTTATTTAATGTACACTAATTATTTCTTTGACGTAGAATATTTCTTTAGCGTACAATACTTATTTATTTGACGTAGAATATTTCTTTAGCGTACAATACTTATTTATTTGACGTAGAATATTTCTTTAGCGTACAAAGTATTTATTTGACGTAGAATATTTCTTTAACGTACAATATAATTATTTAACGTAGAATATTTCTTTAACGTACAATAATTGTTTATTTGACGTAAAATATTTCGTTAACTTATAATAATTATCAAAAGACGTAGAATATTTCTTTAACGTACAATAATTATAAATTATTTGACGTAGAATATTTATTTTTGAAGATGACGATCCACGAGGAGGATAATGATGAATTCTTAGCAGCTCAGTTTCATTTGGGTGGAAACACTTATCGGCCACCGAGCATGGAAGAAATAATGCAAGGTATTTCTGGTGGCGATAATTTGGACCAGATGCAACCTAATGGGGTCAACGTAATAGCGATGAGCCCACGTCTAGTCAGGTGCTAATATTTCTCATAAACATTATATGCATTATCTTAACCTAATGTAGTGACTAATTTATACCGTCTAATTATTCTAGCCATCTACGGCGCTACGAAACGCCCTGGAAAAAGAAGTACCACTAAGAGGCTGAAGGAGGTCAAATTGCACATCACCAAAGTGGAGGATGATGGCGAGCCAACTGAGCCCAAAGAAATTGCCAGAAAATATGTCTCTCAATGTGGGGTTATTGTTCGTGAACGCGTTCTCATTAGCATCAGGAAATGGAGATCTACGGACCCCAATGAACCGTATGTTCTGGCTAATACGGAGAAAGAAATGATATGGACTGATGTGAAAGAAATATTCAGATTTCCTTCAGATCGTGAAGAGAAATTGAAGGATTGGACGCTGAAAAAGATGGCAACTCAATTTCAAAATTATAAGACAAAATTGTGGAAGAAATATCTCAAAACAGATTCTGGATTTTGGCAATCACCCTACCATAAGACCTCATCATTGGGACGCGTTCGTGGAGTACAAACAGTCCACAGAAGGATCTGAGATATCCGCAAGGAACATCGGCAATGCGGAAAAAAAGAAGTGCACCCATCGAATGGGTTCAGGCGGTTATAAAGGTAGCGTCGACAAATGGGACAAGATGGAGAAGATCTCTATGCTAGAGGCATTCGTCCAGCAACACATGACTGGCCCTTACGATCCAAGCATTGGTATTATGGTCATGGAGGCACTCTCAGTCCAATAGACGGATCTTTGATTTTTGGCGAGGACTTGCGAGACCTAGCTCACCGCCTCCTTGAAATCATAAGGAAAGCTGAGGCCGGAGAATTCATCCCTGACAGAGAAAGAGATGAGCTAACCTATGCCTTAGGAAACAAGGAGCATCCTGGAAGAACGCGCGGAGTAGGAACTTCTGTTTCTTGGAAGTATGCTTTCAAGGAGGACACCTCCTCCTACAGGAGCCGTAGCCGTAAGCGAAAGAAGACCGAAACAGAGAATAGGATAAGGGAGCTAGAGGAAATCGTACCCGCCCAAGGCGTACGGATACAGGATATGGAGGGAGAGATGGAACAGCGAATGAAGCTAGCACTTATTCAGATGACACAAGCTAGAGGAACAGAAGATCCTGCTGCTTTGGTTACCCCTCCACAACAACGTAGCAGTCACGCTTCCATAGAGCTTCCGCCACCTCAATCAGAACCGGCCCGTTACCCTGTGGATGAAATATCTCAGCGCACCGCTTGCGAGCTTCATTCAACATTGAAGAAACATATCAGTGGTGGTACGTATAATAACAATGACTAAAAGTTAGTTTACATATGTTGAACATATTATTGTGTTATTAACTTTTCCGAATATATTAGGTTGCGTATGGTACGGCTAGACCATTGGAAGAAGGACAAACAGTACACTCCAAGGAGATTCCATATGGCTACGCACCAGTCGAGGTGGAACAAGTTGCCTCAGATTACAACGGCTTGCAGCTTGACATCCGCAGAGGTGATGGGGAAACACTTCTTGGAGAGTGTTGTCACGGCATCATTCTATGGAGCAAGCATGACATCATCATACCTGATGTGGAAGCAACAACCTCGACAGGTCCACCAGGTCCACCGTCTCCGCATGACGATGACCCTCCGGCAAATGATCCTCTAGCTAATGATCCTCCGGCAGATGATCCTCCGGCAGAAGAAGATTGGTCTCCACCGGCGAGGCCAAAAAGGAATCCGCCTAGAAAGAAAACAGCGCCAACAAGTTCTCCACCACCAACAAAGCGGCCAACTAAGCAAAAGAAAGTGCCGGCAAAGAAGAAATTAGCTTACGAGCTGACGCAAGAGGAACTTGATGAGGTAGTCGCCGCAGAAGTACACGCGCATTTTCACAAGAAGAAAGAGCCTGAGAAAGAGTTCGTGGTTGACCCGGTCAAGGCGGCGAGGTTCTTACAAAATTTGACCAGGGCAGAACAGAAAAAAGCCGAAATATCTGACTACGACCGCTCATTAATAAAATCTTTTCAGAAAAGGAAGAGAGCTGAGCAGGTTGAGCGGTTGGCATTGTCAAAGTCTAAAGTGAAGCCGGCATCGCCTAAGTCAAAAGTGAAACCGGCATCGCCTAAGTCTAAAGTGAAGCCGGTAACGCATAAGTCGAAACGTTCTACTATTCCTCAGCTCGACGAACAACCTCAGCAAGGATTGACTCAGTTGCCAGATGCGCATGAACTGATGCTCCAACGTCAAATGGAAGAGACAGGTCTCAGTAGAGCGGTCCTCACTGGCCAAGCATCCCCGCCCAAAGCTAAAGTGACTAAGTGGCATTTTGAGCTTGGCAAGTCTTTCGTCCCTCCAGATGATGTGAAAACGCTACAAACAAAGATGTATTTATTCCATGGATGGTACATGGTTCAAGCGTCTAAAGGACGGGACATGTTCGGGTGTCGCGTGAAGGATGAGGATTTTTTCAATGGAGAAGAAACGATTTGGTTGGAGTTTAAAGATATCTACGAAATCTACCAACGAGACGCCCTGGACATGTCTTTGATTCAAACCTGGGTTTTGTAAGTGATTTCTTCTAACAATTTCTTTACTGTCATTTAAAAAACTCTATGAGTGACGGTGCTACTTTATTGCTTATTATGTAGAATGCAGATTCAAAGATGTCGGAGGGAGCGTATTTTTTACGTTGGTTTCATGGACCCGTCAAAGGTAAACCAAGACATGATTTATAAAGATCCAGAGGTGACATATCAGAACTTATTCAAGTATGTGGATAAGCAAAATTTTATGGACTCCATACTATTGCCATACCACTACGGGTGAGTGCTAACACTTATATTATCTCATTTTATTTTCTTAATTTCTTTAAATTATCTCATTATGCTAAAACACTTATACATATGTATGTAGTTACCACTGGGTGCTCATAGTACTGAATACTGATAGAGGTGTGGTGAACGTCTTCGATTCGTTGAGGAAACCACAAGAAGAGTATCAGGAAATCATTGACATGTTTACAAGGTCGTATATATAAGTAAATTTCAACAATTCAAATTTTTCTATATACTTACATTATTGGCTTATTTTATTTGAACTCAAATTTGAGACTAACAACATGATTATGTAATTGTAGGATGTGGAACGAGATTCATGAAAAGCACCCCGGTATTGGATATGAAAAGCTCGTATGGAATACTGAATTCCCGGTACGCATACAATTTGTACATATACGTCTTGGTAATCAACTTAAAAAATTATCTTTAACTTTGTTTTCGCCAACAGTGTCATCAACAGGGTCCGGGCAATAATTTATGCGGATACTACGTTTGCGAGTACATGCATAGCTGGATTAGAAAAAATATATACTAACCATGATATTATGGTACGCAATATCTATTTACAAGTTTCTAATTCAACTACACCATTATTATACTTTAATTTTAATTGTTTGCAATTCGTAGATGATGTCCATCTCTAGTAAAAGCCTAGAGCAGCATAAGATCGACGCAGTTGCAGAACAACTCATTGGATTTATTTGGGACGAGATCATCAATGTGAATGGAGAATTTCATCATGATGATGCATGGGACAATACGGATACCTCAAGTCTTCGTTCCTCCATCGCTGGTCCTAGATCCTCTGCTCGTCCTAGTTCATCATCAACTCGTCCAAGTGCAGGATCGTAATTTATGGATACTAAGTTAGAAAACTTAACTCTTTTAGCACTATAAGATGATGTAACTCTTTTGGCACTAAGATATGTAATATATGTCTTTTTTTATGCTTATACGAGCCTTATACAAATACTAGTGCAGTGTAGTACGACATCTGTATTAGAACAAATACGTAGGCGAAATACGTTGGCAAAATACGTATACAAACAAATAAATATGAAGGCTGGAAAAGGGAAAATTATATGGTCCCCTTTAGCACCGGTTCTAGCCACAAACCGGTGCTAAAGGGGCTCGCGCAGGGGCCATGTGCGCGGCCCCTTTTAGCACTGGTTGGTTTCGAGACCCGGTGCTAAAGGGGGCCTTTAGCACCGGGTAATTGACCCGGTGCTAAAGGTGTACCCTTTAGCACCGAAAGATTAGCACCGGTTGGGAAACCGGTGCTGAAGGGGGTTTCCCAACCGGTACGGATGCCTTATTCTCTTCTAGTGTATATAAGTCACGTGATAGACACAGCTGAAATTGATAAGTAATTTATAGCAGACACGTTTTAGAAAAATAGGTCATTGCATTGCAGTTTCACGTGGCGGATATTCACACGTCAAAGCAGCACCATGCATGGTAACACCACTTAGTTTTAGAAAGGACATGAGGTCATCCCTTACCAGCCATCTATCTGTCTATACCTATACTAATCACAGACTCTGTAGAAATTCCCACGTTAATCGAAAAAAAAGAAAAACATCCGGCCGTTTATGTGTTGTGGGACTACATTATAACGGTTCAGATTAACAATTTGATTCCCACGTCAATATCTTTGGCATCCACCTCAAGGACTCCTACCTTTTCTCTGCGTGAATCCAATTTTCAAGTCGATCTGATTCTCCCTTAGTTCCCTGCTGTGCACGTCATGTCTTAAAAAAATGTTATCCTTCCTTTCTTCCTGACCTTTTGCCATAATCCAAATCGATCATCTGCTAATTTTCTTTGGTCTCCTGCGTGATGAATTCTCAGAGTTTATCTGCCCAGCGGACACACAAGACAAAAGGAGCGTGTCCGTCCAGCAAAGAGCAAAAGTCCTCTTGCGAGATCGGGCTCCCCTAGGTTTGACGCCAAAAACATGAAGAATCGGTAGGAATAAATCTGTTGTTCACTGATTAATATGAATTCAACTTTATCATCATCAGTTGCTTTAGAGGTTTAAATTTTGAGTTGGATCTAATTGTCATGCTCTGATCACAAGACAGTTATTGCGTGGCGGCTGCATGGTATAGACATCAGATTTTAGGATCATGTTGATCAAAGAATGCGCGTTGTTCAAGGCATACACCGGCATGTTGCAGGGAAATTTCTGATCTGAAGCATGCATTCAAGTCTCAGGCTATCAACAAATTAGAAAGGGCAAAAATTATTGCTGTCTCAAAACAAGTATGTGTACCTTTTCCAGTAACAATCCTCTACACCATAAATTTGTCGTCCTTTCTTCTGCTCTCTTCATTATTGACGCTATTACATTTTTGGAAGAGGGTGCCGACGAACTCGGGCTGCTCAAGTTCTCAGGTCACTACAGGAAAAAGGACTATTAGTACCGGTCGGGAAGGCCACGTTAGTACCGGTTCTGGAACCGGTACTAACGTTTCGAGACTAACGTGGCGGTCGTTTAGTACCGGTTTCAGAACCGGTACCAAAACGCGCACGTTAGTACCGGTTGGTGTTACCAACCGGTACTAACGTGCGTGCCCTGCCGCGCGTTGCGGGCAGGCAGTTTAGTACCGGCTGGTAACACCGTTTTCAGTGCCTATACTAATATTCCACTAAAATCGTTTTCAGTTTATATCCTGGCCCGTGCAAGTGCACGGGTTCACGGCTAGTCCACTTAGTTTTCATTCCTTTTCCCGGATCGATCTTGTTTCATATATAGATCTGTTTTGCCTGTGAATATATATAGCTTGCTCAGCACTACACTGCCACTCCTTGGTGTTCCAACCAGCTTACATTGATCACTGCATTGCACAACAAATTATCTATCGTATCATTCGCACATTCATGCAGAAGGTTATAAAGTTTGGTAGAAATGGGATGCATTCGGAAATTTCTAACTACAGCGTGAATGCCTCCGCCAAGATTTCACCAACTACCTGCCTCTCATGGAGGCACCTGAGGAACTTTTGCTACCAATCAGGCTCATTGCGTGGGTGAGGATTGGAGAACTGATCTACACATTCCAGAATGGGCACGTGATTTTGGTCCTAAAAGACTTCCTGGCTTTGTCCAGAGGTCATCATGTGCAAGCTACAAGCAGCAAGATGCAACAGCGTTGTACAGAAGAGCGGGCTTGGGCTAAGCCTCAGGAGGCTACTAGTTTCGTTGAATAATTAAGGTGCGAGCGTGTGTTGGTGATTGTTGCTGACACTCTACACTCTAGCTAGCTCCTCGGGCTATTCTTGAAACTCCCTGAATAATGCGAGCTGACATATGCAACGCGATAGGTCTTATTAAAAACTGATCGCTGAGATAGATGTGCGGTTGGATAGGATGAAAGGGGGTTTACACATAGAAGCGCTGGAAGATATTTGCAATTTCACTCATATTATACTCATATTTTAAAAATATAGCACGAGACTTAAAAAGTACCTTTCTTCAGAACCTCTATGTTTTCAATGACGTTTTACACTCAGAATGTTGTATTACTTAATAATAGAAATAAGTCTTGTTAATCATAATATTTAATTGAATATACAGTCTTATTAAACCTGTAAAAATGGACCGTTGTTATTAGAACGTTATAGTTTACGATATATCGATACTGCACCATAGTTATGGCTTCGTGCTGCGAGAGATCAACTCCTCTGCCACCTACCCTATATTTGCCCATCCATTTTTCACTACTTTTGCTAGGAAAAACTGTACTTACCAGTTACTCAAATTTGCTATCGGTGTTCCTAGAGCAATGCATTATAGTTATTGCAAAAAGTGTGTGATGTGTGTCGTATCTCTATCTAGGCATGAGAAGTATCAGCAACAGTGTAACCACAGCAATCAAACATCAAAGGATTTGAGTCGACGGCCCACGTTGGAGGAGGTTCATGTTCAGTGCATTTCCATAAGATGCAAGCCCATATACGGAACATTATTTCCTCTTCTCCGGCGATGCCAGCCCTTAAGGCCCTAAACAGTTCGAGGAGTTGTGAAGGGACTCGTACCTGCCCCCCAACGTGCTATCTAATTGGAACAGAGTATGACGCTGCCTCGGACATGGCCAGCAGCCCTTGGTTCGCGTTCATCATCAGCATGCTATTCCGATTTTCTATTACCTTGCATGGAGCACCATTGAGCCATGTCAGCTTTGCTAACCGCTTGATCCTTGTTACCCTCGTGCTATGGTTTAACGGGAGTCATTAAACACTAACAGGATAGTTACAAGTGCTTTGTGATTCGTACCTCCTTGTTTATTAAGACTTAAGAGCACCAGAAAAACTCACTGAAAACAATGTATCATCAACTTTAAAAACATTGTGAGCAACACAGATACACAAAGTATAGCTACCAACTATATTAATTAAAATGTGGCATGGTTAAACGCTGTAAAAGGGGTACTAATGACAAGATATGTGGTCGTTAAAAGTGCATAAGTAGTTGTTAAAAGATATTGACGTCCATGGTCGTTAAAAGCTCGTTCGTTAATATTATTAACGGCCACATACAATTGCCGGTCGTTAACTTTTTATCAACGTTACAACATGTGGTCGTTCACTCTCTACTATTAACGACCACAATTTTGATTATTATTATTATTATTATTATTATTCTGCCACATTGGATGAGGCATCAGTCACCATTTCTTTGTAGTCATTTGTAACATTTCACTATTCTTCATAGTGTTAATGACCACTTCCACAGCATTAACAACCACAATGTTATCGCTAATACTTTCACATCTCTACTTGTGGGGAACTGATGACCTCTTTGCACTGTACAGCAATCGTATATTTTTTTTAACTGGAGGAGAACGCATGTTAAGTAAATAAATTTAGAACAACAAAGTAATTCAACATTTACAGCACTTCAATATGTTTTTTTGCTTTGGAAAAGAACACTCACAGTACTTGAATTTACTATTATCTAGTATTTTACTAGTAAGCTGGAATTTGTGCTTGGAGCTCTCCAACCATTGGTGTTAATTCTCACTGATGGCATGGCTCCTGTGCTGTCTCGCAAGCCCCTCATGCATACCTCTCTTACACCATACCCAGATTACTGTTGAAATGAATTAGTTCGATGATGGGAATTTAGAAGTGCAAACTTTAAATTAATTAATTTCCCATGATATTCATCGAGGCAAGGATAACTTAATTTTCAATAATGTGAACTCATATGTAATGATGCGAATACATTTCTGGAAACAAATATTTGTAACACTAAATGAAATTAATTTAGTATGTAATTCAAGTTCACACCAAGAAGTAAATACAACAGAAATAAGAGTACATACCACGTCCATTAAGCATTTATAGAGTTTGTGAGTGCATCAATGATATATCATGTTTATCCTTGTCAATGATGTATGCAAACCAAAGCACATTGATGAGGTAGTGTATGTTATGGAGTAGAGAGACTTCACCATGCAACAATGCCGTATTTTTCAGTTTTGTAAAAGCAATATGACTCTCGGTTCATGAGTGCGCAACTCGATCCATATTCCTAGACATTTGTCTATTATTTTTCATGCATTTATCGATTTCATGGATGTGTGTTCTCTTTATTGCAGAGGTGGAATTATGTTAATCAGTTTTCTTGTGGGCCGCATGTGTTGTCCATCTTGTTGTAACGACAATGCTAGTTTGCAATTTGATTGGCTAATTAAACTGATATATCAATATGTAATCTGGTGTTTTATATAGCACACATTGTTCATATCTCATAGAAGATTGGCTTCCAATATACCCTCTTAATTCAAACAAAAATTCTAAAGGGGTAGGCCTCTCAATTTAGGATTAAATCAATAGCCCACACCGATTTGGTCAAAATAAGGTAAAAGAGGGGATTAACAAAGCAAGGAAAGAGGAGAAAGAAAAGAAACAAATCCAAAAGAATATAAGAAATATGCAACTGTAACTCCAGCGACCACATGTTCTTCTCAGACGAGTACTCCGGTGATATCTTCTTCTCTGACTAGCAGATTCTCTCCAGCGAGGGACAAATTGGGTTAGGGTTCGGTTGAGAGTCGCGGAGGGGTTGGCGTCAGACTTGGTAGGTGGGGGCACAACGAGCGGGTCGATGAAGAAGAGAGGGAAGGCAGACAATTTTTTTTATATAATTTGTCAGGGAATAGACAAAGGATAGAGTTAAGAGAGCCGGGAAGGGGAAGGGCTCTCGACCTAATCTTATTGGGAGAGACCTCTCTTGGTGGTACATTTTTACTTTCTCAGTGTTGCATTGCTAGTCCTCCATATTGTTGAAACGACTAGCCCATGCAAATCGACAGTTGGCATTAGACTGGACCGGCTTATTTCATCTATCACCTATCATATATATACCGCCCATCTCTCTGGCCTGTCGTCCATGTAATTCAGCTCTGCTTGCTATAGCCTTCTACTTGCTGAATACTGAAATGCCAAAACTTCATTAAATTCAATTTTCTATAGGTGCGCCACGAGCAATGCATTACCATCCGCAAAAAGTGTGTGGCGTCAGCAATTCCTATCTAGGCATAGGAAGCATTAGCAAGTGTGTAAGCAATTTAGTTCCACATCTTCCAGATCCAACGTGTGCCTGCTGAACCATGAATTTGAGAAGAAGTGCCGGCTGCAGTTGTTGCGGTGAGCACATATGTACCGCCATACTTGGCTTCCAGCTGGAGAAATCATGTTATGGTGGACAAATTTTATCACCTACCGTAAATCAGTGTCGTTCATGTCTGAAACAGAGTACGTTGACAAAGATCCAAAGACTCCTGTTGAAGCTGTAGCTCATGTGCTGCCCAAATCAATTTTTCTTTGCAATGTTGGCCTGCAATCCATAGAGATGAAGAGAAATGCCAGATCTGCTGCTATGAATGATCGTGTACACAACCTTGAGTGTAAATTGGAAGCTGAGAAGATGGGATCAGCAGAACTGCGAGTAGAGGTGGCTGATTTGCAGAAGCAACTAGAGGAACAGAAAGAAGCAGCTGAGAAGCTGAGACAACAAGGAAATGAAATACAAGGCTTGTTTCGCACTTTGTTTGGCAACAGGTTTGCATCAGGTGATGCTCAGGAGTAGGATAATCAAATAGGCTTTAGATGATATTTTGGTGACATGTCTGTTGGTTACACCAAACTTGTGGTTATTGTGTTGCTGTTGTTGTGGTTGTGCTTATTTCGCTGGACCTGTGGTTCATGTGCTAGTTGCACAAAACTTGTGGTTCATGTGCTGGTTGCACAAAACTTTTGACTTTTGATATGTATTGAACTGGTGGATGTATGTGAATGCTTTATTGGAACCAAATATTGAATCTGATTCAAATGTGTAATTGTACTGAATTATGTGGGCTTAGAAAAATGTGCTGAATTATGTGGGATCCATTTAGAAAAATAAATGGACAATTTTTTTGAAAAATAATGGGCTGGGCCAGCCAGCAACAGCCCATATAAAATTGAGAAAAATTATAAATTAAATAATGGGCTAGCCCACAACGGCTGAATTATCTTTACTTTTCTATATCCACTTCTGTTAAAAGATTGTACCGCTGCACATTAGAATGGGCATATAGATTAAGCATATCTGACTTCAAATGCAAGACCGCGCCATTGATGGCTGTCAAGCCAGCACCCTTGTCTCTTGCATTGTCACGTTCACTAAGCAGTATGTATCTTCACTGTTCCTCGCCCGCGCCGCAACCGCAGAGGAGGACCGCGGCGACCAAATCTTGGACTTCCTCGCCCGCGCTGCCAACGCGAGAACGAGGCCGCCTCGCTCCACCTCTCCTCTGTGCCTCTCTTATGTGCCTCTCCTCGGCGAGGTGTGGGGAGGAGGGGCCCGTCGTCCCCGTCTAGCACCGGACGGCGGAGGAGGCCGGCGAGGAGTCGGCCGCCGCTCCCGCCGCAACGCGCAGGCCGTCGGACGCGTCGCGCAGGCGCAGACCATCGAGCTTGTTGATACCAAGGCTTCTGGATGGGGAAGAATGGAAGAGAAAGGAGCAACATTGTAGATGGGAAGAACGGATCAGAGGGCGGCGTAGCGTGTGGAGGTCGACAATGGTGTGGCTGGGCAAAGCGCACCGGCGCAGGGGAGATAGCGCGGGTGCGGTGGCGCCCAAAGGTGGACGACGGTGGTGGTGTTGACCGGCGAAGGGAGGCTCACGGAGAAGGGGCACAGGCTCGCAAAGGGGAACCGATTCCGGAGGAAGCGGTCGCGCGCGATGGAGAAGCTGAGGAAGGCACACGGCCGCGGCCGCTACTGTGGCGACCTTCTTTCGAAAGTCTCGGGACCGCCTGTATCAGTCCCTGGATCAGTACGCTGATACGGATCCCATCACAGATTAATATCAGAAGCAGTGAATAACGTATAAATAAAATAATTTTTACACCGTTTAAACTAGCGAAGAGCGGGCGAGCACTCATTTCTCCAATGCAATGAGCTGTAGCACCTCATAGCCCTGGAGTCCTAAACCTGTACGACAATGAAAGCAAGAGTGAGTATTCTGGATAGAATATCCAGCAAATCCCACAAAATATAAATATATAAATAAAATGAAAGTAAAGGTCGGTCCTGGAGGGGCATTTCCTCCCTGCCATTCCTGATATCAAGTCCGGAACCCAGTCAATGACACTTCTGCCGCCCAGGTTCTCCATGCAGGAAAGGAAATCTAATCAACGGGGACTTTGACTAAATGTACTATATACCGAGAGTCATGGCTATCCAGATAGGTTTTACCCTCTGCAGAGGTTGTACTTATATACCACGCATTCGGTCAACCCACACCTTCGTCAAGGAGGTACTGCCCTACGA
Organism: Urochloa ruziziensis; assembly: GCA_015476505.1. Taxonomy (NCBI): domain Eukaryota; kingdom Viridiplantae; phylum Streptophyta; class Magnoliopsida; order Poales; family Poaceae; genus Urochloa; species Urochloa ruziziensis. The sequence goes on along the minus strand of CM027121.1, from coordinate 46,128,409 downwards.
GACGCGTACCCACTGGCGTCTATCTCTAGACAACCAATCACTAGCTCTGTCCACGGATGTTGCTGGTGCCTAAGCAGGGGTCGCATATCCGTCCACAAAAGGACATCAACTCGGGTGTGGATGCATCATAAAAATGTTAGGGCAAGCATCGCCCATGGGCCCTACCAGCCCTGTCTCATGCAACCCGTGCCGACTAGTCACAGCCCTCTGTCTGGGGCTGTCTCCAACACACTCGTTGCCCACCGTAGCCCCTTGGGATAGTTTACTAGTGCTAGCTAGCTGGGTGTGAGTCAAGGCCTCACATAAATAGGTATTCCCGAAGTCCATACCCTTTTGTCACGCAGGGTTGTACGTGCATTAGAAAGATTCTCCCATGAACCGGTCCTTAGCTGGATCAGAGTGGCTCTTAGGATAGGATCCCCTGTGGAGGCTATCTTTCCACTCTCAGTCTCAAAGCAAGATAACACCCTATCTCTACAGCGATGTTGGGCATAGACTTAGTTTATGCTCGAGATAGCTTATGCTGCAAATACAGTAAAGTTTAGTGGGTGATATTATTGGTGAGACTTGCCTTCATTGTCGGTCCTTAGACGTTCCTTACACGGGCATATATCGTATGTTGACCGGGCTGGGCTTCGAGCATTCTGTAAACCTTGGCGTCTCGTCGGGCCCGGTCATGCTATCGATATAACATGGAAAATAACAATCAGTATAACAGTACATCAATCAATTCGTAAAAGGAAAGGAAGAATGAAAGGAAGGCGGGGATTCGTATGATTAACGGTTAAGGAGTAATGGCTAGGGATTGGATTAATGATCCATTAATTATATAAAATAACCAATGGATTAAAGGATAAGGATTTTGAAGAGAATTATTGAATAATTCCCTGGAAAATGGCTAGAATGATGATTATCAGTATTTCAAGAATTATATAGATTTCTAATAAATAATTCCTGAGTATGAATTTTGGAAAGTCCTTATTCAACTCTGGGCAACTTGACGGCTAGGATTTCATTGATACCTAGAGGTTTACGGACGGTCGGTACGACGACTAGGGTTTTGACGGGGCTAGGGTTTATACAGGTGGCATAACGGCGGGATTTTGGGTAGTATAATGGCTAGGCTAGACTTGGGATATAAATATTAGGGAAGTAAGCATAAGAAAATGCTTAGAATAATCCCTAATATTTATGGAAATTTTTTAGGGATTTATCGGACTAAGATGTGGAAAGGGGAATTTCCTGGGTACACTAGTAGAGGCCTCATATTGGTTAGAAACTAGCATTATTGGATTTAGGCTCTAATGACATGCTAAAAAGGATTGGATGACACTAATAGGCTTAGAAATATTCCTAGTATTTTCGGGAATTTTTGGAAGTGAGGAAGGGCACTAAATAAAGGCTTGTGTACACTTACCGGGATGCACCTAGCAATTGCCGGGTCGCTAACGCAAGGGGGTGGGGTTCGGCTGCGCACTGTTCCATGCGCTGGCGCCGTGGACACGGTGGACCGCGGCCGTTGGGTCGCTGGTCCAGTGGATCGTGTCCACACCAAGGTGGGGGACGAGGTGCGGTGGGCCGGCCGTGAACCGAGGGAGGCCGTGGGCCTTTGGTCCACGCGAGCCAGGCTCACGCACGGTGAGGGAAGGGGCGGGCCCACCTGTCGGCGAGTTGCGGGAAAGAAAGTGACCCAGGGGGTCTTCTTCTTCCTGGTGCCTATGCGCCATGGGACGTGGAGGTGGAGCTCGGGGCTCCGCCCGATCTTCGCACTTCGGCCTCCATAGCCTCAACGGAGACCACAGGCAACGAGAGGAGAGCAAGGGCACGCCATTTCGGCCCTTGGATGGGGGCGAGAGGGAGGATGGGGGGCGGCCATGGGAGGTGGTGAAGCTCGGCTCGGTCTCGCTCTGTGCGGGGGAAGGGAGGGGTGTGCTCCCCCTTTTATAGGCGGAGGAGAGGGCTGCAGAACACGCCACGTTGCGGTGGAGAACGAGGCCGGCAGGGGGGGGCATCGGGCGGCTTGAGGTGGTTTGGTGCTGCGCGCGGTCGAGCTTGAGGGACACGGCGACATGGGCGCTCTCAACGCCATTAATGGCGCTCTGCCGCCGTGGCGGCCAGCCGGGACTTGTGGTGGCAGTGGTGGCGCGTGACGTGGAGGAGGAAGGGGAGAGGAGTCTCGGCAGCGAGGTTTGGTGGCGGCGGTGGCGCCGGAGCAGCGGCAGCAGCGGTGCTGCCCAGCGACGGCGGAGGCGGCAAGGCAGGTAGCGGTGGTCTGGAGGCGGCGGCGACGCTAGGGTAGGAGGGGGAGGGAGAAAGGCGCGTGGGCTGTGTGGGCCGCGCGGCGTGGTGAGGGGTGGCGTGGGTTGCGGCCTGCTGGGCCGAGTGTGGGAGGCGCGTGGCCCAGGACAAGGGAGGCGACTGGGCCGCGGGCCGCGTGCGGGGAGGGAAGAGGGCGGACGGAGTGGGGAGTTCGAGGAGGTTTTGTGGACTTTTGGGTTTGGGCTGACGGGCTGAAAGGAAAGTTTGCAGCCCCATTAGTGAATAGGGTAGTTTGCTATTTATTTAAACTAGATTTGGGTTCAAATTTAAATAGAGTTTGAATAGGAGAATTTGGGAAGAATTCTCTAGAAACTTCGAAGGGCTTCCTAGCACTCATATGCAACACTCATGACCGTTTAAATGCATCATTCAGATTTAGTTATTATATTTGAATATTCGAGGGAAGGGAAATTATATTTAATTAATGGAAAATTATTTAAAATATATTTTTTTAAATGTGTTAAAAATACGGGGTGTTACCGGTGCTGATGTGCGGACGGAGAGGGAGGCCTTGGCGCTGGCGAATCGGCAGGGATGGCAGCCATGATTGGTGGCACGGGGAAGGCAGTGCGGCGGCACAGTGCCGGCCACGAGGGCGGGTGCGGCGGCGTGGGCGCGGTGGCGCGGGGAAGAGACGGCCGCTGCGGCGCGTCGCTGACAGGTGGGTCCCACTAGACAGATTGATTTAGGGGCCATCATTTGATCGGGCTGGCTGGAGTCCATAGTTTTTAAGCCCCTAAAATTTTATGGGCCGGCTCAAAATGCAAAATAAGAGCTCATTTTTAGAGGGCCGGCTGGAGTTGCTCTATATATGTTTTCCTGTCGTCCACTCCACTATATCCTCTCTAGCTTGTATCGATTCACGATTACACGTCTTTTCCGTTTCTTAAAGGTCATTTAAAATTGCACATGCCCTTCTTGCCACTGCTGAATAACAAGCCATGAACAAAGTTTGGAATGGGAGGCATCAGCAAGTCATTTAGTCCAAACATGTTTGACATATCTTTCAATCTCACATCCTGATCTACTTTTGCGTGTAGTATCTTCAATTGATGTCAACTTCCTGATCTGGTCGGGGTCACCTCAGCCAACATGGTCGGCAAATCTGCCCTAGCTTCTACGCATTGGTTGCCATCAGCTGCAGTGGTGACCATGATGGGCGCAGTGTATACCGTTAAGATCGACAACCATGTTGGCTCTGCCGACAACTGAAAGACGAAACACCTACAGCTCTAACATTGTGAGACGACGTTTGTCCTTTCCGAACCAGCTTTTCTTTTCCAGTTTACAAAAATAATTAATTGGTGTGCACGAGGAAAATTTTCTGGGTTTTACACGATAAATTTCATCAAATGAGTATATTACACAAAAGAAAAGCAATGTGCACGAGGATTAATTCCATTTTATGCACTAGTAATAAAAGGGAAATCAATAGGGGTCGATAACCATTAGATGGTTCGTGGCCATATTTTCCATTCGTTCTAGCATCGTTTGCTAATTAAGTATTGAGTTGTAGCTCAAAAAGTAGCTTTATTTAGGATCAGCTTTGGACCCTAAACGTAGATATATTTTGGAACTGAGGAGGGAGCTAGCAGCTTAGGGCGTGTACGGTTGCAGAGCAACCTTTGCCTAGCCTTGCTTTGTGAGGCAAACCTTGCCTTGCTTTTGGCGGAGAGCGGATTCGGCTAGCTTGTCTCAGCAAGCGAAAACTTGCTAGCGCAAGCCCTGAGGCAGCACAGCAAGAATATCAAACACGCTTTTTCTTGCCCAGCCTGACAAAGCAAGCCACAGCAAGACATCCAAACTGACCCTTAGGTTCAGTGTGAAAGCATCTTTGTAATTTGGCATATTAATTTGAAAAGAAAGCACGTCATTTGTACTGGTTCCAAAATTTAATCATGCCAGCACAACCCATTAGTCAAGGACTTCATGCTTCCCCATTATATATGACAGGCATCATATGATGTACTGTCTACTAAGCAGGTCACATGGAGATAATAAACCACATCTGCAAGGTGATAACTCAGTGTTGGTGTGGCTGTGCTCCATCAACAATCCAATTGTTCTGTGTATGTGCTCATTCATACAACCAGAAATTAGAGATTCTAGGTAAGAATAGGAAGCATCAGCAAGTTTCTGATCACATCTTCATAGGGATCGCCAAGATTGGGCTCAATTGCAGCGTAATATGGATGGGTTCGAGGAATGCTCACTTAACCCCATGCAGTTCATTATAAAAAATAAAGAAAAACCCATGCAGTTATAAAGCTGAATTTCATTGGTAATACTCGACAAGAACTCCAAAATGTTAGTTTACCAGCACCGCGCACCCAATTCAGAACAACTAATTTGCATATTCTTGGTAAAAGCAATTTTGCAATGAGGTTCTTTTGCGGCTGTCTGATGTGAACCGTTTAAGTGCAACAAACAGCCATATTAAGCTGTACTAGTTCAATTCTGTGACAGAGTTCCAGTTGAGGCTTCTGCATGCTGTCCATGCCTTCACGGTTCACCGCCAGCACCAAACAGAAACCCACTCCTCGACCATCATCGTGGCGGGTAGCTCCCACATGACGCCAAGCTTGTCCGTTCTCCAATAAAGCTCCCACATGGTGCTGCTACAATGGCCAACCCGCAAGAGAGAAGGAAGAGAATCACGCAAGGAGTGAAGACTGTGCTGACAGATGACGACAACCACTCGGTGGAAAACATGGTTGATGCTGTTTTCTGTTTGTACCATTTTGTAATAGCATTACTTGTAGCCTGGACTATATAATGGTGAAGTGGTGAGACATGTTGGCCCTCTGTGTAGCAGTACACTATCAACTGCGCACCTCCTGGCAGAAGTAGGCTTCTTTTACGCTAGGGACCAGCCAAAACTCTATGCTTGTAATTTCCCTACCATTCAGTAATGAACGTCCGATTCGTACTTGCACAAAAAAAACCACATGACAAGTATAAGAATTAATTATGTCCAAACAGCAGACCACATGGAGGTCGTAAATCCAATCTGGCAAGGTGACCATGGGCTAAATATATGTCTATTCTCCTACGAAGCTATGTATAGCTACAAACAGAGGAACTGCATTGCTACCATAATTCAGTTTCAACATATATAGCATTGGGGGCCCTTTCAAGATCCTCCCTCCAGCCAAGCAAAAATACCATTGTTCACCTGCGAGCTATATATAAGGTCTGTACTGGCAAGTGCACCAGACGTGAAGAAATTAGAGCCCCAGCTAAGAATGGGAAGTATCAGCAATATTCTAAATAACAATTTGGGGCAGAAGAACAATATTCAACTTTTTCAGCAAGCAGGAAGCGCTAGACTGAACTATGAGCGCGCGTGCGGGCCCGAGCACGCGGCGGGGTAAAGGGGTGGAGCGGCTCGCGAGAAATCGCGGGAGCTCTCCCCGATCTAGGGTTTAGGGTGGAGCGGTGAGTGAAGAGGCGTGGGGCCGGGCGCGAGATGATCTCGCGGGACGACGGCAGCAGGCGCGGGCGAGCAGGGATCGGCGCGGCGGCAGCAGAGAGCAGAGAGTGGCGGAGGTGGAAGGGAAAGCTGACAGGCGGGGCCCGCCTGTCAGTGGGAGAGATGAAAGGGACGGCGCACGGCGGTTGAAAATGGGCCGAGGGAAGTTGGGCCGGCGGTAGCGGGCCGTGAGAGGAAAGAAAAGGGAGGGGCCGCGGGGTTTAGGTGGACGAGGCCGGGAGTTCGAGGGGCAAGGTTGGACTTCGTTAGCGGGACAGATCAGTAGGTTAGAGCCCAAGTTAGCTTTAGGTTTAACTTTTATTTGATTTGGATTTGAATCATTTTAAATCCAAATCACACTCAAATAAATCCAAATAAATTCTAAATAAAATCTAAACGTTCACACTAAGACATAAACACCTTAACAAAAATATTTAATTTATTATTTAATTCTAAGAATTTTGGGAAAGGTCCAATGAAGACAACCTTATATTTTTCTTAGCTAGTATCAAATCTATGAAAAAATTTTAAATCCATATTTTTTATATTATAAACATTCCAGAAAAATCTGGGATGTTACAATAAGAGTATTACTACTACTTCTAACACCCTCCCTTAATCTGAAGCATCGTCCTTCTTCTGAAGATTCAGATTACCAACAAACTCTTCAAACTTGCGAACTGATAAAGCTTTAGTAAAGTCATCTGCAAGTTGATCATTTGTGGATATAAGCCAAACTTGCAGTTGTTTATTCATGACCCTTTCTCGCACAAACTGAAAATCAATCTCTATGTGTTTCGCTCTTGCATGAAACACTGGATTTGCAGAGAGATAAGTAGCTCCCAAATTGTCACCAAAGACAAGAAATCTTGTCTAATTTAACTCCAAGTTCAGTCATTAAAGACTCTATCCAAATTACCTCAGCTGTTGCATTGGCCATACCTTTGTATTCAGCTTCGGTACTTGAGCGTGAAACAGTTGCTTGCTTCCTAGCACTCCAAGAAACCAAGTTTGCACCAACATATATAGCAAAACCACTAGTAGATCATCGATCATCAACACTACCGGCCCAGTCAGCATCAGAGAAGGCACTAATCAGATTTGACTGTGATCTCTGAATTTTAAGACCAAGACCAAGAGTATGCTTCACATAACGTAGTATATGTTTAACAGAAGATCAATTAACATCAGTTGGTGCATGTAAAAATTGTGAAACCTTATTGACGGAATAAGCAATATCAGGGCGTGTTAAAGTCAAATATTGCAAGGCTCCAACCAGACTGCGATACCGAGTGCTATCTTCTGTTCCCAAAGGTTCTCCTTCATAACATGACAATTTTTCCGAAGCTGATAAAGGTGTGGATACTGGCCTGCAAGCAATCATTTCCCACTCGTGTCAGGATGTCACGAGTATATCTTTCTTGAGACAGTAAAATGCTACTTTTATCATAGTTTACTTCAATACCATGAAAGTAATGCAAATCACTCAAATCTTTCAAAGCAAAGTCTTTCTTAAGATCTTGTAAAAGAGTTGTAACCGCGGCTGATGATGAACTAGTGACAATAATGTCATCAACATAAATAAGTATAAATACTGTAACACGAGCTTTCATATAGATAAAAAGAGACATCTGATTTTGAAGCTCGAAACCCAAGATCAATCAATTTCTCACTCAACCTTGAATACCAGGCCCGTGGAGCTTGCTTTAATCCATAGATAGCCTTGTCTAATTTACACACCATCTTGGATAGCTTAGCATTCTCAAAACCTGGAGGTTGTCTCATATAAACCTCTTCTTCCAGAACACCATGAAGAAACGTGTTCTGTACATCTAGTTGTCTTAAGCACCATCCTTTAGACATTGCAATAGATTGTACAACTCTGGCAGTAGCAATTTTAACAACTGGACTAAAAGTATCTTCATAATCAATACCAAACCTTTATTTAAATCCTTTTGCTATTAACCGAGATTTATATCGATCAATGCTCCCATCAGCTTTCTTTTTATTTTAAACACCCACTTCGAATCAATAACGTTCATACCTTGCTTCTCAGGTGCAAGATGCCAAGTTTTATTACGAATCAAGGCATCATACTCATCTTGCATGGCTTGCTTCCACTTAGAATCACCCAAAGCTTCTTGTGTTGTTTCAGGTTCTCCAGTAGAGCTAAAACCACTATATTTAACAAGACCAGTATAAGGAACATTTGGCTTTCTAATCCCACTTTGAAGCTCCACGCTTGCAGCTCCACGCTGAGCGTTATCTGTGGACAAATCAGACGGAAAAATTCCTGCAAACTTTCATGACCACCAAAATCATTAGTAGGATTAGTAACATTGGAGTCATAGCAACTATCATCCCCTGAGGTAGAAGAAGCATTCGGTAGAAGGAGAATTTCTTCGCGAAGAGAAACACCAGCATTTTTATGGAGATCAGCAAAAGGAAACACACTCTCATAAAAAATAACATCTCGAGAGATGTAAATCCGGCGTTTTGAAATGTCAAGACACTTGAAACATTTGTGAATGGACCTATAGCCAAGAAAAACACAGCGAATAGATCGAAAAGAAAGTTTATGTGAATTGTATGGTCTCAAGTTAGGCCAGCATGCACAGCCAAAAATGCGAAGAGAGCTATAGTCAGGTTTCTCTTTAAGGAGTCGCTCTACAGGGGTGTCATAGTCAAGAACTTTGCTGGGAAGGAGATTAATTAGATAGGTAGCAGTAAGGAAGGCTTGATCCTAGAATTTAAGAGGCATATAAGCATTTGCTAGGAGGGCTAAACCAACTTCAACAATATGTCTATGCTTCCTTTCAGCTACTCCGTTTTGTTGATGGGTGTGAGGACAAGAAACTCGATGAGTAATACCAACTCGTTGGAAGAAAGAATTTAGCCTCTCATATTCTCCCCCCAGTCTGTTTGCATAGACCCAATTTTCTTGTTGAATTTTCTCTCTACAAAGTTTTGAAAGTCTTGAAAGATTTGAAACACATCAGATTTTTTCCACAAAAGATAGATCAAGTCTATTTGCTAAAGTCATTGATAAAGCTAACATAATAGGTATGTTACCCAAAAGAGGTTTGAGCAGGTCCCCATACATCAGAAAAAAATTAAGTCGAGAGGAGAACTTGAAGGAACATGAGTATGTGAATAAGGAAGTTGATGGCTCTTGGCCAATTGACACGAATCACAAATTGTTCCAGGACTTTGATCACTATCACAAGATAACTTATTTGATCTAAGAATTCTCTCGACAATAGGAAAAGCAGGATGACCTAGACGACTATGCCATTGGGATGTAGACGGCTTATTGACTGCAAACACTTGTTTATTGGATCCTTCTCTTGACAGCGACGACCCTAGAGTATAGAGACCGCCAACGCATCTACCTTGATGTAGGACTGTCTTCGTTTGCTGATCCTTGACAAAGAAGGAATTTGGATGAAACTCAAGGAAAGCATTGTTATCACGAGCTAACTTATGAATGGAAAGAAGATTTTTGTTAGCTCTAGGAACATGCAAGATATTTTTGAGATGCAAGGTTTTAGTAGGGGTATGAAAAGTTGTATGACCAATGTTACTAATTTTCATACCTGTTCCATTGGCAGCATGGACTTGATCACGGCGTGTATACTTGTCACGGACAGTCATCTTCTCTAGCTCGCTGGTGACATGATCCGTAGAACCACTATCCACATACCAATTAGTATCAACACTATGTCCTGTAGAAGCTGATGCTGCTGTCTTGGTAATTGGTTCTTCATCATCCTCATCATATCTATACCAGCACCTAGGAGCCTCATGTCCAACCTTGCCGCAGATCTGACAAGGATGTGGCTTAGTGTTCTGGCCACCTTGCTTGGAAGGGCTTGCACCATGGCTGTTGCGATGTTGTCCTCCTCGATTTCCACTATTATTGCCACGTCCATGGTTCATACCATCGCGACCGCGGGTTCCACCGCCACGACCATGACTTGCTGCATTGACGGAGGACTGATAATGGGAATCACCTTGATATCTCTCAAGGCGGAGATCATATGAGAGAAGTTGGGAGAACAGATCATCCAATGAGATGCAATCAGCACGGCCAAGAACAGATGATACAAAGGTATTGTACTCATAATCAAGACAGTTTAAAATATTGGAAACCATCTCTGAAGGCCATCATCTTGTTGTAGAAGGTCGTGCTTGACATGCTTCCCTTCTTGGTGCTTGTGAGCTGCATGCGTAGATTTGTTACGCGCGCTCTGGAGTGACCTGTGAATCTTGTTCCCATCGCCTCCCATGCTTCTACCCAAGTTTCAGCGGTCGCCACCTGTGCTAGCACTTCTTTGCTGAGCGAGTTCAACAGATAGCTCAGCAATTGCTGATCTTTATCCACCCATGATGCATACTCTGGGTTAGGGACAATTCTTTTTTGTTGTCGGGCTTGGTCACCTCCATTGTCTTGGCCGGTGCTGGGGTAGTACCATCTAGGTACCCCATGAGCATGCCGCCACGCACAACAGGTAGAAACTGCGCACGCCAGAGGAGGAAGTTGTCCTTGTTCAACTTCTTTTTTTTATCGAACACACAGGAGAGCTGCGCATCGTTGTATTAATAATGAGGACCCGGTGTGTCCGAGGACCGGTGGACGGTCGCTTCCTGGTGTGATGAGTGATTGACAACGTGGTGTGGATTGACGTTTCCCTTGGCTCAAGTATTGTAGGTGTAGAATGCGGCTTGATTGCATTGGTGCAGGTGAAGAACAGGCGCGAAAGGTCTTAGCCATGGCGGCCTCCAAGGAGCGGAGAGACAAGTAGGCTTGGTTCGAGGGACCGGGTGGCCAGATGGATCAAGTGCAGTTCACATGGTGCAAGAACGAGCGAGGGGAAGTGGTTCCAGTGCGAGGTAGAGGCTCACAACCGAAGCTCGTACGCGGACGAGAAGCCGGTGCAAGGTAGCGGCTCACAACCGAAGCTTGCACGCGGGGTTTGGTGATTTGGCCACAAAATCATCGGTGGACGGTTTCCCTTGGTTTGGGCCTTAAAACCAAGGCCGAGGACTCGACGAGGCGAAGTTTGGGCAGCTGGGCTGAGGTGACCAACCAGGCCCAAGTTCGGCGTCGAGGAGCTTCGATGCGGAGGACACGCGGCGTGACCGCAAGGCTTGCGTCGGAGGGAAGCTAGCTTGCGGTGGAAGGTGTCCCAGCTGGAAAATATCTGAAACCAAATGTCAAATTTGCCCCTGAGGGGTATGTATCACTTAGGGGTAGTTTAGTCTATAGAGCACCACCACTTGGACTATATAATAGACCCCCTAGGGGTTGGTGGCTGTAATCTCTTTGGCAATCTCTCTAGTTATCTCTTTGGTTTTCCTTTGGACTTGTAGTTTTCCTTTCATCCCTTCCACCTAGAACTATTTCGAATCATTCGTAGTTTGTATAGATGAATTCATGGTTGGTTGATTGAGTTTGTGCTGGTCATCTTTGTGCCATGATTTGAATCCACGAGCTCCTTTTCTTTTTCTTATTTTCGGAGTTATTTTTGGAGCTATTTTTGGGTGATTTTCGTTCTTCACTTCCTTGGGCGTCTTCTCTCGGATTTCTTTGGGGGGTTCACGTATGAGTGCCTTGTGCCTCTTTTGCTGGTGATCTCTTGCCCCCAAACGCCTGGAATCGCTTTGGATTTGAAGTTTTTGGGATGAACTCGAGTTCTTGGTGTTCTTCACGAGATCTGTGATTTCAGGAGTTCTAGGAGGTTTGAGGCCAAGATCTTTGGGGCATAGCCTCTCCTTGAGGTGTATATCATCTACCCAAAATCTTGTCTGAAGACTCCAAGCCGTTTGGGAGATCCATTCTCGAGTTGACCTCTTCGCTGTGTCGATCTATTGATCCGATCGGTTTTCCTTGGCTTGGTCGGATCAATCGACCGCTAGGACTTCGCAGCCTTGCAATCTCGAGTTGACAATTTTCTCTATGTCAATCTATTGATCCGATCGACCTTCCTTGGCTTGGTCGAATCAATCGACCAACACTCTGCCCGACGGTGTAAACTCTCTGGTAGAAGCTCGGTATTTCGATTGAATGCTCCGATCGACTCTCGGTCGGATGATCCGATCGCTTTGAGAGAAAAGTGAGGTCAGGGGCACGACTGTTGACCTATTGATCCGATCGGTGGTTCTTGAACTGGTCGGATCAAACGACCTGTTGTTTTCTCTCAACAACGGTCGGAGAATAAGCGATCAATCCGACCGGTGCTTATCATGTGCGGTCGGATCAATCGACCCGTGTATTTTCCGCTGATTCGATCTGCAGTTTTCTCACGGTAGCTGTCGGAGCATAGGCGATAAATCTGACCGACTTTTCATGTCCGGTCGGATCAAACGACCCGTGCAATTTTCGTTGAACTCTTCCTGTTGAGGCCGCGTCTTGTACTTGATTTGTCCGATTCTTTTTCCGCTGCTTTGATCTAGTTCCTAGGGTCAGTAGCTTCTCAGTAGCTACGTGATCTTGGCTAGATCGTTTGGTTGGCTTGGTGTTGATTTGGGAAAAGCCGGATTTGAGAAAGAAATTTTATCGGCTCCGATTCACTCCCCCTCCCCTCTGGTTGCCTAATCGGTCCTTCAAATAGAAGAAGAAAAGAGTTGTACATGGACTCACACCCACACACCAAACACACACACACACACACCCAAAACTCACTCACACACACCCAAAAAACTCAGGAACAGGTAGAACCACACGACCAGACCAAACTTAGAGGAGTTAACCCACCCCAGTTAACTCTGCAAGACATTTAGCCCCTGCCAGAGACCAGAACCCGACTTCCTCTCTAGAAACAGTCAAAGCAGCCACCACACTAGGACTAGCCCCATTGAAAACACAGTCATTACGATGCCGCCAAATCGTCCAGGCTCCTAGGATGATTAAGGAGTTCAGTCCTTGCCGTAGATCATCACTACTTGACCTTTGTTCAACCCTCCTCCACCATTCATCAAAGGATGCTTCTTGTGGCTGTGGGGCAAGGGCAGCCAAGTCCACAGATTGGAGAAATCTGAACCAAAATTCTTTGGTGAACACACATGTCCCCAATAGATGCTGAATACTTTCATTTTCCTGGTCACAGAGTGGGCATTGTGTTGGATGGGGAAGACCTCGCCCGGCTAAGCGATCTGCTGTCCAGCATCTGTTGTGGGCGACCAACCACATGAAGAAATGGCATTTAGAAGGAGCCCAGGTCTTCCAAATCTGTTGGTACGGTTCGAAGGAAATGGACCCATGGAAAAGAGCCTCATATGCTGATTTTGTTGTGTATATTCCTGTAGAAGACAACCTCCATATATGTTTATCAAGGATACCTTGCTGAAGCACCATATTTCTTATACTGTCCCCCAAAAATAGATATTCCATCAAAGTTTCCACAGAGATGTTTCCTTGGACATCCTCCAGCCACCGATCACTTACTAAGGCCTCTTGGACAGTATGCTTGTTAGCTCTTCTAGTAGGTACTAACTTAAGTAGGCCAGGGGCCAGTTCTTGAATGTTTTTGCCCTGCAACCATCTGTCCTTCCAAAATAGAGTGTTTGCTCCATCCCCAACTTCTGTGTAGATTGCTATCGGCATTAGTGATTGGATCTCCCTTCCAACTTGGAGAGGTATGGTAGCCCATGGTTTGTTTGGTTCAGATTTTTTTCAGCCAGGGCCACCTTGCTTTTAAAGCAATCCCAAGGGCCTTGAGATCAAAGATTCCGAGCCCCCCTAGTTCTCGGTCACGACATACCTTTGGCCATGCAATGAGGCAGTGGCCGCCTTTTGCATCCTTTTGACATCACCACACAAAACCCTCTCCGAATCTTGTCAATTGCTTTAATTTCCTAGGGAGGTAGATCAATTGCCATCACCACATAGACCAACATTGCCGTAAGTACATGCTGTACCATTACCACCCTTCCGGCCCGATTCATTAAGTCAGCTTTCCATCCCGGGAGCTGATCAGCAATTTTGTCTATGATAGGTTGGATTTGCTGTTTGGTTAACCTTTTTAAAGACAAAGGCAATCCCAGATGCTTACATGGGAAGTTTACCAGCTCACATGGGAGTAAATTCTGTATGAGGGCCAGGTGCTCCTCTGAGCATTGTATAGGCATCACACTGCTTTTCTACACATTGGTCACGAGTCCAGATGCGTCTCCAAACAATTGAAGAATATTCAGGGTGAGGTTAATGTCCACTGCAGCTGGCCTGAGAAATAGTGCTACATCATCAGCAAACAGGGACAACCTGTGTTGGATAGGTCTTCTGGCAAGTGGTTGCAACAAGTCTGAATCTGCCGCTTTTGTGACCAGCCAATTTAGAACATCCATGACCAGGATGAAAAGCATAGGAGAGAGGGGATCTCCTTGTCTAAGGCCTCTCCGATGCTGAATAAGGTCACCCGGGGATCCATTTAGGAGAATTTGGGTTGAAGAGGTTACCAGCAGCCCACACAGGAGATCTCTCCATCTTGCACCAAAATCGAGCTTCACAAGCACCTCCATTAGAAATGACCAAGAGACCGAGTCAAAAGCTTTAGTGATATCCAATTTAAGTATAATCCTAGGTTGTTTTTGAGTGTGAAGGAAACGGGCAGTCTGCTGAACCAACATGAAGTTATCTTGAATAAACCGACCATTTATGAAGGCACTTTGGTTGGGGGAGACCATTTGGTCCAGCCGTGCTGCCAGCCTATTGGCAAGGATTTTTGTGAGGAGCTTTGCGAAGCTATGTACTAGACTGATCGGTCGGAAGTCTTTAACTTGATCAGCATCTTCTTTCTTTGGAATTAATGTGATATAGGCTGAATTTAGCATCCACAGATTTCTGAAATTCTTCCCCCAAACAGTATGTATTGCAGCCCGTCTGGCCCAGGGGCTTTATCAGATGGCAGCTCCTTGATGGTGTTCCATACCTCTTCCTCAGAGATTGGTGCATCCAAAGAGTCTAGCTCAAAGGTAGGGATATCTAGTGCAGCAAGATCAATAGTTCTTTGGCGCTCAACATCTGATCCAATCAAGTTGGTGTAGTACTCAAAGATTGTAGCGGCCTTGTCCTCATGTGAGGTAACAATTCGGTCTCCCTCGTTCAGCTTGGCAATAAAATTCTTCCTTTTACGGTGCCTAGCATACATATGAAATGACCGGGTGTTAGCATCCCCATCCAGAAGCCATCCAATACGGGATCTCAGCCGTCCACAGTCCTGAGGAGCGAGGAGAGTCCAAGAGCATGTTTCTTAAGAGTGTTTCATAGCCAGAGTTCATTAGGCTGCAGGGATCGACTATCTTGGGCAATATCAAAACGGTGGATCATTTCCTTTGCAACTGTTAGCCGGGATTTCAAATGGCCAACCTTTTTCTCGCTCCAACTTTGAAGTGCTCTTGCCGTTGCCTTTAGTTTAAGAGAGAGGGATTCTACTGGGCATCTTAATGAATGATCAGACTCCCAAGCAGCTTCAACCACCTCCATGAATCCATCCAGATCAGGCCAAATGCCTCAAAATGAAATCTTCTCTTTCCCGGCGGGTTGTCCCTCAATCCAAGCAACAGAGGACAGTGATCTGATTCATCAGAGGCTGAACTTTGGAGAAGACAATCAGGGAATTTCTCTTCCCAGTCCAAGGAGCAAAACACTCGGTCTAGCCTTACCAGGGTGGGTGAGCTGCTAGAGGGTGAATGTGTCCAAGTAAATTTACGTCTGTGTAGGGGTAATTCACTAATTGCCATGTCATCAATCCACCTACGAAATCTGCCGATTATTGCCCGATTAAGATTGGAATTGTTTTTATCCTCATTCTATAAATGAGATTAAAGTCCCGTGCAACTAGCCAGGGCTCAGTACAATGATCTTCTCTTGGGTCTTCTCTTGGGTTTCTTGGGGGCCATACACACAGGTGAGCCACCATGCTTGACCAACATTAGGACAAAACTGATCTGAGACACTGTGTCGATCCACCCTACTTGCCCCCAGGACACCAAGCCTACTTTTCCACGCAATGATAATTCCTCCACTAGCACCGACCGAGCGAAGGAAAATGAAATTGTTGTCGAAATCAATTCCCAGCATAGTCAGAATGGGCGAAATACTGAGCTCATCTTTGTTTCTTGCAGGCATACCACATCAACCTTAGCTGACTCAACAAGCAGACGCACAACATCATGCCTGGCCAGTGAATTGAGGCCCCTCACATTCCAGACCAGAATATTGGAAGGATTCATTAATAAACAATTGCAAAAAGACGACCCAGAAATTTCCCTGGCATCAAACACACAGGCTGCCTGTCGTACCTTCATAGTCATACTCATTTGGAGGGATCAAGCCAAAAAGAGCTGCCATTGCCTTGGTGTGAACATCAAGCACATGATGGTTGAATTTACGGACGTACTCATCTAAAATGTGCTGGGCTATTTATTCCCTTTCCGATTCTATATCCATATCCAGTGCTCTCATAACTTTCTTGATGTGTGGGGGCATACCTCTGTGTTCGAGACTCCCAGGCCAACGAGCCGACGGCTGTGCCGTGGCGCCTCACTAGGAGGTGGTTGCTTCTTTCTTCTCTTGTTGATGAGGGGGATCGGCAGAAGGCCGCCGACGGTCTTGGACAGCATGCTGATGAAGGTTGTCGCCGGACTGAGCGGCTGGGAGTGTGAGCTTGGCGCCACCAGCGTGGGAGAGCTCCGCCTCACCGGACTGGAAGCTTCAGTGGTTGCCACCATCTTGCTCCGTCGCCGCCGGGAATAAACTTGCAAGGAACCTGGCGAGAGAGCCTCCACGGCAGGCGGCAGTAGCGGCGGCATGGGAGCTCGAGGTGTTGCCGGTTCATGGCGAAGCGGTGACCAAACCGGGCTGGGAGATATGGGCGCACAGTTCAAGTCTGGGTCATCAAAGAATTTTTCTTGGAAGATTTCCAATTCAGGTTCGTTTATCGGGCCAAGTAGGTCTGGCCCACTAGGAGATCCCTCAACAGCGGCCGAATTTTCCTCTAGACTCAGCACATTTTTCAGATAAGGTCTATCAGAAGGCCCAAATCCCTCTACGGCATTGATTTCTTCCTGGTTGGCTGTAAACTCATCTGCGACGGCAGAGGCCACCTTCGCAAGAGCGAGCGGCGCCATCAACGCCTCGTAAATCGGGTCAGGGGGAGCAACCTCTTCAATGCTCGACAAACTGGGCTCCTCGTATATTGCCGGTGTCTCTATTGTCTCAGCCACTTCTTCAACTTGTGTGGGAGCCGAGAGGTTTCCCTTGAGAACTAACGCAGTCGCCCGCTCTTCAATTCCACATGCAGGCTCACGCGGAAGAACCGTAACAGCCGGCTCCATCCCCAAGTTTACCGTCGTATGAATGTGTGGGCCCGGTCGAGTGTGCACTGGGGCCTGGGGTCTTTGGCTGCTCGCTGGAGCACTGGAAGACGATCTCGCCGGGGCACTGGAAGATGGCCTCTGCCATCTGCGCCGTCTCCCACTCTCAACAGCAAGGGGTGGTGGAGAGGGTGGGTCAGCCGGTGCTGGGGGAAGAGCCACAGGGACGGCCGAGATGGCGATAGGATACTTTATTGTTGTTGCTCCTGGAGGAGGGCACGCATCCGTCGACGGCGGCTTCACAATTTCCTGGTCCATTTCCAGCAGAAGCCGACCGAGGTTGGAGGACCAAGCTCTAACCTTGAACACATCATGTTGATCAGCAGACTCTGGGTGCATGGCTGCAACCCAGCAGTACTCATTCAAAAGCAGCTCCACTATTGCAAAGTCCCATGCATGAGTAGGGATACCCCGCACTTCCACCTCAATCGCCAAAGTGAGAGAGGCCACTGAGGCATTGAGAATTCTCTTCCAGCGCTGGACATGCAAGCGTAGCGATGGGTCGATGATCGGCCTTCCCCCATTGTAGACTTGCTCAGCAATTTCAGGATTTGGCAGATACAGCAGAAAGTTGACTTCTCCCATACACCGTAGAACAAGCATGTTTTCCACCATCTCGAACCTGGTTGCAACTGTGGACCGAACATGATCTTCCAAATGCTCCTTTGAGTCACAAATCGCTGTGATAACCAGCGCGCGACGAAGGTCTTCTTCCCGCTGGATGATGGCAGCAGAACGATCCAAAATGCGATGAGGCTTCTCGTGGGCATTGGGAGCAACAGCAACCTCATCAGACCGCTCCCGATCGCTTAAGGCCATGGGAGAAGGCTCCTCTGCTGCTTCACGCTCACGTCGATCCATACCCGGCGTACCCGCATCCCTTCCCGCTCGTGATCGGCAGGTGCGGCATCGCTGCTTACGACCCGGGGCAGCGTCCGTCGAAGCGTCTATTGGGGGTGCTGCCACCTTAGTGGCCAGGAGAGGGGCAGCCGCCGTGGCCGCGGTGGACTGCGGGGTGGCCGCCGGGGCTTTCGGTCTCCAAACCAGGCTACTGGGAGGGGGGCCGCCATGGGGCGCTGGCCGCCGTCGAGGGCAAAACTTGGCACGATGACCAAGGCAGCGGTAATGGAAGCATCTCTGACCAGTTCTGCAATCAAATGCGCGATGACCCACTGAGAAACGGTTGAAACATCTTCCACGAAGATCCTCAGGAACCGGTCGCCGGGATAGGTGTTCGCGTCGCTGGCGGTTGAGACGGCTGCGATGGCTCTCCACATGCGTCCATCCATCCTGATCTTGCTAGCGTGCTTGCAACTAGTGCACATCCTTTCTGGGCAGGACCACCACACGAGGCGCCTTTGGAGCGACAGCCGAGGCTGGAGCCTGCAAGGCCGTCGCCGCCACTTTCCTAGCACCGGGAAGGGCGCGGCGGTCGAGACCTTGGCTTGCGAGACCGACGCCGGTGAGGTACGGGCATCATGGGGGGTAGCGGCCGAGACGAGGCCACCATCTTCATCCGAGGAGGGCGGATAAGGGAGGGCGCCATGGAAATCCCAGCGAGGAGGGCGTCCTTGAAGGAAGGCCGAGAGCCCTTCGACTCGCCGGAGGGAGGGGAAGCGTCTCTCCACCGCTGGGCCTTGGAACGACCCACGGTGGGGCAGCGGATGTGAAGGAGGGAAGGTACCGATGGGAAAGCTCCCGGCGCTGGGGATGAGGAGGAATTTGTGGTGGCCGTCGGGGCTGGGGTAGCCGCTGACGTGAGGCTGGTGGGGGAGGGAACGCCGGGAGGGGGAGGTGAGAGGGCGGTCATTGCTCCCTCTCAGAATTCTTGAGACTAGTGTCAATAAGTCCATTTGTTCAACTTGTCAGATACTGCCGGACCGAGTTGCGTCGACGCGGAGGAAGACGACGCCATAGGCAAGGTGGAGGGACGAGTAGATGTATTTGGAAGAAGGGGCTCTGATTACCATGTAAAATTGGAAGGAACGTGGTTGCCTATCTTGGTCGGCCACGGTTGCATGTTTATATAGGGGTCAAAACAACCCAAGAGAATACAATGATCAAGAGTTGGAATCTCCGGTTCAGTTGTGTTTAAACTAGTTTCTATCTCTAACTAGCTAGAACCGAACCAGATATTTAGCCTCTTGTGCAAGTTTTTTTTTGGGACAAACCTCTTGTGCAAGTTACAAAGAGTATGAGAGTATTACTACTACTTCTAACAGTAAAGACTTGGCTGTGTGCGGTCGCAGAGGCCAGAATTTTATCTTTTTTCTAAAAAATTGATACTTTAATCTGAAAACCTTGACACAATGTCGCAATGTGTTTCCTTCATGTACGTATTAGTCCCGGTGTCTTACGACAAGCTAGCGTAGAGTTTGAAACGTGCTGTGCACGGACGTACCGTATGTCGGTTAGCTTAATGGTTAATGGCTTTATATACTCAGAGACATTTTGTCGTATTTTTTAACCAAATCCTGAATTTTCTCAGATCCATTTATATTGCCGCATCGTTTGCTGCTGTGATTCTTGCTTTGTTTCTTCAGATCGATCGATCCTGCGTTTGGCGTTCCCCAACGTAATCCGCCGGCATCGCAAGGTGGGACAAACATGGCGCAGGGAGACGAGCTCAGCATCCGGGGTCTCTACCTGCACCACATCTGCAGAGGCCCAAGGGTAAATCAGGCGACCCTGTTGAACCCTCCCATGATTGGAGAGCTAGCTGTTAACAACTGGACCGTGTACGACGGTCCAGGGCCTGATGCCAAGCTTGTTGCTCGGGCGCAAGGACTGCACATCAATGCCGGGAACTGGCACAACTCCTTCAGCCTCGTGTTCGAGAACGGAAGGTACTTTAATAATCATGTGTGGAATGTAGATAGAAGTAGCTCAATGTATTTCCTAATAATTCTTTGATGAAGCCGTACTTTCTTTATTAACTGTCTTTGATCAATCCATAATTGTTTGGTTTTACTTCGATGAGAGATCTAGGTTCAAGGGGTCTACTCTGCAAGTGATGGGAGTCGTAGTTGAGCATGGCGAGTGGGCCATTGTTGGGGGAACCGGAGAGCTTGCCATGGCAACTGGAGTCATCTACAAAAGGCTTCATGAGAACTACCATGATGGGAACGTTATCGAGCTTACTATCCAAGGATTCTGCCCACGGCTCAAGAACCCATCGGTGAGGAATATTTAGTGAATTTCAGTGATAAAAAAGCCAGCAAACTTACTTACACAGCTCTAATAACAAAAACACCAGGTCCCCTGTCATCCCCACAAGATTGGACCATGGGGTGGAGACGGAGGGTCAACTGAGGACATCACAGAACCTCCCAAGCGCCTAGAAAGTATCACCGTTAGGTGTGGCCTTGTAATTGACTCGGTTACGTTTACATACATTGACCAAGCCGGCCAGAAGCGTACTGCCGGTCCATGGGGTGGTTCTGGTGGCAACCCTCACACGGTTAGTAGTAATTTTTTAAATTCAATGAATTTATGCTCAATATTTGAAGTCCTTATTCTGATGACATATAACCATTCACTCTGGGGTCATGAGTCCCTGGCTCCCTGCTGATGCTGAATATTGCAGTCAACAGGATTATAAAGACTGTTGATCATAGAAATGGATATAACTAATTAATTTATTTTCCATTCCATGCAGATCCATCTTGCCGCCTCTGAGTTTGTCAAGGAAATCTCAGGAACATATGGGACGTTTCAAGGTGCCACTGTTATAACCTCACTTAAAATTATCACCAGCGTGCAAACCTTTGGGCCTTGGTCGACAGAGATAGGGACTCCCTTCAGTGTCCCTGTGCAGAGCGGAAGTGGCATTGTGGGATTCTTTACTCGTGCTGGGAAGTACCTTGATGCACTTGGTGTTTATGTTCACCACGTCTGAACAACAGCCAGCCTTTTCGTCGTAGTTTTTTTTATGTCAAGCTTTGTATTCAACAGTAGTGCACAACAAATTATAATGGGGATTGTCTTTTAATTTTTATTGTTGATGATCCACCGTAATTTTTATGCTTTGAGTGACAATCACTACTACAAAAAAACATTAACAGAGACGGTTTTTTTGCATTAACGGAGACGGTTTTGGCAACGTCTCTAAGCTGGGGTCTCTGTTAATCATCGATTAACAGAGACGGATTGGAAACCGTCTCTGTTAATGCATTAACAGGCCTATTAACAGAGACGGTTTTTTAACAAAACCATCTCTGTTAATGATTTTACAGATTAAAAAAAATAATTTTGAATCCTAATTTTGTCAGGCCACACATATTACAGACATTCGTGTCGGATAAACACATTACAAAACATACAATGATACAAGCATTAGCATATGAAAGTGATCTTATTACATTTAGCTCCATACATTGTCTACTTACACTTTCATATAAAAAAATACAAGTATATAACTCTGTTCAAACAGACAAAAGCTTGAGGATGATAGTTGATACATACACTCAGACAGTATACAACTCTGTTCAAACACAAGTTCATATGCCAGTGGTCATCTTTCCAACAAGGAGCAGCACTGGTAATCTAGGTGTTGGATATGTAAGGCTTCTGTAACATTGCTATAGCAGGCATGAGAGGACTGCTCATTTTTAAAGAAGACTGTAGACTCTCACATTATAACCATAGATGATTGGCCTCTAATATCTTAATGCACAAAAGCTTAGTGTGAAAGATGGAAAAGGCGTAGCACTTACAGGAGCTTGGCATTCTTCATGGCGTAAGCAAGCGCGGAGTAGGTGACTCTGCCGTAGTTCTTCATGAACCTCATCTGGATGTCCTCAAGGTAGAGAAAGGGGATCCTCCCTGCATCATGAAGTCCAATCAGGATTGACTGCCCGGTTCCATTCCTCCTCCCCTGGTTTCTAATGGACATGAAATACTCAATTAGTGATCGACCAAAACAGGGACAAAAAAAGTAACTAGCTGCTGCTCTCCACCGAAAGAACTACATCAATGGTAATACAGGCAGCTACAGAGCTAGGAAATTAACAATAAAAGTTCTTGTGAACTAACAAGCAAACCACAGGAAAATTAAAGCTACTATAACACTGATCCTCACATGATGCTGCTCATCAAGTTATTAAATCTCTAAACAAATCTAACAGGCTGAGACTTGAAGAGCTTACCTGCTTAACTAGGCTGCCATTGAAGAAAAATAACTGATGTAGCAGCACCACTGAAGATTGAACTACTGCTCCACTAAAATTGCTTTTTCTTGCCAAAGTGCAGAAATCAACTGGAATAAACAAAGTGCAAGGTGCAACTGATCAGAAACGAAACAACATGCTTATCCTTCTACACTCTAAAAAAACTAAAGCTCCAGCTGCACACTAAATCCTGCAGCTGCAGGAGCATGACAAAACAACAGACAAACATATTCAGGATCTAGGAGATGTTAGGATAAGGCGACAGAAGAGGAGATGAGGCTGCCACCGCTAATGATAGGATAACAAGTGGTGTTATTACAGTGGTCTTACTATGTTTTCTACATTACCTCACTTCTGCTTTTCTCTTACATTCATGCCTCAGGTAAAATGCTACTACAACTCATAATAATCCAAGCCGAACCAAATTGCAATAATAAAAGAACCAAAAAGAAAAAACTAATCGCAAGGCAACCTCTGCTATCAGCCAAGGCTTGCAAAAGTCTGAAGCAAAGCAAAACTAACAGATCAAGCAAAGCAAAGCTTCTACATCTCATTCTCAGAGTGCCCATAGCGCTAACTGAACAGGCACACGGTAAATTGAACTCGCTACTAAAATGGAAGTACTAGATGTCGAGAACTGATAGATCAAGAATTAACAGATCTAGAACCATCAGATCAAATCATAATTGAACAAGAATAGAATAAGAACGTATAGATCGAGCACTAACAGATCACGAAAGAGTTGCTCGCGCTGCCACTGCCAGAGACGCAAATTCATCTTCGGCGCAGACAAACATCGCACTATCTGTGGCACAAATCACGTCATCACTATGCAGAGTAGGGAATGGAAGAGCAGAGGAGGGCTAAGCGCAGAGCCGGGGCGCTGGTGGTCTCACCACTGCGGCTGCTTCAGCTGGAAGCCGGACATCGGCAGCCACGGCCGGCGCCCCAGCGGCACTGCCTCAGCTGTCGCCGGATCTGGTGGCGTCCTCGAAGGTGCAGTCATGGCCGGACTAGACCCGCCATGGCCGGATCTTGCACCGGCGAGTCCCCCCATGGCTGGATCTTGCACCGGCGAGTCCCCCCATGGCGGGGCTCCGGTCGTGCGCGGGGGCGCAGTAGTGGCTTCGAGGCGGGGAAGGCTGAGGAGGAGGGCATCGCGGCGTGGAGGTGCCCCGAAGGGAAGATTGGGTGGCGGCGGACAGGAGACTGCCAGGCTTGAGGCCTTGAGGGGGAGGACTGAGCAGCAATGGGTGGATTGAGAGGCTAGAGAGGGCGGCGGGGGGGAGGGGGGAGGAGGAGAGAGAGCCGCGGGGGTTAGGGTTGGGGCTGCGCGAGTAGACTCATTGTTGCATTAACAGAGGCGGTTGCGTTACTAAAAAACCGGATCCGTTAATGTAGTATTAACGGAGGCGGTTGCGTTACAACAACCGCCTCTGTTAATTTATTAATTGAGACGGTTACTTTGCTCCGCCTCCGTTAATGGATCGTCACCGCCTCCAAAAATGATGGGCATTAACAAAGACGCACGCATTTTGTAAGTGTCTCGAAAAATGTTTTGGCAGTGTCTTCTAAAATGTTTTTTGTAGTAGTGAATTGTATATCTTTGTTTCCATTATGGAAGGTCAAATACTCAAATAGATATATCTACCATAATTTACCTACAAAGTGAACAATGGGCAGTGTTGGTTTTACTTAATCTAACATTAACATAAACAGAATCTCAACTTAGTCTAA
The DNA here is from genome assembly GCA_015476505.1 of Urochloa ruziziensis. Taxonomy (NCBI): domain Eukaryota; kingdom Viridiplantae; phylum Streptophyta; class Magnoliopsida; order Poales; family Poaceae; genus Urochloa; species Urochloa ruziziensis. The sequence goes on along the minus strand of CM027121.1, from coordinate 46,104,337 downwards.
TCATGATCATTAATTGAACTTAATGCGGAATACTTAGATTATACTAACTAGAGCCTTGAGTTGCCGTCTGTAGTTGTAGATGCGTTGATGTAGATGAAGTTGAACTTGATCTTCACCAGATCAGAAGCTTCTTGCTCCTGCTTGATGAAGAACTTGACGAGTAGATAGGGATCTCGTGCTTCCGAACCCCTTCAACGCCTAATTGATCGGTTGGTGGTTTTGATTGTCGTATGTCAACCATGAACCACCGTGAGGTCTATACCTCTTCTTATATATGTGTACGTTGCGGGGCCAGGGCCGAGTCCTAGTAGAATACGTTAGGGTGCCTCCCGATCACGGCAGGAAACTGATTTGGCATGTTATTTCTTACAGGTGGAATTCTTTGCCAAGTTGGACTATCGGTTGTTATCCGAGTAGATCACAAATATTCCAACATTCTCCCACTTGATCGAACGGTTAACAATTGATGTTCGCTTTAAACTTATGTTCACACTCAATATAATAGCGAGACCCAGCTAATACATCGTCAGTAGTCAATAGATTGCTACTGGGACCCCATTAACCAAAGTTTACTACAATACCTTGTTAGAACGCTTATTAACTTATTGGGAGTTTAATACGGCCTATCCCAGTAATCAAAACTAAAGGTCATCCACAAATCCAAACTAATTTCGTGAAAAAAAGGTAAGCAGAAAATCTTTAGTAAGTCGTGTTACCAGCATTTTACTTAGTGCCTTCTCAAGCATAACGACTCGATCCTGGGATCTTTCTTTCACAACACAATACATTATTATTAATAGGCTTGACACTATAATTATTATGTCGCTACTTGAAGGAACACTGCAATTAAATCATAGTAGTATTGAGATAAATCAATGTTAATAATTTCTTAGTACCGGAATATAGTTCTTATGCCTGCCTGATTAGAACATGCTATACAAAATTAGCCTTATAATTATGCTAACTTCATTTAGAGCATTTCTTCAGAATTGCTCATGTCTGCAAGAGTGAAGGACATAATCTAATTGTGCACTTTTACATCCATAGACTCTCACAAAATCTTATCTGAATATTTCTTAATAAATAAGCATGTTATTAGATGTCTTAATCTTTTAGCACATCTTTCCAGTGGACCTACTCTGGATTATAACTAATAAGTTTTGTCGAGCATTCCGACTTATAATACTAAGTCAAATACTTACAAACTTTAGCATGTAGCTTCTACTGATTGAAGCATAAGGAACGTCTTCCTTTATTTATACTTATGATAATTAAATTTAATTTGCAACATTACGCTAATAAACAGGCATGGCTTTGTATTTTCACATATAATGTCACTTAAGCAATTTCTCAACTTATACTTTTATAGTGACAAAATCTCAACACTCACTTTGGTCCAATCTTAGTGTATCTTTAATACCTACAATATAAGAGGCTTTCACTAAGATATCTGTTATATCAAATTTAATGATAGAATTAAACTCTTTCTTTTATAGCATATACTTATCGCTACTTCACTTAATAGAGCAACATTTACTTAGAGCATTAGGACATTTAATTTTCCACCTTAATCTTAAAACATAATGTCCATGATATTATAAAACATCACGGTGAGTTACAGACTCTCTTAAAATTTGTAGACCCTTTATAGCCTACTATTTTGAATCCATCAGAAATTACTATTAAACACCATACTTATAGGTTAAAGCTTATAAACTCAAATAATGGCCTTCTTATTGTAATTTGCAAAAACAATTAGAGGCTCTTTTCTTTTGTGCTTAAATAAACTGAATATTGAATACCACGTATTTCAATCATGATTCATTAACTTATAGCACGACTTAATATATACGAGAATAATTTTATCTTAAATCATTGGTACAGGAAGAATTAATCCCATATTTCATCAAGATTTCTCTCCCTCCTTTGTGAGCTCCCACTGACTCCCACTGATCTCTGCATCCATTTAGAATACAACTATCTTGTCTTAACAAACTTAGTGAAACAATTAGAACAGCGATGGCTTGGGGTATTGTTCGACGATATTTTGTACGTGACATATACGTACATTCACTAATAAAAGTAATATGAGCCATGCACGTACGTGCTATCAAAACGGAAGGCATACGCACCGCGCGCTCTCATGCCAGGGCTATGCTCACGTACTCATCATACGCGTGTGTAGACGAGCCCTCGTGCTAGTCAGAAATGGAGTCCGGCCCAGTCAACAGCGGGCTCCCAGGGCATGACTTGAGAATCAACTTAACCTGGGCCGGCTGATGATGATGATGATGGTTTAAGAATAATAAACCCATGCAACCCAGGGAAGCTAATGATGAATTGGATCCTCAAACTACAAGAGCTTTGGGCTGATTATCAACGGATTAGCACAAATGAGCCTCGTTAACATGGGCTCACAAAGGCTACTTGTGCATGTATGGCCCACACAGGCATCAGTGTATTCCTACACATCAATAAATACAAGAGATCTCCATATAAGAAATAGGGTTATACGGCTAACTCTTGAGCACATATAAACATGGAGCCTCCAGGTTATATCGGTACAATAATGATATGGTATGGTTCACGTAAGTGAATTGTATGCATGGTTCATGCATGCAAGCACATATGTGCATGTACGTATACGTGCATCTTCGTCATGGCCAGTTAGCTTCGAAGAAGAAACCAACATGCAGGTGCCGTATGTCCAGAGCCCTCTCGTATGTATATGCACATCAGTACGATCGCTATATGGTACACGTCGTGACTTAGCGCGTACGGGAGCCTTGAGTATTTTCCAGAAGCTTCTAACGCTGGGTAAGGCGGCACGAGCACGTGCGCTCACGGAAAGATAAAGCCTGCGGATAAGATCAAAATTCAAATTTGAAATGCAGCACCGCGCCTGCAGCCGGACGTTTCGCTCGGTCTCTCCCGCTCGCCAACGGAATGGAGGCGGCGCTCGACGCCAGCTCCCTGCTCCTGGCTGCCTATAAAAAGGGGCCTTCACTCTCCCTTGAGAGCCCCGGCCAACGCACACACCCCCTTCAACACACACAACTCTCTCCCAACATACACAGATCGCACACATCCACCACACACACACAGCTCGTTGCCGTGCTGCTGCCATCGTCCTGGAGCACGAGTTTCATCTTCCATCCAGGACACGCTCGTCTACACAGGCTGTACATCGCCGGCGGGGAGAACCGCGGCCTTCGCCGGAGGTTCGGCACCGGCCTGCAACACCATACGCCGTCGCCGTCGTCAAGTACTCCGACACCGACGCCATGGCTGCCGTGACGTTCCCCACAAGCGTCGTCTCAGGTTAAGACCACGATTATATCTTGCTATCCTTCTTTCTTTCTTCCTATTGCATGTCAATTCCAGATCACATATGCACGGAGACTTGGACGTCCCGGCCATCGTGATCGTGAGTACTATGGAAGAAGATGCCGTGCCTGCCGAGAAGAACGCCATCGTGGCCGCATCATCTACAGCAGGCCGAACCGGCAGCATGCTGTCGCCGACGATCGCCGCTGCATGGATCGTCGTCGTGCCGGCCACGACCTGAGTCGTCCACGCTACGCCGTCGCCGGAGCTCGTCCTCGAACAGCCCGGCCGCGCGGTTCGCAACTTCACCAATTGAAGAGCTGTGCACGTCGTCCACCGGCGCGCAGCTTAGCGACAACTTCCCTCCGACGACCCTATGGGAGTCTTCGATCGACCAAGCCAAGCGCCACCATGCACTTCACCAACACTACCACTACAACAACACTCGCCGTTCGCGACCGACGAGGCCGAACGGCACGGGCGGACGCCGTCGACGTTTCGACCTGCGTTACAACCGGCCCATGGACCGACGAGGCCATGATAATGCCGACGCCCATATTTATTTTCATCATTTCATCATGCATGGAGAACGCCAGGCGAAGATTGAAGAAGACGACCACTACGGCTTAATCGGAGGTATTCCGCGAGTTCGTCTCGCGGATGTAATTAACTAGGAGCCTTCCGAGGCCCTAGGAACCAGAAGACACCACACTCGCCCAGATCGGATCTGCCCAGCGGCAGGCAATGGAGCGCGCATACATGTTGGGGACATGTATTTGTATTTATCGGAAATATGAATAAAAATATGTTCCCATCATATTGTTTGTCTATTTATTTTGTGTATTTATTTACACTGGCACGCCCGCGATATTTATTTTCCCCCGCGTGTAGAGAAATCCGTCCCGGTATTTTTCTCCCAAAACAGGTATCCACAATGGTAACTTGTTAATTTCTTTATCTCTAGCAGAACATTACTTTCGTCTTGCTTAAATACCACTAATGATCTTCCTTTGCCAATCTAGCCCACCATAGCGATGGCTAGAAAATGAACTAGAGTAGCAAAGCTATGATTAAATATTCACAAACAGCGATGGCCAGAATGGTGAACACAAACCATACTTCAAAAATCTCTAGTTCCATTGAACTAATTCACCCAGCGATGGCCAGAAATGAACAAGAACAACAAAACCTGTGAACATGTATCCACTAATCCGCGATGGCTAGAATAATGGACAAAATCATACTAACTTATTTGAGACAATTGGTAATTTATGGAATATTACTCCTATCACAATGATATTTTAGTGAGCTTGTCTCGCAATTTATTCACCCTTTATTTATGCCGAGTTTCTATTTCAACCTTTTGAATATTAAATTCACTCTTATTTTCCCTCAATACAATAGGCACATTGTTCTTAACAGTTGGAGCATCTCTTTACTCTGATGAGACATACCATTCTCCCCTTCGAAATTGTGGTCAAAACGTCAGCGAGCCACAAAATTCGACAAGGTCTCATCATTTTCTTATACACACATCACATACTTATATCAAATTAGAAGAGCACATAAAATTTACTTTGCCAAATAACAAAATAAATAACAACATCAATAAACTTAATAATGTATTTATCATCACTATAAACATAATGTGACAATAGTTCAGTAATAGAACAAAATAAGATTCCTCTTAAACTATTACAATATCAAGCAAAATATTGGAGTCACTAGCTAATTCTAATAAGAATATCATAACGTTTGAACTTCAACTTCATTCATTCATAACGATTTGCTCCCCTTATTCTTATGGTTCCTTATGCATAATCTGCAAGTGATGTGCACATTGCACCTTAGTCCACCATTAAGGGATAATAATTTGCTAAGAATTTAGCCATAATGAAACAACATTATCAACATAATTTGCAGCCACTTACTTATTGATCTACTTCTTCATCATTTATGTAGCTAATGAAATCAAGAATGCTCCATGTCTCCCTATTTGGGTTGTAGCTAGACTTGATAGGAGCATAACGAGCTGGCAAAGATGACATAATACTTTCCACAAGGAATTCATCAGAGATGTCTATTCCAAGTGATCTTAACTCATTTGCTATGCCACATATGCTCATAATATGACTCATGACTCCACCTTTACCATCATAACGTGAGGACATTTTCGTAATCTGGACAATGGTATACATCTTATAGGAACTTGCATAATTTTCCTCAACTGACTTTAGTAGTTCCTTAGCATCCAACTCAATTCCATTTTCCTTATCGGGAATACCTCCCCTTACGCTTTCTATGATCGATTCCTTAATGATCATTTTAGCAATTTTGTTAGATTTCTCCCACTTCTTAGTGTCAATAGCATACTTCTCAAACTCATGAACATAGTCCAAACTATCAACGGTAGGAGCAATAGGTTTATCCTCACATAATGCATAATGAAGATCATAGAGCATGAGAACCTCACGCACATCTCTCTTCCAGGCATAGAAATTATTGCCATTAAGAGCGATGATGCCACTTAATAGGACTGCAATATCCTCAGCTGAAAATCATAATAATAACATAATGTTTCAGTAATAGCACAATAAGATGCACATAAAAGCACGAAATTAACCCTACGATGGTCTGATTAAAATCACCCATATAAGTTTCAATTTGCATCACCGATGGGCAGAAAACAAAACGAAACTTATTATTAACTCATAACTGAAAGGACGATGGTCAGAATTAATTACGAGTGTACTCTAACCAAACTTCTCGATGGTTCCATTTGATTAGAGAGCATCAAAAATGTACTTCGGTGGAATAATATAATTCTCAGCTTAAACAATGCAAAACTAATGCAAAATTTAAAACAAGCCAAAACAGTGCACATAATAATAAACAAATAAATTGCACGGTGAATCAGAGGCCCATAAACTTTAAATATCAATTTATTCAAATAGCGCATAAACATTAGTAAAACTAATTGCGCTGAAAATAAATGAGATTCATAAAACTAATAGCCCAATATTTAAATGAATGGGCAATTACGTTGCTTATAATGAGGATCTACCTTTATGAGCAATGAACTTATTTGCATATTTGAAAGGTAGATAACTCAAAGTTAAGAAATAATTCCGAATAACTTACTACCCAATTAAATCGCCAAGTTAATTTCACGGGAAAAGAATAATACTCAATTTTGCCAAAACCAAAATAGCATTTAAAATCAACATTGGCCCGGAAGAACACTGTGTCAAAAACTCATGTACGCACATAATGTGTAACTTGCTGATTTTTCCCATGATCAAAATTCAGCCCCTCCCTTTTTTATGGCCCAGTTAACAAAAAAAAAAAACTTGCTAACTGATGCGTGACGCACGGTCGCAAATGTGCGCAGCTTTCGGCCCAGACAACGTCTGCGGCCCACTTAACAGCGGCCCAAAACGGCCCGTTATCCACGGCCCGGCCTACCACCGCTAACCCTAACGCGGTGTGATCCAGACCGTCGAGCCGATCCGACGGCGGAGATCAGCGCATCGGCGAATAAAAGCCGCCGGGCCGAAACCTAACGTGCTCACTCTCTCCCCGTCTCCTCAGTGTTCTCACCTTCTCCTCCCGATCCGTCGAGCGGCGCCGCCGCCGTTGCGAGCTCGCCGCAGCCTCTGCAGGCTTCCGTCGCGGGTCCTCGGGCCGGAGGACGCGTGCGGCATGGCCGCGCGCACTTCCGTCTAGAGACCCCGTTCGGGTGCCGTAGCAGTGGCGAGCGGGAGTTCCGGCGAGGGTGCACGGACTCCATCCCGCTCCGGCATGACGCCGACGAGGAGACCCGTGTGCGGCTTGGTGATGCCGCAGCGCTCGACAAGGCGGCACGAGGCACGCTTGTCCGGCTGCTCCGAGTCGCGCGTGGCGACGGCTGATGTCGCGCGCGGCTCGTTGACGCGACCGGCCAGGAGGAGGTGGTCGTCGTCCACGCGCGGCGAAGCTCATGCCACGTGCGGCCGTCGTCCATGTGAGATCCCTGCCCTAGGGTTAGGGTTAGGGTTTGACTGATTTGGGGAAATTTTGAATTTGGGGAAAATACTTGATGAATGCGAGATTCCTTTGATTTCCCCTCCTTCTACTTGCTAAATGCACATCTCAATTGCAAAAATTGAGTACTGATTGCGCGAATTTGGGCTTAATCCCATCTAATTTAGGCAAATCAGGAGAATAATCATAACCCTTTGATCATGAAATTAATCTGATTTTTGGTTCTAATTTGCACACAGGCACTTAATGAACCACACCAAGGTCTAAATCGGCACAAAATTAGGTATACATTAACATCTAATCCGGCATGTGCGCACTTAACAGATGAAGTACTTGTTGGCTCGAAAGCGAACTCAGGAGCCAACACGAAAGTGAGAGACGAGACCAGAAAACAAGAGCCGAAAGAAGCGATGTCCCAATAATGATCAATGAATAATCCGAACCCTTACAAAGTGGTGCGCCCTCTCCTTTTATAGGGAGGCGGAGGGTCACTTCCTCAGTCACATGTTCCCTTTCTACCCCTACCTGCTACAATTGTGCTGGGAATATTCTACTTTAACGGATACAAGGGGAATTTTACATGAGGAAGCCATTTTCGACTTGCTTTCGTCTTTGCATGCACTGAGACGCCCGCTGCATTCCGGCTCGACTCCGCGCTCCGGGCCTCCTCCATCCTTCCTCGTTGACCTGTTCACAAATGGCTGTGCACCATGTTAGACCGTTAGAGTCGTGAGGAGGATCGGGTGCTCCTCAGCTGAGGGTCCCGAACCGATTCCTAGGTCGATTCGGTCCGCGCACTTGGTGAAGTCGTTCCGTCAGTCGTAGGATGCGGCGGACCAAAACACGAGTTGATTCGGTCCACTAGTTGCGGAACGCGAGGGGCCGAATCACAGACCGATTCGGTTCGCTACGTGTGGAACGCGAGGGGCCGAATCACAGACCGATTCGGTTCGCTACAGTGTGGAACGCGAGGGGCCGAATCACAGCCCGATTCGGTTCGCTACGTGTGGAACGCGAGGGGCCGAATCACAGCCCGATTCGGTTCGCGCATCTACTCGCGCGATGCGACCCGAATCCCTGAAGTCGATTCGGTTCGCCGGGGTGAGCTGCTGACGGGCCGAATCACTGATGGATTCGATCCGCGAGATCCGTAGCCGGAAAAAACGAGTCACAGATCGACTCGGTTCTGTTGAGTCATGGGCTAACGCGAAACAGGCCGTAGCGCAACAAGCAGGTGGCGGAGTTTGCCTGATCCACGTCCCAACAGTCAATTAAAATTGATCGAAAACGAATTAGATTACAACTTAATTACTTATGTGACTTCGCACAAAATAAAACTGCATAGCCTAACTGCACATAAACGAGCGCACAAGATGATAGGGCTACACACATTCACGGATTAAATCATCTCTTCTCAGGGTAATGATCAACAGATCATGCGTAAACTAATCCGAACCACCTAACAGAAGCATAAACTTGATGGCTCATAATTAGGATCAAGTAAGATCTAAGCAGGCTCATGATACCGATTGTTAGTTTTACTTAATCTAACATTAACATAAACAAAAACTTAACTTAGTCTAATCATGATCACTAATTGAACTTAATACGGAATACTTAGATTATACTAACCAGAGCCTTGAGTTGCCATCTGTAGTTGTAGATGCGTTGATGTAGATGAAGTTGAACTTGATCTTCACCAAATCAGAAGCTTCTTGCTCCTGCTTGATGAAGAACTTGACGAGTAGATAGGGATCTCGTGCTTCCGAACCCCTTCAACGCCTAATTGATCGGTTGGTGGTTTTGATTGTCGTATGTCAACCATGAACCACCGTGAGGTCTATACCTCTTCTTATATATGTGTACGTTGCGGGGCCAGGGCCGAGTCCTAGTAGAATACGTTAGGGTGCCCCCCGATCACGGCAGGAAACTGATTTGACATGTTATTTCTTACATGTGGAATTCTTTGCCAAGTTGGACTCTCGGTTGTTATCCGAGTAGATCACAAATATTCCAACAGGCAGAATGTCCTGTCATGAGGGGATGTTTGGAAAGTGTAGGTTCCTTGAAGATTATTCAATACCCGGGCTCTCTTCAAATTGCTAAGCTTAGCCTTGGAACTAATCACAAAAAGCAAAAAAGTAGAGTTTTATTGCCACTTTATAAAAGAGTGGCATTTGGTGCAGTATTAGAGCTTCACCGCCTGTGACCGGAAGGTCTAGGGTTCAAGCCTTAGCCTGACTGTGCGCTAAATACCTGCCCCCAGACCTCTTATAGTGCGGGAGCCTACGACACTAGGTACTCCTTTTTTTTCATTGCCACATTATAATAAGAAGGGTAAAGTCCATTTTTGACCATCGAACTATGCCCTCAGTTTGGTTTTGACCATCGAACCGCAAAACCAGAAATCTTTGGCCATCCAACTCTCAATACCGTTCAAATTTGGCCATCGGTGGTTTTAGTGGGCGGTTTTGCTGACGTGGACGCCACGTGGCAGTGGGGCCCACCTGTCAGGACCATCTCCCTCCTCTCTTTCTTTCTCTCTCCTCTCCCTCTCTTTTCTCTCATCCGCCGGCTGCTGCCCTCCTCCCGCGCCGGCCGCCGCCCTCCGCCCGCACTGGCCGCCGCCGTCCCCCTCCTCCCAATCTGCTCCCACGCAAGGACCCCCCCACCCCCCGACGCCGCCGCTCCCATCTCGTCACCACCTTCATCTCTGGCTGCGGCGGCGCCAGCTCATGGGCGAGGGCACAAGCAGCGGCCGCGGAGGCGGAGGGCTACGGCGGCGGCCGGGGCGGGGGGTGGAGGAGCTCACCTGCGATCGAATTGAGGTGTTAGACGGGGTCAGGGACGGCCAAAAGGTGCTCATCGGCGTTGAGGCTTGGCGGCGGCGCAAAGCCACGGGCGGACGCCGGATTCAAAATCCCCGGCTTGGTGGTTGCTGGCACTCGTTGACGAGGTGTTCGGGAGGTCGTGCAGGAGGTGGGGGAGGGTCGTGTGGCAGCTATTTGACGAATACGGCCAGAGCTTGGCATATTTGGCCGGCGACCATGGGGTGCACAGGCAGAAGGCTTGGGCGGCTGGGGAATCTTCGATTCCCGGTCGAGGATCGGTCGGCACTCGTCGCAGATGGGTCAGGGTTGGAGCCAGGAGGGTGAACAAGCTTCATGTGTGAACGATTTGAGGGAGGCGGACGGTGGCCGGAGTATTTGGCCGGCGCAGGTGCTCGGCTCAGTGGAGAAGAATGGCAGAGGAAGAAGAGTAGAGTGGAGATGTGGGGGAGGGTGGTGGCCGGCGCGCAGGGCTGCCTCGGGGAGACGGCAGCAGCGGCGCCGGGGGAGGACGGCTGCCGGCGTAGGTGAGGCGCGGGGGAGGGCGGCGGGCGGCGGTGGAGACAGAGAGGAGAGGAAGAGGAGAGAAGAAAGGAGGAGAAAAGAGATGGTCCTGACAGGTGGGCCCCACTGCCACGTGGCGTCCACGTCAGCAAAACCGCCCACTAAAACCACCGATGGCCAAAATTGAACGGTATTGAGAGTTGGATGGCCAAAGATTTCTGGTTTTGCGGTTCGATGGTCAAAACCAAACTGAGGGCATAGTTCGATGGTCAAAAATAGACTTTACCCTAATAAGAACTCTACCTAATTAATATGATGCTTACCATTGATGCAGTTTGTAAGAATGATCAGTGGTGATAAGAAAGTATAAGTGCAAGGTTATGTATGGTTCCATCCGGACTTGAGTCAAGCAGTATATTGGGTGTAATTTTGCAGCTTTATTTCACTAACCTGACATTAACTAGTTTCCGCTTCACTAGTATGCTTTTTCAGCCCAACGCAAAGTCAGGACGCACTTGGTGTTTATGTTCACCGCATCTGAACAGCAGACAGCCAAACATCGTTTTTTTTTTTATGTCAAGTTTTGTATTCAACAGTAGTGCACAACAAATTATAGGTCGCTGTTGCAAAGTGTTCCCAACCATGTTGTGCAAGACATTTGAAAATACTTAAATTTTACTGTGTTAGCTAAGGATATTAGAAATAATGTTGGTACCTGCACATCATTTGATCTGCACTAGTCATTACCACTTGAGTGTTCAATACTATAATCAGTATCTATCACTTTCTGTTTCCATAAAACTATTCGCAAAAAGTTTGACAAACCAGTGATTAAAATCGTTTGCGTGTTCTGAACTGATACACCTACTTTTTGGTGCATGAGAAATCAGTTGTAATGGAATAATTTATAGAACTATTACATCACAATTGGCTCAGATATTCTCATTAAATTCTGATCACTATTGTCATTCAATATAAAAAAAGAACGAGTCGACATTCAGAAAATTAATTCCAGTTGTCTTATACATAAGTTTGGCTACCATTCGTGAACAGAACTAAGCTAAGATATGTGCACACACGTAATTCATACCTAAAGTAAGGGTTCAATCACTCAAGTACTTTTCGAAATCTGTACTGAGTTCCTGTTGGCAAAATTTTCAATGCTCGGTGTTACTTGGAAATAAATAATCAATCTACAGCAACGGTATAATGTAGTTTCCTTGACTTATTAGTATATTAAATTTTAAGGAACAATGTAAGGTATACAAGGAAGGATGATGATCTCATGATTCAGTCCTAAATTATTAAAAAATAAATGATCTATCTTTAACCCTAGTCATCCAGATTAGATGGCACATGCTGCAGTCTGCAGATCCAATTCAATGCCCCACACAATTTCTTTCAAGTCACCATCAGGATCTGTATTCCCAGATTTTGTATGAAAATAAGATTAAGTGATGGAGACCAAGCAATTTTGCGATCAGATATTCTCAACAATATGCAGTTCAGACCAAGTTGATGGAAAATAAAAGACAACCAGATTTATGAGTACTCCCTCCCTAGATCCTAGCCTCGCCACAACAGAACATTTTAGTTTTATGATAATTGATCTTTATGCCCAACAATTGCTCAAATATGCACATATCAAAAGCTTCGTGTTCTTAGCCTCTTCCAAGTTATTTTCCATAAGGCTCCGTTTGGATGTAGATATTGGAGACCTTGGCATTGAATTGGATGCAATACCAAATCAGTCAAGGCATTGAAATGAGGTCAATGCCAAAGTGATGGTTTGGATGTAGATAGAATTGCCCGATAGAATTTAACAAAGGAGCTGATGCCAATTCATGTTTGTATGGACGTGCCGTCGAATTAGAATTCCCTGCTCGTGACACAGGGGATGACAGTTCCTCACAAAAAAGGATGACCCTCAGCGTCGAGCTAACGCCCGTGGCTCGCCGGATGTGGGGAGGATGAGAGCGGCGCAGCAGTGGAAGGGAGGTGGCCGACATGCAGCTTGGCGGCGGCGGAGGAGACTAGTGTGGTGATGGCGGGGAGGAGAATGGTGGACGGAAGGAGCCAAGGAGACCTGCGCAGCATTGGCGGCGGAGGCAAGAAGCGGGCAGTGCAGGACGCCGGCTGCGGACGCTGCTGCCGGCCTCCGCTCCGTCCTTCCGCGTGCGGTAGCCCGCTGCCGGCCGCTGCTCCGTCCAGCAGTGTGAGGAAGTCCGCCACCGTGCCATGGATCTGGGACTGGGAGGGGCGACGGGGGAGGAAAGCTCGGCTGTCAAAGTTTTTTTCCTCGAGGCGCGCTGACAAGGGTGGGTGGGACGAATACAGCGTAATACGGAGGCCACGAGCTCTGAATTGGTGGGAGGTGCGTGCAAGAGAAGCCAATGCCGTGCAGTATTCAGTGTGATTTCCAATTCCAATTCAGTTGACGTCCAAACAACGGGTATTGGTGGCTACAAATTCCAATTCCTGATTCCATGCTCCAATACAGACATCCAAACGGGGCCTAAAGAGAATTGTAACATCCGCGTATTGCAAAATATATAAACCACCATCAACCAGATTTGGACATAACCCTCTTATAAGATTGTTCTTGTTAGCACGAGCAATTAAGATAGCAAGGACATCAACCACTATATTCAACAGGATATGGGATAAAGGGTCCCATGGTCTAACTCCTTTTTTGGACCTACTGGCCTATACTATCATTAACTTTAATCACTGCCATCTCCTTAGACGTTATTTGGTAAATCCAAGAGCACCAGGTAGCTTAGGCGAGCCGCCTTTCATTCACAAGACTTGCTGCAAAAATAAGGCCACTTTTATCATACGCCTTCTATAAAAATCTAATTTAAGAATGACATCACTCTTCTTTTTCCTATGCAACTCATGAATTGTTTCACGTAAAACCACTACAAATTCAATAATATATCTACCAGGTAGAAGGGTTGCTTGTGAAGAACCAATAACCTTTTACGCCACTACAACATACTCCTTCTGTCATGAAATTCAAGGCATTCTAGGATTTTTAGAACAGACTAAGGATGTGGGCAAATGTCTCATATATCATTAGCAAATGGTAATACAAGGTATGCTTTCCGGTTAACAAGAGAAATATTTAGCAAGTTTTTAATTGAGTTGATTGAATACTTTTCAAAACTCCTATAACGCCTTATATTTAAGGACAAATTTTGAAGCCAAGGATGCCTTGTATTTCGGGACGGAGGGAGTACTATTTATTCCATGACGGAATTTTTCTAATAGTTTCCAAAAAACCTTACGCAGTTGTGGATATGAAGCCCAAAAAATCGTAATGTTTTATCAATTTCGTCATGCTCTAGACCAGAACACTATGCCGCCTTGATGGCCTACAAATTCTTGTCCAACAACATGTCAATGCAGCTGCCCACCATGCTCGATCTGGTTCCCTGGTTGCTTGTCTCACTTGGGAATTTGGTGGAATTTAGCGAATCCAAACCAAACCAAGATGGGAATGGGTGTGCTTACAGTTTAGGCTTGCAGGTTCTTCTAGTGTGCTAAATGAAATGAGTGAGTTTGAGAAGACACCATGAAAATGTGGTATACACAGAGCAGAGGATTGTTGTCAGATATCTGTTGTATAATTTTTCTTGTAGCTTGAATGTTGTAATCTAAGTGTTTTTCCGGCTCGCCTTCCCTTCCTTTCTGCTTATAGTATTTTTTACCGACTGCCCACTTGTTATCTTTCTTTTCTATTCTTGTATAACAGAGGAGAAAGATGAAGAGACGGTGGTGAAAAGAAAAATGAGAGAAGAGAGAAGGGATGGGAGCAGGAGAGGCAATCTATTTTTTTGTGTGAAATTTCTTTAGTACCAGCCGGGGCGCCTTTGTATCATAACCATATATGCCTATGGAACCCATACATGCTATATGCATGCATGCAGCAATCCTCAAATATACTCTTTATGTTAGTTTAATGGAATTAACTTCCTAAAATGAACTTCAGGTAAGCTTTTAGTGGTAACATAGTGTTCCAACTAAACTTTGTTATGGTGTGATTTTGAGAAAATCGATTACAGATTTTGGGAACTGAGTTACAGTTGGTAGGAATCTATTTGATGGACGTTAATTAGAGATGCAAACATTCAAATGAATAATATCCCAACTCCCAAGGGTGTCCATAGAGGGAAGAGGAGATATTTCCCAATAACTTATAATACTTTGTATTCTTTCTGTTGCTGTTTTGTTACTTTATACTTACACGGCAGCAAAACCTCCTATTAACGCGGTCACGGGAGCATGTTAGTAGCTGTCAGCCCAGCCGGCACTAATGTTCTGCACTTTTTAGTGCCAGTCATGTGACCCGTACTAAATAGTTTTGGGTCCAAAAAATAAAAAAAATTACGAACCACCAGTTGTCCCGCACACATTTCACACGATTTTTTTCACACATAAATGTGTGTACTCAGCCGTGATGACTCGAACCCATGACCTCCAGCATTGTGCGTTACTTTCTTGCCATCCCACATATGCATTCCTTTTGAAGTAACCCAAGTAGGCCCATTTAGTAATGGACCAAGGCACTGGTCATAGCTAAATGTCACCCTTTTGATGGGGCGTGGCCCAATCTTCTGAGAGGTAGGGCAAGTTCGATTGGTGGAGAATTCGACGCAGACGATCCGGCTTCAAATCACACACGATTCAAACCCTGCACACCTTTAGTACCGTCCGGTGTTATTGGCCGGTACTAAATGGCGTGGCCATTTTAGTACCGAACCAAGACACGCCAGTACTAAAGGATGATATTTAGTACCGGCTGGCCTCTACCTGGTCAGATTGGGTCCTCCACCAGAGCCTCTACACACACCCTGCCCGGCCGGATTGGATCCTCAGCACGAGCCGGACCAACGACACACCACCACCACCACCACACTCTTTCTTTTATTTTTTTTCTTTTTTAGGAGGAAGAGAGGAAGAGAAGAAGCTCACCCATTGGTGGTCGTCACCACCAATCGACACAGCAGCAGGAAATTTGGCATGTAGAGGCAGGGAGGTGCCTATGGACGCCTCCAAGAAGGAAGCCACGTCCGCAGACGTCGTCATCCAAACTTTCAGCTGACACCATAGTCCAACCAACCACGGGAGAGCAGGGGCAAAGCAGGGCCGCATCCGGCGTCATTGGTGTTGGTGCCAAAAACAGCCATCCCCATTGCCACCTGACCGTGTTAATTGCGTGCCGGCCGCGGTCACCCACCGAGCGCCATCTGGAGAGGCCGCGACCCGTCGCACGCTGGCCGCTGGCGCACAGGCCGCGCCCATCATGCATAGGCGTAGCCGGGGCGCCACCGCTCCCCGCCGCACGGAGCTGCGGGAGCCGCTGCCGCCGCCGCCATGGACAATACAGCCACCAAGCGAGCGCGTGGGGGAGGGGAGGAGACGAAGGAGGGGAGGTGTAGCCCCGCCGCCGCCTTCCTTGCGGCTGCGCGGGCTTCCGGCGGCCGCTCGGGCGGCGGCGAGATGGTGAAGCTTGGCCGGGGTGGCCGGCGGCGCTCGGGAGATCGGGTTCCACCCGAGCCGCCCCTGAGAGGAGCGACGCGGGGGAGACAGGTGAAATGGCCATCCTATGCTACAAATTTTACTTGCGATTGCGTATGCACAGAGTCATGAAACCATCAGTAGTGTGCCAAATATGTGGTAATTAGGTGGTTCTCAT
This sequence comes from Urochloa ruziziensis, assembly GCA_015476505.1. Taxonomy (NCBI): domain Eukaryota; kingdom Viridiplantae; phylum Streptophyta; class Magnoliopsida; order Poales; family Poaceae; genus Urochloa; species Urochloa ruziziensis. Next base: position 46,087,954 of record CM027121.1, on the reverse strand, counting down.
TTGGTTGGCATACTGAACCTCAAGGAGTGAATTAATCTTTTGTGGAATATGTCATAACTACCACAGTGTTGTGCACCCTAGTCACTGATATTAAGCCGGCATTAATTATACACAACCAAGCTGCATAAAAATCTGTTGCATGATTTTAAGAGATTTTTTTGATTCCGAACAAGGCTTCAGTACTGTTCTTCCAAGCCCCCACCTTATTTCATCTAACCCACCAGCATTTCCTTTCCTTGTCATTGGATTCTTTATATGGTCTTGATCCTAAATGGAGAAAATGATTTACTACTTGGTTCATGTTGCTTGATTTCCATTCGCCCTATTGATCCTAAATGGAGCTAGTGTTGTAAGCATGCATGGAAACTATTGTACACGTGTGTGGAAGAGGCACAGATAGGTATGGGAAGCATCAGCAGCTCTCAGGCCACGGTAGAGATTTACTACAAAGATTCAGGACTCAGATAGCATCTTCTGGTAGAGAATGTTAATAAGGCTCGATCAATATCCCCTACCTTACCTGATAGCACCAATACACATTGCAGGTACATTTGTCTGCAGACTGTTTCTTGAGTTCTGAGGCATGGTTTTAATTTTTTGATGGCCCCAATAATCCTTGAAATCAATCAGTGTTTTTGCCATCAAGCTTTGTATCGTAATGCGAGACGAAAGACATTTTTGCCATTGGTCTTCAACAACTGTTTTATCTCTTTTGTTTTGGAAAAATTAATGAAACATTTTTTTTCAACGCAAAGAATTTTCTTCCAAATTTAAAAAGAAATTTACAAGCAATGACTAACAGTTGAATCGAAAATAAGAAAAGTATAACATAAGGAACTGCAGGGCAACCAAGGGAAAAATCAGCAAGGGTTAAGGATGAAGCATATAAAGTATGGCGAGGAAGTGGGTGAAAGTGAAACGTTGAAACTTCTTCTGATTTTTCATGACTTCGATTCCTCTGTACGAAACGTTTAATTTCTCTGTACGACGGCAGATTTGTATAGCAGATGTTGCCCTGCAGCAAAATTCTACTGCATGACGCCCGTGCTGTAGCCTGCAAAGATAGGAGGTTGTCGGCCGGAGCCGCCTACAGCTCGCTGCCGATTTGGGGATCGATGATCAACAACTCCTCGCAGCTGGGAATCCTAGCTGGGATCCCACTCCCTGCAGAACTGATTGGGTTGCGGTCAGTTACCATCCCGCCATGCATTGCGCAACAGCTACCGCCGTTGCTGCCGTCCCTGTCGAGCTCACTGAACCGTATCCAGCCAATCAAGGACACCGTGAGGGACGGCTCACTGACCAATCGCAAGTGGCCACGCATACACATGATTTTATGTCCGCAGACTGGTCGCCGGGGAGAGTAAATAGAGAGGCCGTTTGGGACTGTTGCTGTGGCTTTTTGCCAGGCTAGGGAAGCGAAGAAGCGTTTGCTTCTGTAGCCCCGCATTGGTGATCTGATCACACAATCAAGTTTTTGCTTGCCGCGGAGCGAACCAAACCCGCTCTCCGCAGCGGGCAAAGCAAGACTCGCGCAATCAGGTACCAATCCACATGCTCCACCCAGTAGAAAAACTACACTTTCTGCAAGAGTGGAACCAATGGACTGCGGGTGTGCATCGCTATTCACAACTCATTCAGCCCGACATTGGCACTGCATTCAAACGCAGCAAGTGAATTTTTATTTTGAACATTGTCTAGTGGTAAGCTAGAGACGGCCAGACGGGATCTGAAGGATTAACAGGTTTGATATGTCTTGAGCATTGTAGACCACGTCCTCTATGGCATCATTATCTTAGGAGTGCATACTAGAAAAAATAGATTAATTGGCAAAAGAACAAAAGTCGCGTAATATGCAAGGACAGCCTCTGCCTCCATAGTAATTTAGTATTGAGTAAATTGCAACCAACATACAACAACTTGTCAGATGGGTGCAAATTAGTCAAGAACTTGTAAAATGCTCAGTTTAATGCAACAACTTGACAAGTAGGTGCAGATTGGTCCAACAACTTCTAAAATGCTCAAATTAGAATACCTCTGAGGAGCTTGCTATAAATATTTTTTAAGGTATAACGAGCATGATCTCCAGTACAATAGAATAGAGTAAGGTTTCGGTAAAAAATAGAACAGAACAATGTTTTCAGAAGAAATTAATTAGAAAATGTAATTCTTGAAGCATGGTCTAAATAAACTTGCCATGCAGATTGGGTAAAATTCAGAAATCAGTTTACAAACAAGTGTAACTAGTCCGTCCAGCTTATTTTCAGACGAGTTAAATTTAATTTTTTTCAGCACTGAAAGAAAACACAATGTACTAATGAGGTTTCACTACACAACAAATTTTTAGTAGCAACAGCAGATTTCACTACACAACTTCCCAAACGACCAAATTCGTGTTTGGTTCAGTCCAGTATTTCTTTGTCACAGATAGAGAATTAAGAGATATATAACTCGATCTGTTGCTCAGACTTTCCAAACGGACCAATTCTATACATCAGTTGCATTCCTTCGATGTCAAATAAGAAAATATTGTTAATTTCTTAAATTTAATGGATTATGTGGCATATTTTTTATATTACTTGCTAGTCACGTACCGCCAGAATTTTGAATCAAGAATGTAATCACCTAGCTCATAGCTAGCAAGCCCATAAGGGCAATTACAACCCATAGTGTCCATAGATAGTTATATATGGTACATAAGTAAGTAAACACTTTAGAAACTTCACTTCACAACCCATAATTTTCACTACGGGAGAAACGACCTTCCATCCCTCTCTTTTAGTATCGGCTGGCCAGAGCCGGTACTAAAGGCGCCGGTACTAAAGGGGGTCTTTAGTACCGGCTTCAGGTAACAGTACCCGCAAAGCCAGGTTAGTACCGGTCGAGGACACCAGCCGGTACTAACGTGCGTCGTTTAGTACCGGCTGGTGTTATTGACCGGTACTAAATAGGCGCGCCCCGGTCAAAAACACCAGCCGGTACTAAACGACGCACGTTAGTACCGGCTGGTGCCCTCGATCGGTACTAACGTGTCCTCCAAAAAAATCAACCACACGCCCAAGTCTTTATCTCCCTGCTCGGCCCGTCCTTTCCCTTCACCTCTCTTTCTTTCTCTTCTCCCACCTCTCTCATCCTTATCTCTTTCTATCATTCTCATCCGCTCATCTTCTTCCTTTCTCTCTTCTTGTGTGTGCAGGGCGGGGAGCGGAGGCGCGGCCGGCGGGGCCAGCCGGCCTGGCACGGCGGGCGCAGGCGCGGCGGCCTGGCGCGCAGCCACTGGGCGTGGCGGCCTGGCGCTGCACGCGCGGCCATTGGGAGCGGCGCCCTGGCGTGTGCGCTCCGGCGGCCGCGGCGACCAGGAGCGGCGGCCGGCGGCGGAGGAGCCACGCGGGGGCGTGGCCAGGCCGGCGTGGCCCCACGGCGGAGCAGCCGCGCGTGGGAGCGGCAAGGCCGGCACGGCCCCGCGGCGGAGGAGCGCGGGGGCGCGGCCAGGCCGGCACGGCCCCGCGGCAGAGGAGCCACGCGCGGGCGCAGCCAGGCCGACGCGGCTCAGCGGCGGAGGGGCGCGCGACCGCGAGATGCAGATCGATGCGGAAGTCTTTCTTTTTCTTTTTTTTTTACCTTTTCCGTGTATGTTCAATCTGATGAACCTTGATGAATCTTGATTTGTATGTTCAATCTGAGATGAAATAAATTTCCTTCTTGTTTTTCGTTTGTAAATTATAGAATCAACATGTGTGGAAGAGCAAAAAAAGAAAACAATCATATCTATCCTTTATCTATCATGAAGAAACCATTATCTCCCAATGCAAAATTCGATAGTGTTTCATACATATGCTCTCGTGTTGAAAATGGGTCTCATGTAAGACCCAAATCTCTCTCTCTCTCTATTTAGGGCATGTCCTATGTGACAATCTAATTAATCCTATGAAAACCCTTTCAAAAAAAAGTAATCATATGAAAACCATCTTATTTGGATCATTGGGACTGCTCTAAATGGTATATCATCTCATATAGTTATAATGTGCTCCACAAATATCATGCTAATCAAGTTGCATACCTGGCGTCTGAAATCAAGTTCTGGAGCCAAGGCAACTGGTGCTAATCTCTAGATACATGTTCAGAGCCACAGTAGTGAAGTGAATCTGTAAAGATGGTCGTTCGAGCATTGAATTACTGATTTCTACCTTACTCCTGTATGCCCCATGAATAAATAGCAGTAACCGGCATAGCATATATTGGAACTAGGTGATTCCCAACACGTTGCTGCGAGAATTAAGAGAGTTTTTAAATAAACTATGAATTAATGTGATTGTTTATGAATCAATGTAATTGTTTAGTTGCTCGTAAAAATGGTACATTAGTAAAGATTACACCAAGAGATATATGAGCAATCTCTCGATGAAAATCATAAAGTTTTTAGCTACTCTTTGGTTAATTAACGAATGGATAAGAAAGAAACTAATAAGACATACACCTAATGGATAGAAAATGTGCACAAAGTTGATCGGACGGTTAGAGTAATTGAGAATTCAAGATGATGAGGTGAAATAAGAGAGAAATAGTAAAAAATACTTCTTAGCAAGTTGCTTCTATATATATAGACAAAATTTTGACCTTGTAGCATCCTTGATATCTATTGTATATCATATTAGAAAAGCTGATCAAAGAGTAAAAAAAGGAGAGTTTATATCCCATCGTAATTGAAACTAAATTAGTATATTGTAACTATTTTGTCACTAAAATAAAGTACTGATAGTATTTGTACTATTTGTTGTTTTCTATTGAAAAACTATTTATGAGGCTTTAATAAAAAGCAAAAACAAATAAAAGAGTAATATCAATTAATACATCATAGTGGGGTGGGCTAAGTGATGGTGTGGCTTCTTGAGAGTGAAGAGAAATGTTTTAGTGGGGACCTTCTATAACTAAAAAAATATAGTTATAGGAGATTGGAGCTGGTCATGTGATCTCTTGTATTTGAAATGGTTCTATATGGGAATGGGATACATGGGGAATATGAGCTTAACGTATAGATCCTTTGCAGCATGGTTTAGAGTGATTATAGGTAAGAAAATCTTTGTGTACTTCCTGCTTGTTCTGGGTTAAATGCTAGTGCTGCGGAGGCAGAAGCCTTAGTTCCTAGCACAGTCTCTGCTTGCATCAGGAGATCAGTACAGATTTTTGTGATGTTGCTGCAAGCTGATCGCGGATTGTTGTCAAAAAGGTGCACTGCCTGTTGCATTTGGATCACGCACTGACCGAACCAGGGGACTTTCTGCATTGGTTGCCTCTCTTAACGAGTTGGACAGATGCGATCGGGCCGGAAGAAGCCGCACAAACTTTACTGATACGTTGTCCCTGCAATTAAATATGGTAAAAACAAGTGCCTAGTGTTGCACGAATGACTGAGCATTCTTGTTTCATCCGTCACATCAGTTGAGAAATTAGATCAGTGATCAATTTCTCTAACTAGTTAATTAGAGATTAATTATGTTATTAGTCGACATCATTAGAAGTTGCTAATAACTTTATGTCCGTTGTGTCCAAAGGGACCAATCCACTTAAAGGGCCAACTCCGAAAGGGCCGAGAACCCCCTTTCGGAAGGCATCCTATTGGCCACTTGGCCATGTATAAATGTAACAGCGGTCCCCTTCAATCAATCCAATTCATTCCATCAATCACTTTCAATTTTTAGCTGTGTCAGTTCAGTTCTTCTCTATGCAGGCGGCCCAACGCAAAAAGTTTTCACCTTTTCACCTCTTTTCACCGGATTTAAACACCCCCTTCATTACAACAGTATCATACCATAGCATGGATTGAACAGTGGTCCCCATTAATCAATACAATTCATTTCATAAATCAATTTCACTTTTCATTACAACAGTATCATACCATAGCATGGATTGAGATATGCTATAGGCCACACTAATTTCGTTTCATATTCATTGCCTACATATCTGCCATCCTGGTCGTGTGAATGCACTCACTACCGGAATCCCCCTTTGCCGTGTGTCAGGTGCACACGGCAAAGGCCCTTTTATACACGGTAAAGATTTTGCCGTGTGCAACACATGGCAAAGTGCACACGGCAAAGTTTAGACGGCAAAGAATCTTTGACGTGTGTCAGATCACGGGGCACACGGCAAAGAGCGACACACGGCATTGTTTTGATCAAAAAAACGCAAAATAAAATAGCAAAACATTTTATTTTAATGGGGGAAGGACCCCATGGGACATTTCGTAAGTCCTCCCCTTCGCGCGTAGCCTCCTCTACCACTGCACCACTCGAGTCTTTGTGTCCATATCCCATTTTGATTCCCCTGAAATATTAAACTTTTCCGAGTGTAAATTGTTTATTTGAGGCCATAAATGACTTCAAATAAAAAAGTTGTGAACTACAAAGTTTCATAACTTTTCAAGATCTACAACTTTTGTTTTGGTCAAAAGTTCATCTGAGGTCGTTTATAGAATTTGAATTTTCAAATTTGAAAAATTCAAACTTAGTTTTCGCTGACAAGATGACTTCAAACAAAAAAGTGGTCAACTACAAAGTTTCATAACTTGTCGATCTAGACAACTTTCATTTTGGTCAAAAGTTAATCCGAGGTTGTTTACAAAATTTGAATTTCAAATTTGAGAAATATAAACTTAGTTTTTCAGTGACCAGATGATTTCAAATAAAAAAGTTGTGAACTACAAAGTTTCATAACTTCTCGATCTAAACAACTTTCATCTTGGTCAAAAGTTCATACAACATAACGGTAGTAAGATTGTTCACAAATCTTATACATCTCTCTTCTTGTTTTAGGAAACTATATGAGAGGTGTATAATTTATAAACACTTTTAGTACCACTTTGTTATATAAACAAATGATCAAAGTAAAAGTTGTAGATCTTTAGAAGTTATACAACTTTATAGTTCAACACTTTTTAATTTGATTTCGTTTAGGGCTTCAAAACGTGTTTTAAAAATTTTCTTTGCCGAGTGTTTTTATAAAAACACACGGCAAAGAGGTCTTTGCCGTGTGTCAAAGGTTGACACACGGCAAAGAGAGCTCTTTGCCGTGTGTTTTGCTTTGACACACGGCATTGCCGCGTGTCAACTTTTGACACACGACAAAGACCTCTCTTTGTCGTGTGTTTTTCTTTGCCGAGTGTTTTTTCTCTTTGTCGAGTGTTTTTTCTTTGCCGTGTGTTTTTAAAAAAACGCTCGGCAAAGAATCTTTGCCGTGTGTCCCGAGGAAAAACACACGGCAAAAAGCGTGACACACGGCAAAGAGCAGATTTCCGGTAGTGACCACAATGATATCCTCCTCCTGAAGTTAATAATAAATAGTGGGCACTCGACCACCTTGACCACATGTCATGCCATCTGGTTTAAAAAACAACATTAATTAGCACACAAAAACGGTTACGAAATTTAATGATCTACCGAGTTTCGTTTCCGCAAAATAAAGAAACGGCGAAACGGAAACGGTAGAGCTCGAAAACGGTACCGAAACGGGAAAATCTGCTCGGAAACGGAAACGGCAGAGCTTTTGTTCCACCGAATACGGTATCAACGAAGGTAAGTAAACAAATCTTTGACGCACCTGCTCTTTGTTGTCTAGGTAGTGGCGATCCTGAGGACATTGCACAACGTCAAAATGCTTGAATTGAAACACCTGGTCACCCGAAGCGGCTGGCAAGCTGGTTTGGAATTTCACGGATTTAGCAGGTCGTTCCGGTCTCGATGCGAATGCCATGGACCTGCTCAGCATATACATAGTATTTCCCTGGGCAAGAAGCCACTACCGGAAATCCGGCCTTTGCCGTGTGCCCATTGCACACGGCAAAGGCCGTTTTACACACGGCAAAGGCTTTGCCGTGTGTCGCACACGGCAAAGCGCACATGGCAAAGTTTGGACGGCAAAGAATTTTTGTCGTGTGCCAGATCACGGGGCACACGGCAAAGGCCCGATCTGGCACACGGCAAAGAGGGGCACACGGCAAAGTTTTGATCCCGAAAAAATGCAAAATAAAATAGCAAAACATTTTATTTTAATGGGGGAAGGAGGACCCCATCGGCAATTACCCATCGTCCCACGTCATTTTTCGCAAGTCGCAAGTCGCGCATTTTTCACGAAAAATCACGCGCTACGCGGCCAGCGGGATTCGAACCCGCGCCGGCCCCCTTCGCGTGTACCACCCCCTACCACTACACCACTCGAATCTTTGTGTCCATATCTCATTTTGATTCCCCTCATATTAAACTTTTTCGAGTGTAAATTGCTTGTTTGAGGCCCTAAATGACTTCAAATGAAAAAGTTGTGAACTACAAAGCTTCATAACTTTTCAAGATCTACAACTTTCGTTTTGGTCAAAAGTTCATCTGAGGTCGTTTATAGAATTTAAATTTTGAAATTTGAAAAATTCAAACTTAGATCCGGGTGACAAGATGACTTCAAACAAAAAGGTGGTCAACTACAAAGTTTCATAACTTGTCGATCTAGACAACTTTTATTTTGGTCAAAAGTTCATCCGAAGCTGTTTACAAAATTTGAATTTCAAATTTGAGAAATACAAACTTAGTTTTTCGTTGACAGGATGATTTCAAATAAAAAAGTTGTGAACTACAAAGTTTCATAACTTTTCGATCTAAACAACTTTCATCTTGGTCAAAAGTTCATACAACATGCCGATAGTAAGATTGTTCACAAATCTTATACATCTCTCTTCTAGTTTTAGGAACTACTTATGAGAGGTGTATGATTTGTAAACACTTTTAGTACCACTTTGTTATATAAACAAATGATCAAAGTAAAAGTTGTAGATCTTTAGAAGTTATACAACTTTGTAGTTAAACATTTTTAAATTTGATTTTGTTTAGGGGTTCAAAATGTGTTTTAAAAATTTTCTTTGCCGAGTGTTTTTAAAAAAACACACGGCAAAGAACTCTTTGCCGTGTGTCAAAGCTTGACACACGGCAAAGAGAGTTCTTTGCCGTGTGCCAACTGTTGACACACGGCAAAGAGAGTTCTTTGCCGTGTGTTTTTCTTTGCCGTGTGTTTTTTTTTCTCTTTGCCGTGTGTTTTTCTTTGTCGTGTGTTTTAAGAAAAAACACTCGGCAAAGAATCTTTGCCGTGTGCCCCGAGAAAAAACACACGGCAAAGAGGTTGACACATGGCAAAGGCCGGATTTCCGGTAGTGTAGCCCTTTTTAAACATAGAAAGCAGATGGAGATCCTTTAGGCGGGTGAGAAGAATATAAATAAAACAGGGACTGTTTAATTCCAGGAACTTTGCAAAAAGTTTTCACCTAGAGAACCGTGTCAGTTCATTTCTTCTCTCTATGCATGCAACCCAATGCAAAAAGTTTTCACCACTTTTCACTCTTTCCACGAATTTAAACAGGCCCTAAGTATATGGCACAAGATGGGTTGTGATTTTTTTAAGTCGCAAATTAGGAATTGCGAATTCTCTGTATACTCAAATGATTCATTAGTATAGTGTTGATGTTTAAAATTGTTCTCATTTTTGTGTATTCATACTTGCGTTGTTTCGATTTGAGTTATCGGTATCGACCGATATCGCCATGTTTTCGATCCGATGGTTTCGTTTCCGATGTATTGGGTTTTCCATTATCATTATCGTTATCGTTTTCGAACGTATCGTTTCCGTATTTTTTCGAGTAAAAAAATATGATAAGAAACAATAATGGATGTTTTCGATTGTTTCCGACCGATTTTCATCCCTACATGCCAATGAAGCACTATATCTCTCATAAATACGGAGTGTTAACCACCTTGATCCTAGCTAGCCCTCATATATATAACCAGTTTGTACATGTGATATGCGATACGTAGGAGCTTGGCCAAGTGATTCAATGGAGCCGACTGGGGAAAGGTCAAATGTCGTTGGTGATTGTATTGTGAGATCATCTACATGAAAATGGGATGCACGGGTAATATGTTGGGAGCATGATCATCCGTCTTTGCAGGTTTCAGTGCAACTGCGTTGACAACTTCATGCTGCACAGCGCTCGCTGGTCCTGTTTATGGCAGCTGGTCCAGATGAGAGCGTTGTTGGAAGAGAAAAAATTGTCCTATCACCAGGTGATCGACGACGAGCGATACCTGTCGAAGCATTCTTCAACTTGGATCCTGAAAATGGCTCGCTCGGGTGGAGCATTCCATGGAAGGTACCAAAGTGATGTTGGAATGATGTTGTGATGTCCATTTCTAGAATAATCAGCAGCTGCTGGTACTTGCTGTTCACTCGGGGGCTGAAGATGCAATGCGCCCTGCACGAGCTGAAATCTGCAGCTGCTGTTTGCCGTCGCTGGACTCCCGTGTCAGGCGGGGCTTTCCTTGCGAAAAGCCGCTGCAGCTGCTAGCTGTTTCCCGTTCGGGCCTCACGCGCCCGCCTGTGCTGCTGGCCTGTGGGCTAGATGGAGTGCACGGCGAGCCAGGCTGCATGTCTCGCGAGTGTGTGTCGGGCTGACGAAAGCCAGCTGCGGTGTGAAATGGGCCGCCGCCCTTGTGGATCCATTGCCGTGGGAGTGGGCTTGCCGTGCCGAGTCTGTGGACTTGTGTGTTGCTGTGACGTGGTTTTTATTTTGCTGTTAAGTTCTAAGTTTGTCAAATGTCAAGTTACTTACAAAAGTAAGAGTATGTATGCAATGAACCATCGGATCCATATCCATCCCGAGCTGCCGGGAGACAAGAACTGTGGAAGCAGTCTATCGGCTATCAGGCAGCTGGGAGGCCTGGTGTCAGCTATTGGACTGCCGACTACCTCCCTGGCGCTGACGTGCCGACTCCGTGGCACTGACATGCCACGCCAAAAGCCTTGACGTGCCGACTCCGTGGCACTGACATGCCACGCCAAAAGCCTTGTCGGAGAAGCGACGCCTAGGCAGCTGTTGTTGGAAAGACGATTGGCTCCACAGCTGGGCAACGCAGCCGGTCATCTAAGGGCCTAGCTGGTGGTGCTGCACTGGCATAACAACGTAGGTGGGTGCAGCAAAATCTATAAATCTAAAAAGGGAAAATGACCAATAATTTGGAACCGAGGAAGTATATATCAAGAGAAGCTAAAACAATTTCCAATTCGGAACCGATGGAGACATGGAGTAGCAACCAGCCGGATCCTTGTTTTACGACTATTATGTGTGCGAGTATATTAGGAGCTGCAAGCACTACACACCGAATATTGAGCGTGCGTGCACTTGTCTTTATCATATTTTAGCACTTTCATTTTGCGTCTAACTATCACTTGCTTAAATCTTGCACGCTTTCATAAATTGCAGATGGATAGTGACTTCGTTGCCGGGAAACCACTTGAAGAGGTAGATCTGCTCAAGATAGTCAAGGAAATATTTCACTTCATAATGCGTCAGGTGGTTCACCAGAAGGGAAAGTACATCCATAAGCTACAAGATTATTTTAGTGAAGACAAATACGATTCTCTTCGTAACTGGCACTTCGAGAAGTATCGCTTCACCAAGTGAGGGTGTGATGGACTCTAAACTTGTGTAATTAATATAATATACTTGACTTGTAATATATATTTGTGAATACATTTGCCTTCGTAATATACAAAAAATGCTTTTATATAATTTGCAATTAGAATAAATTGTGCACAATTACTATATTATTTGCAATGAGCATATTTGAGACTATCCCTATATTAGTTGCCGGACAAATAGTATTAGAAAATCAAATAATATTAAAAAACAATATTAGAAAACCAAAAACCAAAAAAAATAGAATTTCAGGGGTGGGTCTAGCCGTCGCCCGCCCCTGGCAAAGAATTAGAAGGGGTGAACGATGAGACGGTCCGCCCCTGGAAACGTTCTTCAGGGGCGGGCTACTAACCCGCCCCTGCAAATGTCCATTTCTAGCTGCCACAAGCAGAGGCGGATTTTGGAGCCGCCTCTGCAAATGCCCGTTAACCCGCCTCTGAAAACATTTTCTATAGTAGTGGCAATTACGTGTGTATAGTATGGAGTAATTAACTGTTGCTGGATAAAGTATCAAAAAACAATAGTTGCTCGATTAGGTGTGTATAGTAGGGAGTAATTAACTGTTGCTGGCCGGATAAAGTATCAAAAAACAATAGTTGCTCGATTAGGTGCGTATAGTATATGGAGTAAATTAACTGTTGCTGGATAAAGTATCAAAAAACAATAGTTGCTCGATTAGGTGTGTATAGTATGGAGTAATTAACTGTTTGCTGGATAAAGTATCAAAAAACAATATTTGCTCGATCGTTCCGACTACTCATGTGTGCATTCAAAGGAAAGAGAGATGGAACTCTACTATATTACATATACTGTACGTACGACCATCATAAGTTGACATCAAAAAATTCAGTGCGAGGATTTTTTGGGTGGACAGCCGCCTCGTGCTCAAGCGTCTCTTTCACTCTGCTCCTGACCGCATCACTGGATCCGTGGTGAGAAAGGCCAACAGACACGGTCCGAAGGGACGGAAGGTGGTCTAGGGCCAGGTCGCCAGTGCCGAGATGATACATCATTATATTGGGTGGATCCAGAACCTAAAGTCTTGGAGCTTAGGCATCGCGCCTCGTGGAAACAGAGTTGGGAGCACTCCTCTTAATTCCAATTGACACCCTAATAGAGACGGGAAAGCGTCCGGCTCAACCGCGTACCTCCACGTCATTTCCTTCCCGTCCATACGGCCAGCAGACACCACTCGGAAATAAAGATAACGAAGATTCGGCAGCCTGCCAAAGACCTGGATGTCCTCCCTTCGCTCGTTCATCACCACTACGTGCAGGTAGGAGAGGAAGGGAAGTGTTGCAGCTTTGATCCATGACGCCACCACCGTGGCTCCATATCGAATCTCAAGCCGGTGCAGTTTTAGTGGCTCCTCCATTGAGCCGTCAAGATTAACAAATCCAGGACAAATAATCCTTATTGACTCAAGTTTCTTCAGTTTGGCTAAGGATTTTAGCAGGGCTGCAGCACAAGTGGCATAATCAGATTGTGGAAAACTGACCCTGATGTCAAGTATCCTCAACTGGATCAGATGTCCAAGCTCTTCAGCAATGCATTTAGAGTTTACAAACCCCGACTTTATCACTTCAAGGGAGGTCAGGTTCTTCAACCCATCTGGCAGCCTTGTGCTCTTGGCAAGCCCATCACCAGCACAACATAGACACATCAATTGTCTTAGCCCTATAATACTTGGTGGCAGTTGTTCTACCATAGTTTCACTTAAATCGAGTATCTGCAGAAACCGTAGCTTCCCTATCTCTTCAGGGAGTTGATCAGCACCAACACATGTATTACTTGATAGACCTAGATAGCGCAGGTGAGATAACATCCCGAGAAACCCTAGGCGCTCAAGGTGCACAAGTTTGGAACCTTGTAGATCCAATACACGCAAAAGATGGTAACCTAAAAGGGAGGGCATCAAATCATCAATTACTGCATCAGCAGGTTTGAAGATGGTAAGGGACCTCAATTTTTGCATGTTGGTCATCATGGTAGGCCACAAAGTAATATTATTATTTTGCAGAGATAACATGCGAACCATGCTTTTCCCAAAAGGTGTGTCTTTTTGCTTCCTGTCATCACCTAGCACAGTGGAGATGAAACATTCTTCATTTGACAAGGAAACAATTAGATCATGCACAACATCGTGCACACGGCAAGCCTGAGGTGTACTGCCATCCTGTTTATCCATGCTTGCGGGCTGGATGAGGCTTCTATTTAGAAGCTCATTGAAGTAACTTTCTCCAATCTTAAGGAAACTTTGGTCTCTTTGTCTATCCGGGAGTTGGACAAAACCTTCAGCTACCCACCTCCGTATCAATCTATTCTTTGCAATCTCATAGTCTTCTGGAAATATACTTAGGTACAATAAACACATCTTCAGATGAGAAGGTAGATCATAATAGCTAAGCAGCAGGATCTTCATCATATCATTCATAGTAGGATTGTTCCCTTCAAGTCCCGAACCAATTAAGTCACAAACATCATACCACTCTTTTGTATTCATTGATTTTTTAGCAAGCAAACTAGACGTGGTAATGATAGCTAATGGGACACCTCCACATTTCTTAAGAATCTTCGTAGATACTTCAGAAAGTTCATCAGGACATTCATCTATAGAGCCAAATATTCTCCCATAGAACAATGTTTTAGAGCTCTCATCAGAAAGTGGATTGAGCTTGTAGCAGCCGCCGACATGCTTAGCAACTCCAATAATGCGGGTGGTTGTAATTATTCTGCTGCCTTTATTATTCTCAATAAGAGCACAACTTATTACTTTATCCCATGGTTCTGTATCCCATATATCATCAATAACGACGAGGTACCTATGTGCATGGCAACAGACAGTACATCATGTAAGCATATATCTTAGCAATTTAAGTGAAAAGAACTTATGTAATGATATTCCGGCTATAATTTGCGATATATAAGAAAAATATGCTTGTCAAGTGGATAATAATATGAAGGGACTAATTCAAATATCCACTAGCTCTTAGGGTTCTACTTAGAGAAGCGATTGCCATTTTAGAAGAAAAAAGAAAGACAATCTTATTGTTACTGATCGGAAGATCCTTTTGAGCCATCAAGTTATTCCTCATGAGGCCAACTTGAGAAACAGAGGTATCCTATACCCATTACTAGATTACCCAGCATGCAAAAAAAAATTAACATAAACTACTGATAATATATGCTTCTAAAGTACCCAAACCATGTCATTGCCCAAAATGAATCAAAATAACCTAATTTATACTTTTTAATTACCTACATTCTCCATAAAGAAAATAACTCAAAGTGCATCCAATATTTGCTCCTAAATTGTTCCATTTATATAAATTTATATCTGAATCATATGTCTCTGTTTGAATTACATGCTGAAGTCCAGAGGCCAAACATACAAAATACAAACATTATGCCATGGATGAACAAGACCTATATTGAATTCACAGTAATATAAAAATATTTTGAGATTATGTCAAATGGGTGAAACGGTAAGCTAATATCTGCATAAGGTAGGCTAGTTTTGATTAATTCGGTGACGTCAAGCACACCGATGATTATGCTAACCATTTTTCAGATCCTTAGAAGTGTTTCCAAAAAAAAGATTATTACATATGTCAAGATTTTCGTGGCAATATCACCAACATAAAAAAATAGATTAGTGAAATGGAATGTTTTGTGCCAACCAAAATAATAAAGAGGAATGGATATACAAAACATTGATATAGTTTATTGAGTCAGCGGCTCTTTAAACTATGTAATGAGGACAGAATTTATGGAGTCCTTGAGAAGTAAATATTTTAAAACAAGATTTTAGATCTGGTTAACAAGAAACTAGGAGACTCGTGGGAGCCGGGTGAAGGATCAGTTCCTTAGTTTAGAAAGTTTCAAGCTATAGGAGGTGCAGTTACAGTGCCATGACACACAAAAGGATGTGATAACCCAAACATGATGGCATTGGAGACTTAAATACTTCAGTTCTTCGCCTCCCATGGATTTCTCTTTAGTTTAAGGATTGGTTTTTAATCGTGAGACACTACGTATAAACAATAGTCCGTATCAGCATGTAGTGTAAGCCTACTGTGGATAATAATTTATGAACTGATTTCTTCTCTACGAGAGGGCTGACGATGGATTTTTTTTATCCATTATCTTATAAAAACACTACTGCAGAGCACCTCATTCATGTTGGCACCAAAATCTCATCTGCGTTGGTTATCGAATTGGCACACAAAGATGACATGACCACCATGAATAATTAATACCCCTACAATCGATTATACCACCTAGCACGGATAGTATAAACATGAAAATACAAAAGAAAATAGCAAAAAAACAATTTCCTAGGCCCAAAGGCAGCCCCCAAACTAACCTTCCTACGCATCGCAAGTCAGAAGTCACACATTTTTCATGCGAAATCCACATGCATACGGTATCCAGCCTTTGAACTCATGATCTCTCCCCTCGTGTGATCCCTCCTTACCATCCAACCTATGATGACATACAGGCACGCAAGAGGGAGTTCTATTACTTTTCACCACCCTTGTTGTCTGAATCTTTGAACCTTTTTTTGGGGAACTAAATGGTTTAAAATCAAATAGTTTTGAACTATGAAGTTGTATATCATCGAAACATACAATTACATATATTTTTTCTCTTCATCCAAGTCCTTACGTAGAAGTTTTGAATTTCCGAATAGAAGCTAATGGCATGAATACAGGTGTTGGAATACAACCTGAAAAATGGGTTCCATTATTTAGGCATCTAAATGACTTCAAACTAAACAACTTCCAACAATCAAGTTGTGCTGATATAAACTTTTTCATCATGCAAGCTAGTATTCAAAGTTGTGAATTTCCTAATACAATTTGAAATTTTAAATACAAGAATGGACATGCAAAGCTAAAATTATATCTTTGAGCATCTAAATGATTCTAAATAAAAACTTCCAATTACAAAGTTATAGATCTCGTATAAACCCATAATATATGGTTTGTTGCCATCCGAGTCCCTTTATAGAAGTCATGAGGTTTTTGACTTTCTGAGGGTCGGGACAGATAATAATAATAATCCTGAGAGTTTTTTTTCGTGCCCTCGTGGATAAAGGTTATCGGGTGCCGGTTTTTTATAGAACCAGCACACATAGTGAATGTTTAGTTCCAGCTCTTGTTCATACCGGCATGCATGCTGATCTATCAGTGCCAACTCTATTATTGACGTGTGGATAAGCTGATATCAATGACATGAGTGTTTCTGTGGTAGTGTATAAATTTGTTACGGATAGCAGTTGTGTGTGGTTTGAAATTAATATGAGTATGTATAATGAACCGTGCATTGTATTATTGGCATTAAATGATTGCCACATGTGAATTTATTTTTGACATGGCATACAACTAAGGAAGAAAGAGAAGAAAAATGTCTATCTCTATGATGATTTTTTCTCAATATCCAAGACTAAAAAGGTATATAGACGCTTTAGGCTCGTTGTCATAGAAACAACTCATGCACCAATTAGTTGGCCTATGGTTCCTAAGGCCATTCTCAGTGGCGATTTCATACCCGTATGTGACATGTCAGCTAATTTGATAACAATGCAAAGTAATTAAGAGGAGGGGGAAGAGATGGGTTTCATTAGGATGAAATTGATCATACACTATTTTCAAGACTACGCACTGTATTGAAACTACCATTTAGGGCTACAAAGTTTCATTTCAACTTATTTTGTCTAATCCGGTGCATCACAATGAAAGTTTAAGGTTTGCCTATGAAATAGTGACATAGAACTGTGCATTGGTATGGTTTCATTCATCAATGAAAATCAGTTTGGATGATCATGTGGTAGTCTTGGAAACTGTCCCATGAAACTCACCATCGAGAATAGACATAGAATAGTACTAGGATACTGTGAATTTACATGATATATAGCAGCCTTTGAATAAGTGGCATGATCCAATCACTGGGATTATATTAGCCTAAGAGGGAATAAAATGAATATCGATACACATGACGACAAGGCAAGCACATACCTCTTGTTCTTGAGGGCTTCATGGACAAGATTAATGAGGTGCATCATTTCATTCAAATTCTCCTTGTCGTTGTTTGGGTAGTAGGAGTTACCGCCAAGTGCAAACAGCATGTGCTCGAGGATATTCTTTGCATCAGGATTGCGAGACACTGTAACAAAAGCAGTGCAATCAAATCGTCCTTTTATCTCCTTATACACTGCAGTGGCAAGTGTTGTCTTTCCTAGTCCTCCAAAACCAGCAATTGAGACTATCCTTCTCTGCTGGTCATCATTTCCCCTTGTCAACCTGATTACTTCTTCCTTTGCCTTACCAATGCCGACAAGCTCAGACACCTCGGTGTAAAGTGCCCTTATGCGTGGGTCAACAAAGGTTTTGGCAGGAGTAACAACTTCAACCTTGTACCTGTCCGAGAAGATAAATTCCAAAACCAAGATGGTATGAAAATTAATCTTAATAAAATGGTAGTAATTGAAATGCAGAAATATGTATCTATTATGAGGTATTGCGTGATCCCTAACCTATCACGTCGATCGGCCACCTCCCTGACACGCTGCCTGATGTCCTTGATCTCTTGGCCGATCTCACGACGAGCCATCATCTTCTTGACCTTTTCTATCATCTTGTTGATGGATTTTGTGAAACTACTTTTGCTGGGGTGGTCAACACTACTGTCGATACACACCATGAAGGTGTCGATGATGTCCTCCATATCGTACGACAGCTCCCTGACATCTCGGGCCCAGATCCTTTGCACTTGGTGGAGCTGCTCTCTTGGCACCTTGCCAACTTCGTGGAGGGCGGCGTGCATGATCTCAAGCTCACTGTGGAGGAATTGGATGTCCTTCCTGGCGCCCCTCTGCAAGTTGTACTCATCCCGCAGGACCTGGGCGAGCTTGGGAAGCAGGGTGCCCAGAGCCGCCGTCGCAAACTCCATGATGGTTCACGAGCAAGGTAGCCCTCTCAGGTATGCTTATTCGGATTGTGCGCAGCAAGCAGGTGCTGTGGCGTGGTAGTGGTGGTGGTGGTGGTGGTGTAGTGGAGCTCCTCTCCCTCCCCTCACCTTTGCTTATAGAGATGATGGATGGAGAGCACACCGGGCAGTTGGATCTAGCGGTTCATTCAACTAGCTATTTGCCAGCTGTAGATTTAGTTGTTGGCCATTTCTTTGCTACTCACCATGTTTGGTGATTTATTTTAATTTACTTATCGTCCCTAGCTGGATAGCTAGAGCTAGCGTGATGTATGCGGATCTGAGTCTGGACGTGCATGTGATCGATTCCCCACCACCATGTTCCTGGGATTCCCATAGCATGATTTTAGCTGACGGCTATTTTTTTCGGTAATGCTCAAACCCGAACGTCCGACGCGCGTCTCTTCTTTATACGGTTACGTGGCACAGCGCCGTCCAAGTATTTATTATTTGCTTAGCCCAAACGTTACTCCTTCCTCTCCCAACTCGACTCCAGCCACATTCATCGTCTCTCTCCGGCATCTGATACATTACTCTCTCTCCGGCGTCCTACACATGAAGGTGCAGTAGCGGAGCTCGCCATTCACATGTATAGCTACCGCCGCGCCTCAGAGTTCGCTGACGTGGCGCTCGTGCTCGCCGCGCGCGAGAAACCTCACTCATGGCCGGCAGCGAGTCCTCTTACTCTTCTCCATGATCGGCGGTGCGAGATCCTCCATAGCAGGCGGCACTGGCGGAGCTACGTGTAGATGAAACTGGGCAGCCGCCCCCCCCTTCCTCGACGAAATTAACATGGCTTTGGACCTGTACTGAGCAGTCCAACACTTAGCCACTGGAGCTCATGATGATTGTGAAAGCACTGCAGTGAAAGCTTTTTTTAATTGCCCCTCCTCCATTTGAAGTCACGCTCCGCCACTGGCAGGCGGCACAAGGCCCTCTTCCCCACGGATGATGGTGAGCTTCTTTTCCTCTCCCCATGGCCGGCAGTACGAGGGTCGAGGTCCTCTTCCCTATGGACGATGACGAGTTCCTCCTGTGGCTCCCTTCCCCGGTAGCGGGAGTCCTCCGTCGGCAAGCTTCCCTGGTGGTTCCCCCGCGGCGCGAGCCTCCTCACGGGCGAGCTGCTCCGGTGGCTCCTCAACGGTGAGATCCCCTAGCAGCGAGCTCCCCTGGCGGTTCCCCCGGTGGCAAGCTTCCTGCTCGCCATCCTCTTCCTCCTCCCTCCATATGTCTGTGCAGCGGCTCCTCTTTTTTTCTAGGTTTTTGTTGCATGTTGTAAACGTATGTTACACGTGTTTCAGATGTTTCAGAAGAATGTCGCAACTATTTTATGCGAATGTTCTAAAAGTAGATTTGAATGTTGCGAATGTTGCATATGTTTTACAAGCGTGTTGCAAGTATTTTACCTGTGTGTTGCATTTTTATCTAGACGTTTTGACTAGGTCGCGTGCGACTGAGTGTTGAGACAACGTCCTGTTTCACTATGTTTCGGTAGGATCTTTTCAATGTTGCAGTTGCATGATAGTGATGTTGCAATAGGTTTGTTTCAATGTTGCACAAATTGAACGATGAATTAACGATGTTACATGCAACATTGCACGATGTTGCGGCGGGAATTTTACTCCCCGCACCCAGATATTTCACTGTGTTTCAGTATATAATTTATACATGTTGCAAACATGTATTCTCAATGTTGCAAATATGTATTTTCAATGTTGCACCGACCGTCCGATGAAAAAAATTCCATCAAACGTGTGGGCGCCAGCAATTCCCTTCTTTCTTTACAACGTACCCTCAGGGCGGCAAGTCCATTCGTTCGGCCATGTTGGGAGATTATATCGCAAGCGCAATGCTGTCTGCCCTACTACTACTCTGCACGATTATTAGCTCCATTGCCTTTTATATTATTTACTGGATCTTAACTCTGGATCTGCATGTGGTTGCCTTCCTTACTTCAATTCTTGGGCCATTAGTGTATGGCCGCATGTGCAGCAAGGGCAGCATTAATGAGATCAATAGTGACGGGTTCAAGTCATGGACTCGGTGGGTGCTCGTATTTTTTCTAACTACATTCTAGTAGGGTTTAACTGACCCTATTTTTCGAGTGGCAGGCAACATGCAAGTCAACAGCAAAGTGTTTGAAGGGACTTTATCAATCTTGAGATATGCCAATTTAGTCTCGGAGACACCCGTGGGAATAAGGGTGAGTGCATGCTTGTGAGTTATTGTGTGTGTTCGTATGTATTGTGTCTTCAAGTGTTCATTGGTGAAAGACACCATTCTATTGTAGTTTTGCTTTAATACACTGTTTTTCCGTGGCAATTTGGTGAACAGTGATGCATTAAAGTATTATAATTTTCTTAATGACGTGATAATCATTCCATGGTGGCGGCCCCTGGCCCGTGGATACTACACCCAACCAACCCAGCACCGTATTACTCCCTCTATACTACTTGTATTATAGGTGAAGTTTACAGTGATATATAATTAAAGAAATTTTAGAATAATTGGGAATAATGAGAGTCGTCCATCCTGAGAGATCCAACGGTACGGTGGAAACAAAAGAAGTACCTCGAAGTATCTAAATAGAAGTATCAAGAAGTACCAAATTGATAGGTCCAAGTACCAAAAATAGTGGAACCAACAATGAATTTAATTAATGTTTTTTATAGTTTAGAAAAGGTATTCGGGTATTTTTCCTGCCGTTGACACGGTTTGAGCTGAGTTGGGAAGACCTAAGGTTTTCAAGGGTTTCCTGTCAAAAACACGGGACACAACAAAGCTTACTAAAATTATAGTATTTCGCAAGGGCCTAATTGCAAAAGCAAGCACAGAGCTCCATGGTCGACGATGCCTCTGGCTGTCCAATTTGGCAGTGCTCTAGGCGATGAGAGACACCAACAAGGCGGGAAAAGGCATAGAAGTGCGAGGGTATCCTCTAGTTGTGCTCACCTTCGATCGGTATGGGTGGTGATCGCCGAAATCGGGCATGGCGGAGGACAAAGACGATGGACTGCTCGAGATGTGGAGCTACATGTGGGGCCTTGGCTTGGTGCGGACGCCTAGGTTTCATAGTCCTAGAGAGCAAGTGCGGAGGTTTTCTTTGTCGGTACGATTGGGAGATGACGACGGCGATCGGTAATGTCGAGGCCTCGAGGAAAGTCCGTTAGTCAAACAAACAGAACAAATTTCCCAAATACCATTTTTATTTATTTTAATTTTTACATTAAAACAACAAATATTTTCTAGTATGGGTGAGTACCTTACAAGCATTATAAAACAGCTCATACAATTAATGTGCACTAGTAGAGAGATCATCATTTTTATCAGCTTATTCATGGGTCATCGGTCCTTTTCGAACACTAGTATAGGGTAGTATGGAGCATCATAAAAGAACCCACTAATAGAATGGCTTCTTTTGTTGGTTTCAGTTTTGCAAGGCCAAGGAGTCGAATGCTTGGAGGGTGAGCCGCATGCACCTGTGAATATAGTGCCTGTTGTTTATTTTTAGCTTTCACTTGTATAGTAGTTCAAATGTAGCATTTGATTCCTTCATTTGTTTTATCAATTCAGAAACGGGGAATAACATAAACATTGAAACCAACATGGCCGCATTAGCAATGTTATTATGATTTTGGTAATTGAATGACAACATAGTCATTGGGACTAGTAGTTTGGCAAGCATGTAATTTGTAGGTTTTAGATCCCATAGATGAAATCCAAGTCACGACATTCTCACCCAAACCGTATTGTAAATTAAGAGTTTCTTGTAAACAAGCGTGGCTAAGGACTCAAAGGAGTTTGAACTGGATGAGTTGCTGCCAATTATAGGCGATCGAAATATTTGATCGACTTTAGTTTGCATGGATTGGATGGTAGGGTCGCACTTGCGGATGAAATTATCTAAAATAGAAAACCTATTGATCAGATCAAGACCCTTTTGTATGGATCATACTATTGGGTGATCATCCATTCGGCCCTATGGAGTTTGTTGTGTGTGACCGGAAGATCCAATCGGAGTGTTGATCGTAGGTTTAAATGAAAATACCAAAGCTTACACAGAGATTATGTCAAGCGCGATGCAACTCAAACTACTGGACCAGAAGATCCAATCAACAATCGAATGATCGATCGGAACATCGATCGGATGATGAACAGTGAAGTCAAAGGTGCAACGGCTATATCTTAAGTCTGAATGAGCCGATCAGGGCGAAAGAATGATATAACGAAAGAATGTCATGTTCGTTTAGAATCCATAAATGAAGACAAAATCTAGTCTGTACTGTTAGATGTCATTTTACAGTGACATAAGCAACGCAAGAGCAAAAGGAACACTATAAGAAACTATTTAATCTATGATGAATTTTGACGAATTTTTTGTGATGTTTTCAAATATCGTCACGGATTCGCATATGGCCCATATGGGCTCAGTTTCTGTGATGAACCTGTAATAACGGTCATGGAACGAAAATTGTGCTAATGTGCATCACTAGCACCATGGTTATGTTGTAAGTTGGGAGAGTGGCAAGTTGGTTATTGTCTTATTTTCAGACTTAACCGGGAGCGACTTTCTCGCATTTTGAATTAAAGAGCTTCTTACAAACAATTTTTTGCCTTATAGAAATCAAAGCACGTCCAAATCTCATATTTCGATTTCAAAAATTTCTTACAATCATTTTTTTCCTTTTAAAAATCAAAGCGCACCCAAAAAGTTAGCTACATGCAAGAATTGAACTAGCGAGCTGAGCACAGCATGTACGGCCCTTACCAATGCGCCAATTCTTTGCTTGTAGCATTTTTTGGCATTTTATTTTATTTATACACATCTTTATGAGAGAAAATTAGAAAAAAAATAATGCAAAACATAGGGTTCAAGCTTTTGTTTTAATAATGCAAAACATGGAACAAAAAAGTCACAAAACATGGCAAGAAGCAAAGTGCACAAACTCTACCTGACCACTGGACTACTGCTACTTTTGTAAGGACAACCGATAATATTTTTTGTGTGAATCAGGAGGGGATTATCCCTTACTGGTTATATCTCTACCTAATAATAAAGTGAGCAGTGCTTCTGCCCAAAATTCATGGTACGTCAACAGCTCCGATTCTAAAACGCCATCACGAGATCAAAACCGGGGCCTCCGACAAACCGGCAAAAGAAAAAGAAAAAAAAAAGAAACCCACCATCCGTCCAAGGTCCAGAGGAAGCAGTCCCACCATTCCGACTAGCTGCTATTGGGTAATTATTTGCACAAGAAGCTTTTTTTACCTAGACACATTTTCTATTTCAACACCATAACGGTACGTAAATGTTTACATCAATTTTTGTAATATCTTTATTTAATTTCAGCATGTTAGGGACTGATCCATACATATATGCTGTCAAGTTATTTAGAAATGGAAAAAGTGTATTTTTTATCCCTCAAATATAACAAAAGTGTGACTTTCATCCCTTATGTTTCAATTGGTGCAAATCAAACCCTTAACTAACTAAATTGGTGCGCTAATCATCCCTACCTAAACTTAACAATGTATTAATGCCATCTGATACTGGTTTAGACCATGTAATAATCTGCACATACATTCACTTATTAGCAATTATCATTGTAGAAAGTTTATTCGCGCACTTACTAATAAGAACATAGAATAAATTCTGTAAAAAATATTTTGGATACTAATAAGAAGAATTAATCGTTAAAGAGACTGATGTGGGTGAGGTTTTGTTATTTTTTTTATAAACTATGATTAGTTGACTGCATGGCCTAAAACGGTGCTAAATGGCACTGAACTATTGTTAAACCGACACATGGATGATTAGTGCACCGGTTTGGTTAGTTAAGGGGTTAATATGCACCAATTAAAACATAAAGGATGAAAGTCACACTTTTACAATAGTTAAGGGATAAAAAATACACTTATTCCTTTAGAAATTTATATCTACCTTTTAGTTTTCGAACTTAAAAGGATAAATTTGCCGAGTTATGAAGACGAAATATATAAGAATTCAATACATATTGGAGTAGAAAAAAAAGATCGATATTGGTATGAGCTGGCTTGCAAGGATGGTGTGATAACCCAGAGCTTAATAGGATTGATAATATAGTCATACCAACAAGTTACCACTTCTTTCCAAAGGCTCATCTCGAAATAACTTCGAGGTCAAGCGTGTTTGGTCCGAATCAATTTCGGGATGGGTGACCGACCAGGAAGTCCTTTCCGAATGCGCATGAGTGAGGACACAGTGCGCAAAAAAAAGATGTGTTGGTATGTGAGGGAATTTTGGAGGTCTTATAGAGCTGTCGGCTGTAAGCGGGCCTGGCCTCGAGAAGGCGGGACGTTGCAGAGGGGCCATAGGGGAACAACAAATCAAACTTGGTACGAGCTGGCTTGCTAGGACGGGCCACGGGGAAAACAACTGATCAAACTTCAAAATTAAACATGTGGTCGCTACAATATAGCTAATATAATGATTAATTAATATCAAGTTGAAGGAAATTAAATATGCCAAGTCAAAATTTCATTAATTTCTTAACAAATGTATGCGGATCTATTGGGTGAAAAAATATATAATTGTAGAAATAAAAAAATTTGTGTGTTAAAAAGACATAATAAGTATTCCACCATAACGACGCACGGACATTATGCTAAGTATATTAAAGCAAAGGTTACACCAAAAGAAGTCCAACTACAAGTCTTCGGAAACGAAGAAAGAAACCGATAATTTTATTTGTACGCTTGGGTCCAGACTCCTGACTCCAGACCCGCCCACCACCCCGCCCGTCCAGGAGGGAAGGAAGATGAAGCCTCCTCCGACTTGACATTTGTGTTTGCTGGGCTGGACTGGGTCGTTTGTGTAGGCCACATTGTCGCCTTAAGAGCCAGCGATGGGCATGGCGCACGTGAGCCCAGTAGAACTTTGTGTGGCGACTCCTACTACTAGTCCAGCCCACTTCGGTTACTGCAGCTCAACTTCTGAGGACCCGGTGTGTCCGAGGACCGGTGGATGGTCGCTTCCTGGTGTGATGAGTGATTGACAACGTGGTGTGGATTGACGTTTCCCTTGGCTCAAGTATTGCAGGTGTAGAATGCGGCTTGGTTGCATTGGTGCAGGTGAAGAACAGGCGCGAAAGGTCTTAGCCATGGCGGCCTCCGAGGAGCGGAGAGACAAGTAGGCTTGGTTCGAGGGACCCGGTGGCCGGTGGATCAAGTGCGGTTCACATGCTGGCAAGAACGAGCAAGGGGACGTGGTTCCGGTGCGAGGTAGCGGCTCACAACCGAAGCTCGTACGCGGACGATGAAGCCGGCGCAAGGTGGCGGCTAACAACCGAAGTTTGCGCGCGGGGTTTGGTGATTTGGCCACAAAATCATCGGTGGACGGTTTCCCTTGGTTTGGGCCTCAAAACCAAGGACCGAGGACTCGACGTGGCGAAGATGGGCCGTTGGGCTGCTGGGCTGTATGTACCCGGCAGTGCCGAGTTGGACAACTCGGCAGTGCCGAGTACATGCACCCGACTGGGCTGGCCCAAGAACGGCGTCGAGGAGCTTCGATCCGGAGGACACGCGGCGTGACTGCAAGGCTTGCGTCGGAGGGAAGCTAGCTTGCAGTGGAAGGTGCCCGAGCCGGAAAATATCTGAAGACCAAATGTCAAATTTGCCCCTGAGGGGTATGTATCACTTAGGGGTAGTTTAGTCTTTAGGACACCACCACTTGGACTACTAATAGGCCCCTTCAGGGCTGGTGGCTGTTATCTCTTTAGTTATCTTTTATTTGGCTTGTTTAGTTTTCCTCTTCCTTTCATCCCCTCCACCTAGAACTACTTCGAATCATTCCTAGTTTGTATAGGTGAATTCATGGTTATGTGATTTAGATTATGCAGTTCATCTTTGTGCCATGATTTGATTTCCCGAGCTCCTTTTCCCTTTTCTATTTTCGTGGGTATTTTTGGGGCTATTTTTGGGGGATTTTCGTTCTTCTCAATCTAGGGCGTTTTCTCTCGGATTTCTTTGGGGGATTCACGTATGAGTGCCTTGTGCCTCTTTTGCTGGTGATCCTTTGCCCCCAAGCGCCGAGAATCGCTTCAGATTTGAGATTTTCGGGATGAACTTGATGTCATGGTGTTCATCACGAGATCTGAGTTTTCGGGAGTTGTACTGAGTTAGAGGCCGAGATCTTTTGGGAAAACACTCCACTGGAGGTCTATATCATCTGACCAAAATCTCGCCTCAAGAGCTCAAGCCGTTTGGGAGATCCATCCTCGAGTTGACTTTGGGGCTGTGCTGTTTGCGTATACTCGGCACTGCCGAGTTGTGAAAACCGGCACTGCCGAGTACATAGACTCGAGGGGTGCTTTTGTGCTGTGTGTATTCGGCAGTGCCGAGTTCTGAAAACCGGCAGTGCCGAGTACACACACCCAGTGGCTGTTTCGGTGAAGTTTTTGAATCGAGAATTCTTTCTGTGTTTCCGCTGCATGTTTCTTGTTCCTAGGGTCAGTAGCATCTCAGTTGCTACGTGATCTTGGCAAGACAGTGATACGAAGTCCGGAAGTGATTTTGGGGTGAAAGCCGAATTGAATTGGAGAAGAAAATTTTATCGGCTCCCATTCACTCCCCCCCTCTCTGGTCGCCGTTTCGGTCCTTCAATTGGTATCAGAGCCGGTTACGGGTCTTTGCGACTCTAACCAGTCTAAGATCCAAAGATGGCGTACCAAGATCGGGGTTCCGGGCCTCCGCACTTCGATGGGAAGAACTACCCGAACTGGGTTGCGCGTATGGGCGCTTTCTTGCGAGGCAAAGGAAAGTTGCTGTGGGATGTGACGAAAGATGAAAACTATGTCAATCCCACCAACTTAGATGCCCAGGATGCAAAGGAGAGATTTGAGGCGAATGCCCGAGCTGTCGACTACTTGTTCCGTTCTTTGTCTGCCGAGGAGTTCGAGCGTGTTTTGGGCGAGGACCTAGCTTGCCAGATCTGGCAGAAGCTCAAGGTAGCCCACGGTGGTGATAGCCATGTCAAGGCTAGGCTTTTCTCGATGTACAGGAGAGAGTATGAGAACTTTGCTCATCTGCCTGGAGAGTCTGTTGATGCTTTGTTTCAGCGTTTCACGTCTATTGTCAACAACATGAAAGCCAACATTACCGTGCTCCCATACTCGGATCATGACCGAGCTATCAAGCTCCTGCAAGCACTTGATAGATCCGTGTGGGGTGCCAAGGTTGAGGCGATCATGGAGTCGGCAAACTATGAGACTCTTTCTGTTGACGAGCTTTTCTCGAAGTTGAAGTCCTCTGAGGTTGACAGGCAGTTGCTTGCCAAGGCTAAGAGTCCGACTGATCCCCATAGTCTGGCTCTAGTCGGTGGCTCTGGATATGGACATGCTAACACTCCTAGACACTTTGCTTTGTCTTCTCTTGTGTCCCTTCCAGATGAAGAGTATGAGGTGCTGAGCGAGGAGGATCTCGCGTTGCTCACGAGGAGGTTCGAGAGGATGTACCAGAACCGCAAGGGTTCGAGGCGCGCCGGGAGTACGTGCTACAGATGCGGGAAGATGGGCCACTTCATCGCCGAGTGCCCCGAGGAGATCAAGAACGACTACAACCGCAAGCACCGCCCGCGAGACGACCACAAGCACCGTCCCAAGGACGAGTACCGCGCCAAGAACAAGAACAAGGACGAGAGAAGATCCAAGAACAAGCACGGTGGACACAAGAAGAACAGATCTCGAGCGATGGTGGCTGATGCGAGCGACATCGACACAAGCTCCACCAACACGTCGTCAAGCTCAAGCAGTGAAGATGAAGACCGCGGCCGCCGCAAGGAGAAGAAGAGCTTGAACCGCAACTTCAACGGCATCTCCTTCGCCGCCGTCGACTACTGCACCATGGCGCACGACTCCGTGAAGGGCAAGGACGACTCCGACTCCGACTCCGAGGATGAGGTATTGACAGATCCCACCTCTTTGCGTCAGGAGATTGCTAGGCTAGAGCAGTTGGTCGATAACCGCGATGATGTGCTTAGGAAGACCAACAAAGAGAAGAGGGAGTTTAGGTCTTTGCTAGGAGAGTCCAAGGATAGAGTGGCTGAGCTTGAGACCTTGCTTTCTGAGACTGGAAAGAAGGCCATGGAGTTTGAGTCTTTGCTTTGCGAGTCTAGGGAGAGAGCAGCTTCGCTTGAGTCTGAGATTGCTGTTTGAAAGATGCTCCTCTTGTGTCTGATGAGGTAGAGTGCTCGTTCTGTGATGTGCATATTGCTGATCTTGTTGTGCTCAAGGAAAAACACATGAACTGCTTGGATGAACTAGAGAGTGCTAGAGTTGAGCTTGCTGAGTTGAAGTCTAGGTCATCTTTGCTAGGTGCTTGTACTTCTTGTCCTGCTTTGCATGCTCAGTTGCTTGAATCACGCACCATGATTAGTTCACTTGAAGCACAACTTAAATCACCCATTGCGAATTCCTGTTCTGCTTGTGATGTTGTTGCTTTAAAGAATGTTGAGCTAGAACAGTGTGTGAATAGATTGGAGGGTGAGAACGATGAGCTGAGACAGTGTTTGGGTTGGTTGTCTGGTCGTGAGCCTCAGCTCAAGATGTTGATTGCGAGTTTCAAGAGAGCTGATGGTTGTGGGCTTGGTTCTGAGAAGGTTGGTGAGAGTAGTGGTGAGAGAGAGAGAGATCCAGAGAGCTCCACCGCAAACATTCCCACAAACCCACCAAAAACCATTCTCAAGAACACCTTTACACCCAAACCAAACCACCTGCTGAACAAGCTTGACACCACTCCAGATCCTCCCAAGTTTCCACCTAAGTCAGAGAACTTTCAGAGGAGAGTGACCTTTGTGAGGAGTGGGGTTTACCAGCCGAGAGAGAGGGCACAGCCGAGAGAAACCCCAAAGCCAAAGCCAGTCCGCTTCCATTGTGAGCATTGTGGAAGGGATGGTCACCTTGAGGAGTTTTGTTGGAGGAAGAAGAGGGAGGTGAGAAGAGAGAAGGAGGTGGGGAACAGGGACAGGTACTACTCTTCTCGTAGTGTGCCTGTGTCTCGTTCACCCTGGCCGAGAGGCGACGCGTTTGTGCGTACAGTTCCTGCAGTTGCTAGTCGTGGTGTTCCTGTTGTTCGTGAGTTTGCTAGGCGGCCTCCGTTTCGCGGTCAGTTTGGTTCAGGGAGGTTCGACCGTAGCTTTGAGGCTAGGAGAGAGTCTAGGCCACGTTTTCCCCCGCGTGGTGCTAGAGGTCCGATGGTGAGAGACGAGAGGGTGTCACGCGGTAGAGCTGATTTTGCTAACCCTTCTTTTGAGCAGATGGCCCGACACTGGTTTGACTCGTTCTGTGCTAACCCCAGTGTCGAGTCATTTGCTCATTCTCGTTCTCGGTTCTGATTGTGCAGGTGGGAGGCTTGGAGAACTTTTGGTTGATGGATTCTGGCTGCTCGAGACACATGACAGGTAATGGTAAGTGGTTCTCCAGTCTCACCCCGGTGGTGTCCAGGCAGTACATCACTTTCGGGGATAAGGGTAGAGGTAGAGTTTTGTCAGAGGGTGCTATTCAGGTGAGCGACACTTTCATGTTGAAGCGAGTTGCTCTTGTCAAGAATCTTGGTTTCAATTTGCTCTCAGTTTCTCAGCTTCTTGATGAGGGTTATGAGGTTCGCTTTAAACGTGGTGATTCGAAAATTCTTGACTTCTCGAGGTGACCTTGTGTGTATGATCATTCCTGAGGGACAGATTTTTCGTGCTGATTTTTCTCGATCTTTTGGTCCTTCACGTTGTTTGATCGCTGGTACTTCTTCTGAGCTTTGGAAGTGGCATAGGAGATTGGGTCATGTGAGCTTTGATTTACTCACACGCTTGAGTGCTCTTGACCTTATCCGAGGATTGCCCAAGCTCAAGTTCGAGAAAGATTTGGTTTGTGCACCGTGTAGGCATGGTAAAATGGTTGCTGCTTCTCACCCACCTTTGACAGATGTTATGACTGAGCGTCCAGGGGAGCTTTTGCACATGGATTTGGTTGGCCCCGCTCGAGTTCGTTCAGTTGGTGGGAAGTGGTATGTTCTTGTGGTTGTTGATGACTTTTCTCGGTATGCGTGGGTGTTCTTTCTGGCGTCGAAGGATGAGACTTTTGATTTTGTTCGAGATCTGATTTTGAGGTTGAAAAACGAGAGTAATGGTGGTGCCATGAGAGCTATTCGTAGCGACAATGGTACGGAATTTAAGAACACTCGTTTTGATGCCTTCTGTCGTGATCTTGGTCTTGAACATCAATACTCGTCGCCATATGTTGCTTGTCAGAATGGTGTTGTTGAGAGAAAGAACAGAACACTTTGTGAGATGGCTAGGACGATGCTAGATGAGCATAGGACTCCTAGGAAGTATTGGGCAGAAGCGGTGAACACAGCTTGCTATGTGTCAAATCGGATTTTCCTTCGTGCTTTCAAGAAGAAAACTTGCTATGAGCTTTTCATGGTCGTTCCCCCCGTGTGAGTCACTTTCGGGTATTTGGTTGCAAGTGTTTCATCTTGAAGAAAGGAAATTTGGACAAGTTTGAGTCTCGTTCGATGGATGGAATTTTTCTTGGTTATGCTAATCATTCTCGAGCATATCGTGTGCTCAATCTTGAAACTAACCAAATCATGGAGACTTGCGAAGTCACCTTCGACGAGACCATTCCGTGTAGCTCTTCTGCTTTTGAGTGTGCAGGTGATGATGACTTGGGACAGCCCATCTTTGAGGAAGAACAGCTTGATGATGAAGACGATGAGGAGATTCCAGGCACCGTGTGGAGATCGTGTACCTTCTACTTCCACTACTACCACGACGTTCGACGACGGCCCCTCTGCTACACCTTCGTCGAGTCGCGCACCAGATCGAGTTCAAGTGGAAGCTGATGTTGAGGGGGAGGCAATCTCGAGGCGAGAAGCTCCCCGGCTGGTACAGAGGGATCATCCACCTTCGAAGATCATCGGGAACTTGGATGAACGCACTACACGGTCGAGGTCACAGAACATCTCTCATTATGCTCATTCTGCTTTTGTCGCGTCTTTTGAGCCCAAAAATGTTGGACACGCTTTATCTGATTCCGATTGGGTCAATGCCATGCATGAAGAGCTAGAAAACTTTGAGAGAAATCAGGTGTGGAAGTTAGTAGAACCACCTCCAAATTGCCATCCCATAGGAACCAAGTGGGTGTTTAAGAACAAGAGGGATGAGAGTGGTGAGATTGTGAGAAACAAAGCGAGGTTGGTTGCTCAGGGGTTTTCGCAGCAGGAGGGGATAGATTATGAGGAGACATTTGCTCCTGTTGCCCGTTTGGAGGCAATTCGGATCCTTCTAGCATTTGCAGTTGCTAAAGGGTTCAAATTGTACCAAATGGATGTGAAGAGTGCCTTCTTGAATGGGGTGATCGAGGAAGAAGTGTATGTGAGGCAGCCCCCGGGTTTTGAGAGTGAGAGATACCCACACCGAGTGTACAAACTCCACCGAGCTTTATATGGCCTAAAGCAAGCACCCAGAGCGTGGTATGGTAGATTGAGAGGGTTCTTGCTTAGCAAGGGGTTTGAGATGGGGAAGGTTGATAAGACGCTCTTCTTGCTGAGAAATGGCAAAGATCTTTTAATCGTTCAGATTTACGTGGATGATATCATTTTTGGTGGCTCTTCTCATGATCTTGTTGCCAAGTTTGCAGATGATATGAGCAGGGAATTTGAGATGTCGATGATGGGAGAGTTGCAGTTCTTTCTCGGGCTGCAGATCAAGCAAACCAAGGATGGGACATTTGTGCACCAAAGCAAGTACACCAAGGACATTCTCAAGAAATTCGACATGAGCGACTCCAAGCCGATGACTACGCCGATGAGTACGACTACAGCTTTGGATGCGGATGAGGACGGAGAACCAGTGGACCAGAAGGAGTACCGGAGCATGATCGGCTCCCTCCTCTACTTGACGGCGACGAGGCCGGACATACAGTTCAGCGTGTGTCTGTGCGCTCGTTTTCAGGCTTCACCGAGGACTTCACATCGTCAGGCCGTCAAGAGGATTTTCAGGTATCTCAAGTTTACTCCTGAGCTGGGTCTTTGGTATTCTGCCGATTCCACTCTTGCACTTCATGGATTTTCTGATGCGGATTTTGCTGGATGTCGTGTTGATCGCAAGTCTACTTCTGGTCAGTGTCAGTTTCTTGGATCGTCTCTTGTGTCTTGGTCTTCTCGCAAGCAGTCTAGCGTAGCCCAATCCACCACTGAAGCCGAGTATGTTGCTGCTGCTAGCTGTTGTTCTCAGTTGCTTTGGATCACATACACCTTGAGAGACTTTGGCTTAGACATGTCCCATGTTCCACTTCTTTGTGATAGCACCAGTGCCATAAGCGTAGCCAAAAATCCCGTGCTTCATTCCAAAACCAAACACATAGAAGTGAGGTACCACTTTCTGAGAGATCATGTGGAGAAAGGAGATATTGAGCTTGCCCACGTTTCTACCCAAAACCAGCTTGCAGACATTTTCACTAAGCCACTTGACCAAGTCACCTTCACCCGCTTGCGAGGGGAACTTGGTGTGTGTGCGGTTTTCTGAGCTGAGTTTTGGAGGCTTCTCTTGTAGCATATGTATATTTGTGTACCATCTTTGTATCTTGATGTATATTTTTTCTTGCTTTTGTATCTTGATTTCATCTTTTGTATCATATCTTAGGATGAGCTTCTCCTATATGCAGTGATTGGTACAACTTGCTACATTTTAGAGTTTAGGCAGGCTGGCTAGGGATTGATTGGATGGATGGCTATGCTCTTGATGGTCTTGATATATATTCTGTTGAGATAGCTTCTTTTAGAATTAAAATGACAAACTGAACTTAATTCCTACACCCATGAGTAAATGCCTTTGCATGTCTTGTTTGAGCCGAAATGGCTATATCTTGCTTAAGATCATGTTAGGGTGTGATATTCTTTTCAATTGGGTCAAAGACCTTTGTCATTGTAAATGTTTAGCCCATGCTTTATCTTGTGGAGGAGCATAAGCTTCTTTCTGTCGCAAAGACATTTCATGTACCATGCTTAACCTTGAAAAACTTGAAAAATGAGATGTCTATGCATGAAAGAAGAAAGTTGAGAAAAAGATATATTTGCTGAAATTTATGCTCATGTCTCTATGCTTTCACCATTGCACACACTTGCACACATGGGTGCTAAGCGGTTGCATGTTGTTTGCCGGAGAAGTCTCCCATGAGAAGTGAACACATGGCTCCGTGCTTTGACATGACATGAGATAGGACTTGGGCGTTTATGATGATCTTTTGTCAAGAATGCTTGTTCTTTCATGATTTTGGTGAGATGAAGTTTATTTTTGCTTAAACAATCCATGGTTAGGACTTTGCTCATGCGGTGACATTTTTGATAAAAATCCACAATTTGCTCATGGCTTTGTCAATTGGATATATGTCTTCACCTTCTTGATGGCAATGCCCGTATGACATGATGAACTAGCTTGTATGCCTCTTCTCTAACTTGTAGCACTTTGTATTGCTCTTTGTATATTTGAGAAGCTTGTAGTTGCATTTTTTGCATTTTTGCTGTGCTGCCTGTACATACTCGGCAATGCCGACTGGAGCAACTCGGCAGTGCCGATTCTTGTGCTTATAGTTGCATTTTTGCATTTTCGTTGTGCTGGCTGTGTATACTCGGCAGTGCCGGTTTTCCCAACTCGGCAGTGCCGAGTACACGCAACTCAGCGTCGATTTTTGCACTTTGGTCTTTTCTGACCTTGATTCATGCATTGTCAACAAGGGGGAGAATATCTTGAGCATTTCTAAAGAAAAGGGACAATTTTCTGGAAAGATTTTGAAAGTTTGTGCAAGATTGCATTTTCTAAAAGAGAAGCACATGTGAGTCATTTTTGAGTGTTTTCAGCACGCACGAGTTCACTTGTTCAGGGGGAGTTGCATCAATGCAGGGGGAGTGCTTTGAAGTATTCTGAGAAGTGATTTGGAGATTCGTGACTTGTTTTGTGTTTTTGCTCTTTTGCCGATGGTGTTGAGCCCTTTCGCTTCTTCTTGAAGGGTCGGCGTTTCTGGAGCTTCCTCTTGCTAAGTGACTTTTGATTTGGCTTGTTCTTGCTTTTAGTCACTTGCTTGAGTCTTGTTTTCGATTTCTTTTACATTTTCTTTATATCATTGGTTACTATGTGTGTGTTGTCAATGCACTCATCAAGGGGGAGATTGAGGACCCGGTGTGTCCGAGGACCGGTGGATGGTCGCTTCCTGGTGTGATGAGTGATTGACAACGTGGTGTGGATTGACGTTTCCCTTGGCTCAAGTATTGCAGGTGTAGAATGCGGCTTGGTTGCATTGGTGCAGGTGAAGAACAGGCGCGAAAGGTCTTAGCCATGGCGGCCTCCGAGGATGCGGAGAGACAAGTAGGCTTGGTTCGAGGGACCCGGTGGCCGGTGGATCAAGTGCGGTTCACATGCTGGCAAGAACGAGCAAGGGGACGTGGTTCCGGTGCGAGGTAGCGGCTCACAACCGAAGCTCGTACGCGGACGTGAAGCCGGCGCAAGGTGGCGGCTAACAACCGAAGTTTGCGCGCGGGGTTTGGTGATTTGGCCACAAAATCATCGGTGGACGGTTTCCCTTGGTTTGGGCCTCAAAACCAAGGACCGAGGACTCGACGTGGCGAAGATGGGCCGTTGGGCTGCTGGGCTGTATGTACCCGGCAGTGCCGAGTTGGACAACTCGGCAGTGCCGAGTACATGCACCCGACTGGGCTGGCCCAAGAACGGCGTCGAGGAGCTTCGATCCGGAGGACACGCGGCGTGACTGCAAGGCTTGCGTCGGAGGGAAGCTAGCTTGCAGTGGAAGGTGCCCGAGCCGGAAAATATCTGAAGACCAAATGTCAAATTTGCCCCTGAGGGGTATGTATCACTTAGGGGTAGTTTAGTCTTTAGGACACCACCACTTGGACTACTAATAGGCCCCTTCAGGGCTGGTGGCTGTTATCTCTTTAGTTATCTTTTATTTGGCTTGTTTAGTTTTCCTCTTCCTTTCATCCCCTCCACCTAGAACTACTTCGAATCATTCCTAGTTTGTATAGGTGAATTCATGGTTATGTGATTTAGATTATGCAGTTCATCTTTGTGCCATGATTTGATTTCCCGAGCTCCTTTTCCCTTTTCTATTTTCGTGGGTATTTTTGGGGCTATTTTTGGGGGATTTTCGTTCTTCTCAATCTAGGGCGTTTTCTCTCGGATTTCTTTGGGGGATTCACGTATGAGTGCCTTGTGCCTCTTTTGCTGGTGATCCTTTGCCCCCAAGCGCCGAGAATCGCTTCAGATTTGAGATTTTCGGGATGAACTTGATGTCATGGTGTTCATCACGAGATCTGAGTTTTCGGGAGTTGTACTGAGTTAGAGGCCGAGATCTTTTGGGAAAACACTCCACTGGAGGTCTATATCATCTGACCAAAATCTCGCCTCAAGAGCTCAAGCCGTTTGGGAGATCCATCCTCGAGTTGACTTTGGGGCTGTGCTGTTTGCGTATACTCGGCACTGCCGAGTTGTGAAAACCGGCACTGCCGAGTACATAGACTCGAGGGGTGCTTTTGTGCTGTGTGTATTCGGCAGTGCCGAGTTCTGAAAACCGGCAGTGCCGAGTACACACACCCAGTGGCTGTTTCGGTGAAGTTTTTGAATCGAGAATTCTTTCTGTGTTTCCGCTGCATGTTTCTTGTTCCTAGGGTCAGTAGCATCTCAGTTGCTACGTGATCTTGGCAAGACAGTGATACGAAGTCCGGAAGTGATTTTGGGGTGAAAGCCGAATTGAATTGGAGAAGAAAATTTTATCGGCTCCCATTCACTCCCCCCCTCTCTGGTCGCCGTTTCGGTCCTTCAACTTCACAACGGGCCAGCAGACCGAAAGGCTCACACACCGGTCAGGGTGGCAACGGGGCGGGGCAGGGCCGGGGAGGCGCCCCCCGTCCCCGTCCCGATCCTCGAAATCCAGTCCCCGCCCCGGCCCCGAATTGCTTATCGGGGTAAAAATCAGCCCCGTCCTCGGCCCCGTCTGCTCCTCGAACCCCGTCGGGGCCCCGGCAAGCACTCATCTGACAGTAGAAACTGAACATCTCACTCCACATTTCAGAGCAACGACGCCGATTTTAGTCACAAGAATCAGTGATATTTCACAGAACAATAACGATGCCATAAACCAAACCAAGTATTGCTATGAGGTGTGAGCTCATAAAAAAAACATCAAAGATTCAAACATCGTACAGAACAAAGCCAACCTAGCCTCCATTGGCCGTCATTAAATTGAAGCACAATCACTACTAGAATCCATAGCGACAGCAGAGAACAGATGCGTGCTACCTACGTATCGATGCGCACGTACAGGCCTTCAACTTGGAGTCCGGGCAGGAAGTCAACGACCACGAATCGACGATTGCTTGCTGCAGATCAGCACGGCGGACAGTCGACTGAGGGCGGAGAAGGAGTCGACGCCGCGCCTAGCGTGGGCTGGTGGTGACCATGTCATGCTCTCCGACTGCCTCGCCGTCGCGGCCGCTCACCGCGTCGCTGTCCCCGCCGGCTTGCCGCCTCGATGTGCTGTGCCTGTGACGGCGCAGCGGAAGGAACGAGAAAGATTGGGAGGACTCGAGATCTCCAGAGGCTCGGTGGAATGGTAATTTTATCGTGGGCTATTGGGCTATGATAAGTCAACTCCAGGCTGGTGGGCTTACCAGCCTGAATAATAACATGTTTTTGGGGCTCCATGGGTCCCTGTGGGGCAAAACTGAACCCCGCCGCCGCTCCGTTTCAATTTCGGGTCCCCGCCCCGTTGCCCTCCGCGGGGCAAAATCGCCCAGCACAGGGCGGGTCCCCGCGGATTCCCGGCCCCACGGGGAAAGTTGCCACCTTGACACACCGGCCCAAGCCTCAAATTAAATTCAGCACTTGTTCGTCGTCGTTGAAAATTTGCATAGACTTCTTTACCATCTTGATCGCCAGAACGATCGATCTCTCGATCGAGCTAATCATGGGCTGTCAAATCGATCGGAGTGCTAGTGCTCCTAGCATTATCGTCGAAAACATTGTTACCACTGTCACAGAAAAACGGAAAACGAGTCAACCCGCCTCCAACAGGCATATGCGTGTGACACATGCTTCGTTGGGCTACAGCAGGGGGCGTCGTACGCACGTGTTTGACAGTGCTCTCGCATGTCTACATCTCGAGATACGTGCATGGTAACAAAGCCACAAACGTACGACACACCACCACTGCGTATGACTGACGTACGATTACATTTATTACATGGCTAGATACACTTGACTGACCATTTTGCTTGATCTTGACATCAGAGCGAGCTAGTTCAAAAGGGAAGGGAAAGAAAACGAGGCCCGGTGGCAGGAATTGCTTAATTAGAAACAAATAACTTAATACTACTAAAGATTTGAGACACGGGCAAGTAAGAAACTAAAGCGGGAGACTAGCTTCAAACTAGGTAGTTTCAAACTAGCTTGTGGAACGGATGTAGTAGGTGTACAGTAGTATTTAGGTTATATTACTCTAGTAGTCTAGTGCACTTCGATAGGATTCAACTATGCTATACACAAAATTTGCTTGAAACTTCAACCTCACTCATGTCAGATATCTAAACATCAGTGCCTAGGGTTGAACAAAGATTAAAAAAATGCCACGAGGCGGTATGTGTTTGGACAACTTGCCACTACGCATGCTGCGGTGTATTCCAAATTAAGTACACCAGCTCTCTTTCTTTCTAGGAAAAGTACACAATCTGCTACCAGAGGAACATTAATTTTATGGTGCTCTTTTCCCACATGGTGCACGTACGAGTACTGACTGAAAGGGACGATTTTAATTTGCGAGTACAACAATATAAATTAAAAATTCTTGAGTGAACCAAGTTAAAGTAGACTAGAGATTAAAAAAACAAAGCAAATTTTAGCAGTGGTAATGGTAATATAAAGATTCTATCTTAATGCAATGATATTGGTTCTTCTACATATTCGAAAAAAAATAGTATTATAAATAAATAGATAAAAATGATATATTATGGTTTGGACTTTGGGGCAACAAATTGCTAATTTTTCACGAAATTGTGCTGCTTAAGAGTAAGAGAAACTTCACGCGACCATGCCTGAAGACATCATTGTCTACATTCCATCTACTCCATTATGTATGTCTTGGTTGTTGCCTCCCATGTCAGAGTTGGCCATGATCTTCCTTGCCCCGTACAATGTCGGT
This sequence comes from Urochloa ruziziensis, assembly GCA_015476505.1. NCBI lineage: Eukaryota > Viridiplantae > Streptophyta > Magnoliopsida > Poales > Poaceae > Urochloa > Urochloa ruziziensis. Next base: position 46,049,218 of record CM027121.1, on the reverse strand, counting down.
GATTGCTCTTCTTTCAAGTCGATCGGCATGCCATGGATTCTTGGAACTATACTACACACCGTAGCCTCTCAATGCCTCTCTCGTCCAAACAATAGATATTGAAGAAGAAAACACAAATTGTGAAGAAAATTTCAGATTCACTATTTGCAAACAAAACGCTGGCAACAAGTTTTTGCAAAAAAGTTTTGTCCACAAAAATATGGACAGAAAAATTTTCCAACAAAATTTGGAACAAACTTTAGAAAAAATAATATGAAAACTATTTGTAAGCAAAGTTCTGGGACAAAAAATTGGAAGCAACCGTGAACAAAAATATTTTTGAAAAAAAATCAAGAACAAACTTTCTGAAAAAATGCAGAAAAAAGGACGCGGGCACGGTGGTGCCCCGCCGCCACCTGCCACACCCAATCTCCGCAGTGCCCTGCTGTGCCCGTCGGACCCACCGCCTCCACTGCCATGCTCGCGAGGCCCGCCGCCGCACGCTAGGGCCGCTGCCTCCGCTGCTGCCCTCAGAGCTCGGCCTCCTCTCAAGCTACTCCGTCTAGATTTGAGGGAAACAATGAAAGAGAAGAAGAAAAGGGTGCACAAATGGGAGGCGGTTTATTATGTGTCGGGGTGTGACAACCCATGGCTTAATATGATTGATAGAATACTCATATCAACAAAGTTGCAACTTTTTTCAGGAAGCTCATCTCGAAAGAACTCCGGGGTTAAGCGTGCTTGGCCCAGAGTAATTTCAGGATGGGTGACTGACCGGAAGTCTTTCCCGAGTGCGCATGAGTGAGGACAAAGTGCGCAGAAAAGATGCGTGTTGGTCTGTGAGGGAATTCTGGAGCTTCTAGAGGGCTACCAGGTGTAAGCGGGCCCGGCCTCAGGGAGGCGGGACGTTACACGGGGCTTGCGCACGTGGAGTGCATAGTTCACTTATCATCGACCGCACAGCGGGAGAGTGACGGGCGATAGTAAGATTGGGATTCCACATTTTTGCTACGGTTTAACTAATTTCAATTTAAGCAGGAGTAAATCTGTTCAACTAATTATATGATTCTTTCCAAAAGATGAAAATGTTGAAGCGCCAATGTCAAATATAAGTATCTAATACTCCCTCCATTTTAAATTAGTATTCATTAAAACTTTTTAATACATAATTTTTGCTACGTAGTTAGACATATAGACATAGCATATTTCTAGGTAGATAATGAAAACTATATATCCAAAAATTCAAAACGAATAGAAGATTGAAACGGAGGAGTACTTTTCTAATTAATTAATTAGTAAATAAATTCTGTAAAGACTAAAACGCACGAGCAATCGTAGCAATAGACGGGTGCGCGTGCGCCACATGAACAGCTTGATCGACCAACTCACCAACTGATCGAATCTCGCTCCATCATGTGAAAGCCACCAACGATTTTTGTAATGAAGAGCACTGGATCCAAACTGCCAACTTGCTAGAGGCTAGAGCAAATCAAGCGTGACCAAAACCAGCTAATATTCCAAGTAATCAACCAAAAAAGAGGAAAAAGGGATCTCCACAATATATAATAGTCTTATAATAGTCTCCAACTGGTCCATAGCATTTGCGTATGTTTCTCCTTTGAACAATGGGAATTTCGCAATGCAATGTGTATATGCACAATTTGTTTTTACCTTGATCAATTTAGGGAAAAAAATTTATTGTCTGCCTTATTAGCTGACCTAAAAATGTTTAACGGTTAAAATCTGCTCATCTCAGTTCGAGTCCCCCCGACTAAACCTATATTTACATTTACCGCTAATTATCATTTTAGTGATGCCAAAAGCAAGAAGTTTTTTAGTCCCGAAACGGGCGACCAGAGAGGAGGTGAATGGGAGCCAATAAAAATTTCTCAAAAGAAACTTGACCTATGTCCCAATTACAACCCGACGCGCCTCTCTTCCAAAGTGACCAAGTCAACTTAGCTATAAGCGAGCTACTTGACCTAGATTCCCTCTAGGCTAGGCTATCAACAAAGCGGAAGCGAAAATACATCTTAATTAGTGCTATCAAAAACCGAAATTCTCAAGCAAACAAATTCACACGTTCCTACAGCACGTACACCAAAAACCGAGACAAGCAGCTAGCTAGAAAGATTTTGCTACACGAACGTGTGCTCACCGAAATCCAGAAGCTCTCAACCAATTTTCACGGGAAGCAAAGAAATCAAATCATAAACAAAGGATTTGCTACTGTAGCTGGAAAGGGACACTCCAGAGACAAGCCACTCGATTGACTCAGGGAGAGCTTCTAAACCGGCTTCGGCTCCGGCTTCAGCTGAAACCCTCCCAAACGGGTATTCTGGGAACGGCTTCACCCCCGAAGCCCCGCTGAAGCCGCAAAACGGCTTTGCCTGGGCGGACGAAGCCACGATTTGTGGCTTTGCCGGCTTCGCCTGACGTCATGGCGTCTATTGACGCCTGCATCCTCGGGGTGGCGGGAAGGAGGTAGCAGGGAGCGGGAAGGAGGCGGCGAGGCGATGAGCAGCGAGCTGGCGGTGGGGAGAGGGAGGAGCCGGCGGCCGCGTGGCCTGCGCGCCGCCAGGGGAGTGTGGGGAAGAGATCCCTCCAGGGGAAGGCGGCAGAGGAGGAGGAGGCCGCCGGACCTCGGACATCGCGGCCGGGAGAAGGGCGGCGGTGGAGCCGGCGAGGACCGGCGGCGGGAGCAGCAAACGGCGGTGGGCGGAGAGAGCAAGGAAGGGTCGCCGAAGCTCGGACGTCGCGGCTTGAGCGAGGACCGGCGGCGGGAGCGGCGGCGAGAGCAGCAAGCGGCGGCGGGAGGAGCAACAGGCGACGACGGGAGGAGCAGCAGGCGGGTGGGAGCTCGGCGGGAGGAGGAGGAGGTGGGTGAGAACTGAGAAGATAAGGGAGAAGGAGAAAAGATAAGAAGGGAAAAATAAAAAGGAAAAAAGAAAAAACAATAGGAAAAACACAATAGGCAAAAAAAAAAAGAAAAAAGAGAAAAAAAAGAGAGAAGGGCATTATAGACATTTTATCAGGAGAAACCGTTTTCAACTATCAGGAGAAGCCGTTTTGCCAAACGTTTTTACTAACAGGTGAAGCCAAAGCCAAAAAGCCACTTCACATGTAAAGCCGCAGCCGTAGCCGTTTTCAGTGAAGCCGCAGCCCTCCCAAACAGGCCTTCAGACTGCTCTGTAGCTCGCACAGAAAAATCGAATCCAAAAAATCACCGCACCGAGTTACTGCATGAAACGTGAGACTACCAGCTCGTCAGCATCGATTGGTCCGTCGGTCGGAAGAGAAAACCACCGGACAAACCGTTGCTGGCCTGAGGCCTGCGCAGCTTAGGCAGCACCGATTGATTCGTTGCTGACCGAGGGGTAGCACCGGTTCTGGACCGAGCAAAAATTCGATCAAAAACAAATTAAATAAAGTCTAAATCAAATCAAATTTTGACCAGATGATTCTGGCCTCAATACGCACCAGATCCAACTTATAGACTTGAAAAATATCAAGTAATCATCTCGGAATCTTAGATCTAGCGTAAAGAGGAAGAACAGCAGGAACTCGAGCAAAGATTCGAAATTTCTCGTGCTCAAGTGGTTGAATCACTAGGAGATCATCCTAGGCAAACTCACAAGATCCTAGCACATCATCCATAAAAGAAATCGTTCCAAAAACGCAGCTAAATATAAAGAACGAAAATCACTCGAAAATAGCCACGAAAATAGAAACTCCACGAGATATAAAACTAGAAGAAGATGAGCACGAATTTCAGATTTCAATACTCGATTTCATCACGAGGAATTCATCTATACAAAACCATAAAAATTACAAAGTCTAGAGTTACAAGAAAAATAAAGATATAAGGTGGAGGGCTATGGATGACTACTTGGATGGATGCCTCTCCCCTTCCACTGGTACCTTCTATTTATAGCCCAAGACAAGGCTAAACTTCCACTACCTAAACTACCCCCGAACCGACTTAACTAGATACACACTCCATAGGGGTAAGATGGTCAAGTTGATATTTTTACCATCGGACGGACCCGGCTTCTCCACACTTCGCTTCGTCTCAACGTAAGCTCTGTGAACCCGCCACGTGTCCTCCGATCCCGTACTCCTCCCTTGCGGGGTCACCTCCGGTTTTGAGGCCCAAACCGAGAAACCCGAATCCAACTTCACGCCATTGGGCCGCCGCACGACCGCTTGTAGTTTTGAGGCCCAAACCAACGAAACCCGCCTCCATGTGCTTTTGCTCTTCCGTGCACCATGTGAACCGCCCATGGCCCTGCATGGTGTCAGAGATAAATATTTGCGGTAAAAATTTATCCGATAAAAGACAACGAACCTCAGAAGGATCACCATCACGACCGACCCTATTCGTGGGGATAGGATACCTTCACTCCATGCAGCCCTCATGGCCAGGGTCGGGTGCGTCCGTCTCGCCCGACCTCAAGCGCCGCCTCACTTCGACTCCTCCCGCGAAATAGCACCAGAAGTCTAACTCGCACGCATTAATTCCTCGCAACATGCGTGCCCCTGACACTGGCAACCTCAACACGCAAACGACCAGCTCATGACTGCATGTTCTGAAGCGCCACAGGGATGAGCATCCCTTCACACGCCAAAGGTTAGGGGGCCCACGGCAACGACATACATGAAGGACAAAACCATTCACTCCTCTCTTTCTTCTACCGGGCCCTGTTTAGATGAAACCGCTCGCCCGACCCTCAATGCAGGGTTCTGGCGCCAATAACACATCGATCCACCAACTTGCTCCAGGCGGAAGAAGCTCGAGGCGTCACCGGTCGACACGGACAATAAAGCTTGCGGCCTGCAAGTGTGTCGCCCGTCAAACAGCTAAGTTGCTCCCAAGCTTATCTTTTCTCATGTTCGAAAGCCATAGGGAAAGTAACAAATCTTTCTTGGCTCGTGCCCCTGCTCCTGGTCTTTGAACTAGTTATTAATGGTCGGCAACATAGGTACCCTTTTTCGGTATGTGCGTTGCGAACACTTTCATTTTTAGCGTCTCATCTTCTCTGGAGAAGCTCAAATCGAACGGATAGAGCAGATGGTCCAACTTTTTTCATTACTTCTATGGTCGGCAGCACCCGTACTATTGAAATGGTTCGTGTACGCATTTACATAATTTGGGGGCACCCTGCCTCCCCGTTTTCTGTTTTCTTGTTGGAAGTGTTCTCTTCAGTATGGTACCGGGCAAGCTCTCTGGACTTCTTTTTCTTCACACACACCACACGCACAACACACATAGACTTGGGATCGCTCCCTCTCTCGCCAGTTTGTATCCCCCTACTACAAACTCTAGCAAGCAACATGAGCAGCTCGAACTGGACGTAGGGTCTTATACCTCCGGGTAGCCCGAACCAGTATAAATCCTTGTGTCCCTCTTGCTAACCATCCGGGCTTAAACGTGTAACCACGTAAATTTACTAGTCGGATTTACGAAACGCCGACACATGGTCTCTTCGAGTCCCTCCGTCCAAGCCCTCCGTCCATCCTTCACCGCCTCATGGTACATCGGCATGGCACGCCTCGCCTGACCTTCACCTCGCACCATCGACCACCATGTCGCGTTCATCACTTGCACATCACAAGCACAAAGCCACATCACACGCCACGGTTATCAATCACTCATCATCAGAGGGTGACCCTCTCAGTTTTTTTAGATGAAGGAAAAGTAAGAAGTTTGTGGTGACATTATCGAATTTCAAGAACCACCAACCTAATCTTTCGCAGACGTGATCCACCAACCTACTCTTTTGGAGATATTTATAGGACCAGAGTGTACCTATATGTGTGTTTACATAAGTGAACATACATGCATATATCTCCACATGTTGAGCCAATAAAATAATAATAATAAAAAGTATGTGCCTTGTGATAGTCTAATACCTATATGTGTGTTTATATAAGTGAACGTACATGCATATATCTCCATGCTAATAGCCTCATACTATCTCCGTTCTAAACTATAGATTGTTTTCACTTTTTTAGGTTCATCATTATTATTATGCACTTAGGTAAACGCTATGTCTAAATTCATAGCAAAATCTATGAACTTAGAAAAACAAAAACGACCTATAATTTGAAACGGATGAAGTATCTCTTAATCATCCTGCACCAGGGATGGATTTTAATTTGCAGCAGAACTCAGGAGTGGCTTATACAACAATATAAACTGTAACTTCTTGATTGAACCAAGTTAAAGTAGACTAGAGATAAAAAAAACAAAACAATTTTTAGTAATGGTAGTAGTAAGAGAAACTTCACGCGACCATGCGTGAAGACATCATTGTCTACATTCCATCTATTGTTCAAGTCTGTCTTGGTTGTTGCCTCCCATGTCAGAGTTCGCCATGATGTTTCTCGGACCTCACCTCAGTACCATGTCAGTGATTACTCGCCCGGTCAAATACTATTTCTTTCAAGGGAGTGTTTAGCTCGTAAAGTTTGCAAAAAGTTTTCGTTGTTTTCATCTTTTTTGCAGCATGGAACTAAACACCCATTTGCAAAGCTTGTGAAGTTTGAAAAAAGCTCTCACGCGTGCACAGAAATCAATGCAACAACTTTTTGCACAGAAATAACGTATATCTAGATGCATAATGAATTAATTAGTAAATAAATTTTTGTAATGAGTAAAACGCACGAGCAGTGGTCATCATCGTAGCAACAGGCGGATGTGGTGCGTCACATGAACAGCTTGATCGACCAACTGAATGTCGCTCCATCATGTGAAGGCCACCAACGATTTTTGTAACGAAGAGCATTGGATCCAAATGCCAACTTGATAGAGACTAGAGCAAATAAAGCATGACCAAAACCAGCTAATATTCCAAGTAATCAACCAAAAGAGAGGAAAAAGAAAAGGGATCTCCACAATATAATAGTCTCCAACTGGCCCATAGCATTTGCATATGTTTCTCCTTTGAACAATGGGAATTTCGCAATGCAATGTGTATATGCACAATTTGTTTTTACCTTGATCAATTTGTTAAAATCTGTTCATCTCGGTTCGAGCCCCCGACTAAACCCATGTTTACATTTACCGTTCATTATCATTTTAGTGATGCCAAAAGCAAGAAGTTTGTGGTGACATTATCCAATTTCAAGAACCACCAACATAATCTTTCGCAGACGTGATCCACCAGCCTACTATTTTGGAGATATTTATAGGAGCAGTGTACCTATATGTGTGTTTACATAAGTGAACGTTCATGCATATATCTCCACATGTTGAGCAAAAAAATAAAAAAAATAAGTTTGTGCCTTGTGTTTTCTCTGTGGCACGCAACTCAACCGCATCCACACACGGCGGAGAGCGAGAGCAGAAACAAACCGCGCCGAATAGCGCGGGAATCTGAGGAACTGACTGATTGACCAGCAACCGGGGAGGAATCTGTCATTCCAACCGCTCTCAAGATCCGAAGTCAAAGGGGGGCTTCATTAGAGAGAAAAGGCTGGCGAGCACCGCCCAAGAATCTCCCAGCACAGCTCAACGGCGATCGTCGCCGCACGCAGAATCTGCCACACAGAATTTTATAAGCAAAATAGCAAATCCACCTCAGTTTGTCCCGGCACGTTAGCGTTTGGATCAGCTCGTTATTAAGAGCAGCCAAGCCCTCGTCTTCTTCCTCCTACTCTCGGCGGAAAAGCTTCTCCAAAGGAGAAGGGAGGAGGAGGAGGGGAGGGGCTCGATCGCTCATCGTCTTCCTCTGAGGTATCTCTGCTCCGTCGCCCTCTGTTCTTGTCCGTTTTCTGCCTCTTCTGTTTCGGATTCCCCGCCACCGCCGCCGCTCGCCGGAAAACTAACTCCGGCGAACTGTTCGTGTCTGAGGTGCTCTTGTTGGGCTGAACGAGAATCACCTCTAGACTTCTGCGTCTGATCTCAGTTGTTGTTGTCGCCGGCCACTGGACTTTTATCTTGATTTGTCAAAAAGAGAGGGATGGAAAAGAGACGAGAGGATTTTTTTTTGTTTTTGTTTTTTTTGTTATGGGAGAAAGTGTAAGGGTCAACAATCAAAGCATTCCCTTGTTGGATTCGTCCAAAGCATTTTGATGATGGTCCTTGCTCTGGATAAGACATGAGCGAAGGAGACATGTCCGATTGTTTACCTCAGAGGCTCTGACTGATGAGTGCACTACTCTGATTCCACTACTTAATAGTTTCCATTTTCCTGTTCTCAAAAAAAAAAGTTTCCATTTTCCTGTTTTGCTTGTTTCTTTGATCGAATTCATCAGTAGCTTCAAATTCCAACACAAAAAAAATGAAATAATCATAATAACAACAATAACCACATTATTTTAGATAAAAGGTTGTAATAATTCCCATATGTCATGCCTTCAGAAATGTTATTTTCGAGCCATTATTCTTTATTTGCACTGCTTGGAGAGGGAGACCCGGGGGTCACTGTCAATCCAGCAATAATGTCCAAAGGTGATGAGGGCACAGCTTGTCAGTTTCTTCACATCTCCTCCTTCGTTCCCACTATCCCATAAAGCTCCAACGCCATTGGCGAATCCCAAGGTTGGAGACGCCGCAAACTCGCGTTTGTTGTGCGAGTCAAACCAGCACCGATCAAGTTGGACTTTTCAGACAGTGCCTGCTAGGAGATTGTTTTCGGTGCTATAAGACGGCCATGGACCATGTTCTTGCATGTGCGTCTTCTCCGCTCACTTGCCACAAGGTAGGCGGTGCTTGGCTTCTTTGCTCTTCTTCTTCCCTCGTTCCATTTTCTCTCCCCTCGGAATTTGGGGGTGAATCTTTCCCTGCTCTGAAGAATCAAGAATCTGAATCTGAATCTGGGACTTGGCTGAAGGAGGGACACTTTCTTGTTCGTGTTTGGTTCTCAATAATTGGAGCTTCCTTCCCCCCCCCCCCCAATGGATTTTCTGTGACACTTTTATTTCTCCCACTGATGTTTCTGTTGCCTGTTCTATTAGTAAGGAGAAATGAACATTTACGGTTTGCACAATAGCAGAAACGGATAATATGTTCCAAAAATTAGATACAGCTTCTGATTCTTCAGTTTCAGTTTTTGCAAACGCCAGGAGCAAAAGTTGTGGAAAGGACGAAAAACTTCCCCGTGAAGACAGATTCTGTTCACAGAATCTTTGCACAGCTCTGATAATCTCTGCAGACTCTGAAAACCATTCTCTCCCTCCCTGCTGCAGGTGCTTGAAGGCCCTCTTTTGAGCTCCCTGTCCTCCATCAGAGCCGGCCTCACGATGTACGTGATCGAGGACAAGGGCGGCGCCATCGCGCTGATGCTGGCGTCGCTCCTGTTCCTGGGAACATGGCCGGCAGTGCTCACCCTGCTGGAGCGCCGGGGCCGGCTGCCGCAGCACACCTACCTGGACTACTCCTTAACCAATCTCCTCGCTGCCGTGCTCATCGCTCTCACCTTCGGCCAGCTCGGGGACAGCAAGGACGGCATGCCCAACTTCTTCACCCAGCTCAGCCAGGTGAGACGCAGGTTTTGGTTAGTGATGAGAACATTCTTGCCTTCAGTGCTGATTCTGAAATTTGAATGGTTTTTTTTTTAAGGACAACTGGCCTTCGGTGCTGTTCGCCATGGCGGGAGGTGTGGTTCTCAGCGTTGGGAACCTGTCGACGCAATATGCTTGGGCGTATGTCGGCCTCTCAGTGACTGAGGTTATCAGCTCCAGCATGGTGGTGGTGATAGGTTGGTGAACCCACTCCAGCAACTTGCAACAAGTATCATTGTAGCTGTCTATCTTTCTGGCGATGCTGATGAGTCACAGTTCATTCTTGATCATGTCACCATCATTACTAATCACATGGGAGGGACCCTCAATGATGTATAAATTAGCTTATTCTCCAATAAATGGAATTTGCTTGATTCAGAGTCTTGGAATATCTACGAAAAGATGTTGCTTACAAGGAAAATCAAAATGTTGACACAAATATCCTTTTTAGGTGCAGGCACATCATGCAGTGGTTTTTTGACAGAAGAGGTTATTGAGCAAATAGGCATATTAGTTGTAACTTGTAAACAAGTCCATTTATCAGGGAATTATTATGAATTTATACAGCTGAAAAAATGTTAGTAGCAACTTTTGAAATAGAAATGTTAGTAGCAACTTTTGAAATAAAGAGCCTCCTTGGCAAAATTTTGGGATAGTTGACAGTGAGTGGGACAAATATCTCAAGTATATACTGAATATTTTAAAGAAAACAAATTACTGTCAATTTGTTCAGTAGAATTCTTGTTTGACTCCCTTATTTTTGGATATTTAAAAATCTCATGCTCTGTCCCTTGTGTTTTTCAGGCACGACACTGAACTACTTCCTGGACAACCGCATCAACAAGGCAGAGATTCTGTTTCCTGGTGTGGCATGCTTCCTTGTTGCCGTGATCCTCGGATCCGCTGTCCATGCCTCCAATGCCGCCGATAATGAGGAGAAACTTAATGCCTCCAATAAACTTGGGTGAGTAACTATGTTCCATGCTTTTCTGAACTTTTGAGCTCTATAACATATAAAAAAAACTCGGCCGAACTATAAAACAGGTCTGATCTTTCATATTATTCACCGTATCAAACCTATCTCAACCACATGTCGACATCTGGGACTGAAGAACTACTTCTGAATTCTTTCAAAAGTAGTAGTACTGACCCTTAGACCATTTGCATCGTGCATTCGCTGAATTGATCAGTGACAACCATAATTTACAGGGCAAACGGAAGTGTAGAACCGAGTAAAGAAGTCCTAGACAAAGGTACATTGTCAGACTCTCAGAGCTGCTAATACTCTTGATCCCTTGTAGATGATGGTTTTTATTAACTTTCTCTAGTTTCAGACGCTCCCAAGGACTTGGAGAATGGATCCTCTGGAACCAAGCATGTTGCCAAAGCTGAGGCAGGGACAGCAGAATACCTCATTGAGCTCGAAGAGCGACGATCAATTAAGGTAACCTACCCTTTCATCATGTGATCCTATCTGAAACAAGGGCGATAGCATTAGTCTTTGTTCCCAATATTTTATAGAAAAATCCGTTCTTTAGAAAAAAAAAATATTTTGCTGAAAAGAAGAACATGGTTGTTTCCATGCTTGACTGACCTGCTAGACCTATTTTCTTCCACAGGTCTTTGGATCAAGCACCTTTATCGGGCTCAGCATCGTCTTCTTCTCGGGCGTGTGCTTCTCGCTCTTCTCACCAGCGTTCAACCTGGCCACCAACGACCAGTGGCACACCCTCAAGGATGGCGTGCCACACCTGGTGGTGTACACCGCCTTCTTCTACTTCTCCATCTCGTGCTTTGTCATTGGCATCGGCCTCAACATCATCTTCCTCTACCGGCCCATGGCTGGTGTGCCTAAATCTTCCTTCAAGGCCTACCTCAACGATTGGAATGGCCGGCAGTGGGCACTCCTCGCCGGCTTGCTCTGCGGGTTTGGCAATGGGTTCCAGTTCATGGGCGGCCAAGCTGCTGGCTATGCAGCTGCTGATGCTGTTCAGGTATGCCTGATTCTGATTGAGTGTCCATTCTTCAGACTGATGACATCCAAAACTCTGAATATTCAAAATCAGCTTCTCACAGAAGTAGTACTAAAAAATTGCAACTTTTAGCTGTCATGAATTGTTTGTGGAGATTCTGATTGCCGTTTTCATCAGGCGTTGCCTCTTGTGAGCACATTCTGGGGCATACTGCTCTTCGGGGAGTACCGGAAGTCATCGCGGAAGACCTACATCCTGCTCGGTTTCATGCTGTTCATGTTTGTCGCTGCAGTAGCAACGCTCATGGCTTCGTCAGGACACAGGAGCACAAAGTGATCACCCGTTGTTCAAGCGTTTGCAAGGGCAAACCACTCTTGCAGTCAGGAATTCAGGATGCAAAGAAATTCATGCCGCAAGGCAAGGGCCCCTGCTTCAGGAAGCAAGTGGGAGGGGATCCCATTCCATTCATGAAATTTCAGTTGAATGGAGATGTACATAAAAATGTTTGAGTTGTGATTGTTGAAGTATAGAACTATATAATTTTTTATATTCTTTCCAAAGGCACCGGTTGTTCCTGAAAGTTTCTCATTACAATACAAGTTTGCAGACAGACCGGCACACTATACCGTTACAAGTTACCACTGGTTCACACTATAATGTTTCTCAGATTCATGCTGCTCAGTTTACAACTGCGTCCTTGTAACCAGCGTACCACCGTTTTGCAATACAAGCTCAAGACTGGTGTAAAAGGGTGACCAAGATGACAGAAGCCGCTCAGATAATGTTATTATGATCATTAAGCTTTTCTTTCTAGCTCTGCACCACAAAGGCATTGAACCAAAACAACATCTCCACACTACACAGATGCAAGGAAAATTCAGGTCCACTACAGATCAAAATTGGGCCATAAATAAATAAATGCTGTTATGTGCTAATTAGCGGAATCAACAAGTGAAAACATTCAGGGGTTTCACTTATTTCCCTCATCAACGGTTTCTCTGCCGCGTCTTCAGCATTGCATGACCTGTTTCTTCCAAGTGGGAGAATAGCTTGTTCCTGCAAGGAGACCATTTTCAGCTTAACCACAAATTTATTTCTAATTCTAAGGTATGATGGCAACATAGACTGGGAGGAGGAAATGGATTTTAGCTGCAATACCTTGATTCAAAAGTTCCTCCACAGGTTTCACAATCATTACTGGGTGCCTTTGGGACCTCCTGATACAAATTACCAAAAGATGTTATAAAAACTGGGCATGTACAATCAAATCTACAATAAACGGATGTAGATTGCATATTATATTTTGATGTCAAGGTTATCACACATTCACACCACACCAAGTAAACTTCTGCGAGCTTTGAGTATATGCAATTTACAATTGGATGATTTCAAAAACAAAATTCCAGTACATTTTACATGGTATCAGCTTTTATATATCAAATATACATATAGAATTGTGTATGTGTAGGGCAAGTTTGCTTGGCAAGCCATGCATCTAGAATTCCAAGATATTTTTTAGCACATACACAATCCATCACAATAGCGAAAACAAAGGACTTTCCCAAAATTCTCATATCGCAGAAATATGAAATGTGTGCAGGTTAAGATGGGTGCAAAGCACCATCAAAATTATCAAGGATAACAAGAATAAACAGGAGGCCTAAAGTTGCCAAAGCCAATCAACTATATTATAAACTACAACAGCACATGCAACAAAGATTTTTTTTTATTTTCCCTTTATGTTACTCCTAACCATTTTTCCATATAGTTAATCATCCCAGATTTCTTTCCAAATTGTGAAAGGTGAAGATATAAGATCAATAGAAGTTGAAATTTTAAGATAACATGCCACCAATGTGTATCTGGACTCAACAGCAAGGCAAGCATATATAACTTTAAAAAAATGCAAAACAACAGTGGAGTACATTAAAGGTATGTAAAAGGCCACCAGAGCCCAAAGGTTGTTTTACTAAGGATGCAAGCAAACTGCCTAGTTATCATCAACATTCTCAATATGCAGATGACAGTTCTAGTCATCTGGAACTGACGTAAAGGGTATAATGGAGTATTACCCAAATGCCAGAGTTAAAACGTTTGAAGACTATACTCAAGATTTAAAAAAGGGCAGAGTAACAAACTTTCTACATGGTCATCAAACTACCTTCCCTCAGGGCCAGCTGCCTAAGAATTAATCTAAAGTGGTGTCTAGCAGTCTAGCTCTATGGTACTCTTAGGAACTACATTACAAAGTTACAAAATATTTTAGCTCTTAGGGACTTTGCTAATGGTCTACCTTGCTCAAAACATCTTGTCGTACGCTCTATGCAGTGCTATAAAAAATTGGTTCTGAAGTAGCAAATCACCCTCTCCACATACTTTTCAAATACAACATTAGGAATGCATGGTTTTGGGGCATTCATCAGTTTGGCAGAACACGTGGTTTGAATTAAAAGCATGGAGGCGACTGAACGGCATACAGGGTTTTATAACCAACTCAACAGCAAGCTTGTTGCAAAATATGGAAGACTGGAATATAAATGAAGTATTAGAGTACCTTCTGCTTCTTCCCCTTTGATGTGCTCTTCAGGTCAACCTTTGATGTACTCTTCTGGTCAGCAGAAACAGTTGTTTTCTTTTCTGTGCCTTTCTTGTTCTTTTATTCTTTTTGGGATTGCTGTTTTTTCCATTTTGTTTATCCCTGTCCTCATTAGAAGAGGATGGCCCTTCCATCTTATCATCAGCATCATTACCATTGGTGGATTCCTCAGGGTGAACCTCACTTTTACCACACTGCTCATTATCAGCATAAGTACCTTCATCCTGTTCCTTCTTCGCTGCCCGTCTTCTGCGTCCTTTCTTTTTTGTATTATTGACTTCAGAACTTCTGTCATCGTCATCATCCTCAGCAGCAGTGGATAAAGTTTCCTCTGCAGGAGCGACATAACCACCCTTCCTGTTCTTGCGGCTTGACAGCATTGCCTCCAATACACTTGCCTCATCATATGAACCAGCCTCCTGCTCTGCATTATCAACAACCTTATCACCATCTTCTTTATCATGCACCTCCAAGCCTTCCTCAAAATCTTCAGCCAACTCTTCCGCAGCATCTGAAAATGCACTCTCATCATCTGACTCTTGTGTAGGCTTAAAATCAAACCCCACATCAGCTTCATTCCAATCACCTTCCCCCTCCTCCTCTGCTTCCTTCAAAGATTCCTCCTCCTCCTTAAAAGCCATCCTCAGCTCGGCGACCTTATCCCTGTGCTTCTTCGACTGCTCGTGGTTCTTCCACTGCTTATCCGATTTGAACTTCTTATTACACGCCACACAGTAAAACTCCTCCCTCCTCTTGGCCTGTTTCATCTCCTCTTCCTCCTCATCATCATAAAACCCTTCCTCTTCCTCCACCCTGGCCCAATCGGGCTCCTGATACGCCATCGCCCGCTCCTTCTTCCTCTTCTCCTCCTCCTTCTTCCGCTCCTTTTCCTCTGCCTTCCTCTTCTCCTCCTCTGCCTTCTTCTTCAAAGCCATGTCCACCACCCTCTTGTCCCTCTTCTTGCAGAAAGCGGCGAGGCCCCTGACGGCATCATTGTACTCCCGCCGCGCCTTGCGCATCGCCTTCTTGTTGTCCTCCTCCATGAGCCTGCGGACACGGCGGTTCTCCCCGCGCGTCGCGTCCCACTCGGCCGCCCACCCGAAATCCATGACCGAGCCGAAGCCCAGCCAGTAATTGTAGAAGGCGGTGACTTGCGTGTAGGGGGAATCGAGGTTCCCGATGACGGGCGGCGCGGAGGGGTCGGGCACCCCCATCCGGCGGGCGTAGGCGAGCTCCTGCGCGAAGACCCGGTCGAAGACGTCGCCGTAGACCTTGTAGAAGCCGCGGCCGGTGTCGGAGAAGCCGGAGAAGGCGGAGGAGGAGAAGAAGGCGAAGAGGTCCGGGACGGGGGAGGCGGATTTGGCGCCGGCGGCGGAGGTGTCGGAGAAGAGGATCTGGGAGCGGTGGGAGTCGTAGTAAGGCGCGCTCCTGCGGGTCGGAGAGGACGGAGTGCGCGTGCTGGAGCTCCTGAAAGGCGGCAGTGGCAGCGGCGACGTCAGCGCCGGGGCCCTGCTTGTCCGGGTGGAGCGAGAGCGCGAGGCGGCGGAAGGCGAGCTTGATGTCGGTCGGGGAGCAATCGCGGGGGAGGCCCAGGACCTCGTAGTAGCAGCGCTTCGGCGCGCCGCCCGCCGCGGACGCCATGGCCGCCGCCGCGCTAGGGTTTGGGCTCCGGTGGTGTCGGGGGAAGAAGGGGAGGGGATTCACGGCGGCGGGTCCAACTTGTTTTTCTCTTCGAGGGCGAAGTTGTAATTTGGCACGGACAAGATTACGGGCTTACGCGGCTATTGATTTTTACAGCATAGTTAGAACTTCCTTTTCGTGAGAACTACTCCCTCCGTCCTGAAATACAAGGCATCCTATGATTTTAGTACATACTTCGTATTAAGGAGGTGGGCAAATGTCTCATATACCCTTGCAAATGGTAATACAAGGCAAGTTTTCTAGTTAGAAAGAGTAATATTTGACAAGTTTTTAATTGAGTTGATTGAGTACTTACGGGACAAAATTTGAATCCTAGGATGCCTCGTATTTCAGGATAGAGGGAGTACTCTGGACTTTGACAGATGGAATCCATCTCGTATTCGTACTCGTAGTATTATTCGATTAGGATTTCTATTTTTTAATAAACGGCAGGAGCACTGTCACATCATATAAGAAGGAGAAGCATTCGTACATAACGCGTCGAATCGAACACCACCACCAGCCAAACAACTCACGCAACAACGCACACAACATAACTCTACACCACCACATTCGGGAGAGGAGCCAAAAGAAACCACCGCGGCTGCGCCGTCGTCGCCAGCACTGCGCCACACCGAATGTTGCGGCCCGCTGCAAGCCTTGAGCGGCAACTCGCACCTCCTCCACCATGAGAGTATCACCCTCAAGCCACGCACCAGATCGTCGATCACCCTGTCCCAGTGGATCTTCAGCCAAACAATCTCATCACAGCGTCGATGAAAAACACTGATCCTGGGCACTCTGTGTGGGGGCCTCGCCTCACCCACCGCCTCGTACTCCTCTACCAAAGACTCAAATATCTGAGACTGCTAAGAGAGCCACACCTCCGACCATCCGAGACCGGGATCCCCACAACACCATGCGCGACAGCTCAAGACGTCCAGCACCCAGAAAGGGGGAGATTGAAAGTGCATCTAGGCACATAATCTAGTTTTGATAATTAATGACAATGTAAATTTGGATATAATGCTTTGCATGAGTTGTGCAGGAATAAAATCAAAAGAAAAGAAAGGTGAAAGGAAGGTCCCCGATTCTTATTCGTATGGTGACGGATTCTAACGGACGATTTAAATTTATTTATAGTTTGAATTTGAGTATAGGATCACCGTACTATCAAGGGGGACGTGCTTGATGAGTTTAGGTTGTTAAAGTGCTTATACTTGAGATGACATATACACACGAGAGACACAAACACACAAAAATCTTCCATACACAAGTTTTCTGTGCGTCGGAACTTAGGCCGGAAGATCCGACCCAAAGTTCCGGGCGGCTCTGTCTCGAATTAATTTTCTGTCGGAAGATCCGACCCTTACACCGGATCTTTCAACACTTGAACAGATTTTGTGTCTTCTCCTCAGGCGTCGGAACTTAGGCCGGAAGATCCGACCCAAAGTTCCGAGCGGCTCTGTCTCGAATTAATTTCCCGTCGGAAGATCCGACCCTTGCTACGGAACTTCCAACACTTAGCCAAATTTCAAGTTTCTGCGTCTCTCCCTCAGGCGTCGGAACTTCCACCGGAAGATCCGACCCAAAGTTTCGGGCGGCTCTGTCTCTAATATTTTTCCATCGGATGATCCGGACCTTGCGTCGGAACTTACATCGGAACTTCCACCAGATCATCCGGCCCTTGTGTCGAACTTTCTAGACTTAGCCATATTTCAGTGTTTTAGCCTTATGAAATTCAAATCTCGGAAGATCCGGTACCCATTCGCAGAACACATAACGGCTAGTTTTGAGGGGTTGGGTATTTATAACCCCCTCACCGCCCTCATTCAATGTTTGCTGCCTCCACGACCAAACACACTCCAAAAGCATTGATTGCACTCCTCTTTTTCCACCCAAAGCTTGATTCTTGCATTGATTCACCTAGGGTGTGAGTGAGAGAGGAAAGATTGAGTGTGTGAGCTTTGAGCACTTGTGAGCCTTCCATTGTTCATCTCAAGAAACACTTGAAGAAAGCTTGATTCGTCGATCCACGTTTGTTACTCTTGGAGCCTTGCTCCTAGGCGGTTAGGCGTCGCCGGTAGCTCCCATTCCTTTGTGGTTTGAGCACCGAAAAGTTTGTATTACCCCTCTCTTTGTGAGTAAGTGACTCAATCTTCCTTTGTGGTTGATTGAGGGAGGCAAGGGGTTAGTGACAACCCGGTTCTTTGTGAACCCCTCAACAGGGACGTAGCTCCTTTGTGGAGTGAACCTCGGGAACAAATCTTATGTCTCTTGTTCTTGCTATTGTTCATATTGTTATTCACCATATTTGTGCCCGATCTAAGTGCTTGGTGTTGTTTGACCTTAGAGATTATATTTAGGTGCTTGTTTACTTCATCTAGCAGCTTTGTATTCATAGGGAATCTTGAATAGCTTGTTAGAATTTGAATCTTGAATTTAGTTATCTCTCTGTGTCGGAAGATCCTACACAGTGTCGGATCTTCCGGGGTTCGGAAGATCCGAGACTGCGTCGGATCATCCGACGATCTGACATTTTCATGAAGAATTTTCAGGATTTTTAACAGGCCCTATTCACCCCCCTCTAGGCCTAGTGTTGGTCCTTTCAGGTGCCTCCAACAAGGTTACGACGCCAATGGCACCGCCGTCGCAGGGTCCACACCCTAGAGAACCTCGTGGAATGAGAACATGGTACCTCGCAATGGTGCCCCCAGCGGGGAACACGACGCCACAAGGGCGTTGCCACCATCGCCACCAACACTAATGTCGGTGAAGGCTTTCGCCTGAGTTAGCACCATGCCTACCACACTCTCTTGGCTATATATGTTCAGGTTACCCATTAGCCTTTCTTCTTCTTTTCTTGTCTGTGCGCCAAACATTAACTATCGTTCTCTCTACTACAGTATATTCAACAGTTTCCGTAATAACTCAGGCGTGTTTATTTAACATGTAACTTAGCATTTTTGTAATGTGGCATTGACCATGTAGAAATTGACTTTAGACTTGAGAGTTAAAAACAGACCAAAGATATTAGTTTTACTTTGTCACTGCCAAATTTACATGGAATTGTTTTTTGTGAGGAAAAGAATAGGTAGGTCCAGAAATTGAGATTTTGTATCACCTGCTATGTGAAGCAGAATGCTTTACCCTAATGTTTCCTGAGAAATTCCATGTGAGGGCTGCTGGGTGTGCATGCCGCACACAAGCTTACCCTAATGTTTGGATAGCAGACTCACCTTGATGCGTGGAATCTGTCACCTGGAGTCTTTGTGCAAGGTGATGGTTCCTTGCGGTCAGTTTAATTCTAGTAGGGAAAGCTGTCGGTAACAAAACAGTACGACAAAATTACGTTTGGTTAAGCTTTTCGATGTAATTTTATTTTCTTTATGTTGTCTCCGTCATTTGTATCTCCTTTTATCTTTACTAGCAGAAGGGCACGTGCCGCAGGCACGTGTTTTAGGGAAAAAAATACTAATTTAGATGTGTAATGTACATAGACTCTTTTGATTAATTTAGAGCGTTCGATCATCATAAAATCCGACGGTGTAGGCTCAAAGGTGAGATGTAGTCATATGGACCCTTTAGATTAATTTAGAGCGTTGGATCATCATAAAATCCGACGGTGTGAGATATAGATGACGACTGACGAAACGAAAGACGACGGACGAAACGAAAATTTACTAATTTTGATGTGTAATGTACATGGACTCTTTAGATTAATTTAGAGCGTTCGATCATCACAAAATCCAACGGTGTAGGCTCAAAGGTGAGATGTAGTCAATATGGACTCTTTAGGGCAAGTACAACCGTGTCTACGGCTTGCTGTCTTTTTACACCAAGAGACAGCTTGAACATACAGCTTGTACAACCGTGCAGACAGCTGTTGTCTGTTCAGGGTGTTTAATGCTTCCTTTGACACACAAATTGTGATGATCTAGTGCATAGTTGATCTTTGTAGCCATTTTGTTGCATACATGAGACAATGCACTGTACATTCAAATACATTCTCTTTTCTTCTCTTTTATTATTTTTTTCTTTATTTCTCTTTTCTTTTTCCTTTTTTATTTCTCTCTCTTTACTTTCTTCCTTTTCTTTTCTTTTTTTATTTTTTTCCATCCCTTTTTTCCACCGCCGAGCATCCTTTTCTTCTCGTTCCTTCTCTCTCCCCTATCCTCTCACCCGCGCGCCCATCCCCTGCTTGCTCTCCTCTCTCTGCCGTCTCCTACCTTCCACCAGCTCCCTCCGCCGTCTCCTCTCCTCTCTGCGCTCGCGCCCGCGCAGCCTCATCGCCCTCCACCCCACCAAGCCAGCCACCTCCCCGCGCCACATCGCTCCCTTCGCCAGGCCGTCCCGCCGCCCTACACCCCACCGAGCCAGCCACCTCGTCCCCGCGCTCGCCGGCCCGCCACCGCCTCGGCTCCTCCGGTGTAGGGTACAGGTCGCCGGCGCGGCGGCAGAGCCGGGCCCGCGCGGCCAACGTGGAGGCTCCAACTCCAGCCGCAGCTTCCCGCGGCGACCATCTCCTCCACTCCCCTGCCGACCAACGCCCCCTGGTTCTTCTCGTTCCGAACTCCGGCGGTGGCGGCAGCAGATCCGGCCGCTGCTTCGCCTCTCTCCTCCCTGCTCGCTGCTCCAGCGTCGTCAAGTCATGCGAGCAGGGCGAGGTGTCTCCTACAGGTGATTTGGAGTTCGATTCGTTCTTCTTGGAGCTCGATTTGCTTTTCTTGGAGCTCGATTTGGTCTTCTTGAAGTTTGATTTGGTCTTCTTGGACGTCGATTTGGTCATCTTGGAGCAGGATTCGGGAACGAGCGGGAAGAGGAGGAAGAGGATTTGGGGACAAGCAGGAAGACGACTTGGGGACGATGGCGCGAACTTGGAGCAGGGAAAACAAATCCTCCCGCGCACGCACTCGATCCGTGCCTCCGTCGTCTCCCCGCCGCGGCGTCCTACAGCAGCGCTCCGAGCCGTCGTCACCTCCTGGGAGCACGAGCCGCACTCGTCGACGAACGAGACGACGACGCGGTCGACGCTGGGTCGCGGAGGGGGCTTTCTGCAAAAAATTGTTGCATGGCGACGGCTGTCTACGGGGCGTTGTACGTGCCCTTAGATTAATTTAGAGCGTTGGATCATCATAAAATCTGATGGTGTGAGATATAGATAACGACTGACGAAACGAAAGACGACGGACGAAACGAAAATTTACTAATTTAGATGTGTAATCTACATGAACTCTTTAGATTAATCTAGAGCGTTTGATCATCATAAAATCCGACGGTGTAGGCTCAAAGGTGAGATGTAGTCAATATGGACTCTTTAGATTAATTTAGAGCGTTGGATCATAATAAAATCCGACGGTGTGTGATATAGATGACGACGGACGAAACGAAAGACGACCGACGAAACGAAAGTTTCGTCGTGCTTTATAGTATAGATATGAATCAAATATGAGATACCTTTTTTGTGCCTTTCTTAAAAAAACGTTTGGTTAATCAAGATTACCTACCTTGTAAAACGTCTAACTCTGTTATCATGCAGTTTAATTTGGCAAAGATTTGCTTGGTTTCGCTTCACAAGAATAGCAACAGCAACAATAAAAGGTTATGTCGTGACATGTGAATGCACATATTTATTTTACTAGCAAACATAACGCACGGGCGATATCCGTATAGATAATCTAATAGTTATAAATGAAAAAACATTAAATGGTTGAGATTTCAAGACAACATTGTCTTAGCTAATAATTTAAAATTGATCCACTAAAATATCACCGGACATATCTCAGGACCCAGTGTGTCCGAGGACCGGTGGATGGTCGCTTCCTGATGTGATGAGTGATTGACAACGTGGTGTGGACTGACGTTTGCCTTGGCTTAAGTATTGCAGGTGTAGAATGCGGCTTTATTGCATTGGTGCAGGTGAAGAACAAGCGCGAAAGGTCTTAGCCATGGCAGCCTCCAGGGAGTGGAGAGACAAGTAGGCTTGGTTCGAGGGACCCGGTGGCCAAATGGATCAATTGCGGTTCACATGGTGGCAAGAACGAGCAAGGCGGCGTGGATCCAGTGTGAGGTAGCGGCTCACAACCGAAGCTCGCACGCGGACGTGAAGCCGGTGCAAGGTGGCGGCTAACAACCGAAGCTTGTACGCGGGGTTTGGTGATTTGGCTACAAATCGTCAGGAGGACAGTTTCTTGGTTTGGGCCTCAAAACCAAGCCCGAGGACTTGGCGTGGCGGTAACGGCCCATCAGGAGGAGCCGTGCGCGTCAAGGAGCCTGGACCGGAGGACACGCAGCGTCGCCGCAAAGCTTGTGTCGGAGGGAAGCAAGGTTGCGGTTGATGCGGTCCGGGCCGGAGGAATATTCGTAACTATGACAAATTTGCCCCTGAGGGGTATGTATTGCTTAGGGGTAGTTTAGTACTTAGGACTCCACCACTTGGACTACATATAGAAGGTGGTAGTCATCTCTTTGGTTATCCATTTTCCCCTTCCCTTTCATCCTCTCCACCTAGAACTATTTTCTTGAATCCTTTGTAGTTTGTATAGGTGAATTCATGGTTGGTTGACGGAGTTTAATCTATTCAAGTTTGTGCCATGATTTGAATTCCCGAGCTCTTTTTCTTTTTCTCCTTTTCGGAGCTATTTTTGGAGCCATTTTTGAGGATTTTCGTTCTTCGATTTCTAGGGTGTTTTCTCTTGGATTTATTTGGAAGAATCACACATGAGTGCCTTGTGCCTCTTTTCTTGGTGATACCTTGCCCCCAAACACCGGGAATTGCTCTAGATTTGAAGTTTTTTGGATGAACTCGAGATGGAGGTGTTGTTCGTGAGATTTCAGATTCCGGGAGTTCTAGAGTGTTAGAGGCCGAGATTTTTGGGGCATACCTTCTACTTGACGTGTAGATCATCTCCCCAAAGTTTCGTCTCAAGAGCTCAAGTCGTTTGGGAGATCCATTCACGAGATTGAAGAGTTGACTTTCGAGTTGGGCTGATTCGTATATAATAGGCAGTGCCGAGTTTGGAAATCCGGCAGTGCCGAGTATACACACCCAAACCCGGCAGTGCCGAGTTAACACACACAAATCCGGCAGTGCCAAGTTTTCAAATCCGGCAGTGCCTAGTTTGCCCAGATCCAGACTTGCAGGTTTTTAGTTTTTAGTGGATCGAGGTTCTTTCTGTTTTTCTGCTGCTTGTATCTTGTTTCTAGGGTCAGTAGTAGGGATGAAAGCAGATCGGATCGGAGCGGATAATACCTTTTCCACATCCTCATCCATATTTTTTTGTCGGATATGGAGCGGAGCGGATATCTTACGGATGCGGTTACGGATGCGGATTTTTTCGGATGTCGGAACTGGTGCGGAGTCGGAGCGGTTTCGGAGCGGATGCAAATTAATATAGTCGGATAATATATGCTTACATATAGTTTTTAAGTGACAAATAATTTCTAAACCAAACTATAATTTTGCAACGTAACACGAAAAATACTTATCTTTATGGTTCATGAACCATGACATAGTTATGGGTGTCTCGTTATTTGAGCTGAGCTCGATTTGTAGTGTGGTGACATGGTGGGCTCATTAGATTAGTCAGATATCCTATTATAAGCCTCGGATAATCCACATTCAATTATCGGATAACCGTATCCATCGGATTTCGCTTAAACCATATCCTACTCCACATCCACACACAATCGGATTCGGATTATCCATATCCGCACGGATATCAAAAATGCTTCTCCATACCCGCAAAAATCGGATTCGGAGTGGATCGGATGCGGAAATTATCCTCACCACTTTCACCCCTAGTCAGTAGCATCTCAGTTGCTACGTGATCTTGGCAAGATTGTGTTGCGAGGTTCGGAAGTGATTTTGGGATGAAAGCTGGATTCAGGAAAGAAATTTTTGTCGGCTCCCATTCACTCCCCCCCTCCCCCCCCACTCTCTGGTCGCCTGATCGGTCCTTCAATTGGTATCAAAGCCGGTTATGGGTCTTTGCGACTCTAACTAGTCTAAGATCCAAAGATAGCATATCAAGATTGGGGATCCGGTCCTCTACACTTTGATGGGAAGAATTATCCGAACTGAGTTGCGCGTATGGGCGCTTTCCTGCGAGGCAAAGGAAAGTTGTTGTGGGATGTGATGAAAAACGAGGATTATGTCAATCCTACCAACTTAGATGCCCAGGATGCAAGAGATAATTTCGAGGCCAATGCTAGGGCTGTCGACTACTTGTTTCGTGCTTTGTCGACTAAAGAGTTTGATCGTATTTTGGTCGAGGACCTAGCTAGCCAGATCTGGCTTAAGCTCAAGGTAGCCCATTGTGGCGATAGCCATGTCAAGGCTAGGCTTTTCTTGGTCCATCGTAGAGAGTATGAGAACTTTGAACAGTTGTATGGTAAGTCGGTTGATGCTATGTTTCAGCGCTTCACTTCTATAGTCAATAACATGAAAGCCAACATCACCAACCTCCCATACACGGATCATGATAGAGCTTTGAAGCTCTTGCTTTCCCTTGATCGGACTGTGTGGGGTGCGAAGGTTGAGGCCATCATGGAGTTGGCTAACTATGAAGTTTTGAAAGCTGACGAGCTTTTCCCCAAGTTGAAATCTTCTGAGGTTGATAGACACCTTATTGCCAAGGCTAAGAGTCCGACTGATTCCCATAGTCTGGCTCTAGTCGGTGGATCTAGGTTATGGACATGCTAATACTTCCAAACACTTTGTCTTGTATTCTCTTGTGTCTCTTCCGGATGAGGAGTATGAGGTGCTGAGCGAGGAGGATCTTGCGTTGCTTACCAGGAGGTTCGAGCGCATGTACCAGAACCGCAAGGGCTCGAGGCGTTCGGGGAGTACGTGCTATAGGTGCGGCAAGATGAGTCACTTCATCGCCAAGTGTCCGGAGGAGATCAAGAACGACTACAAACGCAAGCACTGCCTACGAGACGAGCACAAAGCACCGCTCCAAGGATGAGTACTACTCCAAGCACAAGAACAAGGAGGAGAACACCAACACCTCGTCGAGCTCGAGCAGCGAGGATGAAGACCGTGGCCACCGCAAGGAGAAGAAGCACATGAACCGCAACTTCAACTGGCTTTCCTGCACCGCTATTAACTACTGCACCATGGCGCATGACTCCAAGGACGACTACGACTCTGACTCCGACTCCGAGGATGAGGTAATAACTGATCCCATCTCTTTGCGTAAGGAGATTGCTAGGCTAGAGGAGTTGGTCGATAATCGTGATGATGTGCTTAGGAAGCCCAACAAGGAGAAGAGAGAATTTAGGTCTTTGCTTGGAGAGTCTAAGGAAAGGGTTGTGGAGCTTGAGGCCTTACTTTCTGAGATTGGAAAGAAGGCGATGGAATTTGAGTCTTTGCTTAGTGAGTCTAGCAAGAAAGTGGCTGAGCTTGAATCTGAATTGGCAAGTGCTAGAACAGAGATAGGTGTTTTGAAAGATGCTCCTATTGTTTCTGATGATCTTGAATGCTCTATGTGTGATGTGTATCTTGCTGATTTGGTTGCTTTTAAGGATAAACACATGACATGCCTTGATGAACTAGAAGGAGCTAGGGTTGAGATTGCTGAGTTGAAGTCTAGATCTTATTTGCTAGGTGATTGTACTTCTTGTCCTGCTTTACATGCTCAGTTGCTTAGAATCTCGTACCATGATTAGTTCTCTTGAGCTGAATTGAAATCTCCTATTGCAAATTCTTGCTCTGCTTGCGATGTTGTTGCTTTGAAGAATGTTGAGCTTGCACAATATGTTGATCGCCTGCAAGGTGAGAATGATGAGTTGCGACAGTGTTTGGGTTGGTTGTCGGGTCGTGAGCCACAACTTAAGATGTTAATTGCTGGGTTCAAGAGAGTTGACTGGTCGTGGTCTAGGTTCTGAGAAAGCTGGTGAGTGCAGTGGTGAGAAAGAGAGAGAACAAGACAACTCCACCACAAACATTCCAACACCCCCACAGAAAGCCATCCTCAAGAACAACTTCACACCCAAACCAAATCACCTGCTGAACAAGCTTGACACCACTCCTGATCCTCCCAAGTTTCCCCAAAGACAGACAACTTCCAGAAGAGAGTGACCTTTGTGAGGAGTGGGGTTTACCAGAAGAGAGAGAAGCCTGAGCCGAGAGAAACCCTAAAGCCAAACCAGTCTGATTCCATTGTGATCATTGTGGAAAGGATGGGCATATTGAGGAGTTTTGCTGGAGGAAGAAGAGAGAGGTAAGGTGAGAGAAGGAGTTGGGTAACAGGGACAGGTACTACTCTTCTCATAGAGTGCCTGTGTCTTGTACACCCCTGCCTAGGAGAGAGGCTTTTGTGCGTTCAGTTCCTTCTTTGGGTGTTCGTGGTGTTCCAGCTCGTGGTGAGTTTGCTAGGCGACCTCCTGCTCATGGTCAGTTTGGTGCAGGGAGGTTCGACCGTAGCTTTGAGGCAAGGAGAGAGTCTAGGCCGCGTTTTCCCCGCGTGGTGCTAGAGGTCTACGGTGAGACACGAGAGGGTTCCACGGAGTAACGTTGATTTTGCTAACCCCTCTTTTGAGCAGATGGCCCGACACTGGTTTAACTCTTTTTGTGCTAACCCCAGTGTCGAGTCGTTCAGCCCATTCTCGTTCTCGCTTTTGATTGTGCAGGTGGAGGCATGGAGAACTTTTGGTTGATGGTTCTCCACACCTTTTGGATGGCCCCGATGTGGCCTTTGTACACTTGGTGTTGTGAGTATATCTTTTGTACACTCTTGTGCTCACTTGTGTATCTTTGGCATGTTTTGTGTTTCTGTCTTGCCCTTTTTGTGTAGCATATTGTATATTTGCTCTCGTTGTTGGATATGTATATACCATGGTAGGCTAGCCACCTTTCTTGTTAGCATGTATAATCTTCATGTGTATGTCCTGTCATGCTAGCTTTGTGATATATGCTGGTGGATTAATCACCTTGTATGATAGTGTGTGTGATCCTCATGAACTCTTTGTCATGCTAGCTTTGTCATGTTTCCTCAATTGCACATGACATGTTGTTCATCTGGTATCCTTTTAGTTGGTATCTTTTGATTGTATAGTTTCTTGATTTGAGTTGTATCTTGCTTTTTGGATTTGCTTTGTCTTTGGGTTGCATTTTGCTCGTTTGAGATTTCTCTTCCTTTTTGTTTTGTGATGGAGCTTTCATTTGCTTTTGTACACCGTTTTCTAGTTTTCTTTTTACTAGGTGTCTTTGGTTGAGGGGGAGCTTGGCTTTATTTAAGGAGGAGAAATTGCACAAGTTGATTTGAAAAGGAGAAGACCTTGCTTATAGCTTTTGGATTGCATGAGTTTGTGAGTTTGCTGTGTTGGCACTTCGGTTGTGCATATCATGGGGAGTTTGATGTTCGAACTTGAACCTTGGATTTGCATTTTGGTTGCACATTCCAAGGGGAGCTAGGTTGAACTTGAACCTTGGATTTGCATTTTGGTTGCACATTCCAGGGGGTGCTTTGTATTTGTACTTTGATCACGCTTGTGTATTGGCTTTTGAGAGATGCCTAGAACCTTCGAACTCTTTGGATTCGAGTCCCTTGCTTTGTCGTGATCCTTTCTGAGCTGTGTTTTGGAGGCTTCTGTTGTAGCATATGTATACTATTGTATTTGTTTTTGGGTTTATCCATCTTTGTATCTTGATGTATAGTTCTTTCTACATTTTGTGATATATCATGCTGCATTTGTATCATATCTTAGGATGAGCTTCTCCTATATGCAGTGATTGCTACAACTTGCTACTTCTTAGAGTTTAGGCAGGCTTGCTAGGGATTGGTTGATGATTGGCTATGTTCTTGATGGTTTTGGTATATATCTGTTGAGATAGTCAATTTTTAGAAGTAAAATAATAAATTGAACTTAAACTCTTTTCACCCATGAGTAAATGCCTTTGCATGTCTTGTTTGAGCTGAAATGGCTATATCTTACTTAAGATCATGCTAGGATGTGATGTTCTTTTCAATTGGGTTAAAGACCTTTGTCATTGTGAATGTTTAGCCCATGTTTTACCTTGTGGAGGGGCATAAGCTTCTTTTTGTCACAAAGACATTTCATGTACCATGCTTAATTTGAAAAACTTGAAAAATGAGATGTCTATGCATGAAAGAAGAAATATAAGAAAAAGATACATTTGAGAAAAATTTATGCTCATGTCTCTATGCTTTCACCATTGCACACACTTGCACACATGGGTGCTAAGCGGTTGCATGATGTTTGCCGGAGAAGTCTCCCTTAAGAAGTGAACACATGGCTCCGTGCTTTGACATGACATAAGATAAAACTTGGGCATTTGTAATGATCTTTTGTTAAGAACACTTGTCCTTTCATAATCTTGATGAGATGAAGTTCATTTTTGCTTAAACAATCCATGTTTAGGACTTTGCTCATGTGGTGACGTTTTTGACAAATTTGAACAAATTGATCATGGCTTTGTCGAGTGGCTATATGTCTTTACCTTCTTGATGGTAATGTCTTTGTGATACTATGAACTATCTAGCTTGCTCATTCTCTAATTTGTAGCATTTTATAGTGCTCATTGTATACTTGAGAAGCTTGTAGTTACATTTTTGCATTTTTGCTGTGCTGACTCGGCAGTGCCGGTTTTTGCAACTCGGCAGTGCCGGTTTTGGGATTTCTGGCCTTGATTCTTGCATTGTCAACAAGGGGGAGAAATTGGTGAAGGGAAAACAAAATTGCTGGGTTTCTTGCATGCATTTGTTCACTTGATCAGGGGGTATGCATTTGTGCAGGGGGAGCTCCTTGTGTTTTTTGAAAAGTGTTTCGATGATTTGGGCTTTGTATTTTGTGCTTTGCTCTTTTGCCGATGGTGTTGAGCCCTTTTCGCTTCTTATTGAAGGGTCAGCGTTTTCTGGAGCTTTATCTTGCGAGTGACTTTGTTTTCGGCTTGTTCTTGCTTTTTGTCACTTGCTTGAGCCTTATTTTCGATTTCTTTTCTGTTTTCTTTTTATACCTATCTTGATTATATGTGTGTTGTCAATGCACTCATCAAGGGGGAGATTGAGGACCCGGTGTGTCCGAGGACCGGTGGATGGTCGCTTCCTGGTGTGATGAGTGATTGACAACGTGGTGTGGACTGACGTTTGCCTTGGCTTAAGTATTGCAGGTGTAGAATGCGGCTTGATTGCATTGGTGCAGGTGAAGAACAGGCGCGAAAGGTCTTAGCCATGGCGGCATCCAGGGAGTGGAGAGACAAGTAGCCTTGGTTCGAGGGACCCGGTGGCCAAATGGATCAAGTGCGGTTCACATGGTGGCAAGAATGAGCAAGGCGGCATGGATCCGATGCGAGGTAGCGGCTCACAACCGAAGCTCGCACGCGGACGTGAAGCCGGTGCAAGGTGGCGGCTAAGAACCGAAGCTTGTACGCGGGGTTTGGTGATTTGGTCACAAAATCGTCAGGAGGACAGTTTCTTGGTTTGGGCCTCAAAACCAAGCCCGAGGACTTGGCGTGGTAGTAACGGCCCATCAGGAGGAGCCGTGCGCGTCAAGGAGCCTGGACCGGAGGACACGCGGCGTGGCCGCAAAGCTTGCGTCGGAGGGAAGCAAGGTTGCGGCGGATGCGGTCCGGGCCGGAGGAATATTCGCGACTATGACAAATTTGCCCCCGAGGGGTATGTATTGCTTAGGGGTAGTTTAGTACTTAGGACTCCACCACTTGGACTACATATAGGAGGTGGTAGTCATCTCTTTGGTTATCCATTTTCTCCTTCCCTTTCATCCTCTCCACCTAGAACTATTTTCTTGAATCCTTTGTAGTTTGTATAGGTGCATTCATGGTTGGTTGACGGAGTTTAATCTATTCAAGTTTGTGCCATGATTTGAATTCCCGAGCTCTTTTTCTTTTTCTCTTTTTCGGAGCTATTTTCGGAGCCATTTTTGGGGGATTTTCGTTCTTCGATTTCTAGGGCGTTTTCTCTTGGATTTCTTTAGGGGAATCACACATGAGTGCCTTGTGCCTCTTTTCTTGGTGATCCCTTGCCCCCAAACACCGGGAATCGCTCTAGATTTGAAGTTTTTTGGATGAACTCGAGATGGAGGTGCTCTTCGTGAGATTTGAGATTCCGGGAGTTCTAGAGAGTTAGAGGCCGAGATTTTTGGGGCATACCCTCTACTTGAGGTGTAGATCATCTCCCCAAAGTTTTGTCTCAAGAGCTCAAGTCGTTTGGGAGATCCATTCACGAGATTGAAGAGTTGACTTTCGGGTTGGGCTGATTCGTATATAACCAGCAGTGCCGAGTATACACACCCAAACCCGGCAGTGCCGAGTTAACACACACAAATCCGGCAGTGCCGAGTTTTCCCAGATGCAGACTTGCAGGTTTTTAGTTTTTAGTGGATCGAGGTTCTTTCTGTTTTTCTGCTGCTTGTATCTTGTTTCTAGGGTCAGTAGCATCTCAGTTGCTACGTGATCTTGGCAAGATTGTGTTGCGAGGTTGGGAAGTGATTTTGGGATGAAAGCTGGATTCGGGAAAGAAATTTTTTTCGGCTCCCATTCACTCTCCCCCTCTCTGGTCACCTGATCGGTCCTTCAATATCTGAGCCATGCCACCTCAAAACATACGACCAAATTTGTCGATAATTGAGATCCAAGCAAAATAGCTAGGTATTAGGAACCACCGTCACATGTGCACATGCAAGCCATTGAACCAATCCAATTGCCCAAGGCTTTATCCAATATCGACTCGGGGTGCGACTGCAATGTCCTCCTCCATTGTGACACGGTTGCACTACGATGTTGCCCTCACTTCTCTTTTACGTAACTGATGTCGAGGAGTCTTAGCAAAATAACATCTCATGGTAGATCAATAGCACACAACAATTACATTATTATAGATGTATTTTTTTCTTAATAGCTTAAGAGCATCTCCAAGAGTCTCTCTAAAACTCACTCTATAAATCATCATTTAGAGAGTCGTTTACATAAAAATCGTTTTCTATATCTTCCTTTTTTCCAACAGCTTATCTATATCTTGCATGCACTCTAGAGAATTATTCTCTTTTCTATATTTTGCTAGCGAGAAATCCGGAATGGAGAGTATGTTTAAATAACCAAATAGAGAGGCTGTTGAAAAGTACTTTTTTAATCAAAATCTCTAAAACTAGCAATTAGAAAGGATTTGGAGAGTCTCTTGGAGTTGCTCTAATAGCCTATTTACTAATTGGCTGGAATTTGGATGTTGTTGGGTGTTCAATTCGCTAAGTTTGCAACTTTTTGCAAAATTCACAAAATTTGGGGCAACTAAACACACCCTTGGTTATTCAGAGGTATAACTACAAATAAATTAAAACCTACATTTGTGCACATGTGAACTATAGTCCAACCGGTGGCAACCCCTCCTCTTTAGTTTGTTGGCCACAGTTCGAACCCTGTGTCCTACGACAACCAAAAATTAGACAGAGACATTTTTTGCTTTATTATTCTTTATTTATTATTAGGTAAAGCTTTGCGCTTTGTGGCTTATCAGCCCAGCCCTCTAGATTATTTTCCTCACAGAATATATTGAATCAGCCCAGAATCAGCCAAAATTGTAAGGAAAATGGCAGGTCATGTTTATGATTTTGGTGATTAATGCCAACATAGTCATTGGGACAAACATGTTTGTCAAGATGTATATTTGAAGGTATTTTTAGGTTCCAAGTGACGGTATTCAAGCCATCCAAATTATACTGAAAATCCAGTGATGGTATGTTGTAACCAAGACAAGATCATGCAAGATAATGAAGCGAATCCTACTCAGAGGACCACAGAAGTAATTGGTGAAGACCACCGGAGCATCTCGCTGCACCAGCGGAGGAGTCGGTGCTACACGTGGCAGGGGCAAGATATGCGTGGCTTCATGGACCATAGGATGGTCCGGTGCTCAAGGAGAAGCACCACCGGATGAATCGATGAACGTGACAGCCATGGGTGTACTTCGTATGTGCAATCCATCAATTGATCTGGTGCTAAGAAGGAAAGACCACTGAATCAGTCAGTGCTCGGCTCGGCTCGTTTGATCGGCTCAGATTCGGCTCTGGAAGGATTGAAGATAGCATAGGATGATATGGTGCTAAGTGTGCCAGAGCAGTGGATGGATCGATGCTCAGTTTGAAGCAACGGTCACAGGCAACGGCTAGTTGGCAAATTAGTCCGGTGCTATAGGTCGGTGCTAGCATCGAATGAGTCGGTGCTACGCAGAAATTTGGCCGTGAGAGCAATGTCTAGTTTCTTGGCTTGGGGCTATATATACCCCAACCCCCGGTCATTTGGAGTGTGCTAGAGTTTGGAGATTCTATTGGCTTGGTTCTCACATACACACAAGTGTTCTTGCCACCAAAGTGAGTTTAGGCGAGGTTTGCGTACCTCTTTGTATCGGTGCTTGCACGCACCAAGAGTTGTAAGTATCGGGGCTTGTAAGTCTTGCGAGACCCTCCAACCGCGTTTGTGGAGTGGCCGCCGTTACTGTACTAGGGAGGTGAGGCCCTAGGCATTGGCCGAAGCTCAACCAAGTGGAGGCGGCGTGGAGCATCCGGGAGAGTCCAAGCGGAGACCCACTTGCGAGTGGGGAAGTCTCGTAGGCTATCCTACAGAGTGACTCGACCAGGGAGTACATGCCCTTGCGCGGGCATTCCCTTTGAGAGGGGCTCCAGCAACGAGGACTAGTGGAAAGCCGTGGCTTTCCGATACCTCAGGATACATCGCCGCGTCGAAAGTTTGCTTGCTCTATCTCTTTACATTCCGCATTACTTATTGCACTAAATTCCGCATTTCCCTTTCCTAGAATTGTCATGTGTAGTTGTTAGGATTGGAACTTAGGGTGCAAAACTTTTAACGATAGAGTTAGCAACACATAGAAAAACCTAGTGCACATTTAGATAGAAATTGAAATATGTTTTTATTTGTGCTCTTAGTCATAGTGTATTTTTAGAGAACCCTAATTCACCCCCCTCTTAGGGTGTCACGGTCTCTTCAAACATCAATAGACTTTTCAGACCAGTTCTGCCAAACGAACGTAGCGTTGGTGCCTTAGGGCATGTACAACGGGCTGTAGTTTGTCGTAGACATGCAAGGATTTTTGCGGAAAGCCCCCTCCGCGACAGCACGGTCGACCGCGTCGTTGTCTCGTTCGTCTACGGCAGGGGCGCGTGCTCCGACGCGAGTCGTCGAGTCCCGACACGCGTTGTACGCTATGCTGCCGGTCGTCGTCGGCAAGATGGATCCGATGCGCGGGTGTTTTGATCGTGAATGAATTTGCTTCTTCTGCTGATGGGATTTGAAGGAGGGTTGAGTGGAGGTTCCGTTTTGATCATGGGTGGGTGCTAGTGTCATGTTGTAGCGCGCTAGGGCGTGCTCCATGCGTCAGCAATGGCGGCAGGAAGAGGAACGGGAGAAATCCGAAGGAAGAAGATGAACGTGTCTCATTTATGGTTCCGAATGGGTTTTTATCTTTATACTGGGCCATAGAATGCAGTTTGCTCCTTGGTTAATTGGTTTGTGGCTACAAAGATCGTGCGAATTACTGGGTCATGGAATGCTCTACTGGGCCGAATGCTTTTACAAAGAGACTCATGCGAATTATTTGGTATATCATGCCTTCTTTCATGTAAACAACAAGTGTCTACAAAGATCAAATTATGTACTAGATCATCATGATTTACGTGTCAAAGCATAAATTAAATATCTTGCAGGCAACAAAAAAAACAGCTGTTATCTCAACTGATGTACAAGCTGTCTGCATATGACAAAAAGACAACAGCTGTCTAAACTGTTGTACTTGCCCTTACTGGCCCAACCGAGCAGTCCTGAGATCCAGGCCCAAATCCCCCTCAGCCATCGCCGTCTGCACAACAGCAGCACCTCTCGCCGCTGATCGATCCCTCGCCATAGTTTGTAAGAACTAATCTGTTGATTGTATGTTCTAAAATAAATCTGTTGATTGTATAATTTTAATTTTGGACTATATTTTGCATTGACTTATTCACCCAAAACGTGTTGGTTTAGTACTTTTCACTATGGCATTATCTGATTGATGAATTGTGTGCCAATTTTCATGCTCGAGTTAAAATGTTTCTACTAGATTTGTCTTACCATACTATGCTCACATGTTACATTTTGGATGGCTTCATTTAGGAGCAAAGCTGGGCTGTCGCCTCAACTAGTTCTTGACCTCCCCTAAGAATTGCCATCTTTTTTCGTCAACATGATTTCTTTGAGAGAGAAAAAAACTGTGACGTCGTCAGGTGCAATCGAAAATTGAATAGTGGCCTAGTGGGGATTTGAGAATCTCAAACTTCAAACAGAGCAAAGTGCCAAAGGCAGAGGTGAACAGTGTCGTGTCTTTTGATGATTTTCAGCCGTCTGATACAACCGTGCTCCGTGATTTTCAGATGAATTTTAATTTCGAAATAAAATCAGTGGCACATCATCCTGAGAGAGTGGCACAAAACTGGTACTAGTGGGCTTTTCGGCCCAAGCCCACTACACACAATAGCCACATCCACTAAACAGATAGTTCTAAAAAAGGGGGGTTGCTGGCGCCCGGACGTCCGATGGAATTTTTTCATCGGACGGCCGTTGCAACATCGAAAATACATAGTTGCAACATTAAGAATTTATGTTTGCAACATTAGAAATTACGTACTGAAACACAGTGAAACATCTGGGTGCGGGGAGTAAAATTGCCGCCGCAACATCGTGCAATGTTGCATGCAACATCGTTAATTCATCGTTCAATTTTTGCAACATTGAAACAAACCTATTGCAACATCACTATCATGCAAATGCAACATTGAAAAAATTCTACTGAAACATAGTGAAACACGGCGTCGTTCCCAACACTTAGTCGCACGCGACCTAGTCAAAACCTCTAGATGAAAATGCAACATCCAAATAAAACACTTGCAACATGAGTGTGAAACATATGCAACATTCGCAACATCCAGATCTACTTTTGAAACATCAACATAAAACGGTTGCGACATTCTTTTGAAACATATGAAACACGCGAAACATACACTTGCAACATGTAGCAAACCCTAGCACAGGTAGCAAGCAGGGAGAGGAGGAGGAGGATGACGAACAGTGAGCTTGACCCCGGCCATGGGGGAGCACAATCCTAGCCATGACGAGAGGACCTCGACCCCCGGCCATGGGGGATAAAAGGGAGAGGAGCTCGTGCCGTCGGCCATGGTGAGAAGAAGAGGAGCTCGCCATCGTCCATGGGGAAGAGGACCTCACCGCCGCCGAGCACGGGTGTCGGCATCTCTATTCAGCCATCGCTACCTCTCCACCACCTCGACGGACTCCGCGGCATTCATCGCTGCCGAGCGTAGGTGTCGACGTCTCTCTCCCCACCGCTTGCTTTCGCCACCTCGTTGCCCTCTGCCACCTCGTTGCCCTCCGCCGCTGAGCACGACCATCCTCATCTCTAGACGACCAGAGGCGGAGGACGGAGGAACTGCCTGACCAGAGGCAAAGGAACTGAATAGACAGGTCCATGGAGCGAGCGGAGAAAAAAATCACGAGGAAGTGGGCAGCGGGGTTAGCCACGTCTCCGTCCGGAAAGCATTACCGCTACAATCCACAAAACAGATCGCCGCCGGCCGCCGCCCCGCCCCGCCGCCGTCGGCGATTTGTGAATAGAGAGGGCCCTGTCGCGGAGGAGGAAGGGAGATCCGCCGCCGCCGCAGCCAAGAATGCGAGCGCCGCCTGCAGCCGCTCGCCGTCCGCGGAAGCACCTCTGGTACGCGCGTTCCATGCCGATCCCCTTCCTCCTCCGCCGCCCCCTCCCCTCCGGCGCCCCTGGCCTCTAAGTCTCTAACCCCACTTTTCCTCCGTCTGCAAGGTGGCGATGGCGAACGCTGGCGATGGCCGGCGGCTCCGGATCGAGGAAGAGGAAGGCCCGGAGGATGCAGAAGCCGCGCCCGGACCCGACAGCGCTGCTCACCGACGACCTCCTCGTCGAGATCCTCGCGCGCGTGCTATACAGGGACAGTCAGGGACATCTGCCGCTTCCGCTGCAGTCTCCAAGCGCTGGAGCGCGCTCATCTCCGACCCCGACAACCGCAAGAGGCTCCCGCAGACCCTCGCCGGCATCTTCTACCCCATGCCCTTGCACCCCGACGATGCCGGCTCCCAAGCATTGACGCCGCATGGCTACGGCTTCATCAATGTGTCCGGGACAGGCCCCCGTTCATCGATCCCTCCTTCTCGTTTCTTCCCGACCGCGAGCGGGAGGGTCTCGAGCTGGTGGACTGCTGCAATGGACTCATCCTCTGCCGCTGCTTCAGGTTCGCCGACGACCGTGAGTTCCGTTACCTTGTCCTCAACCCTGCCACCGAGGAGTGGGTCGCCGTTCCAGTCACGCGGCGCTGGTCAACCAAGTTGCAGACGGTTCGCCTCAGGTTTGACCCCGCCGGGTCCCTGCACTTCTATGTCTTTGAGTTTGAGCTGAATGAAGATTATGATGAAGACTACAACGACGATGATTGGGATGGCCATGTCGTACGGGTGAAGATCTATTCGTCTGGAACGGGGTTTTGGATCGACAAGGAGAATGGCCGGACCCTTAGAAGCCATGTTCCCGCAACATTGAGACCGTGGAACGGGTACGTGGGACGTGGAACATCATTTTGTAAAGAGTAAAATATATTGGCGGTCCTCGAACTTGTCCTATGGTGTCGTCTAGGCCCCTAAACTCTCAAAGTGCATTTTCATATACCCAAACTTGTCTCATGGTGTCATCTGGGTCCCCAAACTTTCAAAATACAATTTGAGGTTCTCGAACTTGTTCTCGAGTATCATCTAAGTCCATAAACACTCAGAATGCGTATTCAAATCACAAAATTTGTCACATGCCGCCAATGTTGGTGCTACTCCTTGCTCCTCGCCGTTGCAACCACCTTTTGACGGAGAACATGTATATGTCCTAATGCTTGATTGGGAGAGAGTTGAATAATTTTTGTGAGTTAGGTACCTGTATGACACCTTAGGACAAGTTTAGGGACATAAAAATGTGTTTTGAAAGTTTGGGGACCCAGATGACACCATGAGACAAGTTTGGGTATCTGAAAATGCACTTTGAAAGTTTAGGGACCTAGACGACACCCTGGGACAAGTTCGAGGACCGCTCATGTATTTTACTCTTTTGTAAAACTATGGTACGAAAGGGGTATACCTATTCCGTATGTTTCTAATAGAGATGGAACACGTTCCAAGTGCGACCGGAACGATGTTCCCGGAACGTTGTTTCGGAACAAGGAACGTGTCATGTATTTAGTGAGCTTTTCCTAGAGCCGTAAGCTGCTAGGTTTAGTGTTGATGTGAATGTGACTCTTCAATGATCAAAGTGCTTATTAATAGCAAGTGCCCAGCCCAAAATGACGCTTGGAATTTCTACAAACATGGTTTCGACCTTGATCTTCTTCGAACCGTATCCATGTCCCTAACCGCGTCGGAACACGTTCCATAGGGTTTAGGGACGACGTTCCCGGCCGTCTTCGTTCCTTGTTCCGGAACGAAGTTCCCGGAACGCGGAACACGGCCACGTTCCACGTTCCAGGCTTCTAAGGGCGGACCTTGTGCATGCTATTGCCGATGGATTTTAGGAGCGTATTTCTTGACGGCGTGCTGTATGTCATCGCCACTCAGGGCGTCATAGGGGCGGTGGATGTTGAGGGAAGAACTTGGAGGATCATTGACTTCCCAGACCCACGAAGCGAGATTTTTCCATTTAATCGTACTGATGTTGGATCCATCGATCTGTTCCAGGGGCAGTTGCATTTTGCAACTGATGGTAGGATCGGGCACAGCATACACAGCCTAGAAATCTGGGTACTTGAGGATAAAGAAAGTGAAGAATGGACATTAAAGCACACTGTTTGCTTTGAGTTTCTGCTGGGAAGGAAGCGTGAGTTTGGATTTCGTGACTTTATAGCTGTTGCGATCCACCCAGACCGCAATATGGTATTCTTTGTCTGTGGTCGTGAAAGAACATTAATGTCTTATGACATGGATAGCTGGGAAGTGTCTATCATCCGTAATCTTGGATACTGTGAAATTGAACATTTTCTTCCATATGTTCCCTTGTTTTCAAAGTCATTGCCAGATTGTGGTAATCAGTAATCTCACTCTCAGCACAACTCAACCTTTGCTGATGGTTCTGAATTTTGATCATATCGTAGTATGGTATTCAGTTGTAGCAGCAGCAGCTGCTAGTTATCAGATGTTGTTGTACTTTTGATTAGTGCATGAGTACACTCATGTGTCCTCAATTTGTGGGGCTATCTGTTTTCATTTACTTAGTAATTCTACTTTTGCCTTTGTGTCTGTGTATGAGATGGCACTGGCAAACAACTTTTAGTACTTTGACTGCTAATACCACGTTTTGTGGTTAATCTGATATTCATGCTATCCACCTTGCTTTTTTCTTCACTTCATGGTACTGTCTTGGGTGAGTCATTATGCACTCAAATATAATTTTTCCTTTGTTTTTGAGCATTGTGATCCTTGTGTGTATTGTGTTGTTGGATATTTTTATCTCGGCTATGCTAGTCGATGTTCTGCTGTGTACGATTTATGTTTCTTTGCTGAAATGATCTACACTGCTGAAGAATAGCTTATCTTTATTTTATATTTCTCTGTTAGTTATATTGTATTACTTGCTGTCAATTATACACAACATAACAACCGAGTTGTGCCCATGTGGGCTAGATGAATTTCACCGCTTTATTAAGGGATGTAAATTAGCATTTGTGTAATGTGGCAGTGTCAAATCACTTTTTTGAAAATAATATCTTCAGTCAACTTTTACTCAAATCTAATTGTTCTTTCGTGAGGAAAAGAATTGGGAAGTCTGAAAATTGAGGTTTTTGTCTCACCTGCTACTGCTAAGTAGAGGAGAATGCTTTATCCTAATTTTTTTTATATCAAACTCACTTACTTCTTGCCAATTTCAATAGGAAAACAGTTGGCAATGATACAAATTGTATTCGGTTGAGGTCACCTGCTCTGAGAACCTTCGAACTCTGCTGTCATGCTATTCAATTTGACAGCAGAGATTAGCTTCATTTCTCAATGATTCATTAATCATTGTTGGCTTGGGTTTCTCTTGCTTGTTTAGGTTCGTGGCCACACTCGATGATAAAGCTCATATTACATGAGAACTGCTAGTTAGAAAACGACGCTCATATTATATGCGTCGTGCTTTTGTACCTGAAGGACATCATTCTTTTTTTCTGGGCTTCTGGCCCAAAATGACCGAACGCCTCTCCCACAGTCCAGTAAAGGCCCAAAACCTCCTGCCGCTGTCGCCTTCTGCAGCCGCACCTCGCCGCCGCCGCCGCCGGGCGCCGGTTTCGGATAGGAGCGCCGCCTGCAGCGGCTCGCCGTCCGCAGCTTCACCTCACCTCAGGTACGCGCGGATCCCCTTCTTCTCCGCCCCCTCCTTCCCGCAGGCACGGACCTCTTAACCTCTCTTCCTCTCCTCCATTTGCAGCTAGTGCTCATCGATAGATCCACATTCCTCGAATCCTCCGTCTCCGCCCGTGGCGATGGCGGGCGGCCCCAGCTCTAAGAAGAGCTCCAAGAAGAGGAGGGCCCGGAGGAGGCGGACCTGGAATCGGAACCCGGCGGCGGAGCTCCCCGACGACCTCCTCCTCGAGATCCTCGCGCGGGTGCCGTACAGCTCCCTCTGCCGCTTCCGCTGCGTCTCCAAGCGCTGGAGCGCGCTCATCTCCGACCCCAAAAACCGCGAGAGGCTCCCCCAGACCCTCGCCGGCTTCTTCTACCGCATGCTCTCGAGAGGCTCCACACCGCACAGCTACGGCTTCCTCAATGTGTCCGGGACAGGCGCCCCGTTCATCGATCCCTCCTCGTTTCTGCCCGACAGCGAGCGGGAGGGCCTCGAGCTGGTGGACTGCTGCAATGGCCTCATCCTCTCCCGTAGCGTCAGATTTGCTGACAACCTTGAGTTCCATTACCTTGTCCTCAACCCTGCGACCAAGAAGTGGGTAGCCGTTCCAGTTACGTGGAGCTGGTCAAATAAGGTGAGGATGGCTCGCCTCGGGTTCGACCCGGCCGTGTCCCCGCACTTCTATGTCTTCGAGTTTCAGTCACATATGAAGGACGACAACAATGATTCTGATGAAGACGACGGCGACGATGATTCTGATGAAGACGACGGCGACGACGATTCTGATGGTGGCGATAGCCTTGTCCTAGGGGTTAAGATCTACTCGTCGGCAACTGGAGTTTGGATCCACAAGCAGAGTGACTGGAGCACTGGAATTTCATTACAGCTTGGTTTTAAAAGTGTATTTCTTGATGGCGTGCTGTATGTCATCGCCGTTGAGTGTGTCATTGGGGCAGTGGATGTGGATGGAAGAACTTGGAGGGTCATTAAGTTTCCACGCCGAAAGGATTTTTCATCGCTCTTTGATACTGCTGCTGCTGCTGGATTCATTGATCTATCCCAAGGGCAGTTGCATTTTGTGAAAGCTGGGCTGGCAGTCTGGGTACTTGAGAATAAAGACAGTAAAAAATGGACCTTAAAGGAAACTGGCCGCTTTAAGCATCTGGTCAGAACGAAGAATGTTGTTGCTATCCACCCAGACCGCAATATGGTATTCTTTGTCTTTGGTCGTGAAAGAACACTGAAGTCTTATGACATGGATAGCCGGAAAGAGTGTATCATCTGTAATCTTGGTTCTTGGATACAGTGAAATTGAACGTTTTCTTCCATATGTTCCCTTGTTTTCAAAGTCATTGCCAGATGCTGGGAACCAGTAATCTGACTCTCAGCGCAGCTCAACCTTTTCCAATGGTTCTGATAATGGGTTTTCAGCTGCAGCAGCACATCAGCAGCAGATATTACTTGTATACATTCTCATGCTATTGTACTTTTGGTTTCATGAGTACACTCATGCTTCATGCTTCCTCACTTATGGGGCTAGCTGTTTCAGTTAGCTAAGTAATTCTGCTTTGCCTTTATCTATAGTGTTTGTTTATGAGGTCGTGCTGGCCAACAAGGCAACAACTTCTACTACCTTATATTATGTATGACATCACTGTTTCGTGGTTAATATCTTATATGCATGTTACTCACCCCGTTTTTACCCATTTACGGTACTTTGTCTTGCATTATATTCTGCACTCAATTTATTTTTTGTTTTGCTTTTAAATTTGTTTTAGGCATTGTGGTCCCTTTGTGTAGTGGGATATTTATATTTCTCCTTGGCTATGGTAGTGGATGTTTTCTTGTGAGAATTTTATGTTTATTTGCTGAAAGGATCTATACTGCTGAAGAATATAGCTTATCTTTATTTATTTATCTCTTGTTAGTTATATTCTACTATTATTTGCTGCCAAGTATGTGTAGAATATAGTGCAAAGAAATTTAATACCCAAGTCGTGTCCATTCGAGCGAGAAATATTTCCTGATGTTTGTTGTTTTATCTAAAGATGGCTTCCCAATTTCAAGTATTTGATTTGGTAAAACGTAGATTTGCTGACAAAACATTCAGCGATTATCTTTCTTCTTTCTTTTCTTTTTACAAAACATTAACCAATTGCTCTCTTCACGGCACTCTTCGACAGTTTTTTGTGTTAATCCAGCATAGTTACTCCATGCAGAAGTTAACATTAGATTTGAGTAGAAATAGACAGAATATATTACTTTTAATTTGACACCACCAAATGTTCATGGAATTTTTCTTTCTAGAGGAAAATAACAGGGAAATCTGAAAGGTGAGAATTTGTATCACCAGCTAAGTGAACAAGAATGCTTTACCAGTTTACCCTGTGTCTGAATATCAAGCTCACTATGATGTGTGCAATCTGTCACCTGGACAGCTAAAAAAAAGTGTAATCTACTATAACCTTTGTTTTGGTGTACAAAAAACTGATTCCTCGGCGATTTAATTTGACAGCAGAGATTTGCTTCATTCCTAAACGATTCATTATCGGCTTGGGTTTTACTTGTTTAGTTTGGTGGTCAGACTCGATAAAAAGCTCATATTATATAAGAACTGCTAGTTAAGAACAAAAAAAACGATGGTTAATGTGCTCACGAATTTGCTCCGTTTCGATTCACAACAACGGTAGAAAAAGCTTATATATGTCGTGACATGTGCGTGAATGCAGAGTTTAGTTTTTGTGTTTTTATTTTTGCGTGCTTTAGTACCTGGGGATAAAAGCATCTCTCTAAAACCAATCTCCAGCCAATATAACACCCATGCGTTGCTTGCTTTGTGGCCCAAACGACCGAACGCCTCCTCTCCCAGTCCAGTCAAAGGCCCAAACCTCCTGCCGCTGCCGCCGTCGCCGTCTGCAGCAGCACCTCACCGCCGCCGCCGCCGGTTCCGGATGCGAGCGCCGCCTGCAGCGTCTCGCCGGCCGCAGCACCACCTCTGGTACGCGCTTTCCACGGCTGATCCCTTTCTCCTCCGCCCCTCTCCTTCCCACCCGCGGCACGGAGCTCTAACCTCTCTTCCTCTCCTCCATTTGCAGGTAGCGCGCACCGACAGATCCCCATCCCTCGAATCCTCCGCCTCCGCCCGCGGCGATGGCGGGCGGCTCCAGATCCAAGAAGAGGAGGCGGAGCCGGAAGCCGAACCCGGCGGAGCAGCTCACCGACGACCTCCTCGTCGAGATCCTGGCGCGCGTGCCGTACAGGTCCCTCTGCCGCTTCCGCTGCGTCTCCACGCGCTGGCGCGCGCTCATCTCCCACCCCGACAACCGGGCAAGGCTGCCCCAGTCCCTCGCCGGCTTCTTCCACATCGAACCCAGACCAAGCGGCTCGCCAGCTCGGTACTCCTTCACCGGCGTGGCCGAGGCCGGCGGCCCCCCGCTCATCCACCCATCTTTGTCGTTCCTCCCCGACCACGAGCGGGAGCTGTTGGGAAGCTGCAATGGCCTCCTACTTTGCCGCTGCTACAGGTTCCCTGACAAGGACGAGTTCGACTACCTCGTCGTTAACCCCGTCACCGAGGAGTCGGTCGCTGTGCCAGTGTCGCGGCCACGGCCGCCTTTAGTGCAGATGGCCCTCCTCGGATTCGATCCGACCTTCTCCTCCCACTTCCACGTCTTTGAGTTTCAGATGGAAGCGTACGATCATGATGGGTTTCGCTACGTCCCTGTGGTGAAGATATACTCATCTGCGACTGGAGTTTGGAGCCGCAAGCAGACTGACTGGAGCATTGGAATCATGCCGTGGGAAGGTTCAAGCGGTGCATTTGTCAATGGCGTGATGTATTTCCTCGCAGTTCATAGTATCATAGGGGCAGTGGATGTGGAGGGGAAAACTTGGAGGAGGATTGATTTTCCATATAGCGAGGGTTCATCATTCAGCCCATCCTTTTCTGGTCTCTCCCAAGGGCAGTTGCATGCTGCATTTGGTGATGGT
The DNA here is from genome assembly GCA_015476505.1 of Urochloa ruziziensis. NCBI lineage: Eukaryota > Viridiplantae > Streptophyta > Magnoliopsida > Poales > Poaceae > Urochloa > Urochloa ruziziensis. The sequence continues at coordinate 46,006,073 of CM027121.1, read as the reverse complement.
CAGCTCAATGGTAAGCTAGAAATCTGGGTACTTGAGGATAAAGACAGTGAAGATTGGACCTTGAAGCACACTATAAGCTTTAAGCATCTGGTCGGAAAGAAGCGGGTCAACCTTGGACTTGACTTCAGTGTTGTTGCTTTCCACCCAGACCGCAACATGGTATTCTTTGTTTTCGTTCATCGTAAGAAAACACTGATGTCTTATGACATGGATAGCAGGAGAGTTTATACCATCCATAATCTTGGACGCTCCGGCTATGAAAAATTTCTACCATATGCTCCCTGCTCCGGCTATGAAAAATTTCTACCATATGTTCCCTTGTTTTCGAAGTCATTACCAGATGGTGCGAATGGGAACCAGTAATCTGACTATCTCAGCACGGCTCAACTTTTTCTAATGGTCTTGACCATCATATCATAGGGTGATCTTCTGTTCCCGCAGCAGCTACTGCTACTTGTATGTGTCTTTTGGAATTCAGATGTCGTTTGCATGAGTACACTCATGTCATGCGTCCTCACTTTATGGGGTTAGCTGTTTCAGTTCATTTAGTTCTACTTGCCGCTGTCTAATATATTTGTGTATGATGTAGCAGTGTGGCACTGTCAATCAACTTGTAGTAGTTATATATGTCTTATGGTTAATGGCTGATACCACTGTTTAATGGATGTTTCTTATCCACCATGCCTTTTGTGCCCCTTTTTGGTACTTGGTCTTGATTGTGATTATTATGTACTTAAGTATAGTACATGTGTAAATATTCAGGTCTCTTTAGTTGTAGTTGATTTCCCGTGTTCTGTGTAGGATTCTATGTTTATTTGATGAAATGATATGTTGTGCCGAAGAATAGCTTATCTTTGGTTTATATTTCTGTTAGTTATATACAATTATTTGCCATTCACTGCAGGAAAATTAGCCTTAGTACCGGTCACAGGACGGCTTAGTACCGGTCACTGTGACCGGTATTAAAGGTCCGGTACTAACGTCGTGTCGCACATTAGTACCGGTCACAACCAGCCGGTACTAACGTGCGACGGTTAGTACCGGCTGGTAACACTAGCTACCATCAGCCGGTCCCCTCCTCCGTCCCTCCTTTTCTTTTCTTTTTATTCGTTTCTTTTCTCATTTTCTCTATCATAATCACATGAACCACAATCTCAATAAGAACATAGGAATCACATGAATATACATCTCACAATATCACGGCACAAAATCACAAGAACAATGCATCTCACAATCACACGGTCTTACATCACAAAAATCACAAAATCACAACAAATCTCACCGTCACACAATTTCTCACGCACAACAACAAATCGCAAGAATCAAGAACAAGAATCGACAAGAATCAAGAAAACGCCACCTGCCGGCGCCGACGCCGCTCCGCCGGCCTGGACCCACGCGCCGACGCCGCATCGCCCGCCCTTCGGCCTGAAACGCCGCGTGCCATGCTAGCGCTGTCGCTCCTGGCCGGGCGCCCACGCACCCGTCGCTGGGACGCCCTTCCGCGGGGGCCTGCTGGAGCTGCCGCCGCCATGAGGCCCTCCCACGCGGGCCTACGGGCGACACCGCCGTCGTCGGGAGCCGCCGCCGAGAGGCCCTCCCGCGCGGGCCCGCGGGCGACACTGCCGCCGCCGGGAGCCGCCGCCGTCGCCGGGAGGCCCTCCCGCGCGGGCCTGCGTGGGGTCGCCGCCGCCGCTGGCACACGCTCCAGCGCGGGCCCGCGGGCGACACCGCCGCCGCGCGCCGCCTGGCCGCACGAGCCGCGCCTCCCCACGCGCTTGCGGGAGCCGCTCTGCTCCGCCCCACCCAGGATGACCCTCGTGCCTGTGTAGATTAGAGAAGAAGGTGAAAGAGAGAAGAGATAACGAATAGATGGACAGGGGAGGGAGAAGAGATAAATAAAGAAGGCCAATGAGACCAGAGCCGGCTACAGGCATGTTAGTGCCGGCTGGGAGCATCAGCCGGCACTAAATTTTGCCATTTAGTGCCGGGTGAGGCCCTAAGCCAGTACTAAACTGGCGCGAGCAAGTTAGTACTGGCAGCGGAGACCAGCCGGTATTAACATGCCCTCTGACATTTACGAGGTGGGGTCAGAAGCGCACGTTAGTACCGGCTGGTGTTACCAGCCGGTACTAACACGGCTTTTTTGCCACTGTTGCCTGGACCTTTAGTACCGGCGCCGGCTGGCCCTTTAGTACCGGCTCCGCCCAGCCGGCGCTAAAGGCAAGGGATGAAAGGTGGTTTCTCCCATAGTGATTAGATTACATATAGTAGTGGTGACATATTGCAAGTGGCAGAATACTAAGAGTTTTATAGTAGATGTTCTTTCGGTTTATTCGTTAAAACATACTCCGTAGATATCAACACAGTGTAAGATGTGGGCGCTACATTCAAGCTACTGCGAATTACTCCTTTTGTAAACGAAACATTAACTAATTGTTCTTTCTATTACACTCTTCAAGAGCTTCTGTAATTAATAACTTCCGAGAATAGTTCTTGAAAAAACTCAGGTGCTTTTGTTCAAAATGTAGTTTAGCATTTCTCTAATTTGGCATCTGCAATGTAGACAAATTGACATTAGATTTGAGTAAAACAGGCTGGAGATATTAATTTTTTAATCTGTCACTACCAGACCCTAAGAATGTGGCACGATGGCGAGCGGTCTCCGCGCCTCTTTGGAGGCCCACTACGGCGTCTGCCCTGCTCCGCTCCCTCGACCCTCGCCGCTGCTACGAGCCTGCCACACGGCACCAGGCCCGCGCGATGCCGTCCCCGCACCGCCGACGACTCGCGTCCCCCCGCTGGAGACGGCACGGCTGTAAGCGGAGGAGGCGGTGGTTCGGGCCAATTCCAATGGAAGCATCTTGATTATCTTGTAAGGACCTAATTTACATAAACTCATTTCTCTTAAATCTCGACATCAATGTATTTATTTGCCAGTCGGAATAACTTTAGCAAAAAGCCATATGGTTCAGCACTTCAGCTGTTGGAATCATTTACACATGCATGCCTTTGTTTTCAGAATTCTGACTGATGTTGTCCTCTGACCGGTTAACCATGCATGCTGAATGAATCCAGCAAGCCCACTCGCACTGCACCCATTTTGTTCTGTGTTCTACAACTTCAAACCTACTTAGAGAGACAACAACTACATGAAGTTAGCATGTAACAGACTGACTGCTCATCTCATAGCCACACTCTTCATCAAAAAAATCTCAATTGCTCTTCCTACATAAGGTAGCAGCCATTAATTTCAGTAGCTGATTTTTTTTTTTGAGAATTATACAATACAACGCAGACTAATTTTGGTGTGTGGAATAATGTCGGTCTCCTGGGCACGAGGGAGTGTTTAATAGCTTCAATGGGGGAAACAGTGGTAAGACAACAATGTAATGACATTATATTTAGTTCTTCAGGATTGCCTATTTTGTAAAATATTTAAATCTGATGTAATGCAATTTAATTCAACAACAAAGATTTGCTTCATTTCCAAATGTTTTACAATCGACTTGGGTTTTGCTTGTTTTGTTTGTTTGGTTAGACTGGCCAAGCTCATATCACGCGAATGGATAGTTGAAAATAGGTTTATGTGCGTATGGAATTTGCTTCACTTCAACTCACTGAAAGAATAAGAAAAACATATGTCGTGTCATGTGAATGCAGGGTTTGATTTCTTATGGTGCTTTGCATCTGAAGATTCAAGCATCTCAGTTTAATCAATTTCTAGCCCACGATACAACACCTGATCTTTTACATGACCACCGTGATGTCTGAATGCACATTCCAATACTGTAGCCACTGAAAACTTGGTAGGTCAACCACAAATTTCCAGCTACCACCAAGTGTCTTATTTTGAACATCTTCACCAAACCTGTGGCCATAGTGCATATTATTAAATAAATATGCCAAATGCAAATGTACAAACAGTTAGACAAGCTCTCAGCTATTGCTTAGTTGAGGATTTCCAATCGCTGTCAAATTTCCGGTGCTGCAAAACATAGGATAACAGTAAACTGTTATAGGCAAACAAAATTTCGAGTTGTCTGAATTTTGAACGTAAGTTCCTTTGGTCAAAATGGTTGGTCCCTGGGAAAGCAGTAGTACCTCTGCGATTGGCATTCGAGTTCTCACAGCCTCAACTTTTGACAAATCAAGATCTGCAACTGCAAATCCAGTGGAGAGCCGATCTGCAACCACGATGTTTCTTTAATCAGGTGCATCCAATGTATCTGTTGTTTCACGTAGTGTTGGGGCAAAAAGAACACCAGCACAAACATGAAGTATAATATACCCAACCAATTATATCTCCTGTGTTCTGGAGATTAATTCAGCAGAAAGAAATTATGGTAGTTATGAGATGAAGTAACGAAATAACTGAGTAAATCTTGAACAAAGAAGTCTTGGTGAGATACCTGAAAGAAACCTAAGTTAAAAGCAAGGAGACAAGGTATACCTGGAAGTCGAGCTACCACTGTTCCCCATGGGTCGATAATTATAGAATCACCATAGCTTTCTCTTTTCTCATTGTGCTTTCCAGCTTGAGCCGCAGCAATAACCTATGAATGGTTCGGGAGTTTCTTTATTTAACTTGCCTAAAACTATGCCAGGCCAAATGACTGATGTAAATATTCTTGTAAATTCTGTACAAAACACAGCTTTGGCAGTAAGCATAGAACACTCGTGCTGAATTTGCAATCACAGAGATGGGTATGGTGGATTTTCCAACAGATAATCTAGTGAGATGGTTTGGAACTTGTGGCCTCATGATTTAAAATTACAAAAAAAAAGGATGATGTTTAATTGGTCCAAGCCTAACTTTTATATTAACTATTTCATGTTGCCAACAACATGAAATAATTGGACTTACAAATGCACAAGTACATGGGAAGATAGAAGGTGCTGATTTACATACATAACATTGTGTCTCAATCGCGCGAGCACGGAGGAGAATTTCCCAGTGTGCCTCCCCAGTCACCTTTGTGAATGCAGAGGGCACTAGTAATACCTAGAAGACAAACTTGTTAAAACAGGACTGTAAAATACACAATCCCCTACACTTTCTTAAAGGGGTATGATAGGCAGGGATTCCATATAAGCAATCACATATCTTGTGTACACTATATTAGAATGCATACCCACCTGTGCTTGATGCTTAAAGCGTAAAATCTGATAAAGCTCTGGGAATCTCAAATCATAGCAGACAGTAAGCCCCAACCGTCCAAAAGGACTATCCACAGCAACAATTGTATCACCTGATAAGAGAGAAAACACATCATAAAAAATGACATGTAACGAATAAATTGCAGTCCAATGTTACAACAGCAGGTACAACTTTATCCAAGACGGCACAATAACAGTACCACAATAGCAGAGCCATGTTTGGAGTCAAATCAACGTGGTATAACATTTACCACAACTATTTTGTTCAATATAAGATATTCAGAGTCAGAATAAATAAAGCAAGAACTATTATAAACAAGCTGCTACATGCAGTTCTTGCATAAACCCTAGGTATTTAATCATCTTGGGTTGTTATTACTAGAAAAAAATTTATAAAGAACTAGAGTTGCTTATGGATTAATTTTTATTACAAGACTATTGTATCTTTGACCCTGTTATGTGAATGTGTTGCTTAATTTCATGAATGCATTTGCCTGACAGCATTAATATGTAAAATTAAATTCATATAGCAGTTGTTGTTTAACCACACCAAAAAGTTCACATACATCAGAACTGATAGATCAATCTCTGCCAGAAAACAGTTATTCTTGGAAATGTATACCTGCAGTTGTGAAACGACTTTCCTTGTACACCATATTGCCAGGTACATCAACATCAAACCTTTGCCACAAAAGAAAGGAAAAGATGAAACGTCACCTTGATACTAAATGCTTATCAATTTTACAGAAACATCCGTAAATGCACTTCTGAACTATGACCATGGTTCTTAAGATGAAAAGGCGTCCTAGGCGAAGGCGTAATTACTAGGCCCTTGTGGTGCCTCGGTATGCCTTGTCACCTAGACAATGCCTTAAGAACACTGACTATGACTAGCACAGCTGAAACATCTTTATGTTTTTAAGTCTATCATTACGAGAAGCATTTCCCTGATTAAGAAATAAAAATATAGCCAACTCATAGCACTGAAATTGTTAAATGTAATCATCATGTTTCCTTATTGACACCAACGATAAAAAGAATCTAGCACTTAAACACTCCGAAGATGCAATGTGAAGTTCACATACATCCTTTACACTAAAAAAACAAGTGATATAAGTTTTTAGCTGTTTGCAAATATTTCAAAAGGTACTTTTTTTCCCAGAGATGTAAAAGTTGAAGAACTTACAAATGTATTTTTCGATACGAGCTCCTAACTTTTCCAGAATCATCGATTAATACATGAGTATTGTACTGGTGAGAATCATCAGGTCCCTTTTCCTGAAACCCCCCAAGAGATAACCACATGCCTGATTCTCTGCCAAAGTGAAGTTCTGATAAGTCAAGTGCCAACTACACTGATAGAAAATTCTTCAAAAAAAAAAATCCTACTGATAGAAAATCAATATGTAAAAGGGCGGCCTTTGGTGCAGTGGTAGAGCTTCACCGCCTGTGACCGGAAGGTCCAGGGTTCAAGCCCCAGCCTCTGCACATTTATGTGCGGGAAAGGCTGTGTGCTAAACAACCTGCCCCCAGACCCCGCATAGTGCGGGAGCCTACGGCACTGGGTACGCCCTTTTTTTTTATAGAAAATCAATATGTCATAAAAAAATGGTGAAGGCTACCAAGGATGCAGTTAAAAGGAAAGTGTAAGTGTTAAATATGCTTGTGTACATACAAATGTATGAGTCAAAGATGTCTTTGAATCAGCAAAATAATGGACAGGGGAGCAAAACACAAAAGACATAGTAAAAATAATACTTAGGTGAGGTGGAGTTAGACAAACAGAACATGGACTCCCGAGCATTTTGGGAAATTAAATGATACAATCTATAGTAAATTTCAGATTGAAATGACACATATGTGCAATATTAAAAGAAAAGCAACAATTCTGTTTTCACTGACTTTGCAAGTGAGCAATATCTCTGCATTATTGGCCCATCTAATGGTTCAGCTAGCTTAACAGACTCGCCATCCTTGGACCCAATGAACGAGAAGACCTCAGGGAAACAGAGGAATTTCACGCCAGAAGCAGCTGCTTCCTAAAATAATACATGCTTCCATGTTAGTCTACTCAACATTACTGATAACACAAACAGGACAGATAGAAGAAGCACCTTAAGAGAGCGTAAAATTGCAAAACCAACAAGGACATTATAGGGAAATAAAATGAGGCTCCTGAGGGTACTAACTCGTAAGTAGGAACTACTAGAAAGCCAATTAGCCTTATTGACAACAGTTTCGTGAACATCAGCAGACACATGATAGCATGAAGTACAACAGCTACAGGAACGAAAGATGGTTGTGCCATGGCATAATAATTAATTAATATTTGAAGATTGCTTAGCTCTGTCCTTCTACATCTACAGGAACGGAAGCTGGTCATGCCAATGCCATGCCATGGCACAGAAGTACGATAGTAATGATCACTTTCAACCACTACTCATATGAGTTCACCCGGACTATGGTTGACACAGTGAAAACAATAACGACACAGTAAAAATAACAATGCATTTCTTCCACTCTGAATCATCGACACCCACACATGTGAAAACTGGGGGAAAATTTCCCATATCCCCACATGAGCATTCCAAATGCGCATCCATTTTCCTCATCACAATTATTTGCCCCTCCCAAAAATGTGTTCCATCAAATCAATCAGCTTCTGTACCATGGCGCTGCATTCGCTCCGCGCCTCTAATAAATCTCCCTACCAAGAAAATTTAATCATCACTTGCTAGTGAAGTCAACTATTCTCCCTACTCGCAGCAGCCTACCACACCTACGCCGGGGACGGCACAGTGGCGGGCCAGCCAGCGGTATCCCAGCTCACAGCGGCGGCCTATCTACGGCCAACGGGAGGGGAGCGGGGGGCTTGCCTTGGTGAGGCGGGAGCAGGTGGCGTAGTTGGCGTCGACATCCCCCACGGAGGTCATCTGCACCACGCCGACCCTCGCCGGCGCGCCCGCGGCGGCTCCGACGGCGGATGCGGAGGCCATGCCTCGGAAGCCGATGCGGAATCGGAATCTCGCGGCGGCGGCGGCGGAGGCGGAGGCGGCGATGGGGAGCGAGGCCGCGAGGGAGGCCAGGGCCATGAGTCAGCGGCCGCGAGACCCCGGGTACACTTGCACGGGTGCGCGTAGCGGTGGAGCCGCCACGTGGAGATTTTCCAGCCGCCGGATCGGAGCGGCAGCCTCTGCTCCCAGCCGTTGGATGTGAGAAGGCCCACTTGCCTTGCGTTGCCTCGGCGGGCCCACCTGCCAGCTGATCCGCCGCCGCTTCCACCGTTCCACCTGGTGAGCGGAGCCACTCTCTCCAACGACACCACTCCGGCGCCGCCGCTCGCCGATCGGAATTCCGCGCCGCCCCCCGGGGGAAGTCAGAGGTGAGTATGTTTTTGATCTTCTTTTGTTCTTAATAGTATTATTAAAAAAAGATCTTCTTTTGGTCCGGAATCTCAGAACCCGGGATGAGATTTTATCTTTAGAGCATCCATCGCCAGATCGCCTGCGCCCAACAAGATGCCTACAGGCTACATTTCCTCATACCTAGTCATTCATTAGCCTGATAGGGGTGTGCATATATTCCTTTTGAATGTGCGTACAATGCGAAAACAAAAGTGACAACTTCTTCAGCATTCGTGGCTTGGCCGAAATTGCTCCCTTCTGAACAGTTCAGCGTTTTCAAGGCTGCTGTAACTGATGTCTGATTGTAAAGTGCCACTAATTTTTCCTTCAGTTATTAAACCCACAATAATAACATATTATTATTATCAATTAATCATAGGATTTCAAAATGTCATCACCCCATCACCAACTGCTAAAGAAAAGAAACTGCTCATGTGCATATATGCTTATGCGATGATCATTGAAAGGTATGGTTCTGTACAGATACACACATAAATGGCTCAATTGAGTGGAGTGCAAATCTATCCAGTCCAGTCGACCTACGTTCCCCAGCTGTCCTCGGTTCGGTCGCGAACGAATTCGGGTTTATCAAGAGCCTTGAGGAAGCCTTTGTCCCACCATGTTAAACTTTCGAATCATGTCAGTTTCATACCAGCAGCGCTTGAGCCGTACAAGAGCGCTTCCTCCTCAAATTTGGAGAATCGCCAGCCTTCCAAACGTCAGTGCCATGAGATTTATTTTTGTGCAGTGATGTTGCCGTTCTACTAGTAAAAATCGTGTAATGCCAACATTGGTATTCTCTCCAGAGGTTATCAGGACCTGGTGTGATGCCGATGCAGTGTGCTTTGACGTCGACAGCACAGTCTGCCTGGATGAGGGCATCGATGAGCTTGCGGATTTCTGCGGGGCAGGGCAGGCAGTTGCCCAGTGGACAGCTAGGTAATAAAAACAAAATGTTTGCTTCAGGAGCTGTAGCCAAGTAATCCATTTGCATAATGCTGCAAGCTGGTGTGCAATGTTCAATTCAAGTGCTAATTTTAATCTCTGTTTATTGTTTCTAGGGCCATGGCTGGATCAGTTGCATTTGAAGAGGCGCTCGCTGCTCGACTATCTCTGTTCAAGCCATCCACTGACCAATTCCAAGACTATATAGACAAGAGGCCACCTAGGTAAGCCCATATGCAAGTTCATTGTTGTATTCTTGTATTGATATTTTAAGGGGTATTCTAATGTCATCCGTTTACGCTTTTGAGATGGTTAGATCACAGAAGATAATACTGGATTGTTTCAATTATTGTGATCCTGTTTTCCTGGCACGTTTTCATGGTTTATATTGGATGAGGAAGTACTTGATAAGTTTCTAGTCATTTTTAACAGAGGTGGCTTTGTATATCGCAATGCTCCAAGCCTTTTGATACATTTTCTTTCTCCCATGTGTACATATCGATACAGCCACCAGATACAACTCTCATGTTGCATGGGAATATTGTCCATACCTATTAGTTGCAGTCTTGTTGCTAGGCCTCTCATTTTTCTACTAGTCTTGATGCAAGTGACATTTGATCTATAGGATATCTCCTGGAATAGCTGAACTGATCATGAAGCTAAAGGCTAGAAATACTGATGTGTATCTTGTTTCTGGGGGCTTCCGACAGATGATTAAGGTATAAACACTAATGCTTCCCTGGTGATATCTCAGGGAAGTCCGTATGCATTTTACACTCTGATTTTGATCCCACAAGCTTCTGTTCATTTCAACTTCTTGTTTTTTAGCCTTAATTTCGACACAGTTTCAAATATTACAAGAACAAACGAAATCAGATTCATTCATTCTTTGAGATACACTTTTTGTTCGCTCCTCAATAGACTGATATGTGTTACACTCTTCATTTATAAAAATTGGTATGTTGCTATTCCATATTCAACAAAGTCAGTCTTTGATCCACCCATTGCTCGTTTGCCAGCCTGTTGCATTGGAGCTTGGTGTCCCCCATGAGAACATTTTTGCTAACCAGCTACTGTTTGGAACCTCTGGAGACTATGTTGGTTTTGACCCCACTGAGCCTACTTCACGAAGTGGGGGTAAAGCTGTGGCAGTTCAATACATAAGACAGGTCTGAATGCAGCTCTTTTTTCTGCTTGGCATTGGCACATTGTTGATGAGTACTGTTATGCATGCAGAAATGCAGGTACAAGTCTCTTGTTATGGTAGGAGATGGTGCTACTGATCTTGAGGTAATTAATTGTAAATTGTACCTATGGAGCCATGGTAGGACTGCAGTAGGAAGCATTCATTATCATTTCATAAATGTAGTTCAATTAATGCATTAAAAATGCAAATGTTCCTGAAAATGTTAATCAACTATTAATTTGTATTGTCCCTATGTATGGTAAAGGAATGGTAAGAGGGGTCTGTTGATTTTATTAACCTGATTGCTTCCATCAATGAGAGATGCATGGGTTCTTTCTTCTCATTCTTTGCAATCTGGAAAAAATGCCACGTTGCTTTCAGTATTCTGATATTAACTCTGTAGACGGTTTATAACTTTATATGTTCTTTAGTTCTTGCTGCTTAAAGTAAAGAGTCCAGTTCAGAAACATCTTAAGTTAATGTTTACGCATATGGTCTGGCAGGCTCGGCAACCCGGTGGAGCGGACTTGTTTATCTGCTATGGAGGAGTCCAGATGAGGGAGGCGGTTGCAACAAAAGCCGACTGGGTTGTCTCTGATTTTCACGAGCTGATGGCCTACTTGGCATAACGTTGTTCCTAGCAATACTGATACCAATTCTTACACTATCAACCGATGAATAATTAACTACCTGATGTGAGGCAAGAACTGTGAGCGGGTTCTTGTGTTTATCCCCTCTGTTAGCAAGGAGAATAGGCTGGCCCCTTGTGGGCCTTGGGTCCTGGCCGCACGGCTCCCAGCCGTGCGCCGGCCCTAGGGTATAGATGGTATTGATCTATTAGGCAAGGATCTCCTCAGGGGTATTGTTTCTATAAACCCTAGAGAGCCTTGCCTATATATTGTACCCCATGCCTTTGGCAATGTTAAGTCAATCTATTCCCAGCCATACAAGCTTACATGGTATCACGAGACTAGGTTTTCTTTCCTAGGCCTCCTCCCTTCCGCTGCCCTAGCCGCGCGCCATCCCTGGCTGCGCCTATGGCCGGGTCTCCACCCCTCTCCCCCACGGCTGCTGCCATTGCTGCCGCCAAGGCCAAGGGCGCCACCTCTCCTGATGAGGAGGCGCGCCTCAAGGCCGAGGCGAGCGCATCCAGCGCCAGGAGGAGCGCGACGCGGCCCTCGTTCGCGCCGCCAAAGCCGAGCAGGAAGCAGCCGACGCCGGCCGGGAACTCGAAGCCCTTGCCGCGCGCCAGCGCGAGGCGCTCGCCCGCGCCGCTGCTGCTCGCAGGGACGCTGCCGCCGCCCTCGACGATCCCCATCATCACGACGGCGACGACGACAACCAGTCCCACATCTCTGATTGGGTGCCTGAAACTCTCCACCACGCCGTTCTCCTTCATGAGGCCGCCGCCGTGGTCAATCTGCACGCCCAGGCCGTTGGCGTGCAGAACATCCAGAGCCTGGTTCACATCACCCTCGATCTCCCTGCCGGCAACTATCCTCGATGGCGGGATCAGTTCCTCCTCGTCGTCGGGAAGTATTCCCTCGAGGATCACGTCCTCACCGACACCCCGGCGCCCACCTTCCCCGACTGGGTCCGGATGGACTATGTCGTGAAGTCCTGGATCGCCGGCACCATCTCCGCCAATCTGGCCGAGACTGTCTTGGAGCGCGCCGCCACCGCACGCGTCGTGTGGCTCGCTCTCGAGACTCAGTTCCTCGGGAATCGCGAGACGCGTGCTCTCCACCTCGACTTGAAGTTCCGCAGTTTCACTCAGGGCGACCTCAACATCACCGACTATTGTCGGCAATTCAAGACCATGGCAGAGGAGCTCGCGGCGCTCGGAGAACCTGTCAACGACCGCACCCTCGTCCTCAACGTCATCCGCGGCCTCAACGACCGCTTCCACGACATTGGCGTTCATCTTCGTCGCGGTCGTCCCTTCCCCAAGTACTCCGACGCCATCTCCGAGCTCCAACTGGAGGAGATGACTCTGGCACACAAGGCGTCCATGCCAGGGACAGCTTTGGTCGCCGCCACCGCCAAGGCGCCTTCCACCAGCGCCACCTCTTCCTCCAGCGGGCGTCGGCCTCCTGACTCGCGCCCTCCCTCCGGCGGTTTTAACTCCGGGGGCGCGTCGTCCAAGCCCAAGCAGCAGCACCGCCGCAGCAAGCGCGGCGGCAAGTCGTCCTCCGGGTCTGCTCCTTCCTCCGGCAACGGCGGCGCCCACTCCAGCAACACCAGCGGCGGCTCCCAGAGCAGCGGCGCCCCCTCGGCGCCCTGGCCCTCTCTACATAAGCCATGGGCCGGGTCCATCCAGATGTGGCCCGGCCCACGGCCACCGCTGGCCCCCCTGCCCGCTCCACCCGGCTGCCTCAGCAACAGGCTCTGCTGGCCCACGCCCAGGCCCAGGCACAGGCCTATGCCGTCCAGCAGCAACAGGCGCAGGCCCAGCTTCAGGCCCAGCTCCAGGCCCAGCAGCAGGCGCAAGCCATGGCGCAGGCACAGGCACAGCAGGCGCCGGTCCAGTGGGGGCCGCCAGGGTTCCAGCCGCCGTCGGTCGCCCCTACCTCGTGGGACCAGCACTCCCTCGCTTCGAGCTTCAGCACCATGAGCCTCCAGCAACCTCCGAACGACAACTGGTATTTTGACTCAGGTGCTACATCACACATGACCTCCGACCCTACCACTCTCTCGTATACTTCTTATTCGCGGTATCCTTCTCCATCCTCCATTATTGTCGGAAACGGCTCATTGCTTCCTGTTACAGCCACTGGTTCTGCACAACTTCCTGGTTCTTTTCTTCTTAATAATGTTCTAGTTTCACCTAGTCTTATTAAGAACCTCATATCTGTGCGCCAATTCACTTCTGACAATAATTGTTCCATCGAGTTTGACCCCTCTGGTTGCTCTGTGAAGGATCTGCGAACTCGGAGAATACTCGCCAGGTGCAATAGTTCGGGGCCCTTATATCCGCTATCTGCTTCCACAGCTACAGCACTCCTTAGCGGCCCGTCTCCCTCACTCTGGCATCGTCGGCTCGGTCATCCTGGTCATGAAGCTTTGTCCAAGCTTGCTGCTCTTTTGCCTTCATGTAATAAAGAAACTAGCACTACATTGTGTCATGCGTGTCAGCTAGGGCGCCATGTGCGTCTTCCTTTTCATACTTCTTCCTCGAGAGCTTCTACGAATTTTGATCTTGTTCATTGTGATCTTTGGACGTCACCCGTTGTTAGTGTCTCCGGTTACAAATATTATCTTGTCATTCTAGATGATTGCTCTCATCATTTATGGACCTTTCCATTACGTATGAAATCTGACACATTTGCCACCATTGCTAATTTTTTTGCCTATGTGAAGACCCAGTTTGGCACCACAATCAAGGCGGTCCAGTGCGACAATGGCCGTGAGTTCGACAACTCTAGCGCTCGCACATTCTTCCTCACCCACGGCGTCCTTCTACGCATGTCGTGTCCCTACACTTCCCCACAGAACGGTAAAGCTGAGCGTATCATTCGTTCCACTAACAATATCATACGCTCACTTTTGTTTCAAGCTTCCATGCCACCGTCCTACTGGGTTGAAGCTCTCACCACCGCCACATACCTGCTCAACATCCTTCCCACGAAGACTCTTCAGTTCGTGACACCGCACTTCGCCCTCCATGGCCAGCTGCCGTCTTACGATCATCTTCGTGTTTTTGGATGCGCTTGCTATCCGAACTTATCTGCCACTGCCAGCCACAAACTCGCCTCCACGCTCCACGCTTTGCGTCTTCCTTGGCTACTCTCCCCACCACAAAGGATTACCGCTGCCTTGACATCACTTCTAACCGTGTGATTATCTCTCGTCATGTCACATTCGACGAGGCCACGTTTCCTTTCGATCGGGAGCCTACACCCCCATCGCCGGCAGATTTTGAGTTTCTGGACGTGTTTACTGATGCTGTGCTCGTACCTATTGGTCCGTCCCAGCCACTTTTGCCTACTGCAGGTCCTGGCGTTTTACCGCACAGCCACGTGCGGCTCCTTCTGGCACCACCGACGCCTCGGTGCCACCTCCAGCGGCCACGGCCGGGCGCCCGGTGGCCTTCCCTGTTCGGCAGCCGGCCCCAGCCGCCTCTCCGTCGACTCCAGCCGGCCCCAGGACGGCTGTGGCCAGCTCGTCGCCGCCTCAGCCGGCCCCAGCCGGCCACCAGCCGGCCACGGCCACCCTGTCGACGCTCCAGTCACCTGCAGCCGGCCGTCTGTCAGCCACGGCCACGTCTTCCTCACCCCGGCCGGCCGCAGCCCCTCTGCCGCCTGCTGCTGGCCGTTCGCCGGCCATGATCGGGCAACCTCGGCCTATCACCGATTTTCAGCGCGGTCTACTCCCGGCGGACTCCAGTGCAGCCCACCTCAAGTCCGAGCCCCGACACCGCTGTCGCTGTTCAGCCAGCGCCTCTTCCAAAGGGGGCTGTTCCAGTTCCTCCAGTGGCCAATCAACACGCCATGGCCACTCGTGCCAAACACGGGCTTCGCTTCCCGGCGGCCTATCATGCCGCTGTGCACTCTCGCCTGTTCCACGGACTTACCGTGGCGCCCTCGCAGATCCAAATTGGCGGGCTGCCATGATGGAGGAGCACGCTGCCCTCCTGCAGAACAACACCTGGGAGCTTGTTCCGCGGCCGCCCCGTGCCAACGTCGTCTCCGGCAAATGGATTTTCAAGCACAAGCTCCACTCGGATGGTACACTCGAGCGCTACAAGGCTCGGTGGGTACTTCGTGGTTTCACACAGCGCCCCGGCATCGACTTTGATGAGACATTCAGTCCTGTTGTCAAACCTGCCACGGTTCGGACCGTCCTGTCTCTAGCACTCTCCCGCGGCTGGCCCATTCATCAGCTCGACGTGAAGAATGCATTTCTCCATGGGACACTCTCCGAAACTGTCTACTGTGCCCAGCCGTCCGGTTTTGAGGATCCTACTCACCCGGATTATGTCTGCCGCCTCAACAGATCGCTCTACGGCCTCAAGCAGGCCCCGCGGGCGTGGTACAGCCGGTTTGCATCTTACCTGCTCTCCCTCGGCTTCGTGGAGACCAAGTCCGATGCCTCCCTCTTCGTTTTTCGACGCGGGACAGATCTCATATACCTGCTTCTGTACGTCGATGACATCGTCCTCACGGCTTCCACTACGGATCTTCTTCGGCGCACCATCCAGGCCTTGCAGCAGGAGTTCTCCATGAAGGATCTGGGCACACTTCATCACTTTCTTGGCATGCATGTTCAGTCTTGTGGTGACGGTTTACTTCTCTCCCAGCGGCAATACATGCTTGAGATTCTCGATCGCGCCGGCATGACAGATTGCAAGCCATGCCTGACTCCAGTGGACACCAACCCAAGCTTCCAGCCGACGGCCCGCCTGTTCAAGATTCTTTTGATTACCGCAGCATCGCCGGTGCCTTGCAGTACTTGATCTTCACCAGGCCGGATCTTGCATACGCAGTGCAGCAGGTCTGCCTCCATATGCATGACCCACGGGAGCCTCACCTCGCGGCTCTCAAGCGCGTTCTTCGCTACATCCGCGGTACACTTGACTTGGGCTTACTGCTACGTCCTTCGTCCACTGCTGATTTGGTTGTCTACTCCGATGCTGATTGGGCGGGCTGTCCTGATACTCGCAAGTCCACCTCGGGTTATGCTGTGTTCCTTGGGAATAATCTGGTGTCCTGGTCTTCGAAGCGGCAAAACACGGTCTCCAGATCGAGTGCCGAGGCTGAATATCGCGCTGTGGCTAATGGCGTCGCTGAGGTGACATGGCTGCGCCAGCTTCTCCTTGAGCTCCACTCTGCGCCATGCCGTGCTTCGTTGATCTACTGCGACAACATCAGCGCCGTCTACATGTCCTCCAATCCGGTTCAGCACCAACGCACCAAGCACATTGAGATTGATCTTCACTTTGTCCGGGAGCGTGTTGCTACTGGTGCTGTTCGTGTGATGCATGTCCCTACCTCCTCACAGTATGCGGACATCTTCACCAAGGGTTTACCTTCGTCAGTGTTCACTGAGTTTAGGTCCAGTCTGAACGTCCAAGGACGAGACGTTCCGACTGCGGGGGCGTGTTAGCAAGGAGAATAGGCTGGCCCCTTGTGGGCCTTGGGTCCTGGCCGCACGGCTCCCAGCCGTGCGCCGGCCCTAGGGTATAGATGGTATTGATCTATTAGGCAAGGATCTCCTCAGGGGTATTGTTTCTATAAACCCTAGAGAGCCTTGCCTATATATTGTACCCCATGCCTTTGGCAATGTTAAGTCAATCTATTCCCAGCCATACAAGCTTACACCCTCCACTGATTTTAAGAACCTCAAGAAGGGCACTCCCTTATGGGGTGACTTTTTTTTTTTTGACTCCTGTCTTTTTTTGTCTGCGATGTTGAAGGTTTGGGAGTTTCTAGAATAAGACAGTATATGTGGAGCCATTGTAATGTCCTGTGAACGTAGTATAATGTGATGTTTAATTATCTGATAATTCTGTGACTTACATGTGATGTTTTACCGGTCATGGATAACATGAACAAAACAGTGGATCTTCTTTCTTAAAATTTCCATTTTGTGTCCTCTCCAACTTAAATTTGGATGCCTATTTTTTTTCCTTAATGAAAAACCACCTAGGTCGATTCTTTTTATTTTCTCAGTGTTGGGAACATGAAGAAAAGAGAATGGTTGCACCAGTGGTAAACTCATGCATCCGCTGCAGTCATATCATATCAAGTTCACACATTGTTTTCTAATCCTTCAGGCCTGTTTGGGGAAAACATAGAAATAAAAAAAATAGGAGGGTAAAGAGGATAGGAAAACACAGTAATTTTACAAGAATGGTATTTTGAATGGAGGAAATGGAGACGACATACAAGCACGAGTTACTAGTGGCGAGCGAGCTCTGCCCCCACCTCCGTCGAGGACGTGCCTTACTTACTTGCTATTCCCTACATTTCAAATTATACTCCCTCTATTTCAAATTATATTACATCCGTTCCAATTTATAAGTCGTTTTAGTTTTATTAGGTTCTTAATCTTTGTTATGCATCTAAATAAACGCTATGTCTAGATTCATAACAAAATTTATGAATACAGAAACACCAAAACGACTTATGATATTTTGCATAATTTTTAAATAATACAAGTGGTCAAACTTTAGGTAAAAAGCCAAATAAACTATAATTTGAATCGGAGGTTGTATGTTGTTTTGCTTTTTCTAGTCATGAATCTAGACATGGTGTATGTCTTGATGCATAATAAAAGTTACAAACCTTAAAAAGAAAAAAGAAAAACGACAAAAAAATATGAGGCTATTCAAATTTCAAGCATTCCGCCCAAATGAACACCAGCCCACCTTCCTTTCCTGTCTCGAGTGGCCCAATATCTATGTCCTCCTAGCCCACCCCGTTCTCTGCTGCTCTCCACTAACGGAGGAACGCAAAGCAAGTGCGGCGCCGGCGGCTTGCGCAGGCGTCGCGGCGGAGAGCGGCAGCTGGCGGGCGGGCGCGCGGCAACACGGCGGCGGCCAGCGACCGGCAGGCATGGTGGTGGCCTAGCGTGACTCGATCCCTTCCTCGCCCCCTTTGACTGTGAGTCTTGCCTCCTCTGCTGGCTCTCCCATTTCTCCATTCCCTTCTCCGGCGGCAATGGCAGCACGGTTCAAATCCGATCTCGCCATCTCGGTGAGAAAATGGCTAACGGGCTTCCTATTTACATTATTTACTGACGAATCTTTGTGATGCTATAATCGATTAGCACTATGCGATGCAGTACATATGTCAAAGAGTAAGATTTAGATTGTTAATTTTTTTTTACCATTCTGAATTTTGAATACCCATGTTGTAAATCCTGGGCCCGCCCGAACCCCCCAAATCCCTGTTGTATTCTGTTTATATTTGGATCTGATCTGTCCGTGCATTTCTCTTCTATAAACTTCGAAATTTTTCCGAGCAATTATTGGGTGGCACGCCCCTGATACACGGTGGGAATTGGGTACTTGTAGTATTAGTGCGTTCTCCTGCAGATAACCTTGGGGATAAAATTTACATCGGGCCCCATTAAGATTTAGGTTTGTTCCCTGAAAAATTGGGCTTTGATTTGTCTTTGGTTCTGTAGATGTGCTATGTTTTATAGTTTGGTCTAGTTAATTGGTGCATGTGCAAGTTATGTTTAGTTGTGCAGCCATGGACTGATTGT
The DNA here is from genome assembly GCA_015476505.1 of Urochloa ruziziensis. Taxonomy (NCBI): domain Eukaryota; kingdom Viridiplantae; phylum Streptophyta; class Magnoliopsida; order Poales; family Poaceae; genus Urochloa; species Urochloa ruziziensis. The sequence goes on along the minus strand of CM027121.1, from coordinate 45,987,167 downwards.
ATCCCTCTTTGATTTTTTGTCTCAATCATGCAGGATCAAAAAGAAATAGAAACCGCTCATGAACAAGTTTACATTGTTGTGTCAGGAACACCGTAGTTTCTGGAAGAAGAAAAAAAGAGCCCTTTTTATTAAAGGAAACAAAACAACATAACCTGCTTTCACATTTAGTTACAGCTCAAGTTGGTTCTGCAAAAAATGAAATATTAGTTTCATGGCTGTGTGATTCTACTTCTATTAATTTTCTAATTCAAAGTTGCAACACGAACAAGTAATTTGTTGGGATGATGTGGCGCAGAATGGAGTGTGTCAAAGTATTCATGATTTTTATGCTTGTGCTCTCATGACATAAGATAGTTTTAGTTCAACCTCTGGTCTTGAGATTAACTATGTCTTGTACGCTCACCAAAGAACTGATTTTTTACGTTAGCCCTGCATTTACCCTTGTTTATCTCACAATGTAGCATCATTCCTAAGGCCATATTTCATAGTCTAATTTACTTGTTTGGCTCAACAACTCTATTATGTTCTTGAAAACAACTCTTTACCACACTATTCCTTTCTTTACCCTTAGAGAACATACCCTAAAGTCATTGTTGTTTTAGCAAATTCAGGCTTACATGGCTGGAACAAAGGAAAAACCAGTACTTATTGCTCGCGATGCAACCAGTGGTAGAATCACACGGTCTAAAGCTGCTGCAAATCGTACAAGATCTGGGGTGGCTCCTTTACCACTTCCTCTGAAAACTGAACAAAAACCTGCAGCAAATGGAAAGAGGAAAAGGAAAGCTTCAGATGAAAATTCTTCTGCTGATGCTGGAGCTCCAGCTCCTCATCCTAAAAAGCGCACAGTTCTCAAGAATGTAACCAACATAAGCTGTGCTAATGCTTACAAAAAGTGCAATGCTGTAACTAAGCTGCAGGTATCAAGATGGTCCACACATTACTATTTTATTCTATGATGATTTTTCAATCTACACCTTTATCAATCATTGTCAGTAGAATGATTGAGTCATTCCTTTGTTCCAGTCAAGGCCCTCCCAGAAGGTTGGACAGAGCATAAACAAGCAGTGTGCAAAGAAGATCCCCAAGCTTCTCCCTGTGGAGGTTGGGGGGAGTTCATTTGTGAATGATTCTAACATCGTTGAAGAAACACAAGAGGTAGACCTTTCGGCACAGAAGAAGAAGCATGTTGTTTTGGTTGAAAACAAGGGGGCTCTCTCATTACAGAATACTGAACGAAACAGAGACTGTGCTTTCCATGAGGCATTCTTTGAGGAAACAAATGCCAGGAATAAACTCGAAACTGCTGCCTTAAAGGCCGGTTAGTCCAGTTGCATCTTTTTTTTATCAGTATTAAACATCTTGACTTCTCTTAGTTAACATTTGTTTTTTAGATGATGGAATGAAACATATCCTGGACTGAAAATGCATGCAGCCATGGTTAAAAGTAGTTAGAAGTCACAATCACAGTTAATTCTACAAAAATGCTTAGGGCTACTCTTGTCTCTTGGCTTGTCATGTTACCTTGAGTTGTTGGCTGGCCTGCATCTTTTCTGAGTTTACTCTTGATTATCATTCCATCATTATGCAGTCATGGAACAGAGTCAACAGAACTGTGACTGTAGTAGTTCGAGAGAAAAAATTGGGACTGTAAATATGTTTGTAAATGGATGGTTTCAGAGATACTTGTAGTGTAGAATCTCCATCCTTATTTAGTGGGCATAGCAGCTAAAAACTCTGTATTCTGTTACAGGGGGATCTTATGGTTTCAACATAATAGACATTGACAAGAATAATGGTGATCCTCGAATGTGTGTTGCCTATGTTGCAGAGATATACAGAAATCTAATGGCCTCGGAGGTATGTTAGTGTTCTTACTACTATTTAAGTGGACAATTGATTCTCTCATATTCACAAGTTTTATGGTCTAGGGAGAAACGTTATGTTCAGGAAGCTTGTATCCGAGTTCCATTGTCGGCATGCTACTTTTTATTGATTGTGTTCAGACTCCATTTTGTGCTTGTCTTATCCCTCAGATTATCAGAAGACCTAGGCCAGATTACATGGAGACTTTGCAGCAGGACATCACAAAGAGCATGCGAGGTCTTTTAATTGATTGGCTTGTTGAGGTTTGTATGGATTGTTGTTGATGAAGTTTAGACATAAATTGTTCAGCTATGTTGTTTAGGCCAATATTGGGTCATTCATCGTTGGCATCTTGCTGCACAAATGGTGTGTGTTCATGTAAACATGAAGTATCTAATTTTATTGAAGTGCTACATGTTGCATCTATGAATATTCTTTCCTTCTCTGTGCACTTGTATGGTTATCTGATGTCAGAGAGGAGTAGGGATTATATCATTATATGAGATATTTGGACCGGTTTGTGTATGTGTCGGTGGTTGGTGGGTGTAGGGGTTGTATTCTAAATACTTCCTTCTCCTTAATGCAATGATGCACAACTCTCCTGCGTATTCGAGAACAAAATGGAACCAGTTGATGATGACTAACTCGTCCTTTGTTCATTCAACGCATAACTTGGTGAGAACATGATATGCTGAAGTGGTCACTGTAAAACAGCTGTTGTCTTCAGCATCAGAATCTGACTTTATACATTTCTCTCATTCTTCCAAGGCATCTGTCTTTTCCTTTTACGTGATAATTATCCTTTATACACATTTTAATATTTGTTTCTCATGGCTTCTCAGCTTATGAAGTTTTATGCACTGTTCTCATCGCAGGTTTCTGAAGAATATAAGCTTGTGGCAGATACACTTTACCTTACAGTATATCTTATTGACCAATTTCTTTCTCAGAATTGTATTCAAACGCAGAAACTACAACTTCTTGGAATAACCAGTATGCTGATCGCCTCGTAAGTTTTAGATTTTCATACTTAATGTTTAGAAGCTTTGCAGTTGTCTAGTCGATAGGAGAATGTATCATATAATGTCATGTGGTTTGCCTAGCTGCTGAGACATCTTATTCTGTAGATAATTCATCGAATAATTACGAATGAATGACTCTGCAAGTTCTATGTGATTATTTGTGCTCGTGCCATGGTGCCATTGATTTCCACATCACTAGAAATATCATAAGCTTTCCTTTGCAGGAAATACGAAGAGTTCTGTGCTCCTAGCGTTGAAGAATTTTGTATCATAACTGACAGTACATATCAAAAGTCTGAGGTATTTGATCCACTTGGAACCTGAGGGGTTGCTGAACATATATGCAAAGAACCATTGAAATCCAAGAGCTGATATCCTCCTGAATCCACAGGTTCTGGAAATGGAGCGTAAGGTGCTTAATGACCTGGGATTTCATTTATCTGTTCCAACAACAAAAACATTTCTCAGGTTACTCTCAGTGACTGCACACATATTGACTATACTACCTTTTTACGAGCAACATTGTTTCTTCACTAACATACCTTTTCTTGTTTTCTATAAATCTTATCAGGAGATTCCTTAGAGCAGCACAGGTTTCTTGTATAGTAAGATCAGCACCCAACCACTTTGCAACAAGTCCTTTCAATTAATATATATTATCCTCAACACTAAGTTGCCAAACTACATTTCCAGGCTCCTTTGTCTACTTTGGGTTATCTAGCCAATTATCTAGCGGAGTTGACTTTGATCGACTACCGTTTCGTGAAATTTCTTCCTTCAGAGGTCGCAGCATCTTCAGTTTTCCTTGCAAGATGGACACTAAACCAATCAGATCATCCATGGGTTAGTACAAAAAGCACGTGTATCTCACTATCTCTACATCATCTTAAAAATTGTCATATACTTAATCCGTGGCTTCTCTTCTACAGAACCCAACGCTTGAGTACTACACCTCTTACAAAAGCTCCAATATTCGAATGTGCGTGTGTGCTCTGCAGGAACTGCAGCACAACACCAGTGATTGCCCCCTCAAATCCATTCGTGAAAAGTACGGGCAACAAAAGGTATGCAATCATGCATTTGCTATTTGAGTTTCTATCAGAATAGCAACTTGCAAGTGAAATCACAAGTGCCCTTGTTGCTGCGCAAGTAAAAGCCTGTTATTTTGCAACCATGTAATGAACTGTGTGCCGTTGCAGTTCGAGTGTGTTGCCAACCTGAGGTCACCGGAGCTGCTGCAGTCCCTCTTCACTTGACAAGCTCCCTGCTGATTCAACTATTTGCTGCAACAATCCTGACACCTCATCCTCGAATTATTCTTCTCCGATCTCCTTGTGCTACTCCAAGCAGTTTTTGTTCTGTTCCCAAACTTTCTTCAGGTCCCAAACTTTCTTCAGGTCTTGCATTAGACTTAGAACAGATTATTAGCACTTGTTCCGACCGGCATAAAAATTGCCTGCCTGTAAAAGCCAAAACTGTGTGCAGGCTGCTGCCCTGAGTTGATAGTTGTAGTATTGTTACTATCAATCCATCTATCCATATAATTATGACAAGATGCCGCTTGCAAAATATCTTTATTGAAAATTTGTGCCTGGCAAAAAGCTTTTCAGAAGGGAAACAGCAGCAATAGACTATGTATGTAAATGTATAAGGCGTGAAATGTCCGTCGTTAAGCTGAAGAAAGGTTAGGAAGCAAAAGATATATCTAGCAAAATTTGAAGATCTTTCAATGAATGCTGATCAGAGAAATTGAGAGGTCAATAGAGGTGGTCAATCAAAATTTGGGATAGTTTAAAGTTCATCTCAGGTGGAAACTGTGAACTGGGTCACGGAAACAATTAGTGATTTAACCTTTGCACTTAAGAGTAAGCATGTATTATGAACGCGCGCGTGCATGTGTCAAAGAAGGTATAAATTTTTTATGGTTCCTTGTATTTGCACTTGTTTGCCACTTAATGTTGCATTGCATGATGAACAGCACGAATCTGAGAAGCATATTGAGAAACTTCTGGAACAATTTCAGCTATCCTATCGCCGTAACATTCTTGGGAAAGAGCAGGAAGAAGCTATTATACATGTTCTATATTTTGTAAGATATCATGGAATCACACCACAAGCATTTTATTTTACATCCAATGAGTATTCCTGAAGCAGGGGCCATTGCGTTGTTGCCTGAATTTCTCTGCATCATGACGGCAAAGGTGGTTTGTGCTTGCAAGCACAAGATGAACAGCATTTGAAAATCATAGGGGTGATCACTTGCTGCCCCTGTGACCTGACGAAGCCATGAGCACGGCGACGGCAGCGACGAACATGAACAGCATGAGCCCGAGCAGGATGTAAGTTCTCCGCGACGACTTCCGGTACTCCCCAAACAGCACCACTCCCCAGAATGTGCTCACAAGTGGCAATGCCTGGTGAAAACAACAATCACAAGTTTCTTAAACAATTCATGATGCAAAAAAGTTGCAAACTTATCTATAATATCATCACAAAACGCTCATTGTAAAGATTCAGATATTCAGATGTCATCAATTTAAACAGTGGACAAGCAACCGGGCATGCCTGAACAGCATCAGCAGCAGCATAGCCAGCAGCTTGGCCACCCATGAACTGGAGTCCATTGCCAAAACCACCGATCAGGCCGGCGAGGAGAGCCCACTGCCGGCCTTTCCAATCCTTGAGGTAGGCCCTGAAGGACGACTTGGGTGCGCCGGCCATCGGCCGGTACAGGAGCACTATGTTGAGGACGACATTGATGACGAAGCAGGAGATGGAGAAGTAGAAGAAGGCAGTGTACACCACCAGGTGCGGCACGCCGTCGGGGAGGGCGTGCCACTGGTCGTTGGTGGCCAGGTTGAACGCCGGGGAGAAGAGGGACAAGCATAAGCCGGAGAAGAACACTATCCCAAGCCCGAAGAAGGTGCTTGAGTTTAATACCTGGTAAAGTACAATAAACGATCTTGAAGATCAATCATCCTATGTGTTGCGACAAGCGTGTTGTAGTTTTCAGAAATGAGGAAAATGTTACCTTGATCGAACGCCGCTCTTCGAGCTCTATGAGGAATTCTGCAGTGCCTGCCTTAGGTTTGGTGGCATGGTTAGTTCCACAGGCTCCATTCTCCAAGTCCTTGGGAGCATCTGAAATTGAAGGAGTTATGAAAACAGAGTTAGAATCCGCAAGAAATCAGCAGCATCAGCAGGAGCCAGTGAATAAATGATGCAACATTCCTTTGTTAAGTACTTCTTTGCTTGGTTCCTCAATTCCACTTGCCCTGCAACGTTATGTGATACAATGATCAGATCAGCGAAGAATGAAATATGCAAAAATCCTAGCGTTCAGAACACTTTTCTGAAAAAAAAATATCTGGAAGAGCAGAAGATCCTAGTTGTACGGCGATTAGTGCAAACAAAAAAAAGTAACAATGTATATGCAGCATAATTACCTAAGTTTTTCCTCGTTATCAGCTGCATTGGAGGCATGGACAGCAGAGCCGAGGATGACGGCAACAAGGAAGCACGCCACACCAGGGAAGAGTATCTCTGCCCTGTTGATGCGGTTGTCCAGGAAGTAGTTCAGTGTTGTGCCTGGAAACACAGAGATAGCACATGTGTATGACATTCATAAACATCCACAAGTCAAGAGAATGAGCCCATGTGTCTCATAAGCATAACCAAATTAAACCATAACCATCAAGGACATAGGAGTGATAAAAAATATCGTCTGCCGTACCTATGACCACCACCATGCTGCAGCTGATGACCTCAGTCACGGAGAGACCCACATAGGCCCAAGCATACTGGGTCGACAGGTTCCCAAGGCTGAGCACCAACCCTCCCGCCATTGCAAACAGCACCGAGGGCCAGTTGTCCTTCAACACAAAACTCATTCAAATTTCAGAACCATTCAGATTTCGTCGCAAGAATGTTGTCATTCAGATTCAAATCACACACCTGGCTTAGCTGCGGGACGAAGTTGGGCTTGGTGCCCCCGAGCTGGCCGAAGGTGAGGGCGATGAGCACGGCGGCGAGGAAGTTGGTCAGGGAGTAGTCCAGGTAGGTGTGCTGCGGCAGCCGGCCACGGCGCTCCAGGAGCGTCAGGAGCGCCGGCCAGGTGCCCAGGAACAGCAGCGACGCCAGCATCAGCGCGATGGCGCCGGCCTTGTCATCGATCACCAGCATCTTCAGGTGGCCTCCTGCTCTGATCGAGGCCGGCAGGGTGTTCAGGTTAATCAGAAGAGGGCCGAATTCGAGCACCTGCGTGCAGCAAATGTTTGTCACGTCTGTCAGAGAATTGGGATGCTAGTTTGCAAGAAGACGGCCGGGTTTCGGAAATTCATGCCGTCTGATCTCTGCAATAATTGCAAAGGTTCCATGAACTGAAAATCAATTTTGGGAGCGTCTCTATAACTGATCACGAAGCGTTTCCTCCTGACGCTTGCTAAGAGAAAATGGAACTGGAGAATCAATAGCTGTACCTAATCTTGAGAACTTGCTATCTTTCGCAGAAGGGAGAAGAAACGAATAATCCATGACCATGAACAAGGGCACTCAAGAGTCAAGACGAACAAGAACACCGCCACTTACCTCGTGGCAAGCAGTGAGCAGAGAAGAAGACGCGCATGCGACAGCACGGTCCATGGCCATTTTAAGTCAGCTAGAGCGGCAAGTGCAAAGCGGCGGCTCCGCTGACGCGAGAATCTGGCGAGATCCTGTCACTAAAAAAAAAGTACTCCAACTTGACGACCGATCTGCAAGAATTGAACTCGTGACGCTTCTTACCCTGATGGAGTTTGAGCTTTTTTTTCTTTTTATGGGGAGCGGGAGAGGAGGAGGATGAGACGCGGACAAGCGACGATGCCTCCTCGTGTCACCGTATAGTAGAGAATGATTGGATCCGAGCAAGACAGTGACGCCTGGGTCTTTTTCCTCCAAGCATATGGCGGCGACCAAGGCGACCAAGACAGAGACGTAACGTTCGGAGCCACACGAACCCTACACGTTTCTGAACAGATCATGGCAGGCAGTGTCCTTCATTCCACCTGATACACACCGTTGGTGTTAATTTGTTCTCCGTTGGATTTTCAGTCCAATCTGGGAGTTGTACAGATATGGATCAATCAACAATACATGTGTCTGAATGAAAAAGACACCCGAAATCAAAGGTTGTCCTGTCCATTCAGCATATATATCAGACCAGTATGAAGGCACAAGGGGAAAATGAAAAGGTAAATGTAAATAAAACTCACAATTAATTTGAATAAAACAAATTGTGGAGTGGTATGCTAATAGAATTACAAATTAATTTAGAGGTTCAAAAGCTTTGTAAATCTATCTCTATCCAACCTGTAGTGTATACCAATCACATATACTCCGAGTAATTCCACTGTGATCAATTAAGTAATGGTTTGGATTTAATCTCAAGTCAATAGACAAAAAGAAATAAATAATCGTCTGAAAGAGGTATTTTTTATTTTCACAATAGTTTTCTTTTGAATCCAATTTCGAGTTCGATTAGAAGTATAGAAAGGCCATGAGAATGGGAAAAGAAAAATCAAATACTTTTAATTGGTTCCCATTTTTGCAATTTTCTTATTATCTATTCCATTCATTTTTAATAGATATAGAATACTTTAGTATTTTAAAAGTAAGAACAGGGCCCTCACAGCAAAGAAGTCGAACATGAAAAGTTCAAACAAAATACGTAACGGCAACGGGCTCACTCTTCCAAATGATATTTCCAAAGAAAAAAAAAATCTCATCACCATGCGGCACTTGCCCTCTAGCTTGCGGCCACGAGTCCCTGGCTCGTCAGCTCGGCAATGAATAAATGACACGAAATTCTCACGTTACCCAGCTCACATGATCACATCGGCCTATTAAGCTAAGCAGAGTTCAGCAATGAGGATCGCAAAGAAATTTCCGCAAAAATACCAAGAGACCGATCTTCGTGCTCTGCTGGTATTGAGCAACAGTTGTTTGGCAACTGACACTGACTGCACGAAGGCAGAGGTATTTTGTTTCCTTGTAGACTGGAATTACAGTGAACTGAGAACAAGAGCTGATGTCCTGATCAGTAGGTGCTGGAAATGGACAGAAGAGTGCTCAAGGATCTGGGATACCATTTGTCCGTTCCGACGCCGAACACTTCCCTACATATCGTTTTTGGGATGCCAGGCTGGTCGTAATGTAAGAGTGGACCAAGAACATAAGATAAGACTGCCAAAATGACATTAAAACAGGAATGTCTGCCATCGTTTGCCAGCAGAGGTGCAACGGAGCAAGTCAAATACAGCACACCCTTCGACAGTTCGGCAAACTCAACAAAGTGCCTCGTTCCGTTATTTAGACAGAAGAGACTGTTAACAGAAAAACACAAGCAGATTGTTCTGGAATCTGATCCGGATGATCATCTCACCTCACTTTTACTGGTACTCTAGGGTAGATTTGGAGGACAAAAACTAGGCCCTTTTGTCGGCGTAGTTGTCAGGCTCGTCGTCCTTCAACAAATCGTCCATGATTTCGTCGTTCTTGTTGCCGCTGAAGCTGGCACCTGAAAACTGATCACCACCGGTGGAGCCACTGGCAGCACCAAATCCACCAGCAGGGTTTCCACCAAACCCACTGTCACCACCAAAGTTGATGCCAAAGTTGTCGCCGCCTCCAGGAGCAAAATTGCCTCCAGATCCACCACCAACTCCACCCCCATAGCCGCCACCGCCGCCCCTGTTGCCATAGTTGCCGCTGCCACCACCATAACCTCCACCGTACCCACCTCCACCGTACCCGCCACCACCTCCGCCGTACCCGCCACCACCTCCGCCGTACCCGCCACCGCCGCCGCCAAAACCACCACTGCCCCGGAAGCCACCTGTCCTCTCAGTAGCATGGTTAACCCGTATGTTACGCCCATGGAGATCCTGGAATCAGAAAGTCAGGTGTAAGATTGTAATTGCATATGGAAAGATATAAATCACTACATGTTTCATAGTGAGCTGAATTGAAATGCAGCCAACCAAAAGATCAATGGAAACCAACAAGTAACTAATAAACCCACAAAACAATTAATCTTTGTATCCATTTTGAACATACATTAACAAACTAAATTAATATATCGCATCAACAGAAGTTAAAGGATCAGGTAAAAAGTGACAACAAAAATATACGAAATCATCATATGAAACAGCTCCATTTATGACTATTGAATCTAGTTCTGTAAACGATCATGTACCACATTAGTGCTGCTCAAGTTACAACTTATTACTGGAATTTATATTAGCAGTGCACTTGAACTAAATAGGTCATTGCTACTGATAACATGAACATATCAACATAAATTTCAATAGAACTTTATGATCTATCTTTGCTCAACACTCTAAATCTATCATAATTTTATCGCAATACGATTCAAACTGTAAAAAGATACAAGGGGAAAAAAGCAAGGGTTAGGATAACCTGAGCAGAAGAGGTTAGCCTATATTAAGGTGAGGGTTCAAATTAATTAAAATTTGGTCAGCTGTAGCCAAATTATCCTAACTGACACATGATGAAATATAAAGTTACCATATAACAACCAAAAGCAGACAAATCCTAATCAACCCAAGTATGTACTAACCTTTCCATCCATGGCTGTGAGGGCAGCTGAAGCCTCCTCGGATGAGGTGTATGTCACAAAGCCAAATCCTCTAGATCTCCCAGACTCACGGTCAACAATAACCCTGGCTGGACAGATTCAAGCATATCTGGTCAGCAAAAGGTTGAGAAATGCAGCAAAAAAAGCAGAGCGAAGACAAGTGCAGCAAAAAGGTAGAGCCGCAAAGGGTGCAAAGCGCATGATACCTTCAATAACCTGTCCATAACTGGAAAATTCATCTCTTAGACTCTGCTCGTCTGTGCTGTAAGAAAGCCCTGAAAAGTATTGTGCAGGTATAAGGATATCAGGAAATCATACAGCAACAGAAAAAAGTGACAAGTAAGCAGATGAGCATATAAATTATTCTCGGCTCAGAACCTCCAACAAAGAGCTTGGATGACATGCATCTGACTGCTTGATAGATAGAAGGATTGGAACTTGTGGCCTTCTTGAGCAGACCACCAAGCTTATTAGCCAGTGCCATTGCTCCAAACTGCAACAGGAGAAGATTGTTCATGTTAGCACCATATATCCAATAAGCACACCAGAAAATAATAAATGTTCCAAGTTCCAATTAACCAAAATGGATAGCTTCCAATTTGTTGTATAGGTTATTGATTGCTGTAGTTCTGAATTAATTAGCCAGTCATACAAAAAAAAGTCAAGAAGGCCATATTGTTATCACAGGTTAAGCAAACATGTGTGGTACGTTTTTTGTTTAAGCAATACAACAATGTACATCTGAGACAAGTATGGTGAGGAAATCATATATCAAAATCATGGAAAAGTTTATCAGTTGCGCATACAACAAATTCTCCAATAAACAATAAAAAAAAGGAATCCCCTGAGCTCATAGTACAGAAATAGACACCATGTCCATGAATGACTTTTATACCACTACAACAGTCAAAAGCCTCCGGAATAGAAATGATTTTTGTACATGAAAACCGGTGGAACAGATCAACTAGTATAGATCCTGGATTTTTTTTTTCTTATTCAACAGAACTTTGATCTTGGGGGGTAACCTTCAAAACAGTCTTGGAAACAGTGTTTGGCCACACATACACATTCACAGTTATCAAATCTACGCCATTTCTTGTATCAAAGCATCGTAACAGAATGAATACAAACCGACAGTGCACACAAAAGCATCCATCATCTGTGGCGGTGAAACGAAAAGAAATGACACAGACAAACAGCTTCATATGCTACCTTAGGCACAGGAAACGCCAGCGAGTAATTCAGCAGCCAATCAATCACTCAAACTTGCGAGACCACAACGCGAGGACATACACACCCAAAGATCGATCCCCAACCCCCTCCGCCATCCAGTGGTGAACCCTAAGCCCCTAGCCGCGCGAATGAGGGCACGGAACCCACCACAAAATGCCGCATCTCCTGATCCAAACATGACGAAATCTGAAACCCCAGCCCACTCCACCCGCCCCAGTCGCCCCACAGCGAGGCATCCACCAGACCAAAACACCCCCAAAAATTTCAGAGGGAAGAGGCGCGGATCGACACTGACGCATCACCCCACGCGACGAATCGCACGAACCGGACCGAGAACCTACCAGAAATCACAGAAATTTCAGCTGCTAGTGCTAGGGTTTAAGCGCTCACCTGAGATGGAGACGAAGAAGGGTTTACGGGGGGAGGCGGCGGCGAGAGCCGAGTGGAGGAGCAGGCCGCGGCCGTGGGGAAAATATAGGGCTCGCGGGAGCGACCTCCGCCGTCGGATCGGCGCGGATCTGGCCATCGGATTTGCGTTGACTTTTCCACGCCCGCTGGTGGGCGACGGATATTTTCCGGGGAGGCGGTAACGGGAGGCGACGACGTGCGTGGGCCATGACACGTGGGGCCCGGTTTTGAGGTGGTCCCGAGTGTCAGTGGGCGGGCAGGGTGTCGGCACCGGGGGTTCGGCCCTTATCCGTAATTTCGAGTAAGTTGCGGGGGGCAAATCGGAAAAGTGGAAGCTTAGCGACTCCGCCGAGATCGGCGGCGATCATGGCGGCGCAGAGGGAGAGATCCGCGGCCGCGGTTGCATCCGCCCCCGGCGCTGCGGCTCCGGGGTCTCCGTCTCCTTCGTCATCGTCCGGCGCAGCCCCGGCGGCGGCGGCGGCGGCGGCGTCCGGGGAGCGGTGGAGCGCGGCGATCGGGAACCTCGGGGAGCTGGGCGGCAACGTGGACGCGCTGCAGAAGCTGCTCGGGCGGAAGGCCGTCTTCGTCGACGACGACATCTTCTCCAAGGCCTCGCACGCCGCCGACCAGGCCCGCACCATCAAGGTACGGCGTACTCCCCCCAGTCTTGTCCCGGACCGGATCCCTCCTGATCCTCTCTGCGGCTCCTTGGGTCTCGGTCACTTGAAATGCAGAACCCGCAACTCGTGCTGCAAGAGGGGTCCTTGAACTGGGTGTGATTTTGAGTGTTTTAATGATTCGGTCTAGTGTGCCCTGTCTCTTTGGCATGGGCTTGTAGAGCTAGAAAAATTTGGTAGTTTGGTACCGAGCCCGGTCAAATGGAATTGGTTCTTTTGATGGAATGGAAAAATTGATTGGTGAAATGGTGCTTTGTGTCCCATTTTTGCCAATGGATCTTCGCGCCTCCGGCACTGCCGTAGAGTTGTGCTGGAGTTGACACACTCTTATGATGTTTGTGCTCCATATGCAAGCTTGTTGTATGACTGCAATATGGCAACACTGATATGATGTTTGGGTAGCTTAAATGTAATAAAGGTACATGGATGTCTTTAGTCAAAATGAGGTTTCGGGCCTAAATTTTGGATCCAGTGACTCGATGAACTAATACGAAAATCAGGAAAGGTGGACTTATGTGTCCATCCTTTGGATAGCCAGTGTTACATGGACATGGGTCTGTGTGTAGGTGACCGGTACGGTAGGGTTTATGGGGACAAGACAAATATCAGTTGAGATCCAACAAGGATGCGGGGTGTCTGACTCATCAGATAAAATTAGGACATGAGTGTTAGGATAACACATGACACGTTCATCATTTTGATATTATAATGTGTGCATTTGTTTGATACTATTGATACTAGCTGTTAAATTCCGCTCCTTTGAGTTTGACATATACTGTCAGTTTGATAATATGGAAGTGATTACATAACCTCTAGATACAAAAGTTCATGCTATGCTAATGTGTTAAACTGTATTGTGAGATTTTAGGTTATGTATCTTTGTCTCTTTTGTGTTCTACCACAGATAGCCTTAAGTTCATAGCAATGAACTCCAGCTTCTAGCAACTTAATTGGATTCTGTTGAAGCATAAGCTTTAAGACATTGGTATTTAGTTGCTTTCTTGTAAAATCATTCTTTTCTATATTGAGTTTAAATTAAAGTTAGTTCCTTTGGAGTGCAGGACATTTTAACCTTTTGGGATCTTCACAGAAATAGTAATTGATAAGTTTTTTTTTACTAAAAGCTGTTGAAGTTAGTTTTAGTGCATCGTAGTTATAAATCTTGTGCATGCAGTAATGTTTAAACTAGTTTTAACTTTTAACTAGTTATTATAAAAACGATGTACATGGTATAAACCAAAACACTTTCAGATTTCCAAAGTGTTTGTATCCAGAGGAAGTACATAAATACAAACTTCATTGACCATTTCTCTGCTGCGGAGGAATCCACGTTTATTCTAGAGGGTTTAGGTTTTGGTTTCCTGGCTTCAAGCTGGCCATATTCCCACATAAAGTTAGCTAAGTTGTACTTGTTGCTGTCGATTAGGTTCTTGACCAGAGGGTTCAGTCGCTGGAACGCGAACTCGATGCTGCCATTTCTGCCGCAGCTCGAGCTCGTACAGAGAAACGCCAGGCTGAAGCTGCCCAACGAACCGCAGAGTTACGCGCACAGGAAGTCACGAAGGAGCTGGAGAACACTGCAAGTATGCGCTGTCCTATTTCTACTAAGCATTTTCAAGAACTAAATGCTGTCTTTAATCGCAATTGCATCTTGCAGGAGTGTTTGAGCTACACATGGAGGAGTTGCGGCTGAAGCAAGAGGAGATTGCGAAGAAAGATAGCGATATCAAGGTGCTAGAAGCGATAATACGAACCCTTAGTAGCAAAGATGACACCCTTAGCAGTAGAGATGATGATGGATCCAGTGAATAAATACCATATATACTGGGAGCAGGCTAATATCAAGTATCCCCGTGTGTTTATGATTTTATTCCTTTTTCTGGTTCAAGCCCTTTAATCACTCAGGCTTTTGTAAATTGTATTGACAAGATTGAAATTCAGAGAACTATCAGATGAACACATGCACCAATACATTTACTGTACAACCTGTTTATAGCAGTACTAATGATATGCTCACTTCGACATTTTGACCTGTGCATAATGGTTCATCTGCCATTATTGATACGAGGAGAGAGAGATGGGATGTCTGTTGCGCTGGAACCTTTTTTAAAAAAGGAGTTTTCCCCTTCATTAGTTTGGAGATTACAAATGTTTGCAGGATCAGGCATCATAATCATTATGATGTTTTAGTTTACCTGACTATATTTGTTTATGTGAGAACTTACGTTTAGTAGTTTACTGAACATTGATGTTTTTTTTTAGTATGATCTCCCTTTCCCCCTATTTTTTATTCTTTTTTCCATTCAAATGTTACGTTGAGTTTTAACATGGGGCTGACGGAGCCTCCATCTATTCGAGTACTATGCCAAGCGCTAGAAATACGTCCTTGGCATTGAAATATCGAAACAAAGAGAATAGAGAGCAGAAAATTCATCTCAGGATTTGATAATTTTGTTTCATAAAAGGAGAGTCACACGTAGAAGCCAAGTAAAATAAAATTTAAAAAGAAACAAATAGCAATGGGAAGCAGTATGTAGACTAACATTTTTTTTACAAATATGTACTCCCTCTGTCCCTTAAAGAGAGTCGTTTTTTTACGTGTCACAAGTTTGACTTGATTTGTAAAAAATACGTAAAACATTTGTATCTCCAAATAAATTTGTTAAAAAACTAGACTAAAAGATCTTTCTAATGATACTAATTATGTACCATAAATATTTTCTAATGTAAAATTAATCAAAATAATTTCTCTGGTCCCGAGAAAGACATTGACTTTTATTAGATCAAAATATAGCTTGATGACCTCTACCCACATGAAAGCCTAGGGCTGTGTTTAGTTCCCTCTTTCCATGAAGACTTTTCTATCTAGAAAACCGTATTAGTTTGTTTTTATCTCTGTTAACACTTGTTAACGCTTTTATAGAAACGGTACTTTTCACTCCCTCTTCGAACTAAGCACGCCTCAACCTCTCCTAATCCACCGAATCCAGCTGCAACCAATCACCTGCCATCGTACTCGTACCCACCTGATGCAAAACTGCAACCCGAATGCACCCAACAACAGGGCCCCTAGCAGTCCAGCCATCCAATCTGTGGCACAGATGCTAGTACAGTGAACTTTATGTGTGGCCTTAATTAAAAACTTGGGTAGGGCAACAAAATGTATTAGTTTTTTAGTCCTCACATACAAAAACACAAACGTGTGGTAATATACAACAAAGCATTGAAATAATGAAATATAGGTAGGGTCATTCAAAATGTATATAAGACTTTGGCAAGAAAACAAACACGCCAAAAAGTACCACCATCCCCTAGTGGGAAAAAAAAATCAATAGATAGATTCGGGGAGATCATATACGTACGTGTATGGTAAAATAAAAACGGATCCCATGAGTCCATGGCCGTTAGTAGCTAGGTAGGCTCTAAATTTTGCAGATCAAATGCTTTAATTAGAATCCACCTAATAAAAACCCCTTGTGCCCCACACTACCTACTCTGCTAGTCGATCAAATCCATAGTAACCACTCTCTTGCAATGACCTTCCCATCGTACTCATTGGCCTCTATCGTACCCCACCTCTGATTGGAAACCCTGCCTTAATGCATGGGGCCTCTAGCCATCAAATAGTTAGTATATTGGAAACCCTGCCTTAATGCATGGGGCCTCTAGCCATCAAATAGTTAGTATATGCTAAACGAATTGAGCGTAGCTCAGCTGGTAGGAGTGCTGGTGGTGGAACCTGCCCATCAAGGTTTAAGTTCTCGACTTGGCACTGACGGTCATATTTATTATGGGATTTAACCGCCGCTATTCTTTTAGTGGTAGGCGATGTGCCCGTTGACGTCGACAACGAAGCGCCAGTGGTGACTTCATCAATCTCGAGGATTTGCAGATCCATTCTTTTGGAGGTGCTCATAGAGATAGGGTTGTGTGTGTGTGTTCGTAGGGGCGAGTGTTTGTGCGTGATTGTGAACGTCTGCATTGTACGATATGATTCTAAAAAGAGTACTCCCTCCGTTCTAAAATATAAGTCATTCCAACTTTCTTGAAGAGTCAAACTATTTTATCTTTGACTGAAATTATAGAGATGACTTCAAAGATTTATGACACCGGATAGCTATACTATGAAAATATATCTAATGAAAAATCTAATGATACTTATTTGATATCATAAATGTTAATACTTTATTATATAAATTTGGTCAAAGTTGAGAAAGTTTTACTCTCCAATAAAGTTGGAATGACTTATATTTTTGGAACGGAGGGAGTATATGCTAAAATGTTACAATAAACATACATTTTTGTGTGCCCAACAGGAATCAGTCAATTAGACTAAAAAATTGCATTAGTTTTGTTAGATTATTAGCTTCATCCACAAAATCACTATCATCAGTACCTTTTTTCAAATGTAGAATAAATTACCAATCGCCATTTCCCCTCGGTTACCTTGTCAATGTCAACTGTACAACGCGGTAATCTGATTAGCGACAAATCGAGGGATTGTAATGCAAAAGATCCCTCCACTAAAATAAGCCACTGCGAGCCAACCAGGAGAGGCCCCCTCCGTGCCTTCCTCACCTGCGGCTCTGGGCAGCGAGCAGCGGCGGCTGCGGGATCCCCCGCCTCCTCCCACCCCGGATTCGGCCACCAAGGTGCGTGATCTCCCCGAATCTAGCTTCCTTGCGAGCTCCCGCACCGATCGCCGCTCCCCTGCAGCCGCCATTCCCCGAGATTTGGTGGGATTGGGACACGGCCTGATGCCGCAGCGTTCTTGGCGCGCTGGGCCGTTGATTGTGAGCTCCTGTTTCGGGTTGGGCGAATGGGGGGTAGGTTCGTGGCTGGGATTCGCGGTTCCTGGTGTCTTCGCGTCCATTTTGCTGCCGCCGGCGGTGTGATCTGCCATTGCGGCATGCTGATTCAGGTCCTGGTGTGGATATCTGGCGGCGCTTTTGTTATGCATGATTCCCTTCCCTTACGCTACATGGGGTAATCGCGCGCTGTGGGGTTCAGTTCTTGCTCGAGCCTGCTCATTCTGTTATCTGCAACGGTGTCTCCGATCTGTTGCTCGTCTTGCTGTGGACCTCTACAGTTCATTGCTGTGAACCGGAGCTTAGGCTCAGAGATTCCGGCGAATCTGTTCATTTGCGGGTTTTCGTAAAGAGAAATGGCAAGGTTCTGTCTTGTCGGTGACCAACCACGGTGCGTGCACGCACGATGGAATTGATTTTTGAACTTTGGATACTGCCTTACGCAATTGGCCTTTGTGTCGCTATAATGGGAATTTTATAATGTCATGGTGTCTTATTTGCTGCCACTGCCAATGGCTTGCCCGTCAGGGTGGGGAGTTGGGGTGGATACATCAACAGGCTGTACCGGACCAAGTTTCTTTGGTTGGGTTGCACTTTTCTCTGAACCAATAATTGAGCAAATCTTGTGGTGCTGGCTCATTACTATTTCTTGTAAGTGGCTCAACTACATTGCTTTAAAAGGAAGCAGGCCAAAGTAGCAAGCCATACTCAAGTGTGAATTTCCCTTTTACAGATTGTGGCACAGTCATGAATTTGTACTTCGGGTTGGGTAAATTTGGTGGTTGGTCAGCTATGTTAGTCTGACCTACCCCTTAGCTTAAGAAATTGATCCTTAGATGCCAACTACTGAAAATCCTTTGCTTCATTGATGGTCAAGTGTTTGTACAGTCGAACAAAAGTAGCACAAATGAAACTCCTTTTATTGTTTTAAGGATGCTGTATTTGAGATTTGTGATTGCGTGTACTTGAGATTTTAGGGTCCTCTGGGGATAACGCTGTTCTTGTACCTCAAACTAATTTTGCAGAGTTATTAACAAACTTCAGTAAGATGGGTCGTGGTGTTAGCAGTGGGGGTGGTCAGAGTTCCTTAGGCTACCTCTTTGGTAGCGATGAAGCTCCAAAATCAGCTGAGAAGCCTGCACCTGTTCAAAAGCCAACGCCTCCGTCCACTGCTGAGAAGCTAAAAGATATCCCAGCTGGTATTCAAAGTAGTAGATCAAACAATTACATGAGAGCTGAAGGCCAGAACTGTGGAAATTTCCTTACGGTCAGTATCCAGTGACACATGTGAACATTTTGATAATTCTATTTTGGACTAGTAATTGAGTGCTGTGCAGTTGGACTGTTGGAAGATAATTTTTTTTTCTCATTCATAATTAGCTCTTAGACTACAATATAAAAGTACTCATTTAGGCTTTGCAAAAAAATGCCTCTTAGAATATGATTACTGTGCTGTGTTTTCTATTTGCATCATATGAAGCATGCTTACATTGACAAGCTTCTCTACTGACCTCACCCATTTTTGTACTTTTGCGTTTGACTATTTTTCTCTGTGGTAGATGAAATCTTAGTAAACCGCTGACAGTTATAAGAACCCGGACCTTCCTAGTTAATTCCTCCGGTTTCATATATTTGATGTTAGGACAGCAATATTAGTTCAAAAATGAACTACTAAAGCTGTCCTAACATCAAATATACAAACACAGGTAGTATTTAATAACATTTTTTCACAATTGTGTCTGTTAAATCATAGCACGCCATTAGTATCAGTCCAAATAATCTCTGTTGCCTGTTACACACTTAAATAAGAGTTCGATTTTTGGGTCTACTTACGAAACTTCCAAATTTCTGCACATGCAAAATGCCAAATGTTTTGCATTAATATATCTAATAAGTTATTCGGCCTTCAGATGGATAACCCCTTCAATCCTTTGAATTCTTAAATTGATCATGCACATCTACTTGGATAGCGAAGTAATTTGTTAGAATACCTTATATTAGTTATATATAACAACCAAATGTTCATGTTGATTTTTTTTCCAAACAGGTTGTTTGTTAATACTTTCTTTTTGGCTGAAAAATAACATGACATATTGTGCATTTTATGCTTATGTTAGCTTTCATCCAATGCTGCAGGACCGTCCGTCAACCAAGGTCCAAGCTGCTCCAGGTGGTGGATCTTCGCTTGACTATCTTTTCAGTGGCAGCAAGGATGGCAAGTGATGCCCCCACCTGCTATTAGTTCCACCATGACCTTTGGAAGAAAGGTTCCTACTTAACAAAAACTTGTTTCCCCATGAGTAACTATCAAACTGCTCATGGTATGTACGTTGCTGGAATTGCTTGTATGTGTGCATGCGTGTTCGTGTGTTTTGTATGTCAATCAGCAGCTACTAGTACTAAGAGCTGACCTCTATCCTTGTTGATGGAATTGGGCGTCACAACTATGTTGACATTCTCATGACTGATGTATAAAATTGTTCAAGTTGTGTTGTATTGATATTTTTGCTGTTTAATGCTCATTGTTGTACCAAAATTGTTCAAAGTTCTGTTAAGCTTTAGAAGTTTATATTTTTTCTGTATTCGTGAGGTCATATATGAGTATCAGAGTATGCACTGAAACTGCAGGTGAGTTCGTGCAGATGTTCGGCTGCAGTAGATGAGTTCTCAATGTCAAACCGCACTGAAACTGCAGGTTAATTAGGCGTAATATTTTCGTGACCAAATGCTAATGGAATAATCGCATGATCTCTTATTCTCTTATGATGATAATTGATATATTCGCCATTTAGTGATTTATCAAACTTTTTCCTATTGCTTGTCTATCTAGAGTATTTCGAAGATTGAGAAGGCTGCCAAATGGCTGCAGACGGTTCAGATCCTAACAGATATTGGCATATTGCAACACCAAAACGAGGAGGGATGTCTGAATTTTTCTGCAACTCTTTAATGAAAGGATGCAACTCCCCTTAACGAATTCATGATTACAACATTGGTTATGTAATCAAGACAGTGGATTCAGATTGAATACGCATTAAATCAAATTCTGATGTCACTATTTACCACATTTTAATTTGAATTCGGATACGAATACGAATCTTGTCAGATATACAAATATAAAACGAATAATTCGGATACATACTTGACTTGGAACATAGCGTGGCGATTTAATATGCTTTATTAGTGGTTTTATAATAGATCAAAATCATGATACAGGTAGTGAGTAAATTATTAATAGGATACACAACATATATCTTATTGATAACATATTTATTGTTAAATATTTCAATAATTAAATATATTAAAATAGAATATTTATATAAACATATAAACATTTAATAAAAAATAAGTACATATATAAATAAATTTTATTAAATTAAAACAATCTATTTAAAATTAATATGATTAGCCATATTAAAATTAATACAATTTTATCATTATATATCACTTTAGTAATATTGGACTAACATAATTAGTCATTTGTAATAGGCATAACTTTTTAAGAGTTTAAATTGTGTACATCATTATTTTATTAGTTCTACTAAAATTAACATATTTATCATTAATAATTAGTTATAAAAATAGGTTTTAGATGGTTTATTGGGTACTTTATTCTTCACGAATACTAGTGTTTCACATTTGTTGAATACAAATCCTAAATCGGATTAAGAAAAATACTGAGAATCAAATCCATTTGACATCCATATTAAAATCAAATACGAATACCGATATCCATATTAGCACTTTTTCGGATATAATTTGAATGTTCAGACATCCATATCCATCCACTCGAGCTATATAATGCTAATTATATCTCCAAACATTATTTTGATATGATTTCCTGGTGAGTGCAATCTCATTGGACCTTGCTTCCTGGAGTAACCCTCTACCGAAGCAAGGTCCAACTCTATAAAAATATGATCTATTTGTGATTGCTTCCTAGAGTGAAATTTTTTTGTTTGTGAAGTGGAATGCTACGAAAAGCAATCACAACACTCTACTTCAGAAAAAGGTCTACTTCAACTCCGAAAAGCTCAACTCCATCAACTTCATAAAATATGAAGTTGTTGTACGTGTTTGGCTGATTATATATAGTGCTCCAACTCTATAAAAATATGATATATTTCTTGCTCTCTTCCTGCCTTCCTGGGTGTTATTCAGCCAAGACTTCACATTTCACTAAGGGGAGATGTGACAACCAAGTGCTTAATTCTGAATTGATAGAATACTCATATCAATAAGTTGCAACTTCTTTTTCGGAAGCTCATCTCGAAAGAACTCCGGGGTTAAGCGTGCTTGGCCCGGAGTAATCTAGGGATGGATGACCGACCGGGAAGTCATTCCCAGGTGCGCACAAGTGAGGACAAAGTGCGCAGAAAAGACGTGTGTTGGTCTGTGAGAGAATTCTAGAAGTTCTAGAGAGCTGCCAGGTGTAAGCGGGCCCGGCCTTGAGGAGGCGGGACGTTACAGGAGAGACCGCACAAATCAAAACACACTTGTCTCTTTGTTATGTGTCTATACGGTGAGTGAGAGAGAGAGATGGACAGACAACTTCTCAAGTACAAACTAGGACTTGGACAATTTATCGCGAGTTATATAAAATGCTTGTCTCCTTAACAAATGGTTATATAAACTAATTAATGAAGACAATGGTTGGCAAGAGTTTCTTAGAAAGAAAAAAATAAATTATTTGCAAAGTTCAGCGGAAGCCAGGCCAGGAGATTCACATTTTTATCAGGCGTGTTAAAGACCGTTTCTCAGATATACTTCTTTCGTCCCTAAATAACCATTGTTTACGCATTTTGAGAAACAACTTTGACTAAATATATAGTAAAAATATTAATATTTAAGGTATATTGTTAGTATAATTGGAAAGATCTTTGAATCTAATTTTTTTTAATAAATTTATTTGGAGATACAAATGTTGTACGTATTTTGTAGAAATCGAGTCAAACTTATGACACACACCACAACGACAGTTATTTAGAGACGGAGTGATTATCTAGTTTTAGTCTCTACAATGGCACTCAAGTTAGGTTCTGGCAGGAAAAGTGACTGTAAAACTTCACGCTCAAAGAACAATATTTGTCTTTATATAACATTGCTAAAGACAAAATATACCGATTGCTTATGTTTTTAGCTCGATGACCAACAAGACTCTATGAAATGAAGTCTTACTAAAAAGGGAGTGTTTACGATGCACTCAATAAAAGCGTGTACCGAAAGCTCCTACACAAGGTGGTATCTGGGCAAAATTCTTTTAAATTCTGCAAAAAGAGATGAGGTCGAACCGAGGACCTCTAGGGCATAAGTGGAGAGTTTGACGTACCACTGTGTCAGGTCCGTCATTTAGTACACCGACCCAATGTATAAATGATTAGTAAATGAATATACAATCTCTCTAAATAAGTCTTTGTGGAAGTCAAAGTTACCCCTACAAATTAAGATCTTTGTCTGGTTTTCACTAAAGGGTGTTATTAACAAAAGACAATATGTTAAAGAGAAATTGGAAGGATGATGAGAATTGTTGTTTTTGCAACAACAAGGAAACCATACAACATGTATTTATTTGATTTTTCATGTCGCAAGATTTATTTTGAGAGTAGTACAAGTTACATTTGGTTTGCGACTGCAAAGAAACACAACAAATTTATTTGAAGTTTGATGGTAACAAGTACACTCAACATTGCTATCTCAAGTTTGCATGGGGATGTAGTGCAAATTTCTGGAAGATATGGTCAGTAGAAATAATGTGGTTAAAAAAATTCTTATTTGCAGGTTATTTTCAGGGTCAATTATTGACGCGCTTTGGTCCATCCTTCAAAGTAAGAGCGACAAACAAAAAATGAAATGGGCATGTCGCATTTGAAGACAATGGCAATGAAGATTTTCCCAAGCATGGATATCTGTCCTCGGCATCTCCGAGAGCTCTTGTATATGGACTTCCTTTGGCTAAAAAAAGAAAAGGGTTCAAAAAACCTCCATCCAACAGCTCTTCTATATGCTTTGCTATAAATCGAGGATTGCTATCCTACCGTCCTCGCTTGCTATTTTTGCCCAACGCTGCTCGTTTGCTATAGAGGCCACATGTTAGCATGTCTCTTGGATTAGGCCATTAAATTAGGAGGGATTTCTATTTTTACAAAAGGGGTACAATTCTCATATTTAACAAACAAAATATAAGAGCTCTCGGAGATAGACTTAGTGCTTATAGTTGGTCATTTGAGTTTGCATATGTCTCCACTTTTGTTGGTTTTTAAAAGATTGCTTTAATTAGCCGGAGCCTGGAACTATAATAACAACGAATGGTTGCAAAGGTAAGAATAGAAATATCTTTTTCTTTTCTTCCAAAAATAAGAACCTGTCGCGAGTACTTGTCTAATAGTAGGAGATTAGGCATTTAGGCGCCAGAGCCATTAGCCCATTATACCTGTAAAAACGGAGCCAGCTGATCGAGTCATCTAGAGATTGGTTGCTTGCTATCTTGGTCATCGGAGATTTTGTCCGTCGCCGTCGCCCAGCCCATGTGAAACATCTGATCTGATGTAATTTCAAAAAAAAAAGAAAAAGAAACATCTGATCTGATGCAGATCGTCCACACATGAAAATTGTGCAGGACGAGCTAGTACCTCCAGCCTGTTTCCTTTTGTTGCTCCAAGACCACTCGTCGATGTGGAATATCTCGGAGACGGAGAAAGGCTGCTGCCGTAACTCATACAGTCATACTACAGCAGGCGGCTCAGAATTCACCAGAGATGAGACACCAGATACAGATGTGGCAACACCACAATGGCCATAAATGATACCTCAAGTTTACGTACATCCGTAATCCGTTGAAGCTTGAACCCCTTGTTCACAGGCAGAGAAACGACATTTGGTCTCTGGTTATTTAGTCCGGGTCGTTTAAAATCCGGTGCTAAATTGGTCACCGAGCCATTTAGTGCCAGCTTCAAACATTAGAAGTTATCTAGAGGCATTTTAGTAGCAGGAGATTCCGGCCAGTACTAAAGTGTGTTTCATGCGCTCGGGGGCAAGTCTTTTATTACCGGTATTAAATTGCTTTGAGAGCATTTAGTACCGGCTCTTTCCCTCATCCAGTACCAAAGGGAAAAAAAATCACCCACCGTCACCTTTTCTCTCTTTTTCTCTCTTCTCATCCCCTATCTTCTTCTTTTCTCATCCTCACATCTCTCTTATCTTCTTTGTGGGCAGGCACGGGTGGCGCAGGCAGCCGGTGCGGCGGCGCTGACACGCGGGTGGGCAGCCAGCAGCCACCGGTGAACAACCGAAGACGACGACGACTTGTAGGAATTGGGCTGTCGAAACATTGACGGCCCATGGCCCTACGAGTTTGGACCATTCTAAACAGATAACTTTTTTGATAAATCTTGTGGGGGATGTAGTACCCGGGTACCTCATGAGCAAGCCTGGCAGCCCACCAAAAGGGGGCGGCCCAGCCCACCGTTCTGGACCTGAAGACGTGCGGGACAAGTCGGCGCACGAAGGAAGGATCTGGAAGGAGAAGTTCTAGTTGGAATAGGAATTATTGTAAAGAAGGAAAGGATCCTTAGAGATAGGATCGGCTACAAACCGACTTGTAACCCTGCCCCCCGATATATAAGGCGGGCAGGGACCCCCTCCAAAACAACTCATCCCACGACGACAACTCAATTCACAATCCACGCAATACAATACCCCAAAACAGGACGTAGGGTATTACGTCGAGTCGACGGCCCGAACCTGTATAAACCCCCGTGTCTGTCCATCATAACCATCTTGCTTCCGATCTTTGCGATCTTCCCTGCAATACAAATCACTTCCGTGGGCCACCCCGTGGAAGACTGCCGGAGAATATATCACCGACAGTGGCACGCCAGGTAGGGGGTATCGCCGAGATCAATCTGGTAAGCTTGATGGATCGTGTCAAGATCTTGGACAGCTGCAATCTCCCGGACGTCGACGGATTCGAGATTCAGTTCGGGGACATCACCACCGCCGCCTCGGATACCCAAGCGGCAGGAGCTATGGTCGCCACGGAGGTTTCCTCTCTGGCGCCGACTTCGGCCGTCACGGCCCAATCCGGTCCGATCGCATCTGATCGCGCCGGTTCTACCCCGCTGAGTCCATCGCTGAAAGCGAGACCCAACCAGTCGGGAACAGATCTACAACCACTCGGTCCTGATCCGGCTCCTGAGAGTCGCGTCGCCGAGTCATCTCAGAGCGTAAACGCTCAACCGGCGCGCGTCCCGAGCCCTGAGGTCATCACCGTCCAGACCCCTGGCTTTTGCGCGCTTGCTCAGAAGCAGAAGATGAAGGACATCGTCCAGGCGGATGATTACCTCTCTGGGAGCGACTCCTACGAGTCAAACCCACAGGGACCCTCAATCCTGGACGACCTGCCGGAAGGTTACACAGTTTCCGACGCCTCTACAGAGCCGGAACTGCTAGGTTCACCCGGAGGGTTAACTCCGAGTAGCTTGGAGCGTTACACGCCCACATCCGACTTCTCCGAGTCCGAGGAAGATTACCTCGCGCAAGAAGGAGTTGGGTCATACTGCTACATGGTGGCGCCAGCGACGCCACCCAACCCTGTGTCAGAAGACGAGGTCACTCCGGCTGAGGAGACGACTGAAGCCAGGGACCAGCGTCGAGGACGCAACGCCAGTCGGGCGACTCGCAGAGCCGCACGACCACACGGAGCCACCGCATCAGGATCTGGCACTGCTCGACTCCAGGAACCACGCTCTGAAGATCATCGTCGTCAACGGGATCGGCACGACAGGAGGAGCAGCCGGAACTTGATGCGCGACGGCATGTTCGAGTACAACGGATACGACGTCTACGAGACGCCAGTCCAGAACCTCGTCACCATCAACGAGGAAATCAGTCGGCTGCCACCCAGCACTCCAGGCCTGGAAAAGGTAAGGGCTCTCGTGCAGGCCGCCTCCGTCCAGGTTCACCAGATGCAGGGCAGAGCAACCACGGTCGCTTCTGAGCCCGGTCCGTCTCGACGCCGGGCCAGCGGTGGATCGGATCGTGACGAAGACCTTCGCACCACGATCAACAGAGATCGAGACGCGAGGGACGTCATCCGCAACAGCACCGAAGAGCGCCATCGGGAGGAAATCCGGCGGCGCGAAGAATACGATCGGGATCATGGAAATCCCCGTCGTAACTCCAACAGGAGCGGCTACTCGACGGAGTCAGACTACTCTGACCCCTCCGGTAGTCCAAGGCGCGGCCACGACGGCGGTCGCACTCCGCCACGAGGACGAGCGCTTCCACCACCCAGGCGACCGACCCCGCCAAGGGAGCGAACTCCACCGCGCAGCAGAACCTACCGACGGGACCGAACTCCACCCAGGACTCAGAACTATCGGAGGACCCGTTCCCCGCCCAGGGACCGGGATCGCAGGAGGGAGAGCACTCCCCCAAGAACAACAGACGGCTCGGGTCCGAGTAGTTCCCGCCCTAGAGGTCGGATCGGCGGATTCCAGTCGTTCACTGAGCGCTTGAGAAGCGTGACATGGCCCAGAGGCTTTAAGCTGTCGGACATCGACAAATACGACGGAAAGTCTGATCCATCTCAATGGCTTCAGATCTACTACACCGCCGTACAAGCGGCCGGCGGCGACGAAGACGTGATGGAAAATTACCTTCCCATCATGCTCACCAAGGACTGCCGCAACTGGCTGGCAGGACTCCCGCAAGACGCCATCGACAACTGGGATCAGCTTACCGCACTCTTTGTCGGTAACTATCTCGGTACCTGGGAAAGGCCCGGGAGCAAGCGGCTCCTCGGCCAGATCAGACAGCGCAAGAACGAGACCCTGCACGACTTCGTGCGCAGGTTCTCGGAGAAGCGCAACTCCATCACGGACGTGACCGATCAGGAGGTTATGACAGCCTTCCAGCACGGCATCTCCGACGGAAGACTGATTCACAAGTGGACTCGGAAGCCACCCGCGACTGTCAATGACATGTTCCGGATCGCTAGCACGTGGGCGGACGCAGAGATCGCGGAAAAGGAACAGCTCAGCGAGCTCAGGAGCCGCTGGGAAGGAGAGAACAAGACGACCCGCAAGCGCGACCGCCGTGAAGACGAAGACCGACACGACGACCATCGTCGCACTGACACCCACCCTCGCAAGAAGAAGAGCGAGGGAGATATGGTCGCCGCCCTGGACCGGTCCAGAGGCCGGGTAACTCCAGAGGATTTCCAGCGCATGCTCGATGAGCAATGTCCATACCACAAGCACAAGCACTCGACACGAGAGTGCTACGGGCTCAAGCGAGCCTTTACTGGGGCCAACAGAGGCCCTCCCTACAGAAGGAGGAACGATGGCTCCCCGCGAGACGACAGGCGGACTGACGAGCCCGGCGACGACTTTCAGGAAGCCGACCGAGTGGTCCGCATGATCTACGGCGGGCCGGAGTTCGAGACGAAGCGCCAGCAGAAGCTCACCCATCGCCAAGTCATGCACGCTAGGGAGCCACCGGTACCTGAGTACCTCAAGTGGTCGGAAGTTCCGATCACCTTCACCCGGGAGGATCACCCAAACTTCATACCGAAGCCTGGGTCCCACGCCTTGGTAGTAGCCCCGACGATCCGCAACGTTCGGCTCACCAAGGTGCTAGTCGACGGTGGCAGTGGCCTGAACATCCTCTTTGCTAACACATTGAAGGAGCTCGGCCTGACTACTCTCGACCTAAGTCCCCCCCAATCCGCGTTCTACGGTTTGATACCGGGAGAGGGGGCGGAACCACTCGGGCACATCACATTGCCCGTTACCTTCGGAGACCGAAACAACTACCGGACCGAGCATATGCAGTTCACGGTGGCGAACTTTGAAACTGCATACCACGCCATCCTCGGGAGGCCGGCGCTCGCCAAGTTCATGGCGATTCCTCACTACGTCTACTTGCAGGTCAAGATGCCAGGACCTAAAGGCGTAATCACCGTCTTGGGGGACATCCGAGTCGCTTACACATGCGAACAGGAAACCCTCAACGCGGCAGCTGCCCTGGACATGTCCAAGCGCATGGAGCAAGTACTGGCTGCATCACAGGAGGTGGACAAGGACTCTCTGGAGATCCCCGCCAAGAGGCCAGCAAGAGAAGCCATCGCGCCAAGCAAGGAGACGGAGCTGAAGAGGATCTCTCTGGACTTGGATGACCCGAACAAGACGGCCATCATCGGGGCAGAATTAGACCCCAAATAGGAAGAAGTGCTCGTCAAATTCCTAAGGGAAAATGCCGACATATTCGCGTGGAAATCATCCGATATGCCAGGTGTCCCAAGGGAACTTGCCGAGCACTCCTTGAAGGTCAATCCGACTGCCAAACCGATCAAGCAGAGGCTTCATCGATTCGCGCAGGACCGCAAGGAGGCGATTAGGGTAGAGATTACAAAGCTGTTAGCTGCTGGTTTTATTCAGGAGGTGTTCCACCCCGACTGCTTAGCTAATCCAGTTCTTGTAAGAAAAAAGAATAATAATGATTGGAGAATGTGCGTCGATTATACAGATCTCAACAAAGCCTGCCCTAAAGACCCCTTCGTTCCCCCCGCATCGATCAAGTCGTTGACTCCACGGCAGGCTCCGCCTGCTCTGTTTTCTCGATTGCTACTCAGGCTATCACCAGATAGGCCTAAAGCTGGAAGATCAGATAAAGACCGCGTTCATCACGCCGTTCGGTGCCTTTTGTTACAACACAATGGCCTTCGGTCTGAAGAACGCAGGCGCAACCTATCAGAGGACGATTCAAGCATGTCTGGATCAATTGATCCCAGACATAGTAGAAGCTTACATCGACGACATCGTGGTCAAGATCATGAACCCTGAGGACATGATAGGGAATCTGACAAAGGTCTTCGAACGCCTACGTGTATTCCGGTGGAAGCTCAACCCGGAAAAGTGTGTCTTCGGAGTACCCTCAGGTAAACTACTCGGCTTCATGGTCAGCAACCGTGGGATCGAGGCAAATCGCGAGAAGATCACGGCCATCACCAAGATGCTACCACCAACCTGCCAAAAGGATGTGCAGAAGCTTACTGGATGCATGGCAGCGCTCGGTCGTTTCATATCACGACTCGGCGTACGCGGATTGCCGTTTTTCAAACTGCTCAAGAAGCAGGATAAGTTCGTGTGGGATGACGAGGCGAAGCAATCTTTTCAGGAACTCAAAGATTACCTGCAGAGTCCGCCCATCCTCGTCCCACCTAAACCAAGAGAACAGCTCTACCTCTACATCTCTGCTACTCCCCGAGTGGTTAGCACGGTACTAGTGGTCGAGCGTCCTGAAGAAGGACACGCATATGGAGTTCAGCGACCAGTCTACTTCGTCAGTGAGGTCCTGACCGTGTCTAAGGTACGCTATCCCCATGTGCAGAAATTACTCTACGGAGTTCTCATCTCAGCAAGAAAGCTGAAGCACTATTTTGAGGCCCATCCAATCTCGGTTGTGAGTGAAAATCCTTTAGGGGAAATTATCCATAACCGAGACGCCAGCGGCCGAATCGTCAAGTGGTCAATAGAATTGGCCGCCCATCACATAACCTTCGTTCCACGTACTGCTATCAAGTCTCAGGTCTTGGCCGACTTCGTAGCAGACTGGACAGAAAACCAAGCTCCGGCTGACGACAAGGTAGTTGAGTACTGGGAGATGTACTTTGATGGCTCTCTCCAGATCAAAGGAGGCGGCGCAGGCGTACTCCTGATCTCTCCAAGTGGACAGGAATTAAAATACGTCCTTCAAATCATGTTCCCAGTATCCAACAACGTAGCCGAGTACGAAGCAGCCTTGCACGGTCTTCGCATCGCAGTATCTTTGGGTATCAAATGCCTGATGGTGCGCGGGGACTCTGCCCTGGTCATAAACCAAGTAAACAAGGACTGGTCCAGGACCAACGAGAAGATGGATGCTTACTGCGAAGAAATCAGGAAGCTGGAAGGGAAATTCTATGGTTTAGAGTTCCACCACGTGGTGCGCGACCATAACAAGGCAGCAGATGAGCTTGCTAAGATGGGGTCCACCCGTGAAGGCGTCCCACCCGGAGTTTTCATACAAGATCTTGTCAAACCATCTATCAAGATAAACCCGGATGGCACTGTCGCGGAGCAACAAGTCGGAGAATCCCCGGAGTCAGCCACATTAGTGGTAGACGAAGCGTTGGACTGGAGGACCCAAATCATCGACTATCTTGACAGCGGCATATTGCCCACAGAGGTCGCAGATGATAAGGATCTAAATTCGCTCCACGAACAAATCGTGCGGCGCAGCAAAAGCTACGTCATCATCGGAGACAGGTTGTATCGTCGATCTGGAGCTTCTCAAATTCTCCAAAAGTGCGTAAGTCGCGCAGAGGGTGTTGAGCTCTTGACAGACATACACAAAGGAATCTGTGGTAATCACGCCGGGGCTAGAACCATCGTTGGTAAAGCCTTCCGGTCTGGTTTCTACTGGCCGACTGCTGTAGCAGACTCAGAAAACATTGTGCGGCGCTGCAAAGGGTGTCAGTATTTTTCAAGGCAAATACACGCACCCGCACAACAGCTGCAGACCATACCAATGTCCTAGCCCTTCGCTTGTTGGTGCTTGGACATGATTGGTCCGTTCAAGAAGGCTCCTGGTGGTTTTGACCATGTCCTAGTAGCTATTGACAAGTTCACCAAGTGGATCGAGGTGAAACCAGTCAGAAAGCACACGGCAGCCAAGACCATCGAGTTCTTCACCGACATCACCCACCGCTTCAGAGTCCCAAATCGTATCATTACAGATAATGTTACGAACTTCGTGGCGCAGGAGTTTAAAGACTGGTGCAGCGAGAGGAGCATCAAGCTATGCCCCGCATCCGTGGCGCACCCAAGGGCCAATGGCCAGGTCGAAAGAGCCAATGGCGAAATAATCAAGGCACTCAGGGCCCGGATATTCAAGCAGCTGAAGCAGTATGATGGACGATGGATCATGGAGTTACCAGCTGTAGTCTGGGGGCTGCGGACCCAGCCGAGTCGTGCCACGAAGCAAACCCCGTTCTTTCTGGTTTACGGCTCGGAAGCTATCCTACCAACGGACCTCGCATACGGCTCTCCCCGAGTGGAGTTCTATGAATACGACGCGCAAGTGGCGCGCATTGAAGACCTCGACAGCATCGAGGAGAAGAGATTGGCTGCCCAGATCCAAGCCGCGCGTTACGCTCAGGTCCTGCGACGGTATCATGATCGAACAGTTAAGCAGAGATCCTTTGAAGCAGGCGACTTGGTTCTGAGGAGGAAGCAAGACAATAAGGGCGCGCACAAGCTTGCGTCCCCTTGGGAGGGGCCATACATCATCAAGTCAGTGAGTCGCCCGGGCTCATATCGCCTCATGACGGAAGACGGCGTAGACATCCCAAATCCATGGAACATCGAGCACCTACAGCGTTTCTACGCCTAACTCAGTTATGTATTCATCTTTTTTGTTTAGATTTGTTCTTTCCGAGTGATTTTGGAGGATAATCATCCCCAGTCACAACTCGGCAGATTTATAATGAGTTATCAATAAAATTGATTTCGTCTTTCATCTATATCTACTACTCGAATTTCCTCTTTCGCGTCACGCACATAAAGTACGAGTGGCACAAACTTTAAATCGAGAGGGAAAGTACTCGCCAAGTCAAAGCTCTAAACGTACGACAAAGACTCTGCGGCATGAGACTGAGACCAACGAGGCTAATCTACTCCGTAACAAGTCAACCACTCAGAAATTAAGGCCAGCGCAGAAAGAAAGGGAGTAGTAGTCCCATAAAAACTTATATACAATAAACAAAAGCTTCAACATTGTTCAAAAGTATTACTTATACCAAATACTACAAATATTCTATGAAAACTACACTGCAGGGTCACCAACACCAGACGGGGCCGCCTCATCAGAGTTATCAACAACGTCCTTGGACAGGACATTGGCGATCGGCTCGACTTCAAGGAGCAGTCTGCTCACGTCATCTTCGGAGGTACCAGCAGCGTATCCGCGGCCGAGTGGCTCCAGGTCCGATGCTGGGAACAGAGATTTGAGCACCGCCAGGACATGACCACAGCTGGCCTGGCTGATGGAGCAAAGCTGTCGCCGGAAGAAGTGTGGAAGCGCCCGAACGCGGTCGAGGATAGAAGCCGAAGATGATGATGCCTCCGGCTCGATCTCCTCCGCTACCACTCGGACGGCATCTTCCAGCGCGATCTTCTCGGCGCGCAGTGCCTCCGCCTCGCCCTGCAGCCGAGCCACCTTGGCAGTAAGCTCTGCAAATTGGGACATAATCCGATACCGGTAATCTACAGAAAGTTAGATCTGGATAATATATTCACGTCTGACAGGAAAACAAACAGGGAATAACATACCTCTGTAACACCCTAAATTTCAACTTTTGCAATTTATAAAATTTTCTAGAATTTATTCAAGCTCAGTTAAGGTTTTTAAGGATTTTCTAGAATTTATTCGAATTAAATGTGAGTTGGAAAACATTTTCTCAAATTAAATTAAAGTAGGTTGCATTGTTGCATTCATGCTGCTGCATATTTATTTTATTGTGTTTGGATTCAAGTTTGTTTGAATTCAAATTTTAGTTTGAATGTTGTTTTGTTTAAATTCAGCAAAGTCTAGTTTTGCCCCTTGAGCTTTTCGGCCCGCTCAGCTTCGCCCCGCGCCTTTCGCAGCGCGGCCCAGCCGGCCCAGCTCGCAGCGCGGCCCAGCTGCCGCGGCCCAGCTCTCCGCGCGCGTACGCCTTCGCCGACGTCGAAGACGCCTTCGCAGTTTTCCGTTTTCCTTTCTCGCTCGCGCCCGCGTCCGCCTTGTCGTTTTTCCGCTTTCCCTCTCGCGCTGGCGCCCGCGCATCGTCCGCTTTCGCCGAGCCGCTGACCGGCGGGGCCCACCTGTCATCCCCGCCGGGCAGCCGTGCCCGAGCTGGACTCGAGCTCGAGTCCGAGCTCCGCGCCGCCGCGCGTTCCGTGGCCGCACGCCAAGGCAGGCCGCCAGGGCCTATTTAATGCGCGCCGCCTCGCCTCGCGCGCCCCCCACCCCGAAACCCTAGCCGCCGCAAGCCTCGGTGCGCCGCCGCCGCGTGAAACCCTAGCGCCGCCGCCCCCCCGTCCGCCTGAGCCGCCGCCTCCGCGCTTCCGGTCGCCGCCGTCTCTTGGGTAAGGTTCGCGAGGCGCTCCGCGTCGTTTTGGTGCATTGGCACGGCGCTCCGTGCCCTCCCGCGCCTTTTCGCGTGAGCCGCCGCTCGCCGGCCATGGCGCCGCCGCGCCGTCGCCGCCGTTCCGCCGGAGCCGCCGCCAGCCGTTGATTTGAGCGCGCGGCCAGGATTAGATCCTGGCGACCCTTTCGCCTCGGTCCACCGGGGACCCGTGGACCTCGTCCACGGCGTGGTCCACGGTGCCGGCCGCGCCGACGTCAGCGCCGGCGTTAGCGCTGACGTCAGGCTGGCGTCAGCCGGTCGTTAAGCCGCCGTCGCCGTCGGCTGTTTTGCGGAAAAGCCCCTGGCTTTCTTCTTATTTACTTATTTATTTCGCGCAGTTCAAAAATCCTTTCAGTTTAGTCCTTTATTTACGATTAGGCCCCTGGAAGTTCCTGATCTTTACCAGCAAGTCCTTAATCTTGTTTTTATCATAACTTTTGCATCTTAACTCCGTTTTACGCGTTCAATATACCGTTGGAATCGTCGTTTCGTGTACAATCTTTATGTGTGGACCATGTGTTGGTTTCTTATGATTGTTGTACTGTTTTCTTATTATTTCCTTTGCTTGTGCATGTGTGTACCGGTAGACGATCCGCGCTTCGAGGACTTCCCGGGAGAGGAGTTTGAGGAGTTCGAGGAGTTCGGGCAGCAGCAAGGGTTCGCTGAAGGCAAGTCGCCTTGGTCATGCTTTGTCCTATTTAAATTAAGAACTTACTTTTATGTTCAACCAACCATAGTTGCATGTTATATTTAATTTTGATGGGTTTACCTATTAAGGACATGCCTAGCCACCCTATCCTGATTATCATGCCTTTACCTTGGGTTAATAATTTTGTTGTAGATGTTGCTAGTGCTCTACTGTTTAATTGAACCCTATGTTAATCTTGACTTTATCATGTTATGCCTCGGTAACAAGATCATTATTAATCGGAAACATGGAGAACCACCCTGGGACATACCGTACAACCGCAGTGCTAATGGGCTCTGGCCTTGACTTATTAACTAGTGACTCTAGCTTGGGACAATCTTACCTGGACTGGGCAAGAGGGGAAGCGTTGACGGTGTATAGCCCGGCCCTGTTGAGGAGCGGCCTTTGCTAAGGAGCACTATCAGAGAGGGTTATGCCTGCTTCGGCTTGGAACCTTAGCGGGTTGTCACTTGTTAGGGAAGCTTCGTAACGGTCTCGTAGTGGATCCCTGGCCATTCACCAAAGGAAGTGTCTAATGGGGCCTTGCAAACCTCGGGCAAAAAGGGTGACACTTCTGCTGGGTAAAGCTGTACAAACCTTGCAAGGTTAATAAAAAAACTATCATGATAGCCGTGCTCACGGTTACGAGCGGCCTGGACACTCACATATTTAATTTATCGGAATTTTATTCAAATCATTACTTTATGTTGAGGCTCTCATCTTTATGTTATTTTATTTCATTAATTGTGGTGGTATAAACTTATACTTAAGCTTGCTTAATTAAAATTTGATCAATTAAAATGCTAAATGCTTAAACCTTCAGCCTATCCTTGTTTAAGCCTTGCATATCATATCGTTATCTTTAGCTTGTTGAGTACGGCATGTGCTCACGCTTGTTCATTTATTTTTGCAACGACCGATCCGGATTTGTTCAGACGTGGGGAGCTTTGAGGAGTTCACCGGCGATTTCCAGGAGTTCTAGGCTGCGTCTCTGCCAGGCAACCTCAAGGTCTTAGAGGAGTTTCGTTTGCAGCGTTAAATAAAGACTCTATTTATTCTATGGAGACAAACCTTGGCTTGTAATAATGCTATTTACTACTCTCTAATTATTCTTGCACGCTGTGATATTTATTTTTGTCGATTATATGTGAGTTGCCTTGGTTAAAGACTTGCATATGAGATGGTTCGTTTTCTTCTGAAAACGGGCGTGACAAAAGTGGTATCAGAGCCGTGTTGCCTCTAGGAACGTTAGCCTAGTTAGAAAATGGTCGAATTAAGGATACTAAAGCTTAGAAGCCTTTTATTTCCGCTTTGACTCTGATATAAAACTATTTTATTCCATTTTTATTTTTATCTTTATTTTATCTCTTCTTGTCGTTGATTTTATCTCACCCTTGGAGCTATTTCTATTCATTTTATTACATATCTTACTTGTTGAAAATTTCC